>CM048845.1:104922032-106152032 GCA_026545225.1 Cornus controversa
AACAATCATCCCCATGCACAATAAATAATATGCTACCTTTTCTTGAAATTATAAATGTTAATTGAAACTAGTTCTACAACAAGGGACAAGAAGAAACAAAATAAATGAAAAAACCTGTGCAATGTCAGTGATGTTTGGTGTCATCTTTGCCCACACAGGAACAGTGGCTTTCGCATTAATCCATCCACAAACCTCCTCCAACAATGCACAATCTTGCCCAACTGCAGCACCCATTTTACGCTCTGGCATACCATGAGGGCATGAGAAGTTGATTTCAATGGCATCCTAAACAAAAATTTTAGCATTGTTAGATGATGAATGCTCCTAAAGAAACAATACATTTCTTAAAGAGAAAACGAAGGTGCTGAAAATAGTGATAGTTACTCAGGTAATAAGAAGAATGATTGCTTACAATTCCAGTTTGCTCAACTCGGTCAATAAGCTCCTCCCAGGCACCTTTGTCATACTCCTCCATGATTGACGCAATAAGTATCCTATTTGGATACTCTTTTTTCAATTGCTTGAATTCTTTCAACATTGTTTCAAGAGGCCGGTCACTTATGAGTTCAATATTTTCCCAGCCAATAATCTGTCCTTTGGCTGAGCCATTTCCATCTGCCCGTAAGCGAGCATATCGAGGAGTTACATTTATAACTTTTGCAGCATCCAGTGACACCTACAAAATAATAGTTCAAGATCAAAGACTAAAATTTCAGCAGCATCAACAAAATAACAAGTATTTTAGTACATGTATCTGATTTATTTGAGTGAAAAATTTCTCCATTACAAATTCAACAAGAAATAGAATACATATCCTGATGACAAAAGGAACAGTAATAATTTTCTGATACAATCTTGATAGCTCTATAAATGCTACCAAAACTTCGGCATCAGCTTATCAGGCATCCTTCAGAAGGACAAGAAGACAATGAATTGCATGAGAATATAAAGATCCAAAGTAGTAATTGTGATCAGCAATGCAGCACACATACTACCTTTCTGATCCACTCTGTTTAGGTCATACATTCTTTCAAAACATGGGCTATCAAATCCTTTTACAATAATACCTCAAGGCAAGTGCTCCTTGGCCTCCATTGCTTACACCTTACCTTATTTGTTCCAATTATTGGGTTTGGTTGCAACAGCAAAACAAATATATCCATCTATCTCTGATAATAATATTTAGTAATTCACTTTAAGTTTCATTCTGTTTGTCAAACTTTTTGTTCTTTTGGGGGTATTTCAGCGGTCCCCACCTCATTTAGGGGCGGGAATATTCCTGTTACTTTGTAATCACTCCCAATATATAATTGACATATTATAATTGTCTGTCAAGACTCAAGACATTATTTGCAAGCTTGTAGTAATTAGAAATACTCAACAAAAACTGAAAACATGATTGTCAAAATAAAATTGGAAGCATACTGTTTTGGCGATGACAGCACCCCAACCTTCATCAAAAGCCCTCTTCATGACCGTATAATTGGTTCCTGGAGGACCCGACCCGATGACAAACGGATTGGGCATATGCAGACCATTGACGGTCACACTCAGATCGGGCTCTGATCGACTCTCCCCCGAAGCAGAAACCCTCAATACTTCAACTCTTCTGCTACTACACCGACGACCAAATCTCGGCCGTGGAGTCATCGCTGGTGGATACTCAACCGCCGAGGTTTTGGCTCTGATGATCTGACTGAAGCTGAGTGACGCCATGGCCGTCTTCAAGATCTATAATCTATATGCAGATGGTACTGTGTGAAGAAGATGAAGAGAATTGAATTGATAGAGTAATTACTGTGAATTTGGAATCAAGAAGGTGAGTATAAAATTGAGCTTATGAATAATTAGAGAGACAGAAGAATCTTATCTGTCTTTTGCATTTGATACTCCACTCCTCATCATTCAACATTTTAAATTAAATACAGTCTGTGTATATAGTATATACACATACATATAATTAAATATAGAGATTGCATGTGGATGATGCAAGGAAAATAGGAAAAAATGAAATAGTGTTTTGGTTTGACAAATTCCAATGTTGAACGCTCGTGGGAGGCTCCAGTGGAAGAAAATTTTGTCACGAATTTTCAAGTCAGCAAGGCGTGACGTGTATTACTTTGTTTAACTTGGGGGATCCGTGAGGGACTTTTATTATGATTTTATCCCTCTAAAATTGAATAGATATTGGGTGCGCGGGTGTAAATGCAACACTGGACACATTGTGAATTTCACCACGCGGGTGTAAATGCAAGACACCACACACATATAATACCAATGAATAAATGCAACACTAGACACGTTGTGAATTTCACCACGCGGGTATAAATGCAAGACACCACACATGTAGAGTATCAATGATTCAGATGTTATATGTGCACTGAACTCGTTATGAAATCCATCACACATGTAAAGGATCAATGATTAAGATGCAATCCGCGCACCGGAGGCAACGTGCCTTGCTCCTCCAAACTATGGTATTTTGATCAATAAATCAAGCCTCTTGTGCAATTATAGATGTTATGAGTTTAAATTCACAATACAATAATTTTAAACTGTTAATGTAATAACTTTAAATCAAAGTGTTAAATAAAAAATTGTATTGCATTTTTCATATAAATGTGTTACATACATAGCTGTTGCATGGATGTTACATCAAATATTTGTTCCGCCTTTTTTTCCTTTAATTCAAAGTGTACAACCTTTCTTACACCGTCCACCCTCTTAATCCCAAAAGTACAAGCTTTTCACCTAGAAAGCACGGACACTTCGTATAGGGGTGCCGTCAGGGTCGGCCCTGGGCCTAGGCGGCCCAGGCCGTCGCCTAGGGCCCCAAATATTTTTAATTTTTTAAGGGCCCCCAATTTTTACTAAGCCCACTAAATATTATTTCAAAAAAAAAAATAGTAACTAATAGTCCAATACACTAGTCTGGGCCAAAGTTTAGTAACAAAGTGGGGCTCATTTAAAAAATAATGATAATGGTCCAATACAATGGTCCAAAGTTTAGTAACAAAGTGGGCCTCATTTAAAAAATAATAATAATGGTCCAATACAATGGTCTGGGCCTCATTTTAAAAATAAAAAAATAAATTACTACTAACTATTTGTCTTAGACTTTTTTTTTCTTTCCAGAACTCCTTTCCTTTTATTCTTTTATCTTCACAACTAGCATGCGAGCGCGGCAAGGCAACGACTTTTCTTCGGGGATTGTGAGCACTTTAATTGATAATTTTACAGTTCAAAATTCAAGACGATCATATTTACTTTGATATGAAGTTTAATTTTGATTTTTGTGATTAAGGTGTATTGAATATTTTCTTTTTATTTTTTTTATATGAATTGGATCGTGTTATTTATAAAGCACTAAGACCAGGATTTTTTTTTTCAACATTAATTTATTTTATTTGCATATCGTCTCATTTTATAAAAAATTTGCAATCATATAAAATTTCTCCGCACGTGAAACTTTAAGTAAATAGGGCCTTCCTTTGAAAGTTCGCCTAGGGCCTCTCAATATTTTTGGAATCTCAGGGCCGGCCCTGGGTGCCGTGTTAGTGTCGGACACTCCTCGGACACGTGTCGGACACTCCTTAGAAGTGTCCTGGAATTTTTTTTTTTAGGACACGGCAAGGACATGCGAGGGACACGGCAAGGACACATGGGAGACAAGGCGGGGTACATTTTGTAATTTTTAAAAGTGCAAAAAAACCCCTGAACTTTTCCAAAATTACAAAAAAACCCCTTTGAACTATTTTTTTTGAGCATTTCAACCCCTCATCTTCTAAAAGTTGACATCTTGACCCCTTAAAATAACTATAATAACATATATACCATTTATATGAGTATTATGCCCTTTTCTATATAAATATAGTATTTTCTAAAATAAAAAATTTTAAAAATAAAAAATAGTAAGATAAAATTCCTAAATAGTAAATTTAGAAACAAAAAAATAAAAAATTCAATAAAACTTTATTTAACATAAAGTCATGTTAGTTTATTTGGTATTTTGTATTTAAATTTATTTGTTTGTTATTAGAAAAAAAAGTAATATGCAAAATTCTAGTAGTGGGTTTGAATATAATGAACATCCTTTTTGAAAATACATTAATTGCTTAATAATTAATTAAAGTATTTGTGTGATTTATTATTTTTTTATTGTTAAATTTATGATATTGTGGATATTGGTTAACTTGTTGAATATATATTAATATATTATTTCATAGCCGTATCACTGCCGTGTCGTGTCCTCTTTTTTTGAAATTTGCCGTGTCGCCATGTCCGTGTCGTATCCATATCCGTGTCCGTGTCCGTGTCCATGTCGATGCTCTTAGCTTTTCACGGCCGATGTCCATGTGACCATAACAAAATCATCAATTGAATAACAAAAATGCTTGTACTTCAAAATACTACTATCACTGTTACTTCCCTGCACGTCAGTCCATAATAGTTGATTGAACCAATACAAAAAATTCGATTCAACATTTCTCTCTTTCCAACCCCCCCCCCCCCCCCCAAGAGCAAAATGTACATGTATTCCTTACCAAAAAAAAAAAATGTGCCTGTAATACGACAAGTCCCTTTCATCTTATCTAATTTAATAGAATAAATTACTATTCACTAATGAAAGACATTAACTTACAATACATCCTTATGATTAGTTACATATTCACATATAACAGGACGAGTTATAAGAAGGTTCAGTTGGAAGAATAGGTCGGTGTTGCTGGCAAGATTTAGCTGGAAGACCCTAGGAGACTGTTGAGCAACACCGAGGAGGTAAAAAAAAAGCACATCTCTTATCTAACCAATTTCAGAGGCATGGCATTAATCTTACAATGAAAAAAGAAAATAAGTTATTTTATCTCATAACATATCAACAATACTAGAATAGCATCTTGGAAAATATGAGCTGACGAGCTGCTCTATCACTATTTATGGCATCTTTAGTAGAAGGAGATGCTGTAAAAAAGTTTCCGCCGGTGTTGTCTCTCAAAGTTAGCAACAGTATCATCAATTGAATCCTCCCAAAATTCAGTTGCTTCAAGCTGTGCACAGTACCATGCAAAGAAAGGTTAGCAACAAATGAATTAATAGCAAAAATATATAATCATACATCACAACATAACAATGTAGACCTCTTGGCACAATACTAGAGCAAGCCGAGCTCCTATGGCCGCCTCCTCATGGTTATCTTTTACTTCCAAGTTGATCACTAGTACAGGTTTCATGAAAACATGTTTCCGATTGTGGAGATCTGCACAATGTTACACGATGATTATGAAAACGAAACATAAGATTAGTTTTAAAGGGAGGTAAAGATGTCTCAAAGAAGAGAATTGTTCATACAGTTCCTGCAATAATTCTATAATTAATATGCCACGCCCCCAAGTTGAGAGTAAGGCACCCTTGACCTAGTGTGTGACTTAACATCACAATCATCACCATAAAATTTAACAACTCCACAATAATCAATATATAATAATCTGCTATCACAATTTTCCCATATAACAAAAAAGGATGACAACCATATTTCCATGTCTCCATAACATAAACCAACTGATATCTAAAATCTAAATAAAATTCAATCATAAAATATCCCACCACAAATAATTCACACAACATGAAGTCTCTCTAAACAGAAATAAATGAATAATAAAATAAAGTACTAGCACGAGCGCCACATATAGCTTGCCTCAATAACGTCACTAAACAACAAAACTCAAGTACACGAAATGTGAAAAAAAATAATGGGGTGAGCTTGGAGAGCCCAGTAACTAATATTCTACCTATCCTAGTAATTAATACAATTATATTAAAGTGGTATTATTATTCAATGCAAATTATTAAGTAATTAATAAATAATTCTAACTGCAAGAACATGTAACATAAAAAGATAAGTTGTCTACCATCACTACCTCAAATCACATCCCCTCAATTAACTGACATCACATAATCATCAAATCCCAATCGGCATACACTCTAAATAAAAATTGAGAACACAAACAAAACATGACTAACCCTGAGCCGCAACATCAATTCAAACCTCCCTCTAAACTGTACACAACTACCAACAACCGATCACATAAGAGAACACTTGCCTCAACCCAACATATGCCACATTGATGGAACTCGTACACAACTATACTCATATCACTGGTGATAGGGTTCGTAGGGGCGCTTACCCAAACTCATTGCTTGAGCTCGCAAGATTGGTGCACCAATAAAATGTGGACACATACACAACCTGTCCAACTCCACAATCTTAACCATCACCATCAACCACCCACCTATGCACGCATGCTCTAAATTCTATTTCTAACATATAAACCTAATCTAAAGAGAGTACCATACTTAGAAAAGTGTAATCCTACCTAACCTAGTTACCTATAAAATTTCGTGACCAAACTAGTTACAAATAATTCATAATCTCGGTTTTAGTACCTAAAAAGCTACTTTTTGGACTAAATAAATAATTAATTAATCTAAACCTAACCTAAACTTATTTTTCTAAGCATATTCTGACCTAAAAAGGTTAATATTGTTTAATTAAAATTTTCTGAAATTTTTAAATATTTATTTCCTAATTATCTTATTTTTTATTAATTAAAATAAATAATAATTACTTAATTATTCCGGGTGGACCTGAAAATGGTACCACCCGACTGGCCTAGGCGAGTGGGGTCAGATCGCCCCTTTTCTAGCCCAAACCCTCCATCGAAAGGGGCCTCACGTGCCCCCACGCACCGGTGGCACGCGTGGGGGTTGCACTCACCTGGGCTCCTTCATCTCCTTCCCTAGCAAACCCAGTTCAATGCACAAAACCTTCCCCTGTTCGTGACTTGTGTTTTCCCCACTGCTCGGCCATTAAATCCGGTCCCAAGCTCCATCAATTCAACCCGAAATTTATACCAACCCATTCCTCACACTTTAAACTATTAATCAGAACCAAGAATAACGAAAATCATGCTCTACATCAATTACACCATCACCTCTAAAGTTCTAGGGTTCCAACCTCTAATAAACTCGAAACACACCTCAAATTTACAACCCAAAACTTTGAATCAATACAATTAACCAACACAAAGGTGCAATACAACACTGAAGTCACCTAATAATGAAATCAATTTCTCAATATCCATCGATTACATGTGATTCCACATATGATCATTTAGATTATATAAGGTTCATATATATACATATATATAGGCATATATACACTGTTAATCCACGAAAAAAATCATAATTTTGGAGATCTAAAGTTTGTTCTAATAGTGTCTTCAGTAAACTTTTCATCTTAATCAACAACCAACAATTTATATAATCTTTCACAAATATATATTAATATATCTAGATTATTCTTCTTTCCATCTTCTTTGTCCTATTCAATTAATAATCATGGTAAAGAAGTTAGGACACTACTTACTTCAATCTCTAGGTGATTGAAAACTTGTTAGGTTAATTGTCTCTCTTCCATTCTCCTCTTCCTCCTCAATTTTCCTCTTCTTCTTTGCCTAAAGTTGTAGAGAATATTATGAAACCCTAATTACAATTACTCTGAACTTAGATTCTAGTTGTATTTTTTCCTTATTTGGTAACTAAATTATTATATTTTCAATTTACTTTATTCTAACATAGAATAATAGGCTATTTCCAAATTTATTGTTATTTAATTATTATTTTATATTTTAATTAACTTCTAACCATATTTTATATTACCAAAATACCCCTCAACAATTTTTATTTACCTTTTTTAATTTAGGATTTTTACAGCCTAAATTTAACTAAACAAGAAATTTTGTTAAAGGTATTATTGTAAATGATAATACAATTATAAGTAAAATTGAAATAATATTTGGGAATAGTCTAATATTCCATGTTAGAATAACATAAATTTAAAATATATTAAATTAGTAGCCAAACAAGGAGAAAATACGACTAGTATTTAAGTTAAGAATGATTGTAATTAAGGTTTTATAATATTCTCTACAACTCCAGACAAGGAAGAAGAGGAGATTTGAAGATAAGCAATTGATCAATCATCTTCAAATAAGCGGTGTTCTAACTTTTCTAAAATAATTATTATATTCTGGTATTATTTATAATTTAATTATGTTAATTAAAGAATGAAAAGAAAGATAATTTAGGTACATGATTTTATATGTGGAAAGATTGGATATATTGTAGATTATTCTAATAGTGTCTTGATTAATCTTTTCATCATATTTAACAACCAACAATTTATAATCTTTCATATATATATATTCATCCATATATCTAAATTATTCTTCTTTCCATCTTCTTCATCTTATTTAATTCGATTATATATATTACCAGAATATAACAATCATTGTAAAGAAGTTAGAACACTACTTACCTCAATCTCTAGGTGATTGAATACTTGTTAGGTTAATTGTTTCTCTTTAATTCTCCTCTTCCTCCTCAATTCTTCTCTTCTTCTTTGCCTAAAGTGGTAGAGAAGATTATGAAACCCTAATTACAATTACTTTCAACTTAGACTAAAACCTACAATATAACCGTTATGAGAGATATGTTTCAACCAATTAAACTATAAGTCCGTCCAATTATCTTCAAGTAAGTAATGTACTAACTTTTCTACTATGATCAATATATTCTGGAACACCACTTACTTGAAGATGATTGATCAATTGCCTCTCTTCAAATCTCCTCTTATTCCTTGCCTAAAACTGTAGAGAATATTATGAAACCCTAATTACAATTATTCTCAACTTAAATACTAGTTGTATTTTTCTCTTGCTTAGCTACTACTTTAATATCTTTTAAATTTACTTTATTCTAACATGGAATAATAGACTATTTTCAAATATTATTTCAATTCTACTTATAATTATATTTTGGATTCAGCTCTTATTGCTAGTGAGTGTATGGATTCCAAGTTGAACAATGGGGTTCAAGAGTTCTCTGCAAGCTTGACATCGAGAAGACCTACGATCACGTGAGTTGGAGTTTCTTGATCTATATGATGGAGAGGATGGGGTACGAGGATATGTGGATAGAGTTCTATATCTCCTCTGTTCGATTTTCGGTTCTTGTGAACGGTTTCTTGAGTAGCTCCCGGGGTCTGAGACGGGGATCCTCTTTCCCCTTTTTTATTCATCATTGTGATGGAGGCACTTAGTAGACTGATGAGAAGGGCAGTAGAATCGAGTTTATCAGAGGGTTCAAGGTGGGTAGAGACTCTTCCAATCAGTTGGAGAACTCCCACTTGTTGTTTGCAGACGATACCTTAGTTTTTTGTGATGCTGATGAGTCCCATATGAGATACTTGATATGTGTGCTTATTTCCTTTCAGGTAGTATTTGATCTACAAATCATTGTGGGGAAGGGTGTTCTTGTCCCGGTGATAGAATTTACGAATCTCTCAGTTCTGGCTGACACTCTTGGCTGCGGTCTTGGGTCTTTCCCTATTTCGTAAGACAGTGGGAGGTTGGGACCCAATGGTTGAGAGGTGGCTTGCAGGGTGGAAGAAGCAGTATCTTTCGAAGGGTGGGAGGGTGCCTTTCTACTTATTTTCTTTCTTTTTTTCGGATTCCTTCCTCATTGGCTCGGAGGGGCAAAATTTCTTATGGGGTGGTATGGGAGAGGAGTTTAAATACCATATTGTCCATTGGGAGCAAGTGTGCAGACCGATTCAATCGGGAGGTCTAAGGCTCAGGAGATTGGTGCATTTCAATAAGGCTCTTTTGGGGAAATAGTTGTGAAGATTTGGAAAGGAAAGACACAGACTCTGGAGGAGGGTCATTACCAGCAAGTTTGGGGAGGAGAGGGGTGGATGGTGCTCTTTGGAAGTGAGAATTTCTAGAGAGATTGATGTTTGGAAATTCATTCAAAAGGGATGGGATGAATTTTTGAAACATATCAGATTTAAGGTTGGGGATGGCAGGGGTATTCGGTTTTGGGAGGATGTGTGGTGTGGGGATCAATCGTTGCCATGCACTTTTCCTTCTCTTTTCCGAATTGCTCGGGATAAATATGCTTTGATCATTAACAGCGATCGGCTTGATAGTGGTAGGGCAACTTGGGATGTGCTTTTCTCAAGGCATTTCCAGGATGGAGTTGGATGATGTCGTTGGTTTTTTTGGAGATGCTTTATCGTTAGGAGGTGGATGGTGGCAAGTCCAACTCTTTGATTTGGGTGCCTTCCTCTCAAGCGAGGTTTGATGTTTGATCCATCTATAGGAGTTTTAAGGATTTATCGGAGCCGACCTTCCCGTGGAAAGTTGTTTCGCGCACTAAGGCTCCTCCCAAGGTGGCCTTCTTTGTCTGGACTGCTATTCTGGGCAGGATTCTGACACTAGACAATTTGAGGAGGAGAAGACACATTATTATCAACTAGTGCTGCATGTGCAAGAGGGATGAAGAATCGGTGGATCACCTTTTGTTGCACCGCCCAATGGCCCAGGATAGTTGGGGGTTGCTTTTGGGGTTGTTTAGGGTCCAATGGGTTATGCCTCAGTTCTCCAGAGGTATGGCAGAGGCTTGGAGAGGTTGTTCAATGGATTCCCAAGACCAGGATTCTTGGAGGGTGGTGCCTTTGTGTGCATGGTGGTGCCTTTGGAGGGAATATTATGAACCCTAATTACAATTATTCTAAACTTAAATACTAGTTTAATTTTTTCCTTGTTTAGCTGCTAATTTAATATATTTTAAATTTACTTTATTCTAACATGAAATAATAGACTATTCCCAAATATTATTTTGTGAACAGCAGCAACAAAAGCTTTAGTATCTAAATTTGTATAGCTGAAATTTGAGAGTAAATCTTCAATTTTAAAATTTTTGGCCATGTTCACTGAGTTTTTCAGCGTTACATGGAAAGTCAAGTTTATCTGAATTAATTTTCAAACCATTGAATCCTAAAATTCAGATTTAGTGCTAGACCATTCATAACACATCTCAAACTCCTAATATCAATTGTCAAAATTAAAAATTCTAGATTTTCTCCTTAATGGATGAAAATTTCAAACTAAAAATCCATATTAGAATTTTTTAAGTGAATATGCTAGCTTATGAACAAAAATTAGCATCTATCTATTTTAAGGTTCTGCCAACTAAGTCAAGGATCATCAAGACATGTAGTTATTTCTGAGGAGCACTTAAAGTTAATTTACATATCATTAGATAAACCTGCTCATGATTGCAACCCTTTTGGCAGTTTACAATGGCCAAACAAAACCAACTAAAATACATTGATACAAGTCTATGACTATATTTTTATAGAGATACTGGACAGTCATGAGATACTGGACAATGATGGTTTAAAGGGAATATATAGACATTTGTATCACATGCTAGACATACCGTTCAGCAAATTTAACAAATGTTCAAATTCTTCAGCAACCTGTTCTGTTGAATACATACATAAACCCTACGCATTCTAAAGTTTCTTCCTTTCCTAATGTTAGGATGGCAAGTATCAAAAAGTTTCACAAGTAACCGTTGGCATCCTTTTATCTACAGCATCTGTGTTGGTGGTCAAACCTACTGGAACCATTATGCTAGAGCATTCAAGACCAGAGATTTAACCATATTCAGCCAGGGATTTAAAAGAATGACATTACCAATTGTATAAATGATAAATAATTTTCATTCAAAATGAAATTCCACGCAGCAAAGAGATACAGAAACCAAAATAAAAAAGTACGACAAATCATTTAATCATTTTATATTGTGCCATAATATAAAATGGAGTTCTAGTGGCATATGATAAAAACAAAAACAAAAATGGGACCTATAAACAAACCAACCTTCAAGAACCATGTCGAAAACCTTTTCTTCAAATGTGAATACCACGTCAAAGGAACCATCCGCGGCATTCTCTTGCCAACGTTGAGGCGCGGTTTTGACAGCTGAATTCCTCTTAAGCATCGGCAATATACCATTACGCTTGTACCTGTACTGTTGTCAAGGCTTCACTTTGCTTTTATCTCTCACACACACTATGCAGAGAGCAAGAAATTAGATCCACAGACTATGAAATTCAACCATTGAACTTGAGGATTTTCCCTTTTTAAGCAAGCATTGAACTTCAAGCAGAAAACTAAGGTTGCAATAATATAATTAATAAATAAAGGTTTCCTTCAGATTTTGTAAATTGAACAAGGTTTAGGTAATTTATCTTATATAATATATATTATTACTTTCGAGACATGACCCCAAATTCTAATCAGTGCATTTTGAATGCTAAAATAATCAAAGAAATTTTCAATTCCAAGAAACAAAACCAACAATGTGTGTGTTTGTGTGTGATTCACAGTGAACTATTATTTTCCTTTCTCCCAATTTCTTAGATATATAAACCAAATGGAGGCAAGTGAGAAGAATAGTGAAAGATACAGTTCTGGGTCTTTGCGCCTGAGCTCATCGAACATGTGCTTGTAGGGAGTGCCGAAGTCGTAGACGTTGGGTTCTCTGAGGGAAGGTCCAGGAAGCTTAACGTGTGCTCCTGTACCATAAGAGGATACATCGAAACCCTCCCTCTTGAGGAGAGCGTGAGCCTCCATGCTACGGTTCTGATTCGATGAACAGACCATGGCGTATCGAAGTTTCATGCTTCTCTTCCTCACACACTCCTTCTGCAGAGGTCCAGAAAATATACCTATCAGGGTTTGACAAAGGGTTTTTTTTTCCCCCGATTCGAATAGGGCAAGGAGTGCTTAAGATTTGGCAACTTAACCAATTTTTTGTTATTCAATTCATATCCTTGAAAAATAAAATAATTCATATCCATATTTGATTTTTTAATTTATCCAATATTCGATTCCATGACCCATTTTTCTAGGAGGTGTAAATTTTTTTAATAAAAAATTCAAAATATATTGAAAAACGTGAGAGAAAAATAAATAATAGCCAATAATATATAGAAATCAAAATAGAGAATAAATTAGATAAGGTTAATTGCATAAAATATCCCTCACTAAATATAAAAATGTGTACACCTAAAACTTTTTTTTTTTTTAACCTGATAAGAGCATCCACTATGGGATCTCCAAATTTGGTTCTCCAAATTTGAATTTTAGCTAGTCACCTCAATATTTTAGCCAGCCACATCATCATGTCAGGATCTCTAAATTTTGACTCCACAACAGGTTCTCCAGATTTGAATTTTAGCCAGCCACATCATAATCTCTAAATTTTGACTCCACAATATGTTCTCCAAATTTTCACTACCCACACAATTAAATAATCTTACACAATTAAATTAATCTAAAATTTTATGTATATACATATTTATATTAAATTTTTTTATACTTTTTTAACTTGAAAAATTTATAATTTTTTCGTTTTGAGTAAAAAAATAGCTTAAGTAGTACTCAAATTAAAACTCTCGAAATTATCTTTCTAACAGAATTAGTTTCATCAAAAAATTTAATTTGTAGTGAAAGTTATTGACATTTAAGTAAATGATACACATATATATATATATATACATGACACGCATTTTTATAAAAAAAAAAAGACAAAAATAAAAAATAAAAAATTATATTTGGATAGCTATGTGGTTGGCCGAATTTAGCCAACCACTTAGCTAACCAATGCTGGGTCTCACAATTTTAGCTAACTTGTTATATTGCTACAGTAAAATTTTGTTGGCCAGATTGGTGTTTGGCTATCCCATTGGTGATGCTCTAAGGAAGTTAGACGTTAATGAGTGAGGAGTCAAACACAAGTTCGACTACTTAGGGTAGAAGTGCCCTCTCCACTTGAACGGTATGCTATCCTCTCTAAGACTTTATTTGACTTTCTCTTATGTGTCATAGCCATAACCATAAAATTAATTGAAAAATTAAATTTACTAAACATATATATAACCTTCCAAATAAACTTTTAAGGAAACTAATCTCTATTTGAAACTCAACATGCATGTAATTCCATATAAAATAAAACTTATATGAATTTAACCAACCAAAATAATTTCATATATATATATATATATGAATAAAAAGAAAAATAGATGAGAGAGAAAGAATCGAAGAGAGAGAACCCAAATCATAAAAACAATTTCTTGTATTATTTTGCCCCCACCAAATTCAACCTCAAATCATCATTAATCCACCCAAATCACACATTACTTCAATAACAAGAATGCATCTATTCATAACAAATGCTCCAATTTACTACGATTAATAAAGAACTAAATAGCAAGACAACAGTAAAATTGTAGAGAGAGGGAGAGTAAAGATGGAAAGAGAGAGATAGTGAAATGTGGAGAGAGAGAGAGAGAGAATTGTTGAACGAGGACATAGAAAGCTATGTTTTTTTTTTATATTATATAGGTATTTTTGTCATTTTTTATTTTCGGTACCGAAAAATTAATCATGTGTCCTTATTTGAACAATTTTGAAACAGTGTTAGTTGAGCATTAGAGAGTGATTTTGTATATTTTGTATATAGTGAAGGTATTTTATGCACTTAACCTCATTAGATATTTGATTCTTAGTTAAAAATAAAAAAATAAAGAAGGAAAGAAAAAATAAATTGGAGAAAAAAATTAATTAAAAAATTAAGAAAAACTGATAACATACATGATAAAACATTATGAAAAGTAAAATTTTGATTAATTTTTGAAAAATAATTTTTACCGTGAAACTTATTATCGAATAAGTAGTTAAAAAAGTTTTTTATCCATTTGATTGTAAAAATGTATGGATCCCACTTGCACTATATAGAAAATAAGAGTGATTCGATTTCTCAATTCGGTGAATTTTTTTACTATGCATATCATTTCTCTTAATTTTTTTCATCAATTACGTACCAATTAAATAATAGATGAAATATGTGTAATATATTATATATTTTATTTGGACGGATTGGAACGATCATTTTTTATATTCAATTTACTAATTTAACAAATTGTTAAATAGATTATGAAAATAAATATTCAATTCGTATATGAATTGTCAAATTAGACCAAATTTGAATCAAAATCCGAAAGCCTTCTCTTAATTTTTTTCATCAATTGCGTACCAATTAAATAATAGATGAAATATGTGTAATATTATATATATTATATTTGGACGGATTGGAACGGTCATTTTTTATATTCAATTTACTAATTTAACAAATTGTTAATAGATTATGGGCGTATATGAATTATCAAATTAGACCAAATTTGAATCAAAATTCGAAAGCCTCTCGATCGTATTTATAATTAAATTTATTTTAAAAGAATAGTATGATACTGATTATTTTTTAATAACAATGATGATTTAAAATTCATCACTCAGTCATTACTTGTGTTCTTCAAACCTTCAAAAAAAATCACAAAAAATAACTAAAAATTTACCTGTAAAAAAGATCCCATATCAACGTTAAAAACATTGACAAATGTGTCACGTTATGGCGATACAAATTCAAATTGGTTACGTAGCGTGGGTGACTGCAGACCGTGGAACTGTTACCAGTGCGGCTATGAAATTGCATTTTTGTGTGTTGGATGTTGGTACTACGACTACCCCAAGTTATAAAAGCTAAGCAAAGACGATGACAAGTTGAGCCACACAACTCTTTTTTTTTCTCAAATGGCTGTCTGTGTCCCTTCGTCGAGCATACATCAGGCGTTGCCAAACAGTTTAACTGCTGCTCGTTTCGCCACCGATCACATCCTTTCTTCTACGCTTCATTTCCGCCGTTCATTTCCAATCTTCCCCTCAAATCTCAACGCATGGTCTGGCCGTTGCCGCGCCACTAGTTCCGGTCCCCCACCGCCACCCATTCCTGACCCACCCACCGGAAAAGACCCAACTCCGGCCTCAGGTACCGTTTACTAGTTTTGTGCTTGATAGTTTCACTATGTATCTTAATTTGGTTCACTTGCAGCTTCCGTTTTACTAGTTTTGTATTTGATAGTTTCACTGTGCATCTTAATTTGGTTCGCTTGCGTGTTTTAGGGTTTTTCTTCACCCTTTATCTCTGTTAATTTTGTTAAAACATACGGGCTAACTACATCTATTTATGTATTTGTATATTAATTGGGTATAATTTGTGGTGTGGATGATGGATGATGGAATTCATTGTGAATGCATGGTGAAATAATCGCTAATTTGTGGAAATTTTCGGTGATTTTAAGCTTCCTTATTCTATCTTTATACTAATTGATGTGCTTTCAAAGTGCATTTGCAATTTTATTTTTTTTTTCTCTTTCTTTCTTTTGTTTTTGTTTTTGTTTTTTGGAAGGTGTTGTCAAAACATAGTCAACTGGTTTAAGTTTTGACATATGTTTGTGGTGTCAAGGCGACATGTGAAAGCATGTAGTGCATTGTGGATGAGAACTATGCAAGCCTAGGGGTCGGTTTGTTTCCTCTTAAGCCCCTGGTTAGTCCTTGAATAGCTGCTGCATAGTTAGAATTGCTATTATGGTCATGATTTTTTATGAAAATTAGAAGATTATTAGGTTTAATTTTACTAGATGATTGTGAGTCAAGGCATGGGAATTTAGTTAAACCATGATCGGGGGTGCTTTAAATTACTTATTTATTTAGCTATTTTTTTAATAGGTAAAATATCATAGAAAAGCCCTCAAAAGGGGAGGCATCCCATATACAAAGCACAAGGCCAAACAAGAAGCTAAACCCTCAAACTATCCACAAAAATCATCATATCCTCCACAAATTTACAATTCCAATCATTGACCCAAAAAAATAACAAACTATGTATAGAGAATTTTAGCGCCCAAAGAAGAGTCTTTTCCCCATCAAAAGATCTCATATTCCTCTCTCACCAAATATCCCACCACAAGCAAAGACGAGTAGTTCTTCAAGCATCTAGAGCTTGCCTCCATTGATAAATCCACTGCAAGCTCCGAGCATGCTCTCCGACTCTTAGTGGAATATGAAATGACCCAAGAAATACCAAACAAGGCAAAAACAAAGCTCCATCCACCCCTAGCTACTGGCCAATTCAAGAGTAGATGGTTCACCGACTCCTCATTCCTCTTACACATGCAACACCAGTTGACAATCACCTGACGCCTTCTTTGAAGGTTATCAATCATCAGAATCCTCTCCAAAGTTGCTGTCCGCCCAAAAAAAAACCACCTTTAAAGGGGCTTTGGCAAACCTTCAATTTTTTTATTGATATCATAATGTTCAAACTTTTAAGCGTGTTTGATCTTGGATGTTTAGCAAAAGGAGAGATTATTTTTTATAACAGTAGGTGGCTATCTTATACAAGTTACATAACGTGGCTTTCATGACAATTCATAGGCTATGTTATTCAAACTCAGTGCTTAATCATATTCTGCCCAAAGAGCCGAATTCACATCCTTATACCCCTGGAACAACATGACTTTGACACCTCAAAACTGCAAATGGTAGTTCAGGTTTTGGAGAGATCCAGAGAGATTCATAGGCATAGTTCTATAGAAAAAACAAGGCGTGTGGCCATCCGTAGTGCAATGGAATGCAGAGTAGTTCCTAGTATTGGTGTTCCAGTGACAATTATGAAGTCAAGGACTAGTCTGCTGGTTACTTGTCAAAAAAAAAAAAGGACGAGTCTACTTGTGTTTTTCTTTTTTTTCTAATACTAGTAACAACATGAACTTCTGATCCTTACCTTCTTCTTTTTTTTTTCTTTTTCTTTCCCTCAGTTTTCCAAGCAACTAGACAGTTTTAGAGGTAATATATTAATATATTTGAGAGTGAAAATTAATGGAAACTTTTGAAATTTCAATGTACAAGGGTTCATACCTGATGTTGGATTCGTGTATAAAACAACTTTTACTGCACTACTAGACTTGGAAACTGAAAATCCCAAATCCACAGCCTCTCTTTTTCTCTTCCTCTACCCTTATCATTTCCCTTCTATCTCTGTGCCTTTCTATCTTTTCTACCTACTACTGGCTTTGTGTTTTATGTGCTGGATTGTGGATCGTGTATGTTAATGTGGAGAATGTAACAATCACGTGTGATGTCACAAAAGGGCTGTTATAATGGAAATATTGGCTGCTGTTATGCCCAAGTATTTTCTCTCAGTAGTTTCTCCAACGGCCCACTAAGTCAACCTTCTTCAAATACTTCTTTTAGTTTCTTTTGTTATATACTTGGAGTTTAATGAAAACTCTATGTACATTTAATTTTGAATATATTATATATAGATAGTTGAATTAGTTAGATGGGATGATGAATGAAATGAGGGCATACACACAACTCAATAGAAAGTTCTAAAATCGCGCACTTTGTGGATGAAGACTTTGAACTGAATGAAATACCAGATTAGAATTTGTTGAGCAGCTTGTTGATTGATATACTGACACATAGAAGGTCTTGAAATTCCATGGCAAGCAATATTTCCATTGTTATTTGGTGGCATTTAGAAGTACAAACCATCCTCCATTATGGATCCATAAGTACAAACAATAGCAAGATATCTCAAACATTTTGAATTTCATACCATGACCAAACAAATGTTAATGAAAGGACTAATTTTATGTTCTTTATAGACAATATAGGATGATGCCATTTTTAAGGATTTTATACGTCCTTGAAGATTAACCTAACTATTAAATAGTCGGAGTTAGAATAGTCAGAATGATGCAGTGCAGCCCATAAGAGGCTGCAGAAAGAGTAAGTTCCAAGAATACGAATTTGTGGAGAGTATTTAAATATTTTAAGATGAGATCTCTTAGAAGTTTTAGGTTCTAATTCATATTTACATTTTTTTTTTAGTCAATATGTTGCTGGTTTAGTATAATTTATGTTTTATAATGTTTTAAAAGTCAAGGCTGTAGATGTTCTTTGCCATGTTAATGGATCTTTAGGTGTGGTCTTTTGCAGATTCATATTAGTTTTATGAGTTAAAATTCTAAATTTCTAAATGAGGCATCCAACTTCTACTGGAGTTGGAGATTACCTAAAACTCCGTACAACAATTTGTAATTCTTTTTATTGTTTGGAGATCAGTTTATTGGATTTTCAGAAACTTCTGAAGCTATTTTGGATCAAGTGTTACAATTCTAACCCTAGGTGTTTAAACACTAAAAGAAATATAGGTGTGGCATATAGCCTCTTGATTAACTCTTCTTCTTTTCTTTAGTTTTCTTTACTTCTATAAACTTGCTAACAGATCCTAATAATTACTCTTTTCTAACCATGAAATCCTAGTTTGATAAGCCCAATCCTTTGCTCCATCAAAGGTTCAGCCCTAGCAACTCTAGAGAACTAAAGTATCGAAGTTACTTTTCATAAAACTGAAACAGCCCAAAACCTTGTATTTTGTTCTTTTTTTTTTTTATAATTTTTTTTTTTCTTTTTGTGGGGTGGGGCGTGGTGGGAATTGCAACCTCAAATCTGTACCTCTTTCTTAATATTTACCAACCCTGGAACGCATTGTTTTCCAACCATTAGCCACAGGAAAACCATAATAATCCACCTAAAACCTCTCTTTAGAGATGGACCATACCAATCTTGGTGTCACAGTTTGCAGGGAGTTGTTCTTCCAACTTGTCTTATATCACTATTTGAAGTGTGTAAATATTTTTGGGTCTGGTTTAGCAGATTTTTTTACTATTATTTCACGTCTCGTTGTGGCACCCATTTGAGATGCCAATCATAATAGAAAGAAGGGTAAAATTACTTGATGGTTCACTGCATGATGAATATGTATGGTTCTTTACCTGACGTGGGCAGCTGTTATATTCGTTTCCATGGTTTAACTTTACTTGCTAAAAATTGCTTAATGGTACTTGCAATTTTGCTTAGGACTACATATTATTTTCTTAATGGTTCAACTTTTGACTTTCTAGGTATTTTGCTTAATGGTACTTGCCATTTTGAGTCTGCTCTAGTGCTAGTATCTGATCTCAGCAACTAAAACTTTCAGAATTTCAATAAGGCTCCCATCTTTTAATAGGATATTTAAATTTGACCCCCCTGATTTTTAACTGACTGACTGAAGATTTTATTTTTGTCTAAATTGTGATATAATTTCTCAAGCAAGTTGCATAGTATTGGAGTACTTTTATGCAATTGGTTTTAACCTTGTTGGATATGATCATATGATATGGTTTAGATAAAGCAAGACGTCTTCTAGAAATAGGGAGACATTCTTTCGTTTTATGTTGCCTGCATCTACTGCTATTGAAGTGCTTTAAACTTGAGTTTTCACTAGTCTCTGTTGTCATTTCCGCAACAGGTCCTGCAGCAAGTTTGGCTAGATTGCAAGACACTCTGCAGATCTTCTTTGCTGTTCTTTTCTGGATGTCCCTGTTCTTTTGGGCTTCGGCATGGGATGGAACAAATACTGGTAAACCAAACAAGGGATCTCGATTTAGAAGATAACCTAATAAGCATTTGGTTGTATATAGTAACAGAACCTGAAAGGAGTAGTTTTAGAATATAGATACATGAATAAAAATCTATATATGGTACACAGAAATATAAGTTATTTACTTGCTGTCATCAAATTCTGTGTCACTTAGTCTATTCATTGAACCAATTTATGTAACATTTTTGGGCATTGATATGTCGGTGTTGTAATGAATGTTGACTATATATGTTGTTTATTTTGTTTCCAAAGAAGATATTTCTGGAAATAATTACGAAATTTGAAAAAGAAATCATTTTGTGGAACGTCTAGAATGTTTTATGCTATGAAACAGTGTGGGGAGCTGATGCCTCATAGGCACGATATAGGTGACGGTGTTGGAGTCAGGATTCTCTTCAGTAGAGGTCCTTGTCCTAGAGGATTCTTCCTATACTCTTTTGGACGGTCTAGATAGGACCACACAGCCACTGCTAGAAAGTAAGAAAAGATGCTTCACGGTATTGTTCTCATGAACAAAATATAGTTGCCGCTGTTGTGGAAGATGACAATATTTAGTTCATCTTGTGAGTTCATCTGACTCTCTCCAGACTTAGTAACGGACGGGAGACTGGTACTTCTTGGTTGATTGATTGAATTTGGAAGGCATTGAGTGACAAATTTTAGCGATGTTCATAATGGGTTTAGATGATGTACGATTTTAGTATGATAGGAGCTAGAAAGCACGGACAATATATTTGTTATGATAACCACAAAATGATATTCAAGCTCGTCTACTGGTCATGTTTGAATCCGAACTAGCTGGGCGTTGGACTTTTACTGAGCTTGAAGCGTCGTCACAGCATAAAATAGATTTGGATCCTCTACAACGTTGAAGATAATCATGTATTTTATCAAATGTGAAAATTGCACTATCAGGTGACAAGAGTGGACCATCGTAAGTGAGTCTCATTTCGTGGTCCAATCTCTAATT
This sequence comes from Cornus controversa, assembly GCA_026545225.1. Taxonomy (NCBI): domain Eukaryota; kingdom Viridiplantae; phylum Streptophyta; class Magnoliopsida; order Cornales; family Cornaceae; genus Cornus; species Cornus controversa. The sequence continues at coordinate 104,943,307 of CM048845.1, forward strand.
TTTATAACGTACAAGACCATCTACTCATAAAATAAAATTACTGACTTGCCTGGAGCTATCTTCAGGATAGCTGCTAAGCCTTCAATGTTGGTATGGAATTAATACTGCTTCCCTCAACTTATCTAAATTGTCAGTTTTACATTAGATTTCTATTTTTTTTTTTTTTACAAATAGAATAAAAAAGTTGACTGATTTTTGCAAATGCCTTTGATTTTTGTTTATTATTTACTGTAGTCAATTTCAGCTGAACAAATTGTAAAGTCCTTATCAATAAATCAAGGAAGGTGGAAGAGTTGGTTAAGAACTACACTCGTATATTGAAGATCTTAATGCCACGTGTCTGATTAGACTCTTTTAAATGGAGGTAGGAATGGGAAATTTTCATTTCTGTTCTGTCCCGTCCCGTCCCGTCCCGTCCCTAATTGGACGGGTTTGGTAAGAATTAAATGATGAAGGAACGAGTTTGGAAAAACAAAAATAAGCACGATTCGGGTTTGCGGTGGGCACCGTTATATGATTTTTCGCCCAACCTGCATTTATATACAAGGAAATGACTATTGGGTCATGCATTATGGAGTACAAGAGAGAAAAAGTTTGAAAGAGGATTGTGATTCGACGAAATTACGTATATGTATATGTATATGTATATGTTTATACATAAGGATATGTATGATGAAAATTGGTTATCATTTGCATTTGTTCTGTTTTTATTGTTTTTTTTTTTGTTTCTGAACATTTGCATTTGTTGAATGGTTTGAAGTTTGGTCTCGGCTGGTCACTTCGCTCCTAATAAGTATGGTTCTTTCATAAAAGAAGAAAGTTCAGCTTTAATCATAATCTTATTATTACTATTATTAATGATTTTACGAATTCTAATGCATGCATTATTGGCCATTCTCTAGTTTTCTTTTGCCTCACTTCTCTCGACAGGAAAATCATTTCTATTTTCATTACTTTGAATAAAATATCATGACCCACCTTAAAAACTGGCATTCAATAACAAAGTATAAGCACTTTGACAACTTAAAGTCTTCATCGGTAATACTTTCAATTTCAGATTTTAGTTTTTATTTTTATTTTTTAGAATTTACAACAGAAATTGCATTTGGCAACTCAATTTTTATTTCTGAAAAAATGAAAGTGATTTCAAAATTTTGACAATACTTAGGCATAATTTGAAAGCTTCATAAAGAGCATTTTAGTTTCAATTTTCACTTTTCAACTCAAACTTTTATTTCTGATTTTTTTTTTATAAAATACAATAAATAAAAATTTTGGTTACTCAAAAATATAATATAAGACAATAAATTAAAATTTTATAAAAAAATAAAAATAAAAAAATTAGAAAATACAATAAATAAAAAAACTAGTTACTCAAAAAATATAAATATAACAAAATGAAATACAATAAATAAAAAAATTATAAATATAAATAATATAATATAAAAAAAATACAATAAATACAAATTTAAAAGTCAATAAGAATAAAAAACTTTTATAAAATACAATAAATATATATATATATATAAAGATATATATAATAAATATATATAAGAAGAAAATACAATATTATAAGAGTTATATATATAAATACAATTATATATAATATAAAAATATAAAAAGAAATAAAACAAGTATATATAATAATATGTGACAATTACCAAAAATATGTAAATAGTTAGAATTTATGAAAATTACCAAAAACATGCAAATGCATAAAAATTAATTTTTAATTAAAATAAACTAAAATAAAGTCCTAACAAATATAATTTTGAAGGAAAGAATATAAATAAAATATGTATTATCACATTTATGTTGGTTAAAATAAGTTGGAACCTTATTACTCGAACACAATTTTTAGTCAAAGATATTGCTATTTTTTTTTTTAAATTAATTTTGGGTTTACTAAACATATTTTCAAATTTGTGCTTTCAAAATTTCAACGTATTCTGCTTTTCACAGAAATTGTAGCACAAGTTTTTAGATTTTATATTTTAGAAATCAGAAAATGAAATTTGATGAAGCAGAAATCCACTCCGAACTTGTCAAATGCCAACTTGTAAAAGACAAGAGTAGGGCAGTTGGAAGGACAGGTATCGGCCGACTGTACTCCGATGATCAAGTCAAATATCGAAAAGGCTCGTTAAAGCTAAAAAGGTACTTTAGAGGTTATTAATTGCTAAAAAGGCACTTTGGACTGTCTCTATATTTATAGCAGCAACATGGGAATGTGTCCTAGTAGAAGACTGGCTCTTCAATTCCCCTGACTTATTTGGAGATAAAAAAATCCTAGTCAAAGCATACCTCTTGTCCATGTCACCTAACCCTCAACTTTCACATCATACATTTCACAATTGGAGTTAATACTCTATCAGATGCCCCTTATTCACGAGAGTCACTTGTCGGTCCTTAGGAACATCTTGGTTGGCCCGTTGGGCTGTAAAAAATAGACCTCTGACCCATCAGCTCGGTCGATTAATGGCCCATGTTTTTTCTTTCCTTTTCCTCTTTTTTTTTTAACTGAGCCTTAGTGGACCCCCCTTAGCCGAATCCTTAGATCTGGCCCCTTGGGACCCGGCCTTTGCCGGATCCTAGGGGCTTTAATGGACTTAGTCTAGGTCAGTTCCTTTGGAATCCAACTTGGGCCGAATCCTTGGTGGACTCGTCCTGGGTCGGTTCCCTTGGTGGACCCGACCTGGGCTGGATCCTTGGATTCGGCCTGGGCCGATTCCCTTAGGATTTAGCCACCCGACCTAAGCCGGATCCTTTAGTGGATCCCGACCTGGGCCGATTCCCTTGGAATTTGGCCGTGGACTGATCCTAGGGGCCTTAGTGGACTAGACCCTTGGTAGAGTTCTTTGGGCTCGCCCCTTGGGGGGGTCGGGTTCCTTTTTGGGCCTGGCTCTTAGCCGGGCTCCTTTTGGGGCCGGCCTTGGCCAGGGCGGTGTCTTCTTGGGCCCAGCCCTTGGTCGGGCTCCTCTTGGGCCGGCCTTAGCTAGGCCAGTCTTTTTTTGGGCCGAGTCGGGCCGGTCTCCTCTTGGCCCGACCCTTGGTCAGGCCGGCCAAGCCCCTTTTGAGGTTAGCCCTTGTCCAGTCTCCCTGGTCCCAGTCGGCCCTGGGTTAGTATGTAAGAACCAGATTTATTTAAAAAATTATTGTTACTTTGAAGAATTGAACATTAACTAATAAGCTCTAATGGTATCATCTGAACCATTATGCCAATGACTCATTTCGTTAAGAAACTTTAATTAATAAACTTTCATAACCCAACTTATAATACCATGCAACAAACTTTGAGGGACTTACTCACCATTTGCTAAAATTTCTTTTAATGAGTTGTGCCCCCGTAGGGTTAGTTGAAAAAAATCGGGATTAATTATCTTGCCCCTTTTCATTAAAGACCCTCTGCAGAGGAATGCCCCCGTAGGGTTGTATCCCCGTAAGGTTGTGCCCCTGTAGGGCTGTTTAACAATGTTCTCAGAATTAATTCATCCCGCCTTTTTCATTAAAGGCACTCTGCAGAGGTGTGTCCCCGTATGATTGTGCCCCCGTAGGACTATTTGACAATGTTCTCGGAATTAATTCATCCCACATTTTTCGTTAAAGGCCTTATGCAGAGGTGTGTCCCCGTATGGCTGTACCGTCATAGGGCTATTTAACAATGTTCTTAGAATTAATTCATCCCACATTTTTCTTTAAAGGCCCTCTGTAGAGGTGTGTCCTCGTATGACTGTGTCCCCGTAGGGTTGTTTGATAATATTCTCGAAATTAATTCATCACGTTTTTTTCATTAAAGATCCTTGATGTTGTTTTAAAAGTGTAAAATAACTCGCAAGTGTACGAATCTATTGAAGTATAGATCGACAAGAACAAGGTCGAACCCAAGGGAATGCTTTGAGAAGAAAAACTACTACAAATTCAAATTAATTTAAAACTAATCTAGTTTAAACAAAAATTGGTTGATTTGAGAGATATTACACTAACATGCAAATGAAATAATACAATTGAAATCAAATAGAGAAAATAACTAAGGTATCAGATTCCACCACCATTAAATCCATGAAACTCCTAATATTCATTTATTAATCCCCAAAGTTAGAGTAACAATCAAGAAATCAATCTATTGCTTACTCAAGATTTAACAATAAAATACTATGAAAAATATATTAAAAATGTAGATTTTCCTTCGTTTCACTAATGTAAAATTCTAAGCATCTTATGAATCCAATTTAATGAAAAATATAAGATCAAATATTATCACTTTTAAGAAATACAAACCTAAGCTTTGATTAATTATAATACTTTCTAACTACCACATATACATGATATAGATGGTGAAAGAACTATGAAATAATTAATCTCAAGAAGCGAAAATCATAAGCATTTAAATCATACACATGAGAATCAATTAATGAACAAAATAACTTCACTTCATTAATGGAGGTTTCCTCCTCAACCCTAGTTGAGGAGTTTAGTTACACATGGTAGAAGAAGAAGATAATAAATAAATAAAATTTATAATGAAATAAAATAAATAAAATTTAAATTGTCTCTATTTTCTCTGTCTTGGACTTCACTTCTTTTCTCCCTTTAACCCTACTCATCTCTTTCTCTTATATAGAGGTCCTCTGGGGTGTTCTCCAAATAAAATAAAATAGGAAAGTGTTTAGGAGAAAATCTTCCAGAATATTTTCTTTGAATTGAAATCCAATTTTGACCTTGAATTAGTGTCATTCATGAATTTTTCGTGAAATACAAATATCTTCAGAATTGAATTTTCTTCAACATTTGTGAAAATTAAGTCAAATTGATGCTCAAAAATAAGACTTTTAGGCAATTCTCTAAAACGGAATTAAAACTGGATTATGCGCAAAATTGGGCTTCAGGCCCGGAATCTCCTTAAGCAGTTGTAATTTTCTTAGACCACTTTCTTGGGCTAATTTGAGTTGAAATATGGAGTTTAATGGATCCATTTGATGTCGGCTTCATATAACCTTCTTGAATGTCTTCTTTAAAAATCCAAAAATCATAATTTTAAATGAAATAATCATTAAAGTCCTGAAAGACAGAAAATAAAAAAATAGAGTAAAATCATAAATAAACTATCACTAAAATAATAAAATATGTAAATTAAGAGGCTAGAATACTTAACATTCAACGCCGATCAGTCCTCTACAGAGGTGTGTCCTAGTAAGGCTATGCCCCCGTAGGGCTGTTTGATAATGTTCTCGGAATTAATTCATCCTGTCTTTTTTATTAAAGGTCCTCTGTAGAGGTGTGTCCCCGTAGGGCTGTCCCCCCGTAAGGTTATTTAACAATATTTTCAGAATTAATTCATCCCGCCTTTCTCATTAAAGACCCTTTGCATAAGTGTGTCCCCGTAGGGCTGTTTGACAATGTTATCAGAATTAATTTATCCCGCCTTTTTTATTTAAAGATCCTCTGCAAAGGTGTGTCCCCGTAGGGCTATGTCCTTGTAAGGCTATTCCCCCATAGGGCTGTTTGACAATATTCTCAGAATTAATTTATCCCGCCTTTTTCATTAAAGGACCTATGCAGAGGTCTGTCCCCGTAGGGCTGTGCCCCCGTAAGGTTGTTTGTTCACTATTTGTTTTAGTTATAACAACATATTTTGAAACAAAATGGTTTATTATTTTAGTAACAAATAGAGAATTATTCGAGAAAAATCTCGAAGATATCGTTCTAAGGCTCGATATTAAACTAAGTTTCAGCGGAAACTATTAAATTAAATGTAACTTTTAAAAGAAAATTTTACTGGTGGCACTTCCTCAGATACTTAACATTCCAAAGATGAGCTAACTGTCTCCCTTCCAATGTCTCTAATCAATATGCCCCCTCTCGCCTCCAAGTCCACCAGAGATAACTCTGATTTCCTCCAATAGAGGATTTCTTAAAGTGTTGTCATCTTTACCGTCCTCGTCCCATGGGCAGTTCTGTGTTCCCCTCTCATATCCGACCACAAATCTTCACAGCTGGCCCCTACAAATCAGACTTTCAATATGTCTTTCCAAGTCTATGCACTTATCTGTATCGTGCCCATGGTCGTGATGGACCTGCAATACTTGTCGCGGGACCTCTTGGAATAATTGATTCCTAACTTTAGGGGCCATACCACAGCCGGGTCATCTTGGATATAGAGGAAGATTTGACTTATTGACCTATTCAAGGGGATAAATATGTTGAATCCTTTATCACGACGCGATACTTTATTGCTCTACTCCTGTGACGTCCTACCATACTTAGAGTCTCTATCTTCCTCATTAGAATGTCCCCCGTATGCCTTTCTCGAATTAAGGGCATCTTCTGCGTTCATATACTTTCTGGTCTTCATAAGTAGCTTGGACATGCTTTCTGGAGGATACTTAGAAATTGAGTACAAGAATTTTGAAGATAGTAATCCCTCATGAATACGGTAACTGCCACATTGTCGTCCAGAGCATTGACCTACAATATCTCCCTGTTAAACCGGTTAATATAGTCTCTCAATGACTCCCCCTTAGTCTGTCTTACATTCAAGAGATAGGTGGCAAGCTTTCTGTGCCTTCGGGCAACAATAAAACTACCTATAAACAATTGGCTCAATTCTTTAAGGAAAAGTATAGATGCTGACTTCAAGTTGATAAACCATGACGGGGCAGAACCCTTCAATTTAGTAGAAAAGACTCTGCACAGGATTTCATTCGATACTCCTTGGAGGTACATCAGAGCCTTATAGGTCTCTAGATGATCAATGGGTCCTTTGTCCCATCAAAACTTTCAAGGGCGAACATCTTGAACTTGTTAGGCAAATGACAGTTCATTACCCGAGCGGGGAAAAAAAGGTTGGTTTACTGAACCAGACCTTTCACTGTAGCAGTGCATTTCACCTTCATGGCATGAGTCATGCTCTCTACCTTGGCTCTGATGTCCTGCATCTCTATATCATAATAAGTAGCCTCCTTTGGATGCCCTGAGTCTCCATGAGTACGGGTCCTAAACTTCGAATCCCTTTGGGCACGAGTTCTCTTTGGCGGGACTGGGTGAAATGGATGTGTCCCTTCTCGATCACTTCTCACTTGGCTCTAGGCCGCGTCATTTGCCAGAACTCCACTGTCTTGCCCTACGTCATCCCCTTCTAGATCAACCATATTGAGGTGACTCCGTGATAGCACCGGTGCCATAGGAAGAAAACGTTGTAGGATTGTTGCATTTTGTTGAAGTATCTGGGCTAGACTCTTATTCAAGTTCTGAACCTGGTATTCCAATGCCGCGACTCGCTCCTGTGCATTTGGGATTCCGGGGCATGCCCCAAGGAAGTCTCCTTGACCAAGAGGCTACATACCTCTTTCTTTAACTAACGGCAAGTTGTGATCGACAGGGTTAGGGAGGATGGGAAAATTGTGGCCAGTAAGGGGATCCTGTCCGGTTAGAGGATTGTGACCTACAGGGGGATCCTGTCCGACTGAAGGATTGTGACCGATAGGAGGATCCTATTCGACTAGAGGATTGTGATCGGCAGGAGGATCCTGTCCAGCCGTGGGATTGTGACCGGTAAGAGGATCCTGTCCGGTCATAGTTCTAGCCCAGATTGTAAGTGCATCATGTTTTGTATATGATTGTGTATAACAATCAAGTTTATGATCATTTCCCACAAACGACGCCAACTGGTGAAGTAGAAATTCACCCCGAACTAGTCAAAGACCAACTTATAAAAAGACAATAGTAGGGTAGTCAGAAGGACACCGGCATGGTGCCGGTCGACTGTACTCTAACGATCAAGTCAGATATTGGAAAGACTTGTTAAAGCTAAAAAGACATTTTAGAGGGTATTAATTGCATACCTTGGTATATGGATCGTCTCTATATTTATAGCAGCAACATGGGAACGTGTCCTGGTAAAAGACTGACTCTTCAGTTCCCCAGACTTATATGCAGATAAAAAAGTCCTAGTCAAAGCATACCTCTTGTCCACGTCACCTTGCCCTCAACTTCCACATCATCCATTTCACAATTGGAGTCAAATACTCTATCAGAATCCGACAGCTTTACCAAACAACCCCTAACGACATCAATGTTGTTCTGTACTTTGAACTTCACCGCTCCACTTTAGATGATGAATTTTGTCAATTTTATTATTAAGTAAAAATTGATGAAATTTCATTATTATAGAAATCGGATTGCCAATTCAATCTGAACTGATTTATGGGTAAAGTGCAAAAAACACCTCCACTATACAAAAAATGTGCAAAAAAGACCCCTACAGTTATGTATTGGCATATAACCCCCCACTATTTGTCTTTGATGTGCAAATACCTCCCTCCGACTAGATTTTGTTCAAATATGACCGTTGACTGACATGTTTGACTTATAAATTAAATAAAATCTCTAAATTATCCCTTCTAAAGACCATAATGCTCCTCTCTAAAGTCTCTCTCTCTTCCTCTCTTAACTGATTCTCTCTCTTTCTATCTTGATTCTGTCTCGTTAAATCGGGCCTGTCTTAAAATCTAACTATTCAAAAACTGGGTCTTGCTTAAATTCCATTAAAATCTAACTATTCAAAAACTGTGTGGTTATATATATACAGTTGAGGACTTTGAATCTATGGATGTATTAACGATTTAAAATCAATTAAACCACATTTTGACTTTGAATCTATGAATCTGTGATATAATTAAATGATGACTATGTTTGATTTTGGGTTGAGAGTTAAAACTAAAGTTCTTGAGCCTTGGCTTCACGTAACAGAGGAAAATTGGGGAAGAAAGGTGAGGCATTGTCTAAACCATGTTTTCGTTAAATAATTATGTTTTGTAAAAACAACCTATAAATTGAGTAGATATTATGATTCGAATATCTATATATTGAATTAAACCAAAATAGATTGAATTAAACCAAGATTCCACACACACACACACATATATATATATATATATGTATAATGTATATATGTGTATATGTATGTAGATATATACACATATTACTATACAAAGAAAAACAAAGGAGAGAGAGAATCTAATATATAGAGATATATATGACATTCTTATAAATTTGTTTCCAAAATCCTTAATTAGTTTCCAAGTTCTTCAATTTACTCAATTCGTTTCCAAATTTCTCAACTTACTCGATTCATTTCTAAATTCCTCAACTGGTTTCAATTAATTAGAATATTTTTTTACTTAAGGACTCGAGAGTGATAAATGAATAATGAGCTTTTGCACTTGCAAGCTTGGTCGAGTTGACATCCGCCATGCTTTATTTCTGTGCTAGAGAAGCAGCTATCTTTGTTTTGCTGTGGGTTATTGGTCCAGTAGAGGTGCTGGTACCACTTGATGGAGCCATAACATTCTTAGTGTCCTCCTTAACAAGAGAGTTGTTGATTGTTGCAGCGGCAATGTTCTTGACAACATTCTTTGAGCCTTGACCAAGTTGAACCTTCTTAGGGGCCATCGATGCAAGCGAGAAAAATCGTTAATAAATTGATTAAGGAGATAGAGATGAGAGGCAGAGATGTCCCACCGGTCGTGTCAGAAATTTGTACACACAAATTTTATGTCCGAAAATCTATGAACAAAAATGAGTAACAAATAATCAATTTTATTAATTTCAGAAAAATGTGGGTACAATTTTCTATGGTTGATTCTTTTATAATAAAGAATCTTCCTCTGAATTAATCTCCTTGATGTTTGGTGCAAGTGCTTCAAAAGCTTGTTCTTGAATCGGTTGTGATGAACTTTTTTCAAATCTTCAAGATTGAGGAAGACTTGACTGGATTTTAGATCGAGGGCCGATAAAGCTTGATCTTGAACGATGGGTTGAAGGTCTTTAAAGAAGAACAACATTTGTGTGGTGTGCTTGTTATTCTTCATCTTCAAATTCTTCAAGGATTTAATGTCTTTGAAGTAGAACGGCACTTGTGTGGCGTGCTTGATATTCTTCGTCTTCAAATTCTTTGATGGTTGAAGGTTTTAGAAGTAAAACGACACTCGTGTGGCGTGCTTGATGTTCTTCATCTTCAGAATTTTAAGTGTTAGTCGAGGCGGAGGTTCGGTAGAGCTTTTGTATTTTCTTGATTTCTCTATCTCTGTCTTTTCCCGAATGTGTAGGGTGACCTTGTATTTATAAGCGAAAGGGTAGGGGTTTAATTTGTTAACTCCTCATAGTTTGTGCCAACTTCTATAAATAAATAGATTTTGCCTTTTTTTATATGAAAGTACATTTAAATTTAAATTTGAATTGTCACATATTTTTTTAAAGGGTTTAAACCTTCAGGATTTTGACACGTGTCCATTAACATAACCCACAATCGTCGAATGTAATTGACCAAGAATGTTTGACTTGTTGATCAATCGGACGGTGATTAGACCATCACAAAATTTATGTGTCTACAAGGGGTATTTGCACATTCTGTATATAGCGAGGGAGTTTTTTTTGCACTTTACCCTTTATAAAATTTGAAATCAATCCGATCTAATCCAATTCGATCCAATTTGTGAAATATTGGATTGAATCTGATAGGTTTTGCGGAATGAGGTTTTATAAACAATCTAATAGTTTTTTTTTATTGTTTTTTTAGTCCAATGTGAAATTGAGATGAAATAATCCATTCTAACTATATAAACTACCTAATGATTGGGCCATGAGACGAGGTTGAGGCATTGTGTGAAATGTGAAGCCCGAAGAGTAAAAGGGAGGTCGAGTTAGATTTAGGGTTAAAAAATAATATTATATATAAAACATATTTATATATATAACTATATAAGTAACGAATTAGATCGGATTTAACAAATTTATGAATTCATTCGATTTCAATTAATTACTTATTTGTGAAACTGTGATTGAATGAATGAACTAAAAACTAATCTAAATTATATAGATCAAATCATATTGAATTGAATAGAGTTCACGCATAAAATGAACACTCTTAGTTTTGGAAGCACAGATGCTTTTGAGATACCAATGCTTAGGAGTGCTCCGTGTAGGAATGTTCAGTGAAGCACAAATATTTTGGGAGTGCGAAAAGGGAGTGCTTCCACAATTTCAATATCCCAATTGGTAGAATTCACACATAAAATGAACACTTCTAATTTTGGAAGCATAATATGAACACTCCTCAGTATTGATAACTTACTTTTCGGACACTCACATATACGTGTCATATACTTTTTAAATGTATTTAAAATTTTAAAATATATATATTTTTATTTTTAATACGTATTTGATATTTCTCAGATACTTAATCTACGTATCTAATACTTTCAAATACTTCAAAACACATCTTTAACCATTTTTGAACATTAAAATATAATTTTTTTCAACAATAATATCATTTGTTATGAATTAGTACAAAATTTATGGACAATGAAATATGACTTTTAACTTTTGTTTTATTCGTTAATTATAATATTTTATGAACAAATGTTATTGACTAAATTTTTTATTTTTTGTATATATAAAAATATAATTTATAATTTTTATGTTATAAGAAATTTGTTGTATAGCAGTAGTTTCGTGTTGTATCCATGTCTGTGTCAACAGTGTCTTCCATCCATCCCAGCGGTACTTTTTCTTTTTGGCTTGCTTTCAAGTTTCAACTACCGCAAGTCGCAATGCATTTGGATTTGCGGAGAGAAAGCTAATTTGACAGCACTCTCACAAAGCTGCTGTCATTCCCACGGCAATTTAGAACCGTACAAAAGGCTGACGCTGGGCCTGCCTTCACGTGACTGGTGTCAACGTGGGTCTCCCCCGTAGGAGTAGATCGTCGGCCACGTATAAGGAAATGACACCTAACCATAACGCACGTGCTCAGTACTGTGTCATTTTCGTCCCCCACTACATGCTAATTCGACGGCTCACCTTCACTCCCTTCCAAGTTCCAATTCCTTTCTATAAAAACCTACTCAGCTCACCTCTTTCTCTCTCTCAACGAAGGAGGTCTCTAGTCCTCTCTCTCTCTCTCTCTCTCTCTCTTTAAATCCCACTATCTCTCTCCCTTACTAAAAAGATGCTGTTGAGGAGCTCTTCGACTCCAATCTTGAATTCATGGATACACAATTCGAGAGAATCGTCACCGGAGACCGATCACCTTGCTAAACTTTCAAGAACAAAGTCGGTCTTCCTCGCGACGTCGTTTGGTCCACTATCACAGTCACATGACCCGTTTAAGAGCACGACCCTACCCTTAACCGATTCCGATCTCGTTGACTCGCCGGTGAGAACGAGAACTAAACCTTCAGCTCCGGCTCCGTGCCGTCTTACCCGTCCTTTTCCGGCGAAGGTTAGAGAAAATGAAGAACAGGAGGGTGAGAGTGGGCCCACACTGGAGAGACTGTTTTCGAGCTCTGGCTTGGGTGGGGCTCTGATGGAGGTGGATGAGGTAGGATTCGTTGCCGTGGGAGGGAAAGATCGGATGTTGCAGACACTGCTTGTGGGCGGCGGGGATGGCGGTGGTGGTGGAGGGATAGGATCAGACGGCGGTGATGGTTTTGGAGGATCTTATGATTCTAATAATGGCCATGGGCATGACAGTACGGACACATATTACCAGAATATGATAGAGGCAAACCCTGGAAATGCCCTCTTACTTGGAAACTACGCTAAATTCTTGAAAGAGGTGAGTATACAGTGATCAAATTTGATCCCTTTTTTCTTATTCAATTTAACACACACCCAATTTTCTCCAAATTCAATTTTGTTTATAGCTTCTATGAGAAACTATGTTTAATTCTCCAGTGATATTGGACATGGGAGATTAATGTATCCAGTAAATCAAGCCTACCTTAATCACATCAAATGTATCAATGATATCTCATATATATATGTGTGTACAGTATGTATGTGTATGTATGTGTGTGCATATATATATATATACATAGTCGTGATGAGGGTCGTTACTGTTTCATCGGTTGAACATCAGATCATACCAACCTGGCCACTAATCAGGTTGGTATGATCTTAACATGTTGTCTGTATGTGTTTGCTTTAAATTCTAAAAGAACAAAAAAAAAAAAAATTGTGCTATTCATTTTATCAATGTGTTATACCTTTTGTTTCAGTGTTTTCAATGGACTCGTGTCACTCATTTACATTCATTTTAGAGCAAGCTAAATACTAGGAGTTAAATATCCAAAATTTGTATGCATATTGATTGATGTTATTTTTCCCTCGATGTTTTGAATTTTTCTCTTAAAGATTGATGGTATCAGGTTCGAGGAGATCTTGGAAAAGCGGAAGAGTACTGTGGGAGAGCAATTTTGGCTAACCCGACTGATGGGAATGTTTTGTCACTCTATGCTGATCTGATATGGCAGACCAAAAAGGATGCTCGTCGTGCCGAAACTTACTTTGATCAAGCTGTTAAAACTAGTCCTGACGATTGGTGAGCATACATACATACAATGAAGCATTACTTGAGTAGTACTAATCCGATTTCAACTTACCTTAAAACTGAAATTAAAAAGGAATTATGTTCACTAGATTGTCTTACTCTTAGAGTAGATTGAAACAAGCTTTTGTTGGATGGTATTTCTGTTCATATAGCCGGGTAGACAACAGGCTGAAAAATTTATGTCAAATCTTCTCAATCGGGAAGAATTAATTCATGTGGCCGACCCCGTTCATTCATATGGGATTGGGTTAAAGCAATGATTAATTCATGTGGCCGATCCCGTTCATTCATATGGGATTGGGTTAAAGCAAGGATGATGATTTTTAAGGTTTCATATATCAAAAAATGTTGTTTCGATTTTTCACAACCAAGTTTGGGTTACTCTTGAAGTTTAAATTTCAGTTGGGCTGTGTTTCTAGCTAAAGCCTTGTTGTGAACAGTTGTGGAAGCATGAAAAACAGTTCTAATTCTATTATGTCGTTTGGGCTTTGTTTTGTTTCCAGAAAACTCTGAAAAACTCTGCTTGGTTTTTCTGAGAACCGTCTTTTTCTTTTATAGTTTTCTTGAGTTTTTGAGAACTATTTTGAGAAAACTGCACCGATATAATCCTTAAATCTTGTAAGAAGTGGGGTTTTGTGGAGATTCATTCTATTATATGAACTAGTAGGTTTTCTGCAATCTCAATAATTGTTGGAAGTTGAAATTAATGGCTAGGGTTTTTATATGGATGCAGTTTTGTTCTAGCTTCGTATGCTCGGTTTCTTTGGGATGCCGACGAAGAAGAGGAGGAAGAAGAAGAACAAGAAGAAGAATGCCAACACAGGATTAACCGCATAACTACATCACAACCGAAGATGTTTGAAGGAGCAGCCGCAGTTTCTCATCGCTCATCTTTAACTGCAGCTTCTTAGGTCTCTCAGCTCTCAACTTTCAAGTCTCTCTGTAATCTGAGTACTGTAATGTTAGCCGAGAAGTAACACTAGTTTGTGACTAAATAACTTTTGTGACTGTAACATTTTCTCTATCAATAACACAAAATAATATGGTTTCCTTTTGCATTTGATAAGATGTGTCCCAGAAGAACTAAAGAAACTCAATTTGATGTTTGACACTTTGGTTTCCAAATTAGATATTTGAAACTTAAAAGTCAATTTTGTTATTAGTTGATTACCATCTTTACATTGATATTTTCTTTTTTGTCTTTTCTTTTTCTGCGGAAGCTTTTCAGCCTCTAAAAGCATTTCTTAAGAACTAGAAAGTAGAAAGTAAGGGTTTGTTTGGTTCATAGAAAACATGTCCAATCTGTCTCATAATTATAGTGCACTATTTCTTTTTGGAATGTTTCAAAATACATGTCTATTTTTTAAAATGAATGTACTATTTTTTATAAGATTCTTATATTATTCTTTTCAAACTCCATTATCTTAAAAGTTAATCCTTCCATATAATAATAATACTTACTTTTAAACAAAGACTAATATGTAAATTTATTCATTATCACGATAAAAAGTGGATTCTATCATAAAAAGTTAAAATTTTCAAACATCTCAAAAATTATGGGACGGAAGTAATAATTATTTTAGAAAATAATTTTTATAAAATTGTCAACCAAACAATTTTTAAATTGTTTTCTATTTTTAAATTCTTTTAGATCAGCATATAGTTTTCAGAAAAGTGAACCACACAGGCTTTTAATTTTCAAGTTTAAAAACATTGTTGTTATGCCTCTATACAAGGAAATGGTCAAATAATCAATGGCAAATTTGCAACGAAGTGTTATCTGGAATGTTGGATCTAGTTAACAAATTCATAGCCGAAAAATCATACTTCTCATGATATATATATATATATATATATATATTTTAATGACACATTCACAATTCTTTAACTACTTTACTAACTTTATCTTATCACAAGCAACTGTATGAATTGGAAGTCACTAGTTTTCGTGTAATTTTAAAGTGTTTGAGCATTTGATTTATGCACTCTAATTTCAATAAAGATATTGGACACTTGGAATTAAAATCTACTGAAATCAAATGAAATATGTAGGACTTTATTGTATGAGGTGTTTATTCAATGAAGTTTATATGAATTGATGTGATTGGTAGCTAGGAAAAAAAGAAAAAAAATCATATATGTGTAACACAAAATTCTATGCCAGATCTTTTCAAACAGCTATATAATTCCTCTCTCCAAGTAAATGCCAACTTGATATCTGTCACCTGTGGTTATAATAAGTTGGCACATGTCTATCATTTCATTTTTTCCAGACATAGAATCTGCAGTCAAAATGGAATTTCCTTGATAAAATCTTTATATAAGAATTTGTACAACTTATACATAAAAAAAAATCCACAAGATAGGATTTTAGTTAGGCCGTTTCGCAACCGAAAATATTTTATAATTTTATTTTTATTTGAAACATAAATATTTTTGTTGTGAAATGTCTTTAATAGTGATTGGAAGCTTGGTAAAATCTTTATAAAAATTTGTACAACTCAATACATGACGAATATAAGAAAATTCTGAAGATAAGATTTGAGGTTGGGTTTGTTTGGTAATCGAAAATGTTTTGCGTTTCTCTTTTTACTTGAAGCAGAAACAACGTTTTTGTTGTGAAATGTGTTCAATAGTAATTGAAAGCATATTTGGTAATGCAAAATTTGTTGCAAGATTTTTGAAAACAAAAACATGTCTTGTAAAAAAAGTGTTGCAAGATTGAAAAATGATTACTTAAAATAGGTCACGTAGAACTTTTTTTTTTTTTTTTTTAAATATTAGGAAATATCAATTTTATATTTCTGATTAGAGTATTTTTTTTTTTTACAATAACAAACATAAAACTATTCAAACCGCAACAAAAATTACATACTTTACTTGGCTACATTACATTATTTCTATAAAGAAAAAAGCACGAAACAAAAATGATTGCGAAAGGAATGCTCGACTCATTCACTCTTCCACTACACACAGAAGATATTATTTCTCCTGTGGCCTGCAATGATCGAAACCCTTACCCTCTGCATGGGTCCTTGTTGCCTGTTTCTTTCATATGTCATTCTAAGCATGCTTTATGAAGTCCTTTTTTAGTCTATCCTTCCCACTTGTCTGTTATTATAATTATTAGGTGGTGGAGCTACTGAGGATAGAATGTCCTTATCCAACCCTCCCATAATTATAAATCAATTCTCGTGCTAGTGGGCTTAGGTTGGATTGGATTGGATTACTTGTTTCTAGTGGCCTGTGCCTCTATGTTATATAAAGTTCCTATCCCAATTATTATTATTTTTTTTGGCAAATAAAGAACAAAATATAAAGGTAAAAGCAAATTGTAAAAGAGGTCCCACCTAGATTGTAATGCCTGAACTGACATTTTCTTTAATTTGGTTGATACTTCACTTAACTAGTAATCATTCCACTGGCATTTTTGGTTTTTGCTTCAAATACCATTGGCCTTGTTAAAATGGTTTTTTTTCACGATATTTTAAAAATGGATTTTCACTTTTTTTTTTTGGTTGATTCATCCTTCAAGGGTTAATTGCAGATAACTCCTCGTGTTATAAATAATTTGCATTTAATCCATTTATATTGAATGAAAAAACAATTACTTCCTTCTACTTTTAAAAAAAGGGTTGCGCTTAACCACAAAATAATTCAATCACCCGACTAAATATGAGAATAAGAATAAAATAGAATAATTATTTTCATTCTATTGTTTGATTGTTAATATAAAATAGGATAGGAATAAAATAAATTTTAAATCCAATTTTCAAAATACCCTTTTAGTGACAAATAAATTAAATTAACAAAGGTGTGGTGGTGATAGTGATGATGGTGGAGGAAGATGACGATGTGGATGTGGAGATGCAGAAGTGGAGGAAGGTAGCGATGTGGAGGTGGTGGCAGTGGGGGGGAGGAGGTGGTGGTATGGTGATGGAGGAAGGTGGCAATGGAGGTGGTGGCAATGTATAGTTAGTGGTGTGGTGGTGGAGGAAGGTGGCGATATGGAGGTTGTGATAGTGGTGGTGGCGACAACGGCGATGTTGGTAGAGGTGGTGGTGGTGGTAGAGACGGTGTGATGGTGGTAGTTGTGGTGGAGGTGAAGGATTTTTTTTGATAATATGTTTTTTTTTATAAACTTATTAGGAATGGAATATCCATTTCATAGGTTTAACTATGAAATGAATTTTTATTTTAAAAGAATGATCATTGCTATCTTAAAATCATACCAAACAAAAGAATGAATGAAATTGACATTCCATTATTGCATACCAAACACAACATTCGTCTTTAATCGAGTATGATCCTTAATAAACATCATCTTATCCTAACTTGGAATAAAAAAAAGAAATCCCATGTAATAAGACCCCATTTTATGATTAACTGATAAATTGCAATTCAAACAAGCTGAAAGATTTCCCACCTGTTATTTTGGATTCGATGTTTCCCAATGTTAGTCAAATGTATATCACCAAAGGAGTGGCTCTGGCTCCCTTTTTTTTCTTTTTTTGATATTGTATTTCCTAACTCTTGGACTGTAGAGACTATATGATATTGAAGACTCCCAGGAGTGTCAATTCGGGTTGCCATAATGTATTCGTATTGTGTCATCACATGTATATCGTGTTATATGGGTCAATACAAATACAACACAAATTATTAAACAGATAATAAATACGAAACAACCTGCATAATTTGTTTGATAAATGGCAGACTCTTGTGGATCAATTATAACACAAACACTACAAGTTTATTTAATTCGTTGAGTTAAATGAGTTCAATCGTGTTATAAAAAAGTTGACGAGACAAACACGAACGACATAATATATGCTAAGCCATCTCAACTTCTCACTAAGATGAGAAAGATATTCAAACTAAACTCATGCTTAGGCGAGCTTGGCTCGATTTTTTTTTAATAAACTCGGACTCAACTTTACTCAAACTCGAGTGCATGTTCAATGAATCAAGTCTCAGGTCTAATAAATTTCAAAGGCAAGAAATAATGGCCATCTCGTTCACTACTTTCGAACTCACACATTCAGATCATATTTCAGTGTTATTTGAGATTACAATCGAGCATTCCAAGTAGAGAAGAATTGCTTTTGGAGAGTCCTATGGAATTGGGATTGTTGTTTGAACACGAAAATATATGAATATGAAAGGGTAAAATAGAGTGTCCACATACATTTTAATTCTCACCACAAAATCGACAATGAAAATGAAGAGCTAAGGTTGTACATAGGGGTGGCAAAAATCCCAACTCGGCGGGGACCCGCCCCGCCCCGTCCCATTTAAAGCGGGTTTTGGAAATCGTTTATTTAAATGGGACTAAGATGAGTTTTGTTATTTAAAACCCTGTCGGTTTTGGGACGGGGGCGGGGCAAGGTCACCCCGCCCCATTTAAAACCCATCCCGATTATACTACATTTAATTGTTATTATATTACTTATGTGTATATATACTTTAAAAAATATTAGATTTCAAAATATTTGGTTTTGTTAGAAGTTGTGTAATTTTTATTTTAAGCAAGGACAACAAAAATAAATAAGAAAATTTTGGAAATGGTAGAATGTTAATG
The DNA here is from genome assembly GCA_026545225.1 of Cornus controversa. NCBI lineage: Eukaryota > Viridiplantae > Streptophyta > Magnoliopsida > Cornales > Cornaceae > Cornus > Cornus controversa. The sequence continues at coordinate 104,962,278 of CM048845.1, forward strand.
TTTAGAGAATGTTGAAAATTTATGAATCAAATGAGTTTTAACCGGTTATGGGACGGAGCGATTTGGGGCGGGGTGAGTTAAGTCGGTTATAGGGCGGGGATGGAGTGAATGGAGGAATTTATAATCGGTTATGAGACGGTTATGGGGTTTTCAAAATCAAACGGTTCTGGGAATGGAGATTGGAATCTCTAACCCATAACCAACTCGTTGCCATCCCGAGTTGTATAGGGACAGTTCAGCCTCGACTGAACATTAACTTTAGACACATTATAAAACATGTCAAGCTCAAACATATTTATATTTGGTTCGATTGTTATGTATATATTATCGTGAAGAAATTAGTTTAAAGGTTTGTTTTGAAGTCGTGAAAATTATATATACTCCCTCCGTCCCATAATTCTTGGGATGTTTGGGGAATTCAATTTTTTATAGTGGGACCCATTTTTTAGTGTGATAATGAATGAATTTACATATTAGTCCTTATTTAAAAGTTAGTATTATTATTATATGGTGGGCCTAACTCTTAGGATAGTAGAATTTGAAAAGGGTAGTTTAGGAATCATATAATCCATTTTAGGAAATGAACATGTATTTTGAGACATTCCAAACAAAAATAATGAACTAAAATTATGGGACGGAGGGAGTAATATCTTTTGAATTCATTTGATATTAAATTAGCCCCACATTTAGAAGGACCAATTAACTTTATGGTCATCATTGATCCGTTTAAAAAGTAAAATTCTAGTTCTTAGAGCAGCTGCAATGGAACCATGGTGTTAGGCTTCAACTGGGCATTCACCATCGGCAAACAGAATATAACCATGCTGTCAGAATGTGTGAGGATCCAACTAAATACATATTAAAAAATAAATAAATAAAATATTTTATTTCTTGGGAACACAAAAATACCACGTGCCTCTCCGCATAAGAATATGCAAGAGAAAGTTGAAAGTAACAATTTGGACTTATTTTATAGGGAGATAAACTTTGTTTATAATGACGGTATAAACTCAAATGTTTTGCACTATCTATATTAGAGATTCCAAATTGTGTATAGCCCCTCATATGACACAATGCAAAAAGACGCTGATACCCTTTGATATTTTTATGAGGTAATAAATTACCTAAGTACCCCCATTGCTTACCCTTTGCTAATGTTATTTTTCAAAAAAGTATATATATATTTTTTGCATTAACTAATTAATGTCTTATATTTTTGGAATAACATCATTTAAACTTACCAAAATTCTCATCAAATAAATTACATATATATATAACCCGATTTAAATGGCCTAATTTTAAGAAACTGATTTTTGTTGTTTACTAAAAAAAAATGCAGTGCAAACCCTCATGCAAGTGGTACTATATATTTATACAAATATATGCATTGCATGCAAACAAGCATGTCAATCTATAAATCTGCCCTTGCAGCAAATAAAAAGATGGAGTGGTTCAAAATTGGTCAAAATTTCCAAAAATCAAGAAATTCGATGATTTAATAAATAGAATTATTTAAATTTGTTTTTAAAATTAGGAATTCCATGAATTTGTTGTAGAAAAAGGAATTGGATGTTCAAAATAAAAATAAAAATAAAATAAATCGATCAGTTGGATTTGTTTCCAAGTTTGCATACACATTACAGAAACCCTAGAAATTTTCAACCACCCAAACGGTTCACTGTAATTTTTCAAAACCAAGCACATGACCCACTGGCACCATATATATGCAATATGTATCAATTGCCCAAATGAATACAACATATACAAACAATGAATAGTTCAAGATGAATGAGCAGAGGACCCAATCGTAACCCAAACACAGATCGCAATCCTAAACCCTCAACCCATCTCAACATAATGATGACAAAACATGTGTAGGTTGGCCAAAAAAAAAAAAATCCATGTTATATATAAGGAGATGTTAGATTCTTCACCACCTAAATGCACTGATTTAAATGAAATTAAAAATATAATTTTTTTTTCTAATTAATACACACCACCTCCAAAAGAATTATTTGCACTTAAAAGAGAATTTGATTCTTAAAATTTAATTTCATTATGCTGGGGCTTATATGTTGTTGATATGGTGTATTGATAATATACTGTGAGTATTTTTCTTGATTTCTATATGTGAATGCCAAACATTTGTATGAACAAATGTGTATATGTATATTTCACATGAATATAAAACCCAAATACATGAAGAACAAAATACATAAATGTTCACACACATAAATATATATATATATATACACCTACTTGTAACTTGTATGAATTGTTAATCTTTTTAGGTGCTATATATGAGTTGATTTATGTTAATAGATTTTCACCAAAGTTAAAGGAAAATTAATTATGTTGAAAAATGATCAACAGCATCTTTTCGGAATAAAATTCTTACCCAACCGTGAGTCGGTTTGAGATTGTACTTATATCGTTGGATTAACCTCATAATGTACTATATAACCTTTCAATTTTTATGAAAAACAGAAATCGATTAACCGTCAATACTTAAGTCAAAAGTTAGACGAAAAATCATAAGAATTCTATAATTTGGCCACGGTGAATACGCTGGGTACGAAGAAGACGCAGCGTGTATGTGCATGTGTGTATAGCATGTATTCATGTGTACGTATTTTTATATTATATGTATATGTATATAAACACATATAAAATCAACATGCAATGTAGGAGATAAGAAATAATTGTTGAAATTTACTATTTTCATTAAATTAAAATAATGCATTTTCATTGACTAAGTATACCAATACAAATAACAATAACGTGTATGACCGGATCATTGAAAATCTACTCTCTAGCTGCCAATACTTTGTGCATGCAGTGTAATTAATAAGAAGTTGATAGAAAAATATTGACAAAGGTGCCCATAAAAATGGTTTTCTCAAGTGAGCATATTACTCTCTAAACTTACAAAATTAGCAAATTAGCTTACAAACTTTTAAAAAGTGAGCAAGATGTCACACAATTTTTAACCAATTTTTGAAAACACAATTACTAAACTACCTTTATATATAACATTTAAAAAAAAAAAAAAAACCTACCCAAACTATTATTATTAATTAAGTAATATTTAATTTATTTCACATCAAAATAAATAATAATGATAAGTGTATTTTTTTGGCTGAAAATAATAGTTTGAATTTTTGGCATTTTTTATTACATTATTAATAATAATAGTTTGGGTTTTCGACATTTTTTTTGTCTTTTTAATTTTTAAAATGTTATATATAAGGGCAATTTAGTAATTGTGCTATCAAAAGTTGGCTCAAAACGGTCTAAGGGGGCATGTTGCTTACTTTTTGAAAGTTTGAATGAATAATATGCTCACTTGAAAAAATCTCCCGAATATTGTTTTGCACTTTTACCAAAAATATTGGACATTTAACATCAATTACATCACAACTATACCTACGGGTGCACACGGTCCGATTCGATATGATTTTAGTATTTTTTGAAATCAAACCGTACTGCCCGATTCCACTAAAAATAGAACCGAACCGAACCGGTTTGGTTCTGTTCGGTTCCACAATTCCACTATTAGTGCCTAAGTGGGTTATTATATTATTATAAATTGTATAATATATATTATATAAAGTATAAACGGTTCTCATAATAAGATTATTAGTACATTACATTACTAGTAACACACTTCACTTGTAAGTTTACAACTTACTTATTTATATTAATTTATATAATATATTTTTTTATACAAATTGTCTGGTTCCGTTTGATCCGATCCTAAGAAACATGAAACTGAAACTGGACCGTTAAGTCACGGTTTCAATTATTGTTAATTGGAATTGTGACCGAACAGAACTGTAGAAAAACGAGACCAAATTGTCCGGTCTGGTTTGGTTTTCCGATTTGGACGAAATTTTGTGCACCCCTAACTATACCGGCATTCTCTTCATGATTCATTGTTTCTTTTATGTCTACTGAATTTTGCAATATTAAACGTGTTTATGTTAGGTTATGTTGGTCACCAGTTCGACTCTCTTCAGGACAACTGGAGGTTTGTTCGGTCGTTAATTTCAGAGTCTAGTGAAATTATTCGAAATACGCGTAAGCTGTCCGGAAACCCATAATTGAAAAAAAAATATTAGATTATGTTCAATATTTCATTTAGTGACTTTGATAATGAGAGATATATTGCATATTCTCATTAAAAAAAAATATGGTACATAGAAAAAGGTGAGTAGTAATTAGACTAATGAAATCAGATCCATCAATTGAAATACACATTTGAACAAAACAAATTAAAATGAACTATTTCCTTCAAAAAAATTCAATTTCATAATGATGTGTTTCTCCTTTTTTTTTTTTTTTTTTTTCTTCAACAAAGCCTCAAGACATAGGGGCCGTTGGTTTAAGCTATATTTTTTCACTCTTGTCCTCTCCCTGTGCCTTCTGTCAATTACTTTCACATCAGCCCTTGGGGTGGCCACAACCCTTGCTTTTTTCAATTATACATGAAGTGCCATCACTTAGTTGATGTAAGATGTCTTACTAATTTTGTGTATTTATTCAAAAACAGCATTAATGTACTGTTCACTTATTACCCTTTTTATCATTTTGGCCTTTCAATGGTCCATTTAACATAATAATTCATCTATATTATTATTATTATTATTATTATTATTATTTTTTCTAAGCATCAAAGTTGTCATTATTACCGCGTGTAGATGGAGATATGCAATTATGTGACAGAACGTCTTGTCCATTGAAACATAGATTCAGCTTCTATGATATGTTGATGCACCAATAATACAATATTTTATATATATATATATATATATATATATATATATATTTTTTTTTTGTCACATAATTGTATATCTCCATCTACACGCGGTAATAATGACAACTTTGATGCTTACAAATAATAATAATAATAATAATAAAATACAACTTTGATGAATTATTATGTTAAATGGACCATTGAAAGGCCAAAATGATTAAAAAGGGTAATAAGTGAACAGTACATAAATGCTGTTTATATATATATATATATATAAAATAACTTTTGATTATTTTATCAGTATAATCATAAATAAAATCAATAATTTGAAGTGTAGAAATAAATATTTGTTATTTTTGTTTTCTTAAATTTTATATTATTTTTTTAATTAACTCATAATATATTTTAAATTGTATTTGATGAAGCAAAAATTCACTTTGAACTGGTCAAACGCCAACCTGTAAAAAAGACAAGAGAAGAGTAATCGAAAGGGTACCGGCGTGGTGTTGGCCGACTACGTTCCGACGATCAAGTCAGAAATCGAAAGGGGTTTGAAAGCTGTAAAGGAACTCAGAGGGTATTAATTGCGTACCTGGTATATGGACCGTCTTGTATTTATATCTGTCAAATGAAACTGTGTCCTAGTAGGAGACTGGAGACTGGCTATTGGCGATAGAGGAGTCCTGGTTAGAGTAGGTTCCTTATTTACGTCACCTTGAACTCAACTTCCACGTTACACGTTTCATAATTAGAGTTAAATACTCTATCAGATATCCCCTGTTCATGAGGGTTGCTCGTCAAGCCTTAGGAACATTTCGGCTAGCCCCGCTGGGCTCTTGGCAGTTCTCTTGCAGACCTTATGAACCATACTGCTAAATTTTCGGGTAAGGAAAAATCAGACCGATCTTAAGTTGCTGGGTCTTTATTGTGGCATGCAGTCTTCAAAAATTAAATATATATATATATACGTACATTTTCATATTTTTACAAATTTTTTTTTGGCGGGACCCACCAGGGGCCTTTTAGTGTTCCTACGACCCCCATTTTTGGGAGTGGTGGCTCCTAAGCTTCTTTTTCGTGTGCCAATAGTGGCTTTGGGTCGATGTTAAATGACCCGACTTTCGCAATTAATCGCACCAAGAAGTATGTCATGCAAAACGACCTTGACGAGGCAATTTCATATGGGGCACTCTCTTCTACCGGAAACCTTCTAGCCTTCATGGCCAAGGTTCAAATTCCTTCTTTTTTGCTTTCTTCTAGTAGTAGCCTCTTTGTTAACATGTTTTTATGAATTATTATATCATTTAATGGCTTTTTACAGAGTGTGACTTTCGCCCAGTCTGTCTCCAACAGCTATATGCATGCGGTGGACCAACTTGGGCAGCAACAAGCCTCCTTTGATGCCTAACGCGCCTCTTTTGATGCCCAGTGCTCTGCGTTTTATTCAAAGATAAAGTCTTTGCGTACTTTTCACGCCTCTCAAGTGGGGGAGATTGATATTATCAATTCCCAAGTTCGTCGTGGCCAGGAGGAGTTGGCGTGCTAGGCTGAGGATTTACCAGGACATCAGGCTGTGACTGTCGAGAACTTTAAGGATTCGTCCACTTTTGAGAAGATATGCGACGAGTCCTATATCGAGGGTTTCGAGTATTTTCGGACCATGCCCCAGGGCTAGTGGCCAGATATGAATTTTTCTCGCTTACAACTGAAAGGGGATGAGAACGATGAGTCCGACTGATGTATTATTCATATATATATATATATATATATATATTTTATATCACTTTCTATTGTACCAATTCTTTCCTGTAGTTTTGCTGCTTATGATCTTGTAACATCTTTCATGAATGAAGAGCTATTATCTTTGCAAAAGCTTTCAGAAAATCATTATATGGAGTATTTCACTGTTGGATAACTTTCCTTTGCCGACCACGTTTCCGAGATTAATTCATTCGCCCTTTTAAATCAAAGGCCCTCTTGGAAGTGTGTTCCCGTAGGGTGGTTTATAATGTTCTCAGAATTAATTTATCCTGCATTTTTCATCAAAAGCCTTTCTTGGAGGTGTGTCCCCGTAGGGTGGCTTATAATGTTCTTGGGATTAATTCATCCCGCCTTTTTCATCAAAGGCTCTCATTGGAGGTGTGTCCCCATAGGGTTGCTTATACAATGTTCTCGGGATTAATTCATCCCATCTTTTTCATCAAAGGCCCTCCTCGGAGGTGTGTCCCCGTAAGTTTGCTTATACAATATTCTCGGAATTAATTCATCCTGCCTTTTTTATCAAAGGTCCTCCTTGGAGGTGTGTCCCCGTAGGGTTGCTTATACAATATTCTCGGGATTAATTCATCCCGCCTTTTTCATCAAAGGCCCTCCTTAGAGGTGTGTCTCCGTAGGGTTGCTTATACAATGTTCTCGGGATTAATTCATCCCATATTTTTCATCAAAGGATTCCGTCGATCAGGGTATACCTAGATGCTCTGATCCTCGTTCTGTGTGCCTCTGTCTTATCGGATGGCAGCTCACCATCCCTTATGTATTTGACAATCGGATTTGCCCATTCCATGCCCTAGGTGACTTGGTTCACCTTACATGGTGTTACTTCTATTATACTTGGGTGGTCCATACGCTCTATCAGAACTGCCCTGTTTCTGGCTTCTTGTGTTGTTGCTAATCGACCAAGAACATCGGCATTAGAGTTCTAGCAGCGGGGTACCTGTGTGATGGAAAACTTCTGGAACTGAGTAGATAGCTCTTGTACTTTTCGCAAGTAGGATTTCATCTTTTCTCCTTTCGCTTCATACTCTGCGCGAATTTGACATACAATTAGTGGGAGTCAGTGTATGCTTTTAACTGTCATACTTTAAGGACCTTGGCAATCTTCAGTCCTGCAATCAAGGCCTCGTATTCAGCCTCGTTGTTTATTGCCTTGAATTTGAACTGCAAGGCATATTGGAATGTTTCCCCGTCTGGGATATGACCAGTATTCTTGTGCCACTAGTCTGGGCATTCAAGGATCCGTCCACAAATAGCTCTTATACGCAGCCTGGGTCCATTAGGTCCTCTTCGTTCTGTTGGACGGGTCTTTGCTCCTATTTGTGTCGATCTTGCTCCTCTGGCTCCTCTTGGGGATAGGTGAACACAGCTATAAAGTCTGCTAATACTTGGCCCTTTATTGCCATCCTCGGCCTATACCGGATGTCGAATTCTCCTAGCTCTATTGACCATTTCACTAGCCATCCGGAGATTTTGGGCTTGAAAAGGACCTATCGGAGGGGTTGATCAATAAGTACCACTATTGTGTTTGCCTGAAAGTACAGCCTAAGTTTCCTGGCTGATATGACCAAGGCAAACTCCAACTTCTCAATTGAGGGATATCTTTCCGCCGCCCCTCGAAGCACCTTGCTGACATAATAAACCGGCCTTTGCACCCCTCCCTCTTCTCGTACCAACGCGGAGCTAACGGCTGCGGGGGAGACAGCCAGGTATAAGCATAATTCTTCCCCTACTTGTGCGCATGACAGTAGCGGAGGTGAATTAAGATAGTGCTCTAGCTCAGTCAAGGCTTGCTCGCATTCTGGTGTCCACTCGAAAGCTTGCTTAAGAACCTGGAAAAATGGCAGACACTTATCTGTGGCACGAGATATCAGTCTGTTTAAGGCTGCAACATTCCCTGTCAACTTCTGTACATATTTGATCATTCTGGATGATTTTGTATCTAGGATGGCTTGTACTTTATGTGGGTTGGCTTCTATTCCCCTTTTGCTCACTAAGTAGCCCAAGAATTTTTCGGATGAAACTCTGAAGCACTTACTGGGTTGAGTTTCAGTCCGTATCTTCGAAAGATATCAAAAGCCTCCTGTAAATCACCTAAGTGGCTCGCTGCCACCTGACTTTTGACGAGCATATCGTCAACGTACACTTCCATGTTTTTGCCAATTTGCTCTTTGAACATCCTGTTCACCAATCTTTAGTAAGTTACGCCAGCATTCTTCAAGCTAAATGGCATTACTGTGTTGCAGTACAACCCCCTTTCTGTTATAATGGACGTCTTTTCTTGGTCTGAAGGCAACATATGAATTTAATTGTATCCTGAGTAGGCAGCCATGAAGCGGAGTTGCTCACAGCCGGCCGTTCCTTCTACTAGCATATCAATCATTGGAAGTGAGAAACTGTGATTTGGGCATGCTTTATTCAGATCAGTAAAGTCTACGCACAAGCGCCACTTACCATTAGACTTTTTTACCAACACCACATTTGCCAGCCAGTCTGGGTAGTGAGTTTTCTGCACGAAGTTGGCCTTTAATAGTTTATCCACCTCGTCAAAGATTGTCAAATTTCTCTCGAGGGCAAACATTCTTCTTTTCTGTCTAACAGGCTTGGTGGCTGGGTTAACATTCAACCAATGCATGGCGATGGCCGGATCAATTTCGAGCATGTCCTTATGGGATCAAGCAAACACATCCCTGTTAACTCTAAGGAAGTGAACGAGCTCTTCGCGAGCAGTGGGCGAGAGTGACGACCACGCTCACCTTCTTTCTTGCCTCTGGTTTATACAAGTTAACTTCAATCAGTTTTTCCATTGGTTCCGCGTGGCAGACTTCCTCTTTTCCTCCACCACTAGGCCTTCTTTACTTAGAGTTCCTGGTACTTTCTTTTCTTTTAAGGAAGTGGTATAACATTCTCGGGCCATGGCTTGATCCCCTCTTAGTTCCCTAATCCCATGGTCAGTAAGGAAACAAAGATGTTTCTGCTCTCATAACATTCAATGTGGCTCTTCTTACAATGACATTGTATGTAGTTTGGCAGTCTATCACGACGAAAGTCACCATTTTAGTGACTTGCTTGGGATTTATTCCCGCGGTAACCGGAAGCTCTACTGTAGCAAATGGGAGAAGCTTCTCTCCAGAGAACTCGACCAGTGAGGATTTAGTGGGCTTGAGTCTTTCCCTCCCAATCCTCATCTAGTCAAAGGCTCCCACAAACAGGATGTCAGCAGAACTACTATTTTCGACCAGTACTCGTCTTATTGTGAAATTGGCGATGACTAGTGTGACCACGAGGGCGTTATCATGAGGTTGTTGAATCCCCCTTGCGTCATCCTTAGAGAAAGTTATTGCCTGATTATCTAATCGAAGGTATTTGGAAGGTAATTGGCTCACCTCGCTCACTTCGAAAAGACTTTTGACTTTTCTTGCATGCGATCTGCGAGCCGCATTGGACTCTCCGCCGTCCCCGAGTGCTCCGGAGATTACTCTGATCTCCCCTAATGGGGAATTATGTGGAGTGTTATCATCCTTATTGCCCCGTGGGCGATCTTGTGCTCTCCTAGCGTCACTGGCCATAAATCTTCGCAACTGTCCCTTTCAGATTAGACTTTTAATTTGTTTTTTCAAGTCTATGTATTCGTCCGTGTCGTGCCCGTGGTCGTGATGGAACCTGCAATACTTGTCCCGGGACCTTTTGGAGGGGTCAGATCTCAACTTCGGGGGCCATACCACAGTTGGGTCATCTTGGATGTGAAGGAGGATTTGGCTTATTGACGTATTTAGAGGAATAAAGGTACTGAACCCCCTATCACGCCACGGAGCTCTATCGCTCTGCTCTTGTGAAATTCAACCATACTTGGAATCTCTCTCATCCTTGCTAGACTGTCCTCCCCTTTTCCTATCTGTCTTTTTATCCCTATCTCCTTTTTCTCTCCTTGCGTTAAGGGCATCCTCTACGTTCATGTATTTTTGGGCCTTCATGAGCAACTCGGACATGCTCTCTGGGGGGTGCTTGGATATTGAATATAGGAATTTTGAAGGCAACATGCCTCCCATAAACGCAGTAACTGCCACATTGTCATCCAGAGCGTCGATTTGTAACATTTCCCTGTTAAACCGGTTGATGAAGTCTCGTAATAACTCCCCCTTAGTTTGTCTTACATTCAAAAGGTAAGTGGCAGGCTTTCTGTGCCTTTGGGAGGGAATAAAGTTGCCTACAAACAATTGGCTTAGTTCTTTGAAGGTATGTATAGACGCCGACTTCAGACTGTTAAACCATGACCGGGCTGATCCCTTTAACGTAGTGAGGAATGCCTTGCACAATATTTCATCCGATACTCCTTGGAGGTGCATCAGAGCCTTGTAAGTCTCCAGATGATCTAGCGAGTCCCTGGTTTCGTCGAAGCTTTCAAGGGTAGGCATCTTGAACTTGTTGGGTAAGGGACAGTTCATTACCCTACTTGAGAAAGGGAAGTTGGTTTGTTGGACCAGATCTTCCACTCTAGCAGGGCCTTTCCCTTTTATGGCATGAGTCATGCTTTCTACTTTGGCTCTAAGGTCCTGCATCTCCAAGTCATAATAAGCGGCCTCTCCTAGGTGCCTTGAGTCCCCGTAGGTACGGGCTCTATAGCCTAAATCCCCTTGAGGTCTCCCTGGCGGAATTGGGTGAGTTCGATTCGTTCTCTCCTGGTCGCTCCTCGCGTAACTTTGGGCCGCGTCTTCTGCTAGAACGCTTTGCGCCATCCCCACATAAACCAACTGGCGTTAGATGGCTCTACGATGGTATTGGCTCTATAGGAAGGAGGCGCTGCAGAATTGTCGCATTTTGTTAGAGTAACTGGGCCAAACTTTGGTTCAAGTTCTGGACCTGATACTCCAATGCTGCAACTCGCTCCTGGTCGTTAGGGACTCCGGGGCATGCTGTCACGCCCCAATTTTTGTGACATAATTTTTAAAAAAATAATAAATAAATACAATAAATAAACAACCTTTAAGTATCCGAAAGAAAACTTCATAACTTAAAAAAAAAAACATTACAATAATCCACTTATTATTTTTCTAATTAAGTAAATATCACAAATGGAATGTCTTTGTCTTAAAACATAAAACTGAAGTCTTTCAAAACATTATTGACATTCATCAGCATTTTCTTAAACTCTTTATATCCAAAAAACATCTTTAAGTGAGTTCAGGAAAATCTTCGTTACTACTGTTTTCGGCTAAACCTAAAAAATATTGGGAATGAGCACCACCGCCCAGTAAGAAAATAACTCTAAATCCATATATACAATAAGATAGAATGAAAGAAAGGAAACAATGCAATGTATCAGTTGTTTTACTAAATTATCTGTAATCAATTAAAATAAGAATATATAACATCATCAATTCAATCATATAAATTTTTTTACAAAAATTAAAAATTCCGACATATATACTGCACATATATACCGAGGATTTCCGGTCATTCTCACGGCGGGCCGCTGAACCCAACTATAGTTCCAAACAGTTCTCGATTTTTTAATCGAAAGGATTACAACCCTTCTTATTTTCAACCGATTATACATATACGAACATACACCTTCAAAACCCATTCATGGGCTGAAGACAAATATTTTCACAAAGCACAACTTCTCTTCCTTTATCCCCAAATGGTATAACCTTTTGTACTATTTAGAAATTAACATTTTATTTCACTAAGAATCACATCAAAAATAATTCAAAGCATTAACTTGATTAACATAGTCAATTTTAATATCCAACTTAAACATTCTAATTGATTACAATAAACTATGATAAAACAATTATTTTAATAAATAAAAATAAATTGTGAGAGTTAATAGAACATAAATAAAATAAAATAAAATAAAAAGGACCACCCAGGTTGTATCTTTATTGACATTATATATATAAAATATATTACCATATAATATCAAACAACATAATACTAACAATATATATATATATATATAAACATGAGCAGGCCAACATCAATTACTATAAGTTGATTGGAAGATCTCATGTGAATATTTTTAATTCTTAGTATATAAAATTGTAACAATATAATACTAAACTAAATTGGAGTAGAGAAAGAAATCATAAAAATAAACTAAATAACAACTAAACAATCAGAATACCATTTGATTAGTGAAGACAAATCAATCTACGTAGAAGAGTTATGTAATCTTACAAGCTGATATTTTACGAAATAAATCAAAAAATTAAAAAATATATATATATATATATACACACACACACACATATTTATTTAACATGAAAATTCTTGATTTTCTTCTATCCACAAGCATATATAGATCCATAGTAAATTTTCCTACCTTAGTCACCAAAACTTTCTTCTTTTTGCCTCTGCCAAAAACGACGCCTTGTAACAACTTTTCCTCAAATCTACATTGTCTTTTCCTTATATAGTACTTCCCTTAACTGACATGAGCCACCACAAAGTCACCATTACTTCTACATTTAATCATCAATAATTTTCCTCATATAATATAAGGTATCCGTTTTGCCCGTTGAGAAGTCAAAAAGATATATACCTATTAAAATCCTTTATTACCTCCACCACCCCACTTTCCATAGTTATTTCTAGGTTATTTATTTCTCTCCCACGTTTGGTAAATATATATAAACACACACATGTATATATATATACATATATATTTCAAAATGAACCAAAAATACAGATCATCACACGTGCCCCGGGATAGTCTCATTGGTTAGGAGACTGCATGCCCCCTTCTCCTATTACCGGAATGTCATGACTGGAGTGATCTGGGGACGCGACAGAAGGGTCTTGTCCCGCGGTGGGATCTTGTATGGCAGCGTTCTCTAGCCCAGATCGCAGGTGCATCATATTTCTTTTTATGCTTTTTAGGTAGGATAAGAATATAGTTTGTGGGTTCATTTCCCACAGATGGCGCCAACTGATGAAGCAAAAATCCACTTCGAACTAGTCAAATGCCAACCTGTAAAAAATACAAGAGAACAGTAATCGAAAGGGCATCGGTGTGGTGCCGGCCAACTACGCTCCGACGATCAAGTCAGAAATCGAAAGGGCTTTGAAAGCTGTAAAAGAACTCAGGGGGTATTAATTGCGTACCTGGTATATGGACCGTCTTGTATTTATAGCTCTCAAATGAGACTGTGTCCTAGTAAGAGACTAGAGATTGTCTCTTGGCAGTAGAGGAGTCCTGGTTAGAGTAGGTTCCTTATCCACGTCACCTTGAATATAACTTCCACGTTGCACGTTTCATAATTGGAGTCAAATACTCTATCAGTATTGAATCCCATTCTTTTGAAAAAAAAATTATTATAAAACCACTCTGTCGTATCCTGGAAGCATTCAAAACGTATCATTATCGTGTCTAATTAGAAAATAAAATATTTAAAATTCAGAATACGTCGTATCTAACACGTGTCCAAGTTGTATCCACGTGTTCGAAACATTTCTAAGTGTTTGATACTGCTACAACACTTTAGGAGAAATATCTATACTTCTTAGTTGCAAATTGTCAATAATTTAAACACACTTCTGAAATCCTCCGGATTAAATCAAGGCAGAACAACGTTTTTTATCTTTTTCTTTAATTATAAAATCAAATTTCTTGTTGGACTTCTATTTTTACACTCATATCATGCAGAATTTAATATAACAAAATTAATTTATGCAAATATTTCAGATAAATAATCAAGAGAAGAAACACCAACTTGTATCAATATAACACTCATGAAAATTCATAGTCAAGGTAGAGCCAGCATGGGTCCAGGGGACTAGGGGAGGAGATACGTACCCCCCTAGGGCCATGCTGCCCCTCTAATTATTTTTTTACATTCTTGTATGAAAGTTATAAAATTTTATAAATGCCTCCCCTAAAATTATCCTTTTTCCCCTTGAATCCATACTCGTTTGTTATTTTTTTTCTTCTTCATACTTGTATATAATTTATAATATTTCTAAAAGTCCGTCCCTAAAATTATTCTTTTCTCAAAGTCTCTCTAATTCTTTCTATCTTTTACTTCTTATTCTTCTTCCTCAATTTTCTTTTATTCTCTTAAAATAAATTAATAAAAAAAATTTCCATTCTCTTTTTTCATCTTCAAAGTCCTCTCTCTCATATATATATATATTATTTTCTTCTTCTTTGTTTCCCTTTTTTTCTCTTAAAAATGTTCGTCTTGCACTCATGTATGTGCATTGACCTTCTTTTTTCCCTTCTTATTCTTTTTTTATTTTCTTATTTTTAAAATTTATTATTGAAATTTTATACACTTAAAACACATTTTGTAACATTTGTTACATCTTGCACAATATTATTGCGCTGCACCAAATATATATATAACATGTCTAGCATGCCCTTCCTAAATTCGTTGCTGTCCCTATTCATAGTCACAACTTATTGTAAACTTCTCTGTATACATTCTTCGAGGCATAAAGAGTCGAACACAGGCTCCACACACATTTCACTGTATAAATCCTTCAAGGCATACTTGCTATTTATTTATTTTATTAATAAAATAATAAATTATTTAATAACACAATGATATTAAGCTTAACCACCCAAAATTTCAAATTATCTTCATCATCATGTAATGCTAAACATCATTGAAAAGTAAAATTCACTTCACTTTTTTTTTCATAAATATACACCTTTTTGTTTGTTTTTTTCTCTCATAAATTTAATGATGTAAATGCCACTTATTCTTTATTTTCCAAGAATTTCAGCAAGCTTTGAAATCCCATCTGAAACTATACGTTTACCAAATAAAAGACAATTATGGTTACACATTACCTACTTATATATTTTTCATAGGTGGTTGGTTAGAAATTAAAGTCAAATAAAACAAATGGAACGTTGCCCTTCTCAACCATGCATTAGGTCAAACTCATAGACTTAGATCATCGTTGAGTTTATAGATAAAAAAAATTATAAATATTTTTTCTTTTCAAATTTTGAAAAAAACAAAAACAATATAAACATGGATTAAATAACAAAGATACAAAATCTTCAGCCAAGAGTACATTCTGATTTTTATTGTATACATATGCTTTATTTCTCTCTTTTTGCTACTAAAATTAATTATGACCAAAAAAATAACCCACTAATTTTAATTAAAACTTAAAAATCAAGGAAAACTAAGAAGAGAGAGCTTAATCTTCAGTGGTGGGATACACTTCGGCGCCACCATCATCGGCACAATCATCACCGTTGATTTGATCGAGAACGAGCACCAATCCCATGGCAAACGCACCGTCAAAGCCGGGCTTAATGAAGAGCGAGAACACGTCTTTCCCAAGGACTACGTTAGTCGAAGCATCCACTTTGCGTCTGATCTCAGCCATTGATTCCTTCACTGCATTGTAGATCGTGCAACATCGCAGACCGAACGATCCCTCGATCTGGTACTCCTCGCCTGGACTGTCGTACATTTGCACCGTCACGCTCGACCGTCCGATGATCGACGACCTCCGCACACTGAAGATCGGTTTCTGGCCCTCCATTCTCTCCCCCAAGAACCCTTCCCACCGTTGATGCAAGCTCGGCCTCTGTTAAATTCAATATTAAATTTAAAATCATTAATGTTGCATTTAATTAAATTAAAAAAATTCGGATTCTAATTTTAATATTTGGCGATTCCAAACAATGAGTTAAAAGTTTTTAATAGAGTAGAGTATAATTTATTTAAATAATTTTACCTTTCGTCGGACGGTGAGGAGGCAGTGGCCGGAGGGATCCATGAGAACGAGTTGAGGCTTGGTGCCGTACGAGTCGACTCGGAAGACAAGGTGGCCTTTAGAATCGTAGACGGTGAAGCCATCGCCGGGGAAGAAGAGAGAGGTTTTGTGAACAGTGAGATGGGTTTCTTCTTCGCATGTGAACCCATCACCAACAACTACAACGCCATTTTTCATTCTTAAATCGACAGCTTAATACAATATCTGTGTGCGTGTGTGTGTGGATGGGGGACAGTGAAATTCTAGTATGAATCTTAAAGAATGAAAATTGTGATGAAAACGTTGAAGCAAAGGCTGCAGTTTTCTGGGGAAGAAATATAGAGAGAGGAGAGAGAAAATGCACACGGTGGAAATTCGGATACCCAACACGCTCGCTCTCTACTAGTCTTAAAGTTATTATCTGTCTGGAGCCCAGAAGTATGGAGCTTATGACGGTTTTCATACGTAAATGTGGAGAAATTATTGGAGTTCCGTATCCATAATGTTAGTACGTACCCTGTTAAATAAATATTTATGGTCTGTTTTGATCAACCGGTTAATTTTAGGAAAAAATTACTAATAAAATCGATTTTTACACTAAAAAGATAAATAAATCTTATAAATTTTTTATAAAGACAAATAAATTTTACTTTCAAACTATAAAGACAAATAAGTCTTATAAAATTTTCACAAAGTAAATGAATCTTAAAGAGAAAGTTCAAAATCTTACTTTTCATAAAAAATTCCAACAAACTATATAACTAAACAATTTCTCTTTTACCCTTTTCATATATCACGGATGTTGCTTAAATAATTTTCTCCAAACTATTTTGCTAAATTTTTTATTGAAAACAAATAATTTAAGATTTTTTTTAAATTCACATTATATACGATTTATTAAGATAATTTGATAATATTTTTAGATAATATTGTCTTAAATTCATAGATATTTATTTTTTATTATTGAGTTTTTTTAAAATATTATTAAATAAAAAATTCAAAAACAATAGAAAATATCATTTATTATTCATTAATGTAATGAATGAAAAGTATTTCATTGTATTTTAAGATCTTTTGAGTATTTAAGGAAAGTGAATTTGAAATAAATTTTTAAATATTTTAGGATTATTAATTTTGGTAATAATTAATATTTTTTAAAATAGGTATTAGTTACAAAATATTGAAAGTAGAGAAAAAAATTTGTATTTTAGTGTGAAAAAAATGTACTAATGAAAATTGAGAAATAAATGACAATACTGAAAAAAAAAAGTTAATTATTTATAAAAGAATTGAACTTAATTGGAAATACTTTTTAAAAATAGGAATTATTTGTCTTTATAAAAATTTTATAAAGCTTACTTGTCATCAGTGTTTAATAGTAAAACTTTTTTGTCTTTATGAAAATTTTATAAGTTTTATTTGTCTTTATAATTTAAAAACAGGAGATATCAGTAATTTTTCCTTAATTATAGTTATGGTTGACCTGGTGTGTTACATTATCAATAAAACCCGAATAATAGCCAATAATTTATTGTAGATGTGATGAGTATGTCAAGTCGATACAGTATAATTGTCCCTTGCGCAGGAGGGACGCTCTTCCTAGTGCGGGAATATATAAGACATACATGAGTAGCTTCTGTCTATATCTATATGTATATATATATATATATATATACACACATGGACACATATAAACGCACCATGCTTGATCCAGAGTCCATCAGGCCACCTTTACTGGCTACCTCTAGGTCTAGGTCCTCTTCCTTTAGAGTGTGATATGTGGCCCCACAACTTTCACCAACGTATGAACTACCAGTCTCTATCAGATTCCGATTTTTCTGTGGCCAAATGAAGATCTCACCATATGGCGGTATATATGGTAGGTAATTAAAAGCAACAAAACTATAAAACAAGCCTAATCCACCGTCCAACTTGATTGAACTTCCTAATTTTTGACACACAAAACGGTGAGCGGTAAGATTTGTTGAACCATAGCACCTCCTAAATTGATGGTTAACGTGACTATTACGCTAGTGTCATTTGCAACATCTATAGCTGACATAAAAAAAAAAAAAATTTGTTGGATAAATATAACTGACCTTCGCTCAAGGTTTGATGTATTGACACACGACTATAATTTTGTTAATTTTTGTTATCAACACTTTCTGTGATTTATGCCATGCATGACATACATCTTTCCCTTCTGTCGAAATAACACCGTGTTAAGAGAGCACTTTTTTGACAATAAAATAATTATGTTGTTCACTTCTGACCCAACTCATTTGAATACTAAATTTATTTATTTAATCCTGTCTAATGAACAAAAATGCTTATTTGAATATACATATATATATATATATAATTATTTATTTTCATATATAATAATATTGACATAAAATGAAAAAAAGTAATTAAATTTCTTTTTCTTTTTCTCTATTCATCTATATATATATACAGTATAATATATATAATGATTTATTTCTATAAATAATAATATTAACATAAAATAAAAAAATTAGGTTCCAATGCATTTTGTCATGAAGGGTATTGTAGTCATTTTCTTATTATGATATTTTTATATTAAAATACATTTAAATAATCAGGGGTAATCAAGACATTTCACATATTAAAAAAATAAAAAAAATTGACAAGGGTTATTGGTGACAAAAGGCATGTCAATACATCAAATTTCAGGGGGTGTCAATGATATTTACTCAAAAAATTTTCAATCAATACCTTAAGCATTTCACATATTAAAAAAATGAAAAAGCTGATAAGGGGTGTTGGTGACGAAAATTTACAAAGTTGTAACCGTGTGTCAATACATCAAATCTCAAGGGGTGTCAGTGATATTTACTCAAAATTCTTTCAATCAATACCTTAACATTTGACGTAAATTTGACATATTAAAAAGTGGTATGCCAAATAAATTTTTTTCTATTATTTTAAAATATATTTCATAATTGCACTAAATTAGTTATTTTTTATAATCGTTGGATAAAACTGGTCATTAGAAGATATCCTATATATGGTCCTCTCATATATTTTAGTTTCAATTAATGTATTGTTTGTTTAAATACTCGCATTTTATAATTGCATTAAAATTATATGTTTCATTATAGTTGTTGAATAAAGTTAGCCGTAGATGTTTCATTTATAGCCGTTGAATAAAACTAGTTGCCAGAAGATGTTTTATAATGTATTATTGTTGTTTAATTAAAAAAATATATATTAATAAATTTGACATATCAAGTTGGAGTATACCAAAATCCCATATCTCAATTTGTTACATCATATCTCTACTAAATTTGAATTATCAGTTCGACTGAGATGTTCTTGCATTCGTTGAATACCACATGGACGATTTGCTATGATATTATCCTCTAGAGCCAAAAACTTATGGGGTAATTTTTCACGAAAAGGAGGGGAAATTTTCATCAACTAGGATTTCTTCATTCGTACTTCAACGAAGATGAATTTCAAAGACCACCTAGGATTTCTTTATTTTTAGTGCTGCCCACTGTTTTGATCAGATTGTTTTGATTCGATAAGATTCATTTATAATCCAAACGATCCAATAAACAAAACTTAATTTTTTTTTGGTGGTTCATGTTGATTTTAAGCCAAATTCATAGTTTTAAGTGGGACTTTTTTTGTAACTTATAAAACAAATTTATTTATTTTTTTAAAAGCAAGGGCAAAATGTTTTTTTCACAAGTCCATTAACGTTAGTTACCGGTTTGGCTTTACTTGCTAACTTTTGATAGCTTAGAGGGTCCGGTTTTATTTTTTTATTTTTTTAATGCTTTGAAAATGAACTTCTGAGTTTTCTTGATCATGTATACATGATATGCAGGGAAAATAACATTTGGCACTCTAGCAAATAGGTTAAATAATAGAGACTCTCTTTGTATTTTTAAAATAATATTGACATTTTCTGTATAATTTTTTAACAATTATACCCTTACATAATTTTTTTAATTAATTTTTTATATATATATATAAGTAAAAATAGAATAGATTAAAAAACAAAGTTACATGATTAGAAAGGGTACATCGCATATGAAAATCTCAGAAAAAATATAATTATTTAAAAATTGTAAGGATGTTTTTACCTTGTTAATGTTACAAAAACTTGAGGAGGTGAATGTTATTTTTGAAAAATCAACAGAAATTTCAATTATTTAGCGTGGAAGTGAGTGTAATATATATATATATATATATATGAATACATATATGCATTTATAAAGTCAACCAAGATACCTAAATCTGTAGAACTTCTAGAAAAACAGACCCAAATGCTTTAATGGTCACAACTTTACATCATGGACTTCTGCATGAACCCATGACCTTAACTCGATGTCCTTGCAAGTTACAACCCATGAATGAAGCGTGTGTGTGTGACCATTATATATATATATATATATATATATGCTGTGATTATGGAGGATATGAAAGTCAGTGCTTAATTTCTCCCTTTAAGTGGTCGAGCTCCCGGCAGTGCAATGCAATAGCCCATGAGCTTAATTCATCTCTTCCATAAGGACTGCGAGGGTCTCTCCCAGTCTGTTGGCTCGGACTCTTTGGTTTTGCTAATTTGTTTCTTGTCAGGAAAAAAGAAAAGAAAGAAAAAAACACTAATATCCAACATCTTCACCGAATTTTTCATTTTTAATTGGGTAAAGCGAAATTTTTTTTTTCCTTTATATAAAAAATGTGCAAAGATCTCCCTATTGTTTCTACCAATTCTAAATTTTTCAATTTGTGCAAATAAGAATAAATCTTCAATTTAGAAGACATTGATCAATAAAATGACTAAAGTACACTTACATTATATATTTTTTTAATAGAAAAAGCCAAAACATGGAATAACAAAAATGGTACTTTTGAGTTTTTTAAAAATCTCTAACATCGTCATATGCAATAGGGGACAATTAGCTCCAAATTTTAAAATTATAAGAATTTATATACACATACCAAATAACAAGGGTATTTCTTTCACATTTTCCATATAGCGGTTTTTTTTTTTTTTTTGCAGTTTACCTTTTTTAATTTTAGCTTTACATAATATTGTCAATAAAATTATAACTTCATCCCCAGCGTTTTCAAATATATATATATATATGCATATGAACCCATTATTTATCATAAAAAATTACAATCAACCTTCCATTAAACGAACGTTAAAAGAGAACTTTTGCATATTATCATATTTTTCACTAAATAAGTTGTTTAAAAAATTTAAATTGCAATCTACCCCTTCCCTAATTTATCAAAAAAATTTGCATGTAAGCCCCTAATTTTATTTATTTTTGATAGGTATGTATACTCACACACAGGTGCACCTAGTGAGGCTTGAACTACTAATATCTTTGTTCAAATTTGTTTAATTTATAGATCTCTGGTTTCAAGCTAAATATTGATTTCATTAAATTGTCATTGCATTGCAATCTCAATGGCATGAAATACATGACCTGTCTCTGAAATCATCAAATGAGGCTCAAAAGATAGTATACAAGAGAAGAAGAAAATTTGTATCATTTATACATTAATTATATAACTTCAGCTTCTGCAACAGTAAAAGAGTCACAGACCATATTCAGTTTTGTAACAGTATAGGAAAATCTACAAGGTAATGCTTCCATTGTTAAGAGCCATCCTTTGCTTCTGACTCTGTGTTGGAACCTTCACATCAGTGGCCAATCCAATAGCTTGAAGCAACCTCACCACATAAATAGTCCATGTCAAGTTGCCACCATTCTGCAACAATAAAAATCAAGCTGAAAGAAAAAATGACCAATAAATGTTGATGAGATGACATCACATGGATGATGGAACATTACATAATTTATCTATTTTGTATATATATATATATATATATATATATATATTCTATTCAGTTGCTCAAGTCTTTTGGTTCAAGTTGCATACTCTTGTAAGAAAATTCAAACTGTACGTTGTCCTAAGAGAGACAAAACAGTCATAATCCACACAGTGGAAACATGATCCGAGTCTTGCATTCATATCATGAGAAGTGAGAACCACAACTTTCAGCCATAGTCAGAGTCAGTGCGAGGCCAACCCCACTAATTGAATGGTTTGAAGTTATTCAAAAATGGGAACGCCATAGGGTTCAAGTCCTCGTTGGGAAAAAAAATTGGGTGTATGAGTTATTTATCAGAAAAAATAAAATAAAAATGGAGACCACTGCTGGTTGAGCCAACAGTCATCCGAGATGGCTAACTATCGAATTGGGTGATTTCAACTTTCAACTAAATACACTATCGGCCATTAGTCCAGATTGTACGATCACTCCTTATGAAATTGATGGTGGTACCTATGTGTACTCACCCAATCAACTGGATCCCCCTGCATACACTAAATTCACAAATCTCCCAAAAAAACAAAATCACACCATTATCGATTATAACAAGATTGAAACAAAAACTGCCTGAACAAAAACCAATACGCAATACATAAAAATAACTGACCCAACCCATATCATTACAATTTAAAAACCACAGTGACCTGAAG
This sequence comes from Cornus controversa, assembly GCA_026545225.1. NCBI lineage: Eukaryota > Viridiplantae > Streptophyta > Magnoliopsida > Cornales > Cornaceae > Cornus > Cornus controversa. The sequence goes on from CM048845.1 coordinate 104,985,061, forward strand.
TGCCTGAACCCCACAATAAGCAAACACGTAATCGAGCCATTTGGGAAGCTTGAAACTCCGGTGCGAAAGATTCCTATGAAAAGACAGAGTAATACCCAGAAGCCCAGTCACTACATACAACCCCAGAGCCACACAAAAAGCTCCCCAGTTGAACACAAACGGTGCAAGAACGCACAGCAAATGCGTTACCACAACCACCCCCGTACACAACCACTTCGGAGAGAATAGTTCTTCCAGAACAAGACTCGTCTGATAATGTTGCTTTCTGAATTGCACATACTTTTTTACTGTAAATATTTCTTCTACTAGTACTAGTACTAGTACTAGTACTAATATTAGTATTTGTAACATTGTTATTATAGTATACAGAGGATATACGACGGCAAGGGACTGTGTCATGTAATGGGAATGAGAAGGATTTGACATTGGATTATGGTGTTATAAGAGCCATCTTGATTAGAAGGAAAAGAGGAAGCAATACAAAATCAAATAAAATGTGTCACCCTCCTAAATAGGCATATGCCAGGCGGATTGGGCATCCGCCTACAAGCCGAATTCCCTTCAAGCACATTCCCAAGGGTGGATTCCCATAGTAACTCGCTGGTCACACGCGACATTCAAATCCAGTCCATCCCACTTAATGCATCCGCCTGACAGACAAATGTACGAAGGAAATCTGCCTGATCCCAAGGCATCTCACTTGGAATATTTGCCCAGGCATATGGGCTAAAGGTGCCCACACAGAAATATAATGTACTTAATGTGGAGTGCAGTTTAACAAAAATGTCTGAGCTATCTGGGAGAACCACGGGTATAGGACTGTGAATGGGTGAGCGCTAGATACCGACTCGATGTATCACATAGGCGCAAGGCCACTTCGACAGCCCGGGGTCGCTGATTACTGAAAAACTTCAGAATGGGCCAATAGCCGCGGGGCGCCGGCCCAATCATGATAATCATAATGGCAAGGATAATACTAGGAGGCATAGGAGAAACATGATCCACAACATGTTATACTTTCCTATGCTGAGGTATTATCTGAGTGAGTATTGACATTTGTGCACAAAGTGTCATTGCTCAGGAGCTCCAAGTATGGCACCAGTCGAGTCATAACTCATAAGGGGGAGCGGGAGGGAAAAGGAATTTTTGAGGCATGGAAGCTTGAACAAGGGGCTCACCTGAGCGGAGTGTGGGAGGATTGGTGAAGCGTGACTCAAGCGGATAAGGCACTCGAGTCCTGGTTAAGGAAATAATGGAGCGACTTGTGGCATTCTGATACATTGACAAGTGGCACATAAATGTGTTGCCATGTGGTGGGTGTCCATACGCTGCCACATCAAAGTGCTTTAAGTTTCGGCGCTACGAAACTTTAACCAACGTGGAGTCTGTTTATAAATAAGATAAGTATAACGCCCATCTCTTTTATTCCAATGAGGGGCGATTCGTTTTTCAATACAACACGAAGACTAATCAACTATAAATACAACCACTCGTCTCCTGAGAAAGGTACGCCACAACTTCTTTACATAAATCTCTTTTTATAACATATCTCATCAGGTACTAACCTGACCGTCGGAGTGTATCCGGCTGGCCCCCCGTCGACGCAATCATATCTTCTCCGTTTTGCAAGATGGCGCGTCGGACCGGATCATAGGAATTTTTGCATCATCAATAGGTATGAATACTCACACATAGGTGCACCTAGTGAGGCTTGAACTACTAAAGGCAAGACTTCAGTGATAAAAGCATATTTTTCCATCTTTAGCTTTTAATCATGATCAATATATTTATTGTTTAGCATAATAGAATGGGTTAAATTCACTGACCTCCCTTGAGGTTTGGTTAAATTACACTCGGAGAGACTGTTTGGCCTTTATTCTTTGGATAAATTACACTGATCTCCCATGTAAATAGGCTAAATAACATAAACCATCTCGTGTTTTCAAAAATAACATTGCGCTCCCTTGTCAGTGTACCTTTTGTGACACTGACCTCCCCTGTCAGCTATATAGGTACAAAAATCACTGATGTCATGGTATTTTTTAACTTCAAAATCCTAAAATACCCCAAAAACATATTAAAGAACTGAAATACCCCTTGACAATGGACAATTTTGCCCTACATAATATGCTCTTTCTCTCACTACAACTCTCTCTCTCTCTCACTATGTTACGCCCCAAAATTCGAGTTACCGGAGACCCCATCTTTGAGCCTAAATCCCGAGAGTGAATCCATCCATTTAACCATATGAATTATCCCAAAATCTTACATCCGCGGAAGCTAACAATATATATATATATATATATATATATATATACAATTACATATGCGTATACTCATCGCTATTCATCACAATGGGCCCCACATTGCTCTATACATTTATACATATTCATTCTTAATCCAAAATTTATGAAATTCCAACCCAGTCCAATTTCGGTCGGCTAAATACTCTCCTCGGTTGGCTGAAACCTAGGTTCAGTTGACCTTTAGCTAGCCAACACACTGGAATTCAATTCCAGTTTGGTCGGTCGGCTGGTGAATGATTTCGGTCGGTCGAAGGAATCCTTTCGGTCGGCTAAAACTCTTCTCCGGTCAACCGAAATAGGTATCCCCATTTACAATCTCTCGGTATCTCACACTTTCGATTGGTTGCTACAGATTCATTAGGCAATAGAAACTCCCAGAATGCTCAAAACCTGTATAACTCAAGTCCAAGTGCATTTCTTAGTCTTATACATTTATCCACGACTCTAAACATGGTTAAAACTCCATAAAATCCATACATTGCATAAACATAATCTAAAAACATACTCTTATACATATTTTTTCTCAAATCCCCAACATTTAAAATTATAAGAGCAATTATACAACTCCACATACATTTATATACAAGGTTTTCACCCAAAATTTCGTATCAGTCCAAATGTTTCAACATGCCACAAGCCGACATGGTTAACAATATATGTAATCCTAGAAATACATCAAAAATGCTACCGAGTGCTCCATATAGCCACTCAAGTTCCATCTACCACCGGTGTCTTATCTGTAAAAAGGTTTGGGGGAAAGGGGTAAGGAAAACAACTAGCTCAGTAAGAATACCCCAACCCACCTAGATATCGACCCAACACCGACCTACATGATGTCGCTACTCTACATGACATATTTCATGTTTTCATAACAAGTTAACGCAATGCAATCCAATATGTATGCATTTAATGCCTTCACCGTGCTTAACAATTATAAATATAAGCATATCAATATTTACACATTTTTCGGTCATAATTCGATACATAGACATGATTGGTCAGCTCTGAAGATTATGTAGTGTTGGACAACTCTGACAACACTATAATGTTAGATAACTCTAATGAAATTCGTATGAGTGGACAACTCCGACGATTATACGTTCATGACAATATATTGGTCTTGCCTTTGTGATTGGGCAACTTCGACGATCACGAAATTTGGGGTATGATTGGGCATCTCCAATGATCATCCCATTGTGGATATTTTTACCACTTTCAATTCATGGTTGGACACCTTCGACATCCATGAATGCATACTTGGACAATCCTCCAATATATACATACATGCACATTATGCACATATAACACATAGCATAATTCTCATACTCTGCTACATACATTCATGCTTTATATAATTCTAGTATGCATCATACTCTCATACACCACATATAATCACGTATATGCTCAAAATCATGCATACAATTCACGTTTGCATATAATTCATCACATTTTCAAACAAGCTCATAATTCCATACATTCAACATGTATACATTTGCAAACATCATATATCACAAAATGAACATTATAAACATATATAATTCACCATGAAAGAGGCAAAGATAAAATCATTCAACCCCCACCATTCTCTCATAGATGTTAACACAACCAACCCATTTCCAAACTCACCAAAACCTAGGAATCGATGAATAATAGGGAAGAAACACCTCTACCTCAAGTTTGAAGCTTTCCTAGCCAAAACCCTAGAATCATCCAAGCTTCAAATTAGTCGAAATCACACTTTTTTGGTTCTAACCGAAGCTCTTGACCTATAGAACAAGTTGTTCTTCTTTGGGAACTTCCAAATCCAAGTCTAATACTTCCGAAATGAAGAAAGAATGAGAAGACATGAAGATGGAGAGAGAGAGAGGGTTGGCTGTTTGTTCTTGCTTCTTTCAAATGTCTGGATAATATCTATCACGTAAAATGACCAAAATACCATCGGGCCACTTAACATACCCTCCCGACCTCCGTTTTGGATTTCAAAAGCGGTTACGGCTCTAAAATCATTTCCTTAACTCCTTTAACATTTTATTTGGTTTAAAACCAAAAATAATTATTGTTCAAAAAAGTTTCGAATTCTCGAGTCCACCCGACTCGCGTCTCGGGTCTCGCTACCCAAATATCTCAAATTTCACCAAACATTTCCAAAACTTTTCCTAATATCTAAACAAGTTCCCAAACATGTTTTTCACATTCAAAACATATATAACATCATTTATGACAAAAATGATGAATGAAAAGAAAACCGTCAAAATTGGACTCGATCTCTGCACCCCACATATAAGAAAATATTCATAGCAAATTAACCAAATAGTTCAGAATGTCGTATCATTTGCTTCAATTTCTAAGAAATCAAACAGAGTATAAAAAAAAAATTTAGTAATCAGAGTGTACATATCCGACAATGGTGAATCTGATGGTCTTGCTGATTAGGATTGTACATCCACACTATTTAACGTATCTCATATCAAGAATAAGATATATAGACAAAAGCCCTAGAAATAATCAAAGGGTCTGAGAGAAATACAAATCTTTAGGACGCTTTACATTCCCAATTCTTGCCCTACGAAAGAGGTATGATTCAGTATGTAAAATAGAGATATTATGTGGAACAGATTGTATGTGGAGAATCAAGCCGTTTAATTGGGTATTAGGAGATTATTTGATGTACAATCATAATCCATCGTTCAATTGGGTATTAAAAGTATCTATCAACCACCGCTAGCGAGGATGTCGAAGCCTTCACCACAAGACAAACCTTGCCGAGGCAAGCAGGGGCACTGTTGATCGAGATCACCGCCACGCTTCGCGGAGCTGCAATTGAAACTTCGGAGGACCACTGGGTCAGAGAGCGAGAGCTTGCATCAGATCCGACCATTGCATACCTTATGTCATACTGGAATCGATGATGTGAACAGTATCTTGTTCGAAAATACTTAGAGGATGGTGTGGGTTTGTGCATTAATTTAGAGAGAGAGTTTGATTCACTTATTTTTGGAGAGAATAAAAGAGGGTTTGAAGGGAATTGCTAATGGAGTCTATATGTATGCGCATTAGTTTAGAAAGAGAGAGGGATTTGTAATCTAATCTATATATACATATTACCAACACACAAGTATATACAGATACATATAGATATCAACACAAGATTTAATTCTTGGATTTTGCAATCCCACATTGTTTACTACTCTATTAGTTCAGTTCAACAATACTATCTAAAAAATCAATGGATTTGAGAGAGAGGGTGAAAGAAGTCAGACCCATAGTGTGTTATTTGATGATAAATCAAAGGATAGTTTTGTGATTCTATATAATAATATTTTTTAATTAAAATATAATAAAAAGTACATAGGCATAATTGCCATTTTATCAATTTAGGTTCCCTACAACACTGACAGGGTGCAGTGTTATTTTTGAAAACACATGAGACATCTCTATTATTTCGTCTATTTACAAGGGATGTCAGTATAATTTACCATATTTCTTTCACCTCCCCTAAATTCATTTTTCCAGTGACCGGAATAAATTTTAAGTGTAAAAAGACAAATTTGCTCTTGCATTATAATATCACAGTATATTTGAAATATGGTAAAATACAATGAGCTCCCATGTGGTTTGCTATAATTGCACTAACCTCCCTTATAATGATTTGAGATCAGATTTTAAGATGATTTGACCATTATACCCCCAAATAATTTAATAATAAAAAATTAAAAAATTTTGATTTCTAAAATAACTAACCACCACTGTTATCACCCATGACCACCAATGATCTTCGATCTTACTCCTAACACACCTGATCAATCGCCAAAAATTTTATCACAAATTCTTTTCAAAGATCTTTAATCATGGTGATATATACACACACACACACATACATAGGATCAGATCTGTGGACCGAGTTGTTGGGTTTTCTCATAAGTCACGGGTACGGGCTAACGAAAACGACTAGATTGGTGGTGTCGTGTGCGTGGGAGCATACATATCATTTTAGAAATCAGATTTTTATTATTATTATTAAATTATTTGGGGATATAATGGTAAAATCATCCTAAAATCTGATCTCAAATCATCATAAGGGAAGTCAGTGCAATTACAGTAAACCTCAGGGGAGGTCATTGTATCTTACCCTATTTGAAATATAATATGATATTATAATGTAAGGGCAAAATTGTCTTTTCACACTTAAAATTTATTTTGATCACCGGAAAAATAGATTTAGGGAAGATGAGAGAAATAAAGGGCAAACGGTCTCTCCGAGTATAATTTGACCAAACCTCACGGGAGGTTAGTGAATTTAACCCTAATAAAATTGATAATAACAAATGCCCAAATTTATCCATAGTCCCATCTATCTTTTCCTCCAATAGGATGGAAGATGAACATATGAAGAACACACAGATGCCAAATCAGAAGCCAAAGAAGAAAGTTTAGTCAAGATGCAAGTTTTGTGTTATCTTTTCTTTTTCTTCCCACTAATTTACATCTCTTGATATAAAAGAGAAGGGCAGATATGCTTCCTGGATATTTTGAGATTCCTTCTAGAAGCATTTTTTTTGTTCAAATGTTTACTTATAAGTTTTGTGTTATCTTTTCTTTTTCTTCCCACTAATTTACATCTCTTGACATAAAAGAGAAGGGCAGATATGCTTCCTGGATATTTTGAGATTCCTTCTAGAAGCATTTTTATTGTTCAAATGTTTACTTATATATAACAGTTTCAAGTTAAATCTTGATTTCATTAAACTGTCATTGCATTCTCAAATGAAGCTCAAAAGATACTACAAGAGAATAAGAAAATTTGTATCATTTATACATTAATTATATAACTTCAGTTTCTGCAACAGTAAAGAGTCACACACCATATTCAGTCAAGTTTTTAAGAGTTCTTACAGTACAGAAAGAACAGAGCCAAGGCTAATATGCCCCAAACAAAGAAAATCTAAAAGGCAATGCTTCCATTGTTAAGAGCCATCCTTTGCTTCTGACTCTGTGTTGGAACCTTCACATCAGTGGCCAATCCAATAGCTTGAAGCAACCTCACTACATACCAAGTCATGTCAAGTTGCCACCATTTTAGTCCATGTCGAGCAGAGTATTCGAAAGCATGGTGATTGTTATGCCAACCCTCTCCAAATGCAAGCAATGCCACCCACCTGATCATGAAATTCATAAACTTAAAAGAATGTGCAGAATTCCCAAATCCAACAGAGATTGAATAACAACAAAAACAAGCACGTCAAAAAGTACACAATACCAATTGTTCCGAGATAGATCACCAGTGTTCCATGCCTGTTTTCCCCAGACGTGGCAAGCCGAATTCACTAGCCAAGTGATGTGATACACCCATACAATTCTCACACCCTACATTACATACAACATGGTAATATGATTATGCTTCCACAATCCACACACAAACTATATGTATGTCTGCTATAAATTGTTCATATAAGCATTCATTTATAGGAGAAGGGAAAATGCTTTTCAGAATAAAAATCAAGCTGAAAGAAAAATGACCAATAAATGTTGATGAGATGACATCACATGGAAGATTGCATAATTTATCTATGTTTGTATTATATATTCCGTTTCTTAACTCTTTTGGTTCAAGTTGCATACTCGTATAAGAAATTTCAAATTGTTGTCCTAAGAGAGACAAAACAGTCATAATCCACACAGCGAAAACATGATGCGGATCTTGCATTAATATAATGAAAACCACAACTTTCACCCATAATCAGAATGAGTGTGAGGCCAACCATCATAAGTGGCACCCACTAATTGAATGGTTTGAGGTTATTCAAATGTGGGAACGCTCTATGGTTTCCACTTTCAACCAAATACACTACCGACATTGGCCCAAATGGTCCAAATGGTATGATGTCTCCTCCTTGAAGGAGATTGGGAGTTCGAGCCTGAAAGGGTGTGTGAGTGTGTGTTTGCTTGAACTTTCGGGAAAAAAAAAACTAAATATAGTGTTATCTCAAGAAGATATTTTAATAAGAAAAAGCTTTGCAAGGTAGTAAAAAGAAGATTGTTCCTTACCATTCCCCACACAAGGAAGGGAAATCCTCCCAATGAATATAACAGAGCTCCAAACAGAATTGGATGTATAATGTAAGTGCTTTGAAGAAACCTATAGAAGGGTTGCTTCTCTAAATCCACAACATTGTTGGGCTTTCCACACTGCAAGAATTCCAGAGCAATAGTTAGGGAAAACATCAATTGCCATATCTGTGTGTGTGTGTGTGTGTGTGTGTGAGAGAGAGAGAGAGAGAGTATGAATGCATACCCTTTCAAGCACATTGTTGGTATCAAAGAGCCAACTCATGTGACTATACCAAAATCCTTCAATGGGGCTATGTGGGTCTCTCTCTGAATCACAGAATTGATGGTGGTACCTATGTGTACTCACCCAATCAATTGGACTCCCCTGCAAACCCAAAATCAAAATACACAAAATTCACAAATCCCAAACAAAAATCATAATTGATAACAACAAGATTGAAACAAAAACTGCCCTGAACAAAAAACGAATATATGCAATACATAACAATATATAACTGAACCAACCCATTTCATTACAATTTAAAAACCACACTGACCTGAAGTGCCTGAACCCCACAATAAGCAAACATGTACTCAAGCCATTTGGGAAGCTTGAAACTCCTGTGTGAAAGATTCCTATGAAAAGACAGAGTAATACCCAGAAGGCCAGTCACTACATACAACCCCAAGGCTACACAAAAAGCTCCCCAATTGAACACAAACGGTGCAAAAACGCACAGCAAATGCATTGACACAACCACCCCAGCTGTAGCCACATCATACAAAGTCCATTTCCGACCCCAATACACCTTCGTCCTCCGTTTCACAACCACATCGGAGAGAATAATTCTTCCAAAACAAGACTCATCTGATGATGATGTTGCTTTCTGAATTGCACATATTCTTTTACTGTAAATATTTCTTCTACCAGTAGTACTAGTATTAGCATTAGTATTTGTAACATTGCTGTTATAGTATATGGAGGATATACGACGGCGAGCGACTATGGCATGTAATGAGAATGAGAAGTGTTTGACATTGGGTTGTGGTGCTATAAGAGCCATCTTGATTAGAAGGAAAAGAGGACTATATGCTATAAATACATATATGATATATTATCGAAGGTTGTGTATATGTGGTAATGTTCATTCCGTGGTGCACATTTTTTCCAACCCAAATTTAGTAAAAGCAGAAGGGGGAGAGAGAGGGTACGTGGCGAGGAGTTGATAAGGCGGTGGAGGTTTGAGTTGCGAGTGGCGACATGATGAGATCCTGATTTTTTTTTGGTGTCACGAAAATGCGCATTCATTTTGGGTTTGTCGTATTTGTTAGAGATATTTTATATATATATATAGATATATATATAAGGTAGAGATATTTGTGGAAGATCTGTGTTTGTGGTTGTCTCTCTCTCTCTAAACCATGCTATCATTCTCTCTCTAAACCTACCCCAGCAGTTTTAAAACTATACCCCAACAGTTTTAAAACTATCTCGCGCAGATAGTGAATTGGGTTCAGCACTCTCTTCAGTCTTCCCCTACATCATCAATTCACACCCTCTTGAAAGTTGTGTGATAATGGCGACGGCAACAACTGCTTCACTTTTTGCTTCACCGACGCAAGTACTTTGTGCTGCTACTTCTGTTTCTGGCGGCAATTCCAGTTCCTCTGCTTCAATTACATACAGTATGTCAGTTTAAATCTTGATGTTTTTGGTAGTTTTGATGTGTTGAAGAATCTTTACACTTGGTGTTTCGATTGATTGCTACTTTTCATTGGAAGTTAACTGATAGAATTCTAGAATTTGAAAGCTAGATTGGTTTGTAATTTAAGTTTCATATGGGTCGATTATTTGCAACTACAAAAAGTAAATTTGTTCCTTTGCTTTAAAGATTGTAGATTTTGTGCTTCAAGTTTAGATTTGGGGTTTAATTCATAAATTATGTGTTATATATATGCCCCCACCACACACACACACACGCAAAAGAGTTATATGCATTTGAAAATAATAAAATGAATATATAAAAGATAGCTTTGTTCAGAGTTAGTCCAAGCGTTCACCAGAAATTTCAGGGATTTGTTTGTTTGATTGATGATGGACTCACAGAAGAATTTGGATTTAATTTTTGGATGAGGTTGATAGTCAGTTGTTCAGGAGGAAAACTTAGTGCATTGTAAATCAATCTCAATACAATAGTCTTATATGCCAACCAATTAGAGTCAATTATGTTATCTTATTTCACCAATCTGTGTTTTTTTTTCATTAAATCTGATTTATCTGTAGCTAAATTGAAACCACTACTTATGAATAAGTAGTTATGTAAGATAACAATTTCAATTAAATCTGATGCATGTAAAGTTGCTTATAAGCCACCCACCATTACCCATCCATAAGAGTTTTTGTTAGAACATCAAATGAAGAAGGGAGCGAAAGGTTATAATAATTTCAAATGTAAACTTCATTTGCATAACATATTTATATATTCTGATACAGCTAGTAATTATATGGGTGTACAATTGCCGAGATATTCTTCGAAGAAGAGGAAATTGGTTACTGTTAGCGGAAAAGTAAGGGCTGCTGCTACTGCTGCTGCAACAGCTCCCATGGAGGAAATCAAAGAGTATGTCTCTCTACTCTCTACAAGTTACTTTCGTTTTTTTTAGGTAATCGGGATGTCTGGGGATTTGCTGACTAATCGCCGGGACACCGTGCAAAGCGCCCCCTCCACACGGCATGTAAGGCTCGGCTTGTGTCACAGGCGTGACCCCTAAGGAATTGTTTGCATTTTAGGAGATTCGATCCTTAAACTCGATACTTCATGAGGCACCAGGGACAAGTGACTTTACACTAGAGCCAACCCCTGACTTTACACTAGAGCCAACCCCTTGGGGTTAAGTTACTTTCATTTTCTTCTCAAAGTAAACTTCTTTTTGCTTATGTTATACAGTAGGCATGCTGAGATAATAGTATGTTAACATGACGTGATTGCCAAATTGTACCTTGTGGAGTACCTCAGAAACTTCTTCTTTTCTTCAGGTTTTCACTTCCTTCATGGGCTGAGTTTGACCTAGGAAGAGCTCCTGTCTACTGGAAAACTATGAATGGTCTTCCTCCTACTTCTGTACGTTTGGAATTGCAGCTGATTTTAAGAACTCTAGCATTTTCTCTTGGTTTGACCTTTGCATTAATAATTCACTTTTAAAACTTTGACAGGGAGAGAAGCTGAAGATTTTCTATAATCCAGCTGCAACCAAACTTGTTCCAAATGAAGATTTCGGAATTGCTTTTAATGGTATTTTCTCATATATTGTTTGAAGTTAGAGAACTTTATCTAAGACATTTCTAGACAATGGTTTTATTCAAAAAAATTCATAGATTTTGCAAACACATGTAATTTCATTACAAAACAAAACCAAATTATTCAAGTACAAAATAATGAACTTGAAAGAGCTCCACAAATGTAAACCAATCTGAATATAACTGAAAAATACAGTATGATCTTCTCTTTCTCACTCAATGCTATAATTGTGAAGCGAGAAGGGAATTAATTTTGGAAAAGTTCACGAGTGACTTGTTAACCTTACGTTCTGCAGGAGGTTTTAATCAGCCCATCATGTGTGGCGGTGAGCCTAGGGCAATGCTCATGAAAAATCGAGGCAAAGCTGATCTGCCCATTTATACAATCCAAATCTGTATTCCCAAGCATGGTTTGTAATATTTCACAAACTCGTCTTGCTTGCCTGGACATATAATCCTCTTCTCCTCATGATCTATCATCATGTTGCAGCTCTGAATTTGATCTTTTCATTCACAAATGGTGCTGAATGGGATGGTCCCTATAGACTGCAGTTTCAAGTTCCAAAGCCTTTCCAGAACAAATCAATTGGCTTTTTCAACGAGGTAAAAGAACACTCATTTTGTTGGTATTTTATTCTGCTTCATCTTAAATATATTGTATATTTGTATTGTACTATACTCCAATCCCAAGTCCCTGAAGGAGATTGGATGGGGCATATGGATTTGCATGTGTAGTTGTATTATAGTCCTTTGGTACAAATATGTATATATTTTTTCAAAAGTTCAAGCACACACACACACACTATATTGCCCATTGTAGGGAGCTCTCAACGCCCTCGCTAGAGAGGAGAGATCATACAATCTGTACTAATGCTCATTGTTATAATGCAGGGTCTCACTAAGGAGTTGAGTAAAGAGGGTGCATGTGAGAGAGCAATCTTTCCGGACACAAACATTGTCGTCGATAGATGTTCTCTCATGGGCAATTTAACTCTTGAAGGAGTAAGTGAAATCTTCACTTGTGTTCTCTCTTAGTTTTTTAAATTCCTTCTCAAAGATGTAGTGGCAGATGTAATTTCAAGTAGTAATGCCAATCATGCACCAATGCAGGGCGATCGCTGCAATCTTGATCTTGTACCTGGATGCACCGATCCAAGCTCACCATTTTATGACCCACTTGCTAATGTAGATGATGGATCATGCCCGATTTATTTAGATTCAGGGGAATAGACATCAGCACATCCTTGTCATACCAGAAGATTGCCAGAATTGCTGTTTGCAAGCTGTTGCTTAGCTTCTTTTACACCAATGTATAGATTCAGTTCAGTATATATTGAATGTGTAGGAAATGATATGCTAGAGCGTGCCAATTTGGGCATTGGAAAGCTACTGCTTATAAAAAAGGTTCAAAATAAAAAATGAAGATGAAGTAAAGAAACCTTACTGTATCTAAGTGTCAATATCTAAAATTAATGGATGCGTCTTATTAGAGAAATGATAAACGTCACAGTTTTATTTCACGAATTTTAACTCGAATCTATGTGGCAGGTGATAATACCATAGGAACTCCGCGTATGGAGGGAATCCCACCAATAATAACTTACCATTTAATTTTATCTCCTAAAATAATGGATTATATTACTTTGCACACAGATTCGAGTTAAAATTCGTGATATTTATTCGAGACGTGTAGCATTGCTCGTCTTATTATCGTCATTAAATCGTGAAGAAAGAAAAAGAAATAAAGGAATTGGTAAAAAAAAATCATCTAGATATCTTGAATGAAAGACGGGTTTTTTTTTTTTTTTGCATGACCGGCCATTAGAAAGTAAAATAAGAACAATAGATCACTAAACAGTAATAAGGGTGAGTTTCCTCCTAAAAACAGAAAACAGACATTTTAAAAAACTGTCAGGAGAAGCTTGTTTAAGATCAAATCTGTATGTATATATATATATATATACTCCCTCCGTTGGTACGTTTTTGGTATTATGCGCATTGTTGCCTTTTCCCTTTAAGTTTCAATATGTTATATTAGGTTGGGAGATTTTTGAAAACATTAAAATATAATTATGAAAATATATATAGCTTTGTTTTAACTTTTCAAATGGACAATTAATTTAAACCAGAAAGTTGAATAAAAATATTTTTCAGTCTTTTGGGGATTATCAGAGTAGAGCAGAGCATAGGGTGGTGTGTAGTATAGTGTATATGTGATATGTCAAGGCTTTGAACTAACTTGTTTGTTTCTTAGGTTCTTTAGACATCCACTTTGGGTTAGTAAAAAATGGTTCTTTAAATTTAAATTTTAGTCACCATCTCAGCATTTTAATTAGTCACATCATGTCAGAATCTTCAAATTTTGGCTCCACAACAGATTCTTCAGATTTTCGTCAACCAAAAATAATAATATTTTAATAAAAAATTTATAAAATTTAAATTTAAAAGTATTAAATATTTTTTTATTTATTTACTAATAGCTATATTCCCAACGACTATATTTTTCATCTTATATAAACATTCATTTGCTCATTTATAAAATTATCACTACTTTCATCCTTTCAAAAGTTCATTTACATCTCTATCAATTTTAAAATTTCAATAGCTTTGTTATCACGACCTTTGTCAGATTCTAATTCTCTACGTTCTTCGTCATCCTCCTCATCAATAGATCTTAACAAATTGCTTGAAGATCATGTATCTACCTACAAAGAAATTCTGAGTTGGAGATTATAGCGCAAGTATTTCAACCAACTCAGAGGCGGCGGTTTATTCATCGTGACCGATAAGGAAGTCACCGTCAGCTAATGAAAGACTACTTTGACAAAAATTGCTTATATACACCTGAGCAATTTCATAGACGATTCAGGATGCGTCGAGAACTATTTTTTCGTAGCCTGAATGATGTTCAAGCTTATGACGACTTCTTCATCCAAAAAAGGGACGCGAGTGGCCGTTTGGAGTTGTCTTCTATACAGAAGATGACAACTGCAATATGCATTCTCGCATATGGTGGACTAGCCGATTCATTCGACGAGTATATTAAAATCGATGAGAATACTGCAATAAGTTGTTTGAAGGCATTTTGTACTATTGTTGTTGTTGTGTATGAGCAGCAGTAAATGCGCGAACCAAACAAAATCGACATCGCATGACTACTTCAAAAAGGAGAGGCTAGAGGATTCCCAGGTATGCTTGATTCTGTCGATTGTAGACATTGGGAGTAGAAGAATTGCCCAGTGGAGTGGCATGTCACACACAAAGGTCGCACTCATAAGGCTACTTTAATATTGGAGGCGGTAGCCTCAAAAGATTTGTGAATTTGGCATTCATTTTTTGGAATGGATGGTTCACACAATGATATAAATGTGTTGGATCATTCCTCTATATTTAACCGTATTGTCAGTGGCAAAATGCTTCCAGTTAATTATGTGGTGAATGGGCATCAGTATTGCATGGGGTATTACCTGTGTGATGGTATATACCCAAAATAGGTAACCTTGATGTAGATCATCCCAAATCCAAGAACTTCAAAACAAAAAATATTTGCAGAAAGAGAAAAGACATGCAGGAAAGATGTGGAGCGAGCATTTGAGGTCTTGCAAATCAAGTGGGCAATACTGCAACAACCAGTTAATATTGGAAAAAGATGGACTTGTGTCTCGTAATGAAAACGTGCATAATCCTTCACAACATGATCATTGAAGATGAGCGTCACGACAATACTAGAATTTGGCTGCCACCAGAAGAGAGTATCCGAATCACACTCGAAGATTAGACCCCAATTTTTTGCGGCACACATCTACGCTCGTCAAACTCAGTATCGCAGCAGAGAGACAAATACACAATTGAGGAAGGATCTGATAGAACAGGTGTGGAATCAGATTGGTAAATAATTACATAATAATTAGAACCAAATTATTTAAAATAATTACTTATTAAATACTATCAAGTAAAGAAATTAATTAAAATTATTAACTTACCATATCATGATTGTTGAAACCACTGGTTTGATTATTTTCAATTGTAAACAAGCATCCAGACCATTTGTTAATTTTTCCTTGGATGGTGGACCAATGATTTGCTAAACCTCCATCGCCTCGAGTAGTTGGAGCACCAAGTTGACGAGAATTTTTTGCCATAACGTCGACTTCGCTTGGTCTGCACCAATCACCAAATCACTGCTAACTTCCAGCCACGCATTGCATAGAGCCAAATCTTCTTCGTTGGACCAATTAGACATTCGAGAAACCGGTTGCTTTCGGGAAGGTCTGACATTACTGGATTGAAGCAATACCGACGAATAAAATACGGTTGATTGATTAGATGAAAATTAAGAATTGCCACCATAATATTGATAAGAGCCGTCAAATGATAAAAAATCATCATTTGATAAAAGATTGAAGTTGAAATTTGGTGGTGTTCGATCTATGAAAATGGATTTTGTAAAACTACAATTAACTAAGATTGAGAAAATAAAAATGATTCTAGACTTAGGAGGAGAAAATATGAATTTTTAGTTGTAAATTTAGTGAATGTAGGGGTGGTATATTTATAGGGGTGAAAAAAGATGAAAAAAGTAAAAATAAAAAATAAAATTATTATTTTAAAGTCAAAAGAGCCGTTAAGGCACTGTTTGGCAGAGCCAAATAGTGAAATATGGGCAACCAGGGCCTGTTTGGATGTGCAACGGTCATAAGACCGTTGTAGGACACGCGATGCCCTCCCCTAAGCACCACGTATTTTTTTTTTTTATTAAAATCACTTATCGAAACAACGTCATTTCGATAAGTGAAATTTTTTAAAAATATATATGGATATGTATTAAAGCAGGCCTAAGTGAATAGGATTAGTTATGTGGTTCGCTAATTCGTCCAATTCAGCGAACCACCTAGCCTACCAACAGACTAGCTTACATTTTTTTGCCAATTCGCTGGGCTACATGATCGATTGATCGCTAAATTGGGATCAATGGATCCCATTGTTGATGCCCTTACTTTGTTTGTGAAAAGAAGCTAGCCGGTAGATTCTTCTGCTTCATTCATGCTGATCGCGTAAACCACTTCTTTCTGCCCTACGCCTCCTTTTGTGGCCTTTTTGCTGCATCTTCTTAGATTTTGTTTGGATTTTGACATTTTGTGTTCCCTCTCTCACTCATCACGTGAACCACCATTACTCTTTCCCTCATTTCTCTCTCTCTCTCTCTATAGATAGATGCATACTAGCACTGTTTTATTTCTCTCCCTATAGATATAGATAGATGCATATTTGCTGACACTGTCATAGACTCTTAATCATAACTATTAAATAAAATTATTTTAACTTGACATGATTAATTTTTGAGTGTTTAGATAGATATACACATAAATATTTCTCCAACTCATATCACATTAATTCAACATCAACAAATACAAAACATGTTTTTTTGTTTTAATCCTAATTATGGTTACTAGTAGAATTATGTTTCAAGAGCAGGCCTCTTTCAGCAAACACAAGATACAGATCATATTGAGTTAATGTATATATATATACATGTTGAAAGATCTCCTCCTGAGAAAGTTGTTTTACATGACAGCCTTAAATCACTAAAAAAAAAATCGTAAGGGCCAGTTTGGTTCGACTTCCTAAAAACACTTCTCTAGAATTGAAAAAAAAAAAGAAAACTTTTTTTAACTGAGTTTTCATGAAACAGTTATCAAAAACTGTCGTCGTGTGATACGCTATTTTAAGAGGAAAAACCTTGGAAGATAGGTTTTGATCAACTTTGATATGCTAATATAATAGTAATCAACAGTCTCAAGACACTCAACTGTGATGATAGGCGTCTGCATTTTTCTTGCACTTGTCATACTCTCCGACTAAATAATCGAATAGAATCCCAGCTAGAATTCCAGCACCCATGCCGACGACCAAGTCAATTGTGTAGTGGCCCTTTGTGCCTAGCAGCACCACGATTTGTAAAATGTTGAGGCCGTGAAATGCCCCTGCCATTTCAAACCTATCCGTGCGCCTCATATCCAGCGATGCAATCACTAATGCAGCAACATGGCCGGAGTAGAACAGGAAAAATGACACATTCCCGACCAGAAAATCCACATCCAAACCAAAGAATCCCTGTCAATCGGTTCCAAAATGTTCAATTTTCATCAATCAATAAACTTATAATCCTACTTCTTTCCTTATAGTATAAATATGAAGCTCATTCTAATCTTGGTTGATCATGACTTATGTACAAGGAACCAGGAGTAAATGTGACAAACAGAAAAATAAATCTTCAATCACAATTGGATTGTTCCTTTTCGGATTTCAACTTTAAAAGGTTAAAAAAATATATGCATTTAAACCATTATTATTACTACTAATATTATTTAATGTGGGGTCTACCAGATCATCTCACAATCCACCTATGACACATGCAGTTTTTTTGGTCCCACGTGTACTAAGCAATTATTGAATTTTTTCTTTTTTAAAGTGGACTCGAGATTCAAACTCCTAACCCCCGAGATGTGATTGAAAGCTTTGTAAGTTTAATAGGTTAGGAAAGTTTTCAAAACTTAAAAGATATTGGTGAAAAATGCAATCATCTTTAAATTTTGCAAATCCAACAATTAAATTGGGACGAACATTGTAGTAACAAAAAAGCAGGACGACGTCTTTATTAGAGTTGTTTCAAGTCTTTCATAACAAGTTAAATCAAGTCACTGAAAAATGTTCATGTTACTACCATGAAAGAAATAAATGGCAATAACCACCTTAAAACAAATTAAGGAGGTTTGGCTCAACAAGAATTATTTAATAATAATAATAATAATAATAAATGCACTCCACTTTTAACATAAAATAACACAATTATACTTATTTAATTCACAAGAATCAACTATAGTATAAGTAGAAATGGCAACGGGGCAAACTACCCCTACCCCATCGGTATCCCCATTTAACGAAGTAGGCCCCAACCTTGCCCAAAACCATTTAGCAAAAACTCATGTACCCTATTCTCACTTCATTTAATATATATATATATATATATATATATGTGTGTGTGTGTGTGTGTGTGTGTGTGAGAAACAATAAGAAAGGTATTTGTTATAAAATGTCAAAGGAATAAGATATTAGGGTTTGGCGTTTTAGTTTATGAAATGGTCATTTAGTGACCATAGATATAGATATATATATATATAAGAGTGTTTAAGTAATTATGCAACGGGCGACCCGTCCCATTTCTGCCCCATTTCAATTAAACCACTTCAAACCCATCTCAATAGGGGGTTAAAATCCTCTCCAGCGAGGTTTCCCACGGTCCTAGCCAGCGCACAGCCTAAACTAAGGCCATAAATGATCCGAGTCGATCCAAGATTTGGGGTGTTCGGGCTCAACTTGTCATAGCCGAAGGGATGCTCGAGCTTGATCGAACATTGACTACCCTTGATCGAGCTCGGTTCGTCAGTGCTCGAACCAACTCAAGCTCGACCCGATTGCTCAATTAGTCATACAAATAAATAATTAAATTCGATTTGCATAATATAAATCCATGTGTACACATAGATCTTGACTTTCATATTAATCTTCCCTCAATGTTTCATCTCCAATGTTTCACACTCCTGCTTTTGATCATTCATGCCAATATGAAGAGAAGAAGAGAGAGAGAGAGAGAGAGAGAGAGATAACAGCACATGAGAGAGATGATGCTTTTGCCGCTGCTGTGATCGTCGGGTGTTGGGGCTTTTACCACTGCAATGATCGTTCGGTGCTTTGGGGGAGGGCTGGTTTGGCAGCTAAGGGTGTGATGCGGTTAGGGCAAAGACTAGGGATGAAATGAATGGTTACTGTGTTTATATAGATGTGGGAAACTTGTAAAGTTGTATAGATATATGTACAAATATATATATACACGAGCTTGTTCACGAATTGATAAACGAGCTTGTTCACGAACTGTTTAACAAGCTTGTTCACGAACGTGTTCATGGACAAACGAGCCAAGTAGGGATGTGTTTGAGCTTGGCTCATTTAAACGAACTTATGAATTTTGTTTGAGCTCTGTTCATTTACTAAACAAACGAACACAAATCGAACCCATGTTGAGCCGAGTTTGAGCTATTCGTCGAATGCTAGTTTCATTTACACCCCTAGCCAAAATGCGGTCATTTCTCAAACATAAACAAATAAGTGATTCATAGTGTGCCATAATTAGCCAGCGTCGTTTTGGCTACTTTTTTACTTTCCAAAAGTTGTTAACCTTAACCCCGATTAAATACAATTGTATAATACTATACACCCCAAGTTAACCTCTATAAATTTAATATACATGCATTTTTTTAATTTGGGACACGACCTGACTCAGTCCCTATTTGAAATTCAAAAACTAAACAAAAAAACCTCAAAATTCCCGTCATTCTAAAATCCTTTGTATTTCAGAATCATAGACTTTAATATAGTTTTCTCTCAGAGGCAATTCTCATAACCAAGTCATATAACCAATAATTTTGGGTTTTGTAGCACAGATAAACAAGAATAGAAGATCCAAAGATTTGATTTTGATTTAGGATTCTCATCTTCAACACTGATTTTGAGATCTTTACCTAAAATTGGTATAATGCAATGCCAATGCGATTTGCTTCCATCGTCCTCTGTACTACTCTTGGGTCCTCCATGAAATCCATCTATACAAGCAACAAAACTATATGAAAACCTTATTCATCAAACTTCCATACAGTGAGGGAATGGAGGATAAATATTAGGAAAGTCCGATCACCCCATTTTCCTCAAAAAAAATGAAAAATACTAATTCACTTCACTCAAATAGTTGACATATACTAATTTGGGGGATCTTCTTTTCATTTTTGTTAGAGTCCTAAATATTAAAAATCTAGAATTATTTGGTTGGCGGTTTAAAAGACTTTTTTCCCTTGGCTTTTGAGAGCAAATTTTGAAGCAATATTTGCATCCAATGGCAAAATAAGCACCTAAACAAAATGATATCCAATCGATGCATTAAGATACAAAACTTTGATTTTTCTTCTCCTTTTAATCTTTCCTACATTTTCTCGCCAATCAACCAGAGAATAAGAACTAAACACGAAAGAATCAAAACTGACTGGACAAATCAAAATAATCAAGAAAAAAAAAAAAAAAAAGTGACGCAAATAGTTTCAGTTAGTTATACTAGTTGTAACCAAATGCGAAGGTATCACGAGTCATTTATGTAACGACAATTAGTCTCGAAAGTCCAAGCGCATTCTTGAAGGGAAATTTGCTATGGAGTCTAATTGATATTGTCGAGAGTCAATCTCTTGAAGTGTGCCTCAACAAGAAGTTGGACTTCTTGGCTTAAAAACCCTAACTCAAATTTTAGGCAAAGATCTCAACAACGTAGTGTTAAAGATGAGAACCCAAATCAAATTTTTGGATCTATTATTCTTGTTTATCTGAGCTATCAAACCCAAAATTATTGCTTATATGGCCGGGTTATGAAAATTGCATGTGAGAGAAAATCATATTAAAGTCTATTTATGATTTATGATAATTTTGAAAAACATAGGATTTTAGAATGAGGGGGATTTTGAAGTTTTTTTTGTTCAAATTTTGAATTTCAAACGGGGTATAAGCCAAGTCTGTGTCTCAAATTATTGGATATTAAATGTGTATACATGTTAACTTGGGAAATTATACAACTATATTTTACAGGAGTTAAGGTTAATTTATTAATTTATTGTAGCCCATAGAGTAGAACCGCTTATTTGTTTTATGATTGAAAAACGACCGCACTTTGGCTGCGCCGGATGGGACCGCGGAAACCTGCTGGAGAAGATTTTAATCCCTCATAGGAGTGGGGGCAGTGTGGGTACTAGCTGTGTCGGGATAATTTGTCACTTCTAAGTATTGGATATTTATGTCATTTTTTTATTTTTTTTTTAAATGGAAATAATCAAAAGAGGAGAACTTTCAAGTTTCAACCATATATATATATATATATATTGAGAGAAAATGTGATTAAAACCTCAGGCACAAGAAGCTGCGTAGAATAACCAAGAATGCCTCTGCAGGTGAACATGAACAGCGCCGAGAATGCCGAGATGGTTGCTCTTGGCCGCCCTTCCACAACCCACGCCCACACTATATACGTCGGTTGCATACCCACAACCACCTATTATTAAAACCAAAAAAACTAATTCAAAAATTAACACCACTAATAAAATAATAAAGTCAGATTGCATGTTTTATTTTTTCTTGTTTTTTTTCAAAAGATCATGCAAACTCACACACCCACAGTATATATTCGTTGCAGAGCTCGAACCCTCACTGAGAGATCCGGAACTAATACCCTGAATGTATATTTGATTAAAGATCAATGTATATATATATATATATATATATATATATATATATATATCGGATTAGACATACCGTATTAAGTACGGCTAGCCGGGTATTGCGATTGGGTATGGAAGCAAGAAGACGATGAAAGGTTTGCGTAACCACATCGCCCAGATCGAACGGTGGCGATGAAGGTGGGATCGTGCGGAGGTTATACTCCACGATGAAGAAAAGCAGCGACGCAGCGAAGACACACAACACAGCCGATAAATCCCTGTCCCTCCAACTCTTGAACGAAGCATTCGCTAACAAACCCTTCTTCTTCGTGTCGTCTCCGTCCCGTCCTTTAACGCCATTACGAGACCCCTTGAGCTTATGCCTCATCCTCAGCGTATTGTTTGCAAACTGGTTCTGTGCTTCACCTTCCATCGCCGCCGTTTATGGTGGCATAGATAATAGTGTCATAATTTGACCTATACCATCGGTCCTCTGTAGTTGATTTTGGGAGTTTGAAAGTTGCAATTTTTTGGGCCGGGCCATATTTTGGTGGGCCTCATGCCAGTTCTGGCTTGGCTCATTTTTGCTGGGTTTACTATTGACAAGCTCACTAGATTGTATATCCTTTCTTCTTGTTAATATACTAATTTGCTTTGTCTGTTAACAAAAAAAAAATTATATATATATATACACACACACACACTCCTTCGTTCCATATTAATTGTTCATTTTTGGTATTATGCAATTGATGCATTGTCTAATTTTAAAATTATCAAGTTGTCCTTTTAAGCTTAAATATATCACGCTGAGAGATTTATATTTAACAAGTTGTCTTTTATTATTCTCTTTGTAAAATGTTAGTGATTTCTCTTTTCCTTTATATCAATCCTTTGGGGATAAGGATGGCAACGAAACGAGTTTGCCTAAACCTATTTCCGCTCTGTTATCTTTAATTGCATTCTTATACCCATCGCGGGTATGGGACAGGGTGGGAACTCAAATCACATCCCTGCCACGTTGACGGGTTGGGGACGGGACGGGATGGGGTGGGACACATTTATAATGCTTTCCAGCGGCACCAATGAGATCAAGTGTGGTTGGAATAAGATGAAAGGGTTTTGTATGACTACACTTAGGAAGTGAGGAATGGTTAGGTTAAGTTAAAAAATGTAAAGATAGTGTGTGTTTGTCTATATATATATATATATATATATAAGGGTAGGGATATATAGGAAGCTGATATTAGCACTCCACATTGGACCTCAGGCACTCCAATTTATAATTTTAATAATTGAAATGATAAGTTTATCATTTATCTCTTAAATAAAGTCACTGGGTCCATTTGGTTAGATGAAAATTAATAGCAGAGATTGAAAGATTAAGAAATTGAAGTAAAGGAAAGGAAAATTAATTCTTTAGCATGCATTTTATTAACATGAATTTTTTTAAAGAAAGTAGTGAAAAAATTCATTTTATGGTTTGGATAGGATAAAAGTTATAAGAATATATAATTGTTCACCTAAAAGTAATATAGGAATCTAAATAAATAATTTTTGTAGGACATTGACAGAGATATAGACTATTATTTGAAAAATATATGCATAAAAATATTTTATTTTAGAGAGATAAAAAGAGCGGTATAATAGTAAGTTCACATAAAATGTTAAAATATTTTTCATTAATTTTCCTTTCTTATTATTCTATCTAACCAAACGAAGCATAAGATTTATTTGAGAAGACATTACAAAAAGGACAAAACACTCATTATAGTTGCTAAATATTAAAGGTGGAGTGCCTTAGATTAAATGTGGACTACTAATATCAACTCCCCATATATAAATATATTTATAATAATAACACAGAGGCTAGGCAAGGAGAGTTTTTATTAAACCCCAAACCCGCCTCGTACCTGTGACGGGTTCTAGTTTCCCTTTTCATACACGCACCTACAAAACAAAAAGAGTTCTCATACTCGTCCCATTAGGGGCGGACAAAATTTTCATCCATATTTGGTGATGTGTATTCGGAGAAGTTTTGCCCTTTTTAGTAGAAAATGCCTTTACATGCTTGCGTTATCTTTTATAAATATCTTTGGTTAAATTAAAGTGGTGAAGTGGATAGGGGGTGTGAATTCTCTGCATTGAATAATATTTTGGGAATCAAAAGCATACTATAATTAAACATGTTAATGGATAAAATTTTGATTCGAATTTGAGTCGATAATTAAGATATAAATTGAAACATTCAATCCGATAACCGTTAGCGATTCGAATTCGATATTTCGTTAGCTAAATAAATCATATATGAATTATGATCGATTCAATCTGATAATAATTCAATCTGATATAATATTAATATATAATATACTATACATATATTAATGAATGCTATAATATATAACATTTACATGAGTTTAACATTTTATGAGTTTACATAGGAGGGAAGGAAAATTTTGTGGGAAAGTAACTTTTCATAACCACCTAGTTTTTTAATAATTTTTTATACAAAAAACATGGGAATTAAAATTTTGTTTTCTTAATAAAGTTATGTGAACTTACTATTATACCGCTCTTTTTATCTCTCTAAAATAAAATATTTTTATGCATATATTTTTCAAATAATAGTCTATATCTCTGTCAATGTCCTACAAAAATTATTTATTTAGATTCCTATATTACTTTTAGGTGAACCATTATATATTCTTATAACTTTTATCCTATCCAAACCATGAAATGAATTTTTTCACAACTTTCTTAAAAAAAATTCATGCTAATAAAATGCATGCTAAAGAATTAATTTTCCTTTCCTTCACTTCAATTTCTTAATCTTTCAATCTCTGCTATTAATTTTCATCTAACCAAATGGACCCTGTGACTTTATTTAAGAGATGAATGATAAACTTATCATTTCAATTATTAAAATTACAAGTTGGAATGCCTGATGTAAGTGCAAAAAACACCCTCGTTATATACGAAATGTGCAAAAAATATCCCTGCAATTTAGTATGCTCATATATCTCCCCACTAGTTGTATCCAATGAGCAAATACCTTCATCCAGCGAATTTCCGTTCAAAAATAACCGTTGATCATCATGTTTGACTTATAATTTTTTTTAAATTCTGAGATTACCCTTTGCACATTATAGGGTAAAGTGAAAAAAAAAAACCCCTCGCTATATAGAAAATGTGCAAATAACTCTCTTTTTGTTCAAAAAATCCCTTGTCCATTTTGAACATTTTACATATATATTTTTTAATACTGTATGGGTATTTTTGTCATTTTTTAATTTTGATACAGGCAAATTGACGATTTGTCCTTTTTTGCACAATTTGAAAATTGTAGGGGGTTAGTTGAACATTGGAGGAAGGGTATTTGTACATTCTATATATAGCGAGGGATTTTTTTGCACATTTTTTATATAGCGAGGGACTTTTTTTGCACTTTAAGGCAAAGTGCAAAGGGTAATCTCGGATTTTTTTTATAAAAAAAAATCAAACATAACGGTCAACGGTTATTTTGAACGAAAAATCGTTAGAATGGGGTATTTGCTCATCGAAGACAATTACTGGAGAGTTATATATACATACTAAACTATAAGGGTATTTTTTACACATTTTGTATATAGCTAAGGGTTTTTTTGCACTTAACCTATTTCTCTTTCACTTTTATTCCCATCTATCTATCTTCTGCACCAAAAAAATAAAAAATAAATCTCTCTCTCTCTTTCCTTTCCATCGCTCTCTTGATATCTTCGTAATTTCTTTTTATTTCTTTCCCTTTATCTCTCATTATCTTCTTTAGAGTAATTCCATTAAACCCCACCTGCAACACCACAACCTTCGAGATCATACAAAACATTCATCAACGAATGCATTACTCTAGTTAGATGTAGAGTCTGGAAAGTTTGCACATAAGTGGGAGTGATATCAATCAAAGTTCTAGGGTTTTTGACAATGTACTGAACCCTCTGTTCTCTCTCAAATATCTGATCATCCTTCATTACCTACTCTGCATTCGGATGTGGCCATAGTCAGATCAAGATCCCGTGCTAGCCAACCACAACTCTCCTTTTCGAAAAACAGTTCTATCCATCGACGATTCAAAATCTGGTAACATATTTGGGGAAGACACTTAAGTGTGAACAGTTAGGGTGTGTACAAAACAATTAGGGTAGTTGATGAGGCAATAGAGGTGTACACACAAAATTTAAGTCTGAAAATAAGATCAAAAAATGTGGACAAATATATCAAATATATTAATTTCAAGAAATATGAGTTACAAATCTCTGTAGATCTTTACAAAAGAAAGATAAATTCCTCTGATTCGATCTCCTTGGTGATCCGGATTCAAGAGCTGCTGGAGCTTGATCTTGAATTGGATTGAAACTTTGGTGAATAACGACATGTGAATGATGTGCTTGTTGTTCTTCTCCTCCAAGTTTGAATGTTTTAGAACTTTGGATTTAGAGTGAAGAATCCAGCAGAATTTCAACTTTCTTTGAGTTTTCTTTTTGTCTTCCTGGATTTTTTTTTTTTTCACTTCCTCACCATCTACCTCTATTTATAAACTTCTTAGGAGGGCAAACTAGTAACTTCTTGTACCCTTAATAATTATCTTTGATGATAAATATTTATATATATATATCAATTATCTTTTGACCCATTTTTCAGTGAACTTAGACTTTTTAGATAATTTCAATCAGCCCATGACTTATTTATTTGTGATTGGTATAGACTTTGAATTATCTGACTCATTGGACCACATTTTAAAGTGAGCTAAACTGAAGATAAGTCGAAATTGTGCTTGTTTCAAATCTCGCGCTACATCGAACTTGTCACATATCTAAATTGAGACTTAAAGTATTTAATTTTTGAAAAAATTCAATTTTTGCAAAAATTGAATTGCAATAAAGATGTCTCCTTTAAAAAAAAATAGGGGGCAACTTTACACATCCTACGTCATGGGAAGATTTTTCGCACTTTACCGTTTAAGAAATAATGGCCTCCACTCTTTTCACATTGGTCTTGCGTCAAGTTTGGACTAGTATTATCTTATCCCTAGAAGAGTGGACAAAACCTAACAATTGTATATGCACTTTGTACCTAGAGATAGGGGCTGGAGATCAAATAAATTATATGATTTACAATATACACTTTAATATAAATTCATAATACCAAAAATAAAGTCTAAGATGAGATTTACCCATCAACGAAGAATATTGCATAATCCAATATTAAGTGCATACAAATGACATAAATATGTAAAAATATTTAAAAAATTAAGAAAGGATAAAATATATATAGTTTTAAATTATGGTATTAGGTAACATAAATAGTATTAGAAATATCAATTAAAGTATATTTGAAATCAATTTTCGTCGTGAACTTTTTTTTAATGGTTAGTAAACCAAACAAATTTAACCAATGAAATATTATATTGATTATAAGTAAATATTAATCAATTAAACATCTTAATTATGATTGTATGATAACTAATGCAACAACAAAAAATTGTATAAAATGAATATCAACAAAAATATATATATAGACTTGCTTAATCCATTAATTGGATTTTTGATTTTTTGTTAAAGAGAGAAAGTTGAGACACATTTAACTTGGCTAGGAGATTCATTATAACGACATAAACAAGTCTCAAAGTATGTTCTTAGCAAGTTTCTATTGAGATTCTTCATGAATTTTGGGAGCCCAAACGTTTATTTTTTATCTTATTTTTTTTAGAATTAAATTTTTATATATGTGTGTGTGTGTGTGTGTGTATATATATATATATATATATATATTAAGGTTTCACAAAAATTTTGAGAGGGGGTATTGACCCCGTTTGGTCTACACTATGGTCTGGCCCTGCCAAGAGGCCACTCTTGATTAAAGATTTCAAACAATGAAAAGCTTTTACGAGATCATGAAAAATAATTTCAAAAACGACAGGAGGATATAGGGTGTAGAACACTTGGCGTTGGGTTATTTTTATTTTTTAAACGTCGTTTGAATTTGTGGCGTTGACTTTTGAAAAATGTTTCCATTAATCAAAATTTGAGTTTTCTCTCTTCCAATTTCCAAACCTAGTGAATTCTAGGATTCAATAGTCCTTGTCCAGTGAATAATACCGCTTCACTAGTTCATACTTTAAGCATATCAATTTGAGTTTCACTTACAACATCACAATTATCAACAATATCTTAACACTTTTTCTTGTAGTATTGTTATTATTGTTGGTCACCTGTTTTATTTTGGTACTGTAAAAATAAAGCATGTTTGGTACCACCTGTTTTATAAAATTTC
Source organism: Cornus controversa (assembly GCA_026545225.1). Classification (NCBI taxonomy): domain Eukaryota; kingdom Viridiplantae; phylum Streptophyta; class Magnoliopsida; order Cornales; family Cornaceae; genus Cornus; species Cornus controversa. Next base: position 105,013,326 of record CM048845.1, read on the forward strand.
TGGCTGAAACTGAAACACACTATTTTAGTGTTTTTATTGTATTTCTGCTATTGTAGAGGAAAAAAATATATAAAATAAAATTTTCTTACAAAACGTGTTTTCGATAACTATTCATTCAGAATACTTATAACAAAAATAATTATTCTGTTTTAAACAAAAACAAACAAACCGATGTCATTGGCATTGTAGGATGGTACCACATAAGGGAGTTTTGAAAGCGCGCTCCAAAGGGTATCATTTTGGGAGTTTGTATTGAAAAAAATCAACGAATGTCTTAATTGGATTGAAATTAGACCTTTCATATATGCATAAAAAAAAAAAACACGTGATTTATGGAACACCACCACAAAGTCATTTAAATGTTATACTACTATATTTAATTAAAAAAAAGTATAAAAAATATTCCATTCAAGTATTATTTTTGTTAAATAAAATAAACATTGTATTTCCAACTTCATATCAAAATTTTAGGAGAAGTCATTTTTTTTATAAAAAAAAAGAAAATCATGACTAACTCCATGTATTCATAAATTAAGCCCCAAAAGTCAAAAAAATTCTAATTTCTAAACGAGAGGGTGCATGACCCTTTTTTTAATATTTTATTTATTATGATTGGTTATGATTAAACTTGCATGTACTGGATAATTAAAAGTCTCAAAGCATTCTACTTGACACAAACTCAACTGTACATGAAACATATGGGGGATATCAGAAGCTGCAATTGCCCCCACCACGCCCATTACTAGTAGTAGCAGCAGCAGCAGGAGTAGCCATTGCTTGTGCTTTTTTCTTGCTCTTCACGTACTCTCCGGCTAAGTAATCGAACAGAATTCCGGCGCCCACGCCGACGACCAAGTCAATTGTGTAGTGGCCCCTTGTGCACAGCAGCCTCACGAATTGTAAAATGTTGAGCGCATCAAATGTGGCTGCCAATTCCCACCTCTGCATCCGCTTCATGTCCAGCGATGCAATCACCGATGCAGCAACATGGCCTGAGTAGAACAGGAAAAACGACACATTCCCAACCGGAAAATCCACACCCGAACCCAAGAATCCCTGTCAATCAGTTCCAAAATGTTCAGTTTTCATCAATCATAAACTTATAATCTTATTACTACTTTCCTTATTGTGTATTTTGATGATGCTCATTCTAATCTTGGTTGGTCATGACTCATGACTGTATGTGCAAGGAACCAGTAGTGCATGTGACAAGGAGTGGAGGGTAGGTGTTATGTTTTCAGGTTCGATTATGAAAACATCTCATAGCCCACCACTAATAAAGTTGAAGTTCATAGTCCTGCAATGCAATTCATGTGTGCTAAGCAATTATTGAAAAATCCTTTACATGCTATCCCAAGTAATTCTAACTCCAAATCTCTAACATGTCATGTGAGAGTTATGTAAATTTAAAAGGTTGATATTTTTTTTCAAATTTAATTTTTTTTTATTTTTTTTATGAAAAATGACATCACCAATTGGGCAATTAAATTGAAGCAAGTCATTGAAATATCTGCATGTCAGTACCATGAAAGAAATAAATGTCAATAATAACAATCTTAAAACAAACAAGGTTGTGTTCAACCAGAAATTTTTTTTTTAAAAAAAAAGAATGAAAAAAATAATAATATATGCAATCTGCTTTTGATGTGACAGAACACTGTTGTACTTGATTTAATTCACAAGAATCATCATGATATTCTAGCACCGCAGTATAAGGGACATTTATGTCATATAGTAGAAAAAAATATTGCTTGGTCTCCCTTTATTTCCCAAAAGAAAAAGAAGAAAAAAAATCAAAAGAGAACTTTTCAACAATACTAAAATCAATAAGACATATATATATATATATAGAGAGAGAGAGAGAGAGAGGGAGAGAATTTGAATTGAGATAAAAAGTGATTAAAACCTCAGGCACAGGGAGCTGAGTAGCATAACCAAGAATGCCTCTGCAAGTGAACATGAACAGCGCCGAGATGGTTGCTCTTGGCCGCCCTTCAACCACCCACGTCCACAGTATATACGTTGTTTGCATTCCCACAAACACCTATCATAATTTTAATTTAATTTAATTTAATTACAAAAAAACACATTCAAAAATTAACACCATTAATCAAAATTAACAACAATAAAAAAATTTTAAAAAAACAAAGTCAGATCTAACATGTCTCTCACTGAAACGTGACTGCATGTTTGATTAAACATCAAATCTATATATATATATATATATATTAGACATACTGTATTAAGTCCGGCTAACAGTGTATTGAGAGCGGGTTTGGAAGCAAGAAGACGATGAAGGGGTCGCGTAACGATAAAACCCAGATCGAACGGTGGTGATGAAGGTGGGATCATGTGGAGGGTATACTCCACGAACATGAAGAAAAGCAGTGATACAGCGAAGACACACGGTATGGGATGGTACTTCAACACAGCCGATAAATCCCTGGCCCTCCAACTCATGAACGAAGCAGTGGCTAACAAACCCATGTTATTCCCCTTCTTCTTCGTGTCGTCTCCGTCCCCTCCTTTAACTCCTTTACGATACCCGTTGTGGTTATACCTCATCTTCAGGGTGTTTGGAAACTGGTTCTGTGTTTCACCTTTCATCGCCATTAATGGTGGCGGCATCGAGAATAGTGTTATAACAATACATTACACACACACACACACATATATATATATATATATATATATATGTGTGTAAATGGAGGTGGGTTAATTGGTTAAATTAAAGGGGGCGGAGTATACGAGGAGGAAGGGTGTGAAAAATCTGTAGATCTAAGAATATTTTTGGAATCAGAAGTATACTGTAGTGGAAAAGGTCGAATGAATTGGCTTGGTTTTAGTATTTTTCAGCACACGCGCGATTGGAGAGTGCGGAAACGATTTCTTGCTTTTGGTTTTTTTAGGGTAGTTTGGTTCTGTGGCTTCATTTTCTGAGGAGAGAGAGAGAGAGAGAGAGCTTTTCAATGGAAAGTTACAGAGAGGACTACAATGCGCGTCCATGTGACGATGTTACTCATCACCCAATTATTACTTACATGAAGTATTACAATTTTGTTATGACTAATAGATGTTATTAAAATAAATATTAATTTTATTAAAGGCATAATAATCACACCCAAAAAGTGTGATTACTTGGGTGTGATTACTGAGTGACTTACGTGACAAAATTGTGACCAATACTTATTCATTCGTTGAGGTGAAATAGCCTGCAAAATAATAATTGGATTTGAATTAGATTTAGATTATGCCAAATCATATAGGGTAATACTATACTTGTTTTTTATTTTTTTACTCTAATCACTAAGTGTTTTGCTAAAATTCTTAGTAAATAATAAATAAGAATAGTGTCACTTTCTTTCTAATTAAAGTGTTTAAATGAATAATAAACACACAGTCTATAGTCTTTTATCATTTTTCAATCGTTGTTATCTAATTAAACATGTTAAAACTGTTTGTAATTCAATTGGATTACATTAGTAGATAGTAATATTGATTTCGGACTTTTATCATTTTTCAATTATTGTAATATAATTAACCTTATTTAACTAAACGTGTGAATTCCGTTTGTAATTCAATTAGACTTGTTTAATTAAAAATATGAATAAATATGTTCTATTCATGTTTGAAATGGTCTTTAACTGTATAAAATTTTAATTAAATATGTCAGTGTAATTTTTAACAAATTATGGACTAATAAAAAAATATATAAAATTCAAGAATTAAACAAATCCAATACCCTAATTTATGAACAAATTAGTAATTAAGTAAAAATCATTTTTTACATATAATATGATATATTATAATGTCAGTATTGTATCTCTTTCGTGTACATGTTTTATCTTTAAAAAATTCATTGTTTTGTACCGTGTCAATGCGCTTGTCCTTATCCAAGCTTCGTAACTCACCCAAGAAAACGAGAACTATATATTAATAAGAGTGACCCACTCAGTCATTGTGGTAAAGTGCAAGTCTCACCCACCAACTACAACTTTCACTGGCCCAAATAAGTGATTAATGCATGATTAGACGTACAGTACTAAGATACGTGTGTATGAACACAACCATACATATTAGGCAGGGTAAATATTAGTGATAGTCTCTTATATCAAAGATACATCACTGTCAGATCACTTTTTAACGATAAAATAATAATATTGTCATTTGACTTCAGACGTAACTCATTTGAATATTAAGTTTATCTATTTAATCTTGTCTAATAGACCAAAATTCTCCCTTTAAATATACATATATACATATACTATAATATATGTAATATGTATATAATTATTTATTTTTATAAATAATAATATTAACATAAAATAAGAAAATAATTAAATTTCTCTTTCTTTTCCTCTCTATATATATATATATACACTATAATATATATATAACCTAATATATATAATTCTTTATTTTCATTAATAATAATATTAACATAAAATAAAATAATAATTAAATTTATGGTATTGTGTGCATTTTTCTATCCTGGTATTTTTATATTAAAATTTATTTAAATAATCAAGAACAATAAGGACATTTTACACATTAAAGAATGAAAAATCAAATGTTTGTAACAAAAATTCATATAACGTTGTAATCGCGTGTCAATATATCAAACTTCAAGAAATATAAGTGATATTTATCATATTTTGTAACTTGTGATGATAATTACATGTGTGTGTGTGTGTATATATATATATGTATGTATAGAGAGAGAGAGAGAGAGAGAGAGAGGTGAGTGAGAGAGAGAGAGGGGGTACATACGTAGTCAGTTGATGAGTTGATGATTTTATGGGCATAAAATTAGGTCACATACCCTAATTGTAGGCGTAACGTGTGCTCAAGGATACGAAAAAGAGGTAAGGTAGTTGGTTTGGATGGAATTTGAATGGACTATATAAGATAATTACATGCACGGTCGTGTAACTGTGTAAGCCACTCTTTTGACATTTGTCTTACGTGAATTTTGGAGCAAGTATTCTCTTTAGAAACAGAGTGGACAAAGTCTAACAAATGTATATCTACTTTGTACCTCTTGATTCAAAATTTCAAAAAGGTCACGAGCAAATATGATGCAAAACACGTGGCGTTAGCTGCTTATTTGGATTTGGTGTTGCCAAAAACACTAAAAGATTTACGAGTTGATCTAAAATCTGGATTACTTTCTTAGTATTGAAATATATATATATACATAAAATTACATAGAATTCTGAATTGGTAGACATTTCTAAAGATATATAACACGAGCAAAATACTAAAATATCATTTAAATTAAATTTGTAAAATTAGACTAAGGTATTGAATATTATCACACTTCACATTTTCAAGGATTAAACTTTCAGAAGCTTAGTCGAAAACTCATGATGGATTCAATTAGGGGTGTTCAAAAAATTCGTGAATTCAAACCGAACCGGTCCAAACCAATCCGAATCATGGTTAATTCGTTGGTAATGATTCGATTATGGATTTAAAAGTATAAATCCGTTGACAACGCTTCGATTCACGAATTAGTATCTGAAAAATCTGATCTGAATCGTTCCAAACCGTGACTAATCCGTATACTTATAAATATATTTTATAATTTATATGATATAATGATATATAAATAATTAAATATATACCACAGTTTGAATTAAATTTAGTGCCTAATCCGAGCTGTGATCACTCCTAAATTCAATTATGTAATATTAAATTAAAAATTAAAGTTATAACATGATAATAAAATATAAACAATAGTATATAAATTTTAGTCAAAATTTTAACTTTAGTAGTCTTCTTCTTTTTCTAAATTCAATTTTACAGTGCAAGTCTTAGTAGATTAAAAAAAAAAAAAAAAAAACATGTATTTCATAGTCAAGGTATAAATGAGAATAAGAATAAAAGTAATAATTATATTTATGTTCGTTCTTTTCAACTTTTTTCTGAAAATGGGAGCTTCCAAGAATAAGAATAAGGTGAAAAACAAATTTACTTTCACTCGTCCTTAAACAAAAATCAAGTAAAATTAGAAAACTTAAAAAAAAAAAAATTAAATCAACTAGATCTCTCTATTGAATCAATCTAATATCAGGTCCTACATTTCAATCTCGTAGACAGACAATATTGGGTATGCTGTAAAGCTCACCGGTTCCAATTTGTGATTATCTATAATTAATCAAACCTTTACAATATTTTACCTACATGATAATAATATAAACATCTTTTAATGCTAGAAAGTGGTTTCAAAATTTTTTATATTAGAAATGATTTTCATCCGATAACAATGCACTCAATGAAGAGTCGCGTTTAATAGAACCTAAAAGGTGATGTATTTGTGTTGAACACTCAGATGTCGTGTCAAACACTTGACTCTTTGGATATCCAATGATGTATATTCAAGTATTTCAAAAGAAAATTATATAAACTAAGTTATGATTAAAACTCTAACCTAAATATATGTAAATGACAAAATAAGCTCGGTTCTTTACTCTATTTTAATCTATTTGTTTACTTTTGTTTATAAGTTTGTTTAATTATTAATTATTTGATGATGAATTGAAATATTTTTGTATTGTAGTATTTTTTTTTTGTTGAATAATGAATATAAATTAATATATTATATTATTATTTTATAGTCGTATCATTGTCGTGTTTGTGTCTCTTTATTTTTTAAATTTCATATCGCAATATCCGTATCGTATTATAACCATATCTCGCATTCGTGTCTATGTCCCTCGTAATTAAACATCAACAATTTTTTTTTTTTTGGTATTCTTTTTATAGGTAATAATACGTGCATATCAGGATATGTGGCGCTAAGATAAAGTTATTTTACAGTGACTTAGACGAGATGTTTCGCAAATCCAACAAGAGGCTTGTACACTTAGACTAAGAAAGTCTCGTGTATTTAGAGTAGCTAGTATTTTATAATACAACCGTGTAAGAGTAAAATTGTACTTTCTTTGTCAATGATTGAGGTTTTTCTTTTAAGTTTTAGGTAAGGTTATTTAATGGATGATGTGATATAATATCCCGTCAAATAACATCACTTCTCCAATCTTTCAAGTGGGACCGTTTCCTCCAACAGTCCAATACCACAATTATTTACAGTATAGGATAAAATTACACCCATTTTTTTTTTTTTTTTGTAAACGTACTTTTTTTTTTTTTTTTTTTTTTTTTGTAATACTGCCTCGAACAGTCCAATGCTACAATTATTTACAGTATAGGATAAAATTACACCCATTTTTTTTTTTTTTTGCAAATAGGCGTAATAAATTGTATCGTTTTAATGTACTTTTTTTTCTTTTTTTTTTAATACTGCCTCGAACAGTCCAATGCTACAATTATTTAAAGTATAGGATAAAATTACACCAATTTTTTTTTTTTTTTTTGTAAATAGGCATAATAACATTGTATTTTTTAGAGTATTTTTTTTTTGTAATACCAACATCTAATATATGTTTTTCAAGTACGAAAATTACTTATGTTATAATTTTTAGTACTTGAAAAATCTCAAAATGTTTGAAATACTCCCACTGAAATAATTTTGGTGGACAATGTTGCCCTTCGTTACTTGCATTGTTATAAAGAGATAACCAACCATGTTGCACGGAGGGAAACCATCTTCTTCCCCAAAACATGAACCAGCAATTTTGCACAGTAACTACCTCGCAACCCGCCGTTTTCAACCACTAATTCAAACCCTAAACCATCTTCAAATCCTCTAAATTATTACACACATCAAATTACCATGGATTCGTTTAACTAGGAACAAAAATCCTTCAGAGACTGTGACATAAATCATACACAAATTAATGTTTCAGTCATTCAAGACCACCAAATCAGAGACCCTCATCATCCATGTTCTATGCCAAGATGTTATTTTGTCATGCCCCAATTTTCATCTCCCAAAAATTGAGGGTGATTAAGTTAGTCATCTACACTCTAATCATAATCATTACTTCTGATACAAAGTTATCATGCCCCGATTTTTGACATCCGGTTAAAAGCGAGAGAAATGGGGGTGAACGGTGAAAGTTCCACCCAGTTCACACTCATGAACCCCTCAATTCCAGAACTCAACTTCTTGTATGTTTGAAATTTCGGAGTGATACTTAGTCTATTGGAAAGAGGATCCAAAAATACTCAATTTTTTTTATAAAAAAAAAAAATCACGCTCAATTCCAATTTAAAACAAAGGAATCATACCCGATTGAAGTTTGGACTAATTTTGGAGCATGCTATGAATAGTAATTACGATCCATTGTAATTGCAAGGGCGATTATGTCTATTAAACCCTAATGAACTATCTCAATCTTTAAGTCAATGTGGAAGTGTAATACTGTACATACTTTTACCTACATATGACCCAACCTCAATAACCTATTATGGGTCCGTTACATGACGTCCCTTAATTCTCCAATTCCATCTTAATGTCCCACCTAGCCACACATTACGATGTATCGTAATGTTAATTACGATGCATTGTAATGGGCATCGTAATGGAGTTTACGATGCATCAGCGTATCACGATGTATTGTAATCACTCAATCTATTATAAAAACAAATCACGAAGTAATTACAATTAATCATTCTTATTTCAATTCTCAATCCACAACATACGTACATTCTCTATACTATGCAAAACATTGAAATGACCCACAACACACACATGGTCCCAAACATGTAAATTGAATCTCTAATTGATCGAATCCATAATACATAAACATTGAGATTCAAGTATGCCTCATACATTGAATTTCCCCAAAAGTTATATATAAACCACATATGGCAATTACATTTGAGATCTACATATATCAAGATAAATAAATGTAAGGACAATATTTCTAATAAACTAGTCCACATGCCACAAGTCGGCATGAACATCTATACACATATGATCCAAAAAAAAGTCAAAAGTTCATTCGAACCCTCTAAGTCAATCAAGCCTTATCCTCTATCGGAGCTTTATTTGAAAAAGAGTTTGGGGGAAAGGGGTAAGCAGACAACTACGCAAAGTAGGAATGATCCACCCGACTCTAACTTAACTAAGGTATCCATTCATGAATGCACGATGCACGATGAAATCTATAAGTAACTACATGTTATGCCTCAGTAGATTTCCATACTTAAAACATTCATGGTTTTGAAATTATGTGTGATGTCTCACATTTCAATACAAAGCAGTTTATAAGGGATCATAACTCACAAATAAACTCACACCACGTATACCCAAAAATTACTTTAATTGGGGTTTCAGCTTATCACAATTATATAGTAAGGGTTTCTTTGAAACCACAAACTCTACTTACGCTCTACGAGTTATTAACCCGACGGAAGCGACATCCTCTTAGCCAAGTTTTGGGCTTTGCACCCTAAAGCTTCGGGCCCTTCTTAATTCTCACACATGCCCCAAAAATCACAAATTTTCACACAATGCATTTTATCACATAAATACATCAAAGCTCAATATTGTCACAATTATCACCAAATGCATAACATATGTCAAGTTAATGCATATTCATCTCATCACAAGCTTGTCACAATGTCATCTCACTCATATCATGGAAATCACAGCAATACATTTTTAAGAAAACCTTCTTTTATGCATTTACTCTACACATGAGATCAATTATCATAAAACTTTTTAATTAAAAACAATTTCACAATATGCCTTCATAAACATCACAAAACCATGCATAATACATATACTCTATATACATATGCAAGGCAATCACATTTTCACAAAATTCTCAATGTAAGGTGTCATGTCACAACTATGTGACCTATAGAATCAAAATAAAGCAACGATTCACTCCACTACCTCAAATCTTAAGTCTTGAAAGTTAGGTTTCAAAATTTCAACCCTTTCTATCTTGCCAAATGTGGACTTTGTTTGGTCCAATGTGTAGCCCTCACCGAGTAGAGCAATCCACTTGTTTTCAGCGTTTTCCAAATCAACCAACCAAGAGACCACAAGCAAATTATGTATAAGTAACGAAGATTAGCTTGACCCAAGACACCTAAGTGCAATCAAAAAGATAATTAAATTGAGCACATTAATAAATCTAAAATTTTACTAAGTAAAATCCGAGCTATGCTTTTATAGCACAATTTATAGCAAAATAAAGCTACCACTAGAAGCTGAAAAGCTTGAACCAAGATGAGGATTCTTAGCCAACTGAAAGGACTGGTAACCGACAATCAAGAAGTTCAGATTCTAAATAATCCCATAGTGACAAAATAGGAAGTTGCAAACGCGGGCTTAGGCCCAAAGTGGACAATATCATACCATCAGGTGGAGCGAGGTATTACATCGGTGGACTGTGGAGTTGTCACGCCCCAATTTTTGACTCTCAAAAATTGAGGGTGATTAGGTTACACGTCATCACCTCATATCAATAATCTTACTATGATACAATGCTCTAATACCAAATTGTCACGTCCCGATTTCCAAGTCACCAGAGACACCGTCTTCGAGCCTGAATCTCGAGAGTGAATCCGTCCATTTAGCCCTAATGAACCATCTTAACCGTTGAATTACTGTGAAAGCTTAATCACATACTTGCACATGTATATATACAATTCAACGTCAACTACTCCCAATGGGCCCCACATATGGTCACACATGCACATCCAATGTTATTCCTATCTTAGTTGTGGACTGCAAGTTTGATTAATTGAGACCTGCCCTTCGATTGATCGAAACCTGCCCTTCGATTAATCGAATTTGGTATTTCGATTAATCGCCCACGGACCTTCAATTAATGGCTGTAGCGATCAATCGCTGGTCTATCAAAAGTTTCGATCAAAGTGCACTAATTTTTTAAGTCCAATTTTATCAACATTTTTTATTAATCGAAGAGGGGTCTTCGATTAATAGTAGGCAATTCGACTGAAAATCCTTATACTTCATATATACTTAACCAATTTCATGTCAATTCTCATTCTAACACCTTAAAATCAACTATACTACATTGCAACATAATTGAAATGATATGACATTATGAATCTCATACATTTATCCCAAAACATACATATCACCAAACACATTCCTAAAATCCATAAATTGTCCTCATTATTCATACATAGAATGATCCAAATGCAATACAGTTACATGTCTATAATTGTAACATAAAAAGAAGTATCAACATGCCACAAGTCGGCATGGATAACATAAGATTCAATGTCCAAAAATATCTTAAAATACTCCCAAAAGTTTCACTTGGCCAGTCAAGTCTCGTTCATCATTTGTGCATTATCTGTAAAAAAAAGTTTGGGGGAAAGGGGTGAGCAAATCATCGAGCTCAGTAGGAATGCCCCAACCCACATAGGCATTAACCTAACACTGATCTACATGATATGTAACCATGATGTCGCTACCTTATATGACATATATCAAGTTCTCATGTCAACTCAACATAAATTCAATTCAAGTAGTATGCAGTTAACTCATTCATCATGCTCAAAAGAAAAACGCATAAGTATTTAGATATTTACATCTCTTTCAGTCATAATCCGATACATAGACATGATTGGTCAACTTCGACGATCATGTGGTGTTGGTCAACTCCGAAGACACTCGTATGATTAGGCAACTTTGACGATCATACATTCTTGGCAATATATCGGTGTTGGCATTGTGATTGGGCATCCTCATATGAGTGGTCACATTTCGAAGATCACGTGATTGGTTACATTCCGAAGGTCATGTGGTAGTATGATTGGGCATCTCCAAATGTCATACTATATGGTTATTTTCACCACTTCTATAACACGGTTGGGAATCTCTGATTTCATGTATGATACACTTGGACAACACTTTAATATACACATATATATGCTCACAAGACACATGTTACACATAACATATATCTTTTATACTCTTCAATGCACATTCTTGTTAAATTTAAGTCTAGCATGCATTACGCCATCACATACTTATGTAACCAACATATAAACACATATATATTCACAACTATGCACATAATTCCTATATGTATAGAATTCGCAACATAGCTAGATATGCTCTCATTTCATACACATTACATGTAAACATTCAACACGCCATATACCACAATATGAACTTAAATAACATGTAGAAATCACAAGAAAAGATGGAAAGACATTATATCAGAACCCCACCAATTCTCTCATACATGCTAACTCAACTAATGCTTTCTCAAATTCACCAAAATCATAGAATCGATAAATTAAACACCCCTAACTCGAATTTGAAGCCTTTCTAACAATTTTTAAGAATTCCTTCAAGTTCTGCCTTGCCAAAATTTGACTGTGTTCGATTCAAATCGAAGCCGTTGGCGAGTAAAGCAAGTTGTTCTTCACTGGCACCTTAAAATCCAAGCTTAAATCTCTGAAATGAAGAGAGAAGGAAGATAGATGAAGAGGGAGAGAGAAAATAGTTATGGCTCTATGTGGTCTGTATCTAATGAGGAGAATCTCCAGCCACTTGATATTTATATCACTTTAGGTGCAAAAAGACTAAAATGCCCCCCGAACCACTTAACGTACCCTGCCGACCTCCGTTTTTGATTTTGAAAGCGGTTACAGCTCTGAAATTGTTTCCTTAACTCTTTAAACATTTTATTTGGTTCAAAACCAAAAATAAATATTTTTCAGAAAATTTTCATATTCTCAAACCCATCCAACCAGTGTCACAGCCGAATATCGAAGTCATCTAAAATGATTTTGTAAAATAATCCAAAAACATGGAATTATTTTAGGCCCCATCGACCTAAAATTCTCAAATTTCACAAAACGCCTCTAAACAAGTTCTCAAACATGTTTATCACATTCAAAACGGTCATAACATCATTCAAAATTCATTTATGATGAAAAAAAATCGGTCAAAATTGGACCCAATCTCTACAGGAGTGGTGTCGGCGTAGAGGGAGCCGGAGGTGGTTGGTTTGCTGGCCGGAAGTTGAGAGAGATCGATCACCCTTCTGTATCAGTAGAACATATATTTTTGCTAGTGTTTATATATGTATATTGTGTTGTATCTATTGTGCATCAACAACGAATAGAAACAACGCGTGGGATAAATTGAGAAGGATATTTTGTCTTCTTACATAATCAAATTTTGTTCAATTAAAATACATTAAATCATTCCTGAGTATACTTGTCATTTCACCAATTTGGCTATCTGACAACACTGAGAGGGGTGTAGTGTAATTTTGGAAACACAAAACAGGTCCCTATTAGTTAGTCTATTTATAGGGTAAATTAGTGTAATTTACCCTTAATTTACCCTTATTTATATATAAAAAATGACAATATTTACCTACTAACCGGTGAGTAGGTGCTCTTAGTTAGTGCTGATGTGGTTCAATCACAAATGCACACATCTCGTTTAATTACAAAATTAGGAAAGTAATAAATAAGGAAAATGAACTTGGAGTATGCAGTGTACAAAAGAAAATATTTTGACAATATCATATATCATGTTTTCCTAATTTATAATTTAAAGAGGTTGTGCTAAGACCACATCAGCGATCAACACGGAGCACCTACTCATGGGTAAGTATTGTCCTAAAAAGTTAATATGTAGTCCCATATTAGTTGTCCATTTTATCAATTTGTGTGGTTCCAAAAATACTTGTACATCCAAAAGTCAAAGTAAAATAAATTCAATCTTTCTATAACTACATTTTAAGTTTTTAAATATCTCCATCTTGAAAATATATATAATTAAATATGAAAGAATATCTTGATAATTTTATAAGGGGCAATGCATCGGCTAACTTTTTGTTAAATAATGGTCAATTTTTCACGAAGTTTGTCAAAATATCTCTGACCTCCCCTAGTCAATACTTTCTAAATGCCAAAACTACCCTTAAAATAGAAAAATGACTATTTCAACCAATTTTATTTACACAATACTACCCTCTCAAATTCTCTTTCTCTCGTTCTTTATATGATCGGACCGTTTTCAAGACAGCCCAACACAAGTATTTTATAAGAGAAGTGAAGATTGGCTTTCTTTCCATATGAATTTGTATAAAGTTATATATATACTTGATCTGTGTTTGTATACTGAAAACCATATATATGTACTGATTCAAGTGTTCTTTGTTTAGATTCGGGTAGGGAGAGAATGCGGAGGTGGGCAGTCCTGTGGAAGCTAGAATCCAAAGAGAGAGAATGATGGTGTAGAGGGCATAAATGTAAATTAACCTCCTCCTTTTTTTATATAGATATAGATCAGCATACCCATCAATCTTTTAAACTTTTAGTGAGAACAAAATAGTAATTTGATAGATGGTTAACTTCTCTGACAGGAGGAATTACAGATCTAAGAACAATTGTAGTTCTAACTCCAAAATGCAGTCATCAATTATAAAATCCTATAATGAAGTTTGTTAAAAACAGACAAATAAAGCCGTACAGGAACATCAATAACACCAACCAAAAATTAATGTGCAACACTAACTCCGAATTAAATGTACACAAAGATAGTTGAAACTAACAAAAATCTATCCATGTCCTCAAGCAAACAACTCAATTATTATCATCCTCACATATGAATATGAATATGAATATGAATATGAATCTGATTATGATGGGTGCTCTGGTTCTTCGCCCTTCTCTTGGTGGAATTGAGAATTGACCAAGACCAAATCATCATCTGTTCTGACTTCTGAAAGATGACGACTTCTAGGTGGGCCGGGCTAGCTAAGTCCCTTTTGTTTTATTTTAGTTTGTGGGCTCTGCCCTTGTTCTCTCTTGTGCTATGGTGATAGCTTCAAAAGTCGATCCCAGTCCCACTGTCTTGGCCCATTCGCTTCTACATACTTTTTTTTCTTCTTCGTTTATAATACACAGTAACACTACATCACATACCTTGCTATCTGAGTTCAAATATTTAGCTTCTTTATGGCCTAGGATCCTCCATTATACAGCACATTATGTGTTTGATAGGGCTGCTCAAAGAACCCGGTTTCTACAAAAGAACCGTAACTGAACCAAACCATTCTTTCAGGTCCATTAGAACCTAACTGAATCTTAGAACCGTTCACTACGATTCCGTTTTAGTTCCAATTCCAGGTCTATATGATCATATGTATGCATATAGAACGAGTCTTGAGACTTGACGCAAAGGTAAGGTTGTCCATGCATGCAGAACACTAACTTTTGCTTTCAAACTCAAAGTATAGAAAGCTAGGCAAGAAGTTTAGTCAAGTTTTATGACAGCTGAGTCAGTGATTTGTCCAGATCTCATTTCCATTTAGTAAGAAATATAGTAAGAATAATCTATAAGATTTTAAATAGAGAAACGATAGGCAAAAAAGCCAAAATCATGAAAAAAAGAAGAAAAAGATAAAACTAATATGATAGACAACTACCTTAGATATAGCATAGAGATTTAATCACCCCCAAATTGCACAAACTAACTTGTGATAGATAAAATTCTGTTCAAAGGAAACAAGAACACCCACAACAAATCTATCAAAACACCACCCAAAATTCATCCTGCCTGAGATCATACATACTACTAAGACTCTGAAATCATTCTAGCCCTTATCACCCTAATCATGTCTGTGAGAGACATAAGCCCAATAACCAAACCTCGTCGGTCCACGACCCAGACACGGTGCACATGTTTACTTACAGCTTTGTCAATTACCTCACTGAGGCATGATTCTGCAAAGCATGTCACAAGCTCCCTCAATGAAGTTCCTTGTTCCGAAGCCGCACATAATGGGCTTGCTACGAGTTTCTCTGTGAACTCCAGAATGCTGATTGGCAACGAGGACTGCAGTTGAGATAACCGGCATTCTCTCAAATCTGTGGAAGAAAATGTCCCTACAAGCTTTCTACCATTGCCCTGCAATTGTAGGTTGTGCGTGTGAGAATTAATTGTTGCATGCACTTAATTAACTTGAAAAAATTACTAAAAAAATTAGTGAGCACAGTTATTAAACAATATGTTATAAGTATATATGATGATAATCAACTATTACCAATGGGCATTAGCTCAGATAACATGATCTCTCCTACCCAAATAAGAGGTTGAGTGTTTGACCCCTGCTAGGGGTAATGTTGTGGGTGTGTGACGTTTGCTTGAACATTCACAAAAAAAAAAAAATTGTTAACTTAAATCTACAATCATTGTTGTGGAAAATAAAAGGGAGGATTCTAATTTTATAAAATATCCCAATAATCTAGATTATAGCTAGTTTCATGAAATATCCCAATAATCCCTAGGACTTCACAGTTCATAAAGTCGTCAAATTAATTAAATAACTTGAGAACTGCAATTTACATTGCATGGAATTAGGCAATGAGGTATATAAAAATCTTAATCAGACATCAGGAAAAGAAAACAAAATATTATTCAATCTTGATAACAAGTTCAAGAGAACATACATTTATCAGATGACCATCATCTTCTTCTTCTTCTTCTTCTTCAAGGCTACTTGAAGCTTCAACAATTGGAATTGCATTAAGTGAACCCGCCCTCATGCACTTAATGGCTTCAATGACTTTGGTGCGTTTGGTTACGGAAAAGATAATATCACTTACTGCTCCCAATTCTCTGACAGGGCATGACATGACCCCCTTCAGTTGAGATTGAGAGTCATGTTGCTTCAAGAACCTCATGAGGTCCATTTGTGTGAGCATTTGGTAGCTTGAAGCAGACTCAACAAGTTCGACTCCAGCCATATTTTCCATGTGGCTGTCTATTGGTACCAACACACGGTGGATTCCTTTGCTGAACACTTCCATGCAATCAATGATGCTGAGAGTGCATGCATGTTGAATAAAAAGGCAACGGGTTAATAAAATAAGAACTCTAAAAACCCCAAGAGTTGGTTCTAGTGTTAAAGTCACTTGCCTTGATGGTTCATGAAGCATCAGGTTTTAAGGTTCGACTCTCCTAAAGTGCAAACAATTCCTTGAGAGCCACGCCCGTGGCTCAAGCAGAGCGTTTCGACCCTTTTGGAGGGGTGATTTGCACGGTATCTTAGAAGATTAGGCGGGGCAAAGCCCTGAACACCCCGATTAGTTTCAAATGACTTGTTATTCAAAAATATATATACAGATAATGCTGATTATTGATTAATCATACTCCGTATTTTTTCCCCCCCAAATGATTGAACATATCAATATATACCAAAGCTTGCGACCTAGTTGTATCTTCTCTCTGTGTCTTGTGATATCAATATATACCAAAGCTTAGTTGTATCTTCTCAGTGTCTTGTGAGTTCCTGACTCCCTTGCCAAGACACAAAAAGAACAAAAACAAAAATACAAAAAATTAAAAACTTAAACTTAAATTAATTACTTTAAATTTATACTATAATATTTTTTCGACTGATTGAAACTTAATCCATTCATTTCAAATATTCCAGTTGAGACAATTTTTCTGTGGATTATAACTTTCTTTTGTTTTCTGATGAAAAATAAACACTGATCATTTCCTTGGGCAAAGGAAAAAAAAGGTAGATTCTATTAATTTCTAGAGAGGTACTCGGCCACCAATTTTCAAACACAAGCCAGTTTTTTTCTCTCTCTCTACAATTCATTAAAATCTTCCCCATCGAAAAATACTTTATTGCTTATGGAAGTGTTATCATTAGATATGAAAGGACTCTTGACCTAAATGTATTTTTACTACAAATTATAGATATAATTAATTGATGACACCAATACCATCATATAAGCCCTAGAATAAACAAATGGATATATATATATATATATATAATCCCAAGTAGTTAAATTAAGAAATTAGAGCTAGATTTAGATAGCTTGCCTGGTATTAGGATTGAGCGTCCATAGACTGAGACTTTCGAGGCAGTGACCTATAATGGAGGAGACTGGAACCGACATCATCTGATCGATATTGTTGAAATGACCGTTGGCGATGTGGGACAAGATGTCGAGCATGGTGACCATCCCTATGTAGTGCTTCCTCACAGCACCTGTCTGTTTATCAGACTCCAAGATCATGGAACCACCGGCACCGATCCAGTGGCCCGGCGGTGCAGCCACCGGCACCGCCACCACCTTGTTGGCTAGCAGGGCGTTCATGGTGTCGCCCAGCGATGCAGTGTAGGGCATCTCCACCAGCCTCCTCTTCTTATGGTCAACGGACTTCCCCAATAATATATCGCTCACCTTCTTGTCCTTCAACATCGTCGACACTCCCTGATTTTCACTGTTGCTGCTCATCTTTTTTTAATTACCTCCTCGATCCTCTGGGGTGTGTGTGTGTGTGTGTGTGTCTCTCTCTCTCTATATATATATAGATCATATAGATGTCTGCATATATTGTTATATAACGTAGGTACAATTGCCTTTAATTTCTTCAAGGGCGCGTAAGTAAGTTAAAAGAACTCGATCTTCTAATTGAATCAGATGGATGTGTTACAGGAGCACTATTTGTGTATCTATCTATATGTTTTTCTATATATATATATATGTGTGTGTGTGTGTGTTTATCTGACTAGTATGTACGTGTCAAGGGCAAGAGCTGCATGGATGCATTATGATTGCAACGTGTTGATGTCTGAAGAAGGTATAAGAAGCCCTTTCGAACAGGTTTGGTGCTCAAAACGACGCGGTTTGGTGCCGTTTCGACAAACTCTTTCTTTCGAATAATGGACAAGTTCAGGGTTTGCTAGAATAGAAAGAAGAAGAATGTCAGCAGGAGATTAGTTTCATAGTATAAAGTGTTATGAGGTATTTTTGTCGTCAATTTATACAAACATCAAACTATTTTGTATGTATAATTGAAAGAGGATTGTATAAAGATTTTTCTAATCAAATTAATTTATACAATGAGTCAAAATTCAATATTATCTTTCGTTTGACCAAATTATAAACTATTTTTAATCTTATTTTATGGAATTTTAGACTGATTTTTTTTCTTTCTTTCTTTCTTTTCACCGTAAAGTCATTTTAATATTAACTAAATAATAATAAATGCAACCACTGAAGTCCCTATTTGATATCTACTTAAAACTCAATGCCGTTGTTCAATAAAACTTTTTTATAGAATAAAATATAGACGGAGATTATTACATATGTAGACAGGATAGGTTCACTTCACATCTACTTTATTTCATACATAGGTTTTGAGGATCACGTGTGACACCACACAGATCATGAGGGAGGGCCCAAGTGGCTAAATTAATACTACATACTTGATGTTCATAAACAATTTGATACAAATTCCTTCATCCACATAAATCAACTGAAATGTTATAATGGTAATTAATTTCTACAGATACATCAAAAAACATAATCATATGACAAGTGAAAGTTCCAACAGTTCCAAACTTCACTGAATATGTCAACAAAGTTTCATCCCCGGCCATAGGATTAAACTATGTTGTGTTTTGTATGCAGTATGAAGTTTTTGAACTAGTCTAATTTGAACCCATACAAACTGATGGATTCCAAGACTATTATTCAAAGTTTGAGAGAGAGAGAGAGAACCAAAATGTTGGAATGAGAACCACTTGATTAATAATTTAACGATTCAAAAAAAATTCAGATACAACAAAAAAAAAAAAAACAAAAAAAAAAAGAAAGAAGATATTCTCCAGCTCATGAGGAAACTTCCAGAACCTCTAAACACAAGCTAAAACATATTTCAATCCAAGATTGAAAAGTTTGAGAGGCACAATTTCCTCAGTCAGCCCTAATTCCTATTCTCCTCCCCACCTATATCTCCTCCTCTTCTTTCATTCATATCAATAGTTTTAACATCTCTCATCATTATATCTATGGAGGGGATCCCCCAAGACTAAACCACAAACTCACAATATTCTATCATCTCAGTACACTCTGCCACCTGTCACAAACTGTGAATTCTACTACAAGCTAAAATACCTAAAGTTCCCAGCTCTCCATCAAAAATAAAATGGGGAACATTTGTGAGGTATTTTCACTCGGTTATTAGCGCAAGCCCATGGACCACTATTGTTACCTTGATGGTTGATCCGAACCAGCTGCAACAGGGGTCATGCTAGGCCCTGCACCGTTTTCAAGTGGTGGCACAGTACCCCACTTTCCCTCTGATTCCAAGGGTTCCAGAACATGAACAGAACCATCCGTAAGTCCCAAGGCGAACTGATTGTTTTCAGATGGATGAGCTGCGATGACGAGTGGATACACCCTTGAGCTGTCAGTCAAAAATATCATCAGCCAATTAGAGAGGGACATTGTATAATATCAGATTTTATTAGCTTATCAGCAATAATAGTGCATACCTGGGATTAGAAGGCAAGTAAGAAGGGGGGTTAATTCGGCACCTCAGTCTGAGTGTTGTGGCAGTTAGGACACACACGGACCCATCTTCAAAGCTTGCATAGATTGATTGACTGTCACACGAATATGTAGCATCTGTGATTGAACCGGTTGACTCTCGAGGGAGCCACTGCCACAAACCACATTTTTTAATAGGCTGTTATTATTAATACAAAAACAATCCTAGGCTATTATTGGAACATGAAAAATTCATTTCCCTACCAAATACAACCAGGTCTTCTTCTCAAACAAGAATACAGTTATTCAAGCATGCAAGGATATTCAATATGAGCATGGTGATAATCAAGCAGATACAGACTAAATAAACAAGCATTTTATATTGATGCCAAGTCCATGAGCATTCTTCACAATATGAGCATAGGTCTATAATCTCAACACATTGTAAAAATAAGTAATGCCTCACAAACCTGCTTAAGGCATTCTAGCTTTGGTGCCTCGTATATGGCTATCTGAGTTTCATGGACAACCAGAACATGAATCTGATCCTGATGAAATTGAACACGGGTCTGTGCAAGAGGTGCTACAGCTCGGCCACATGGAATCGGCAGGAATTTATTAGCCTGTTTCTCCCATCCATCTGTGCTCCATACACAAATCTGGAAACAAAAGCATATAATCAATATATACAAGCGTATAAAATATGGGGGAACAATAACTACACAATTTTGATGTGCCATATTACAGGTAAATCACTCTGGCTTTCAGATAAAATGAGACAAGTAAAATGAGGTCATTTTTCATTTTCTGTGAAGTCCTGGTAATCCCCATCTTACTAACAACTTGGAGACGTGAAAATTAAATGAAAGCAATTAAATTACACGAGTCACACCATAATGAAATGCAACAAGACACATCAACACTCCAGCTTGTCCAAACTAAATTTCCCAGAAGTTTTCTGGTGACATTCATACTGCTGGGCTTGAAATTTCATGTTATGCAAATTCTCGAATAGCTATTTGGAAGGCAATCGCGTCCATCAGTTATACTAAAAGAACCCCCCACCCGCCCAAAAAAAAATAACACCGTACTATCAAAGAAGGCAAGTTGTAATCATGCATGTATATTAAGGTCACACAAGCATTACAAGTGTGTGTGTGCACGCGCGCGCATGCGTGTGTGTGTAGAGATAGAGATGTTCTGATTTATTCCCCTTCTCAAATCCATGTACGGCATACCTGAGCATCAGCTCCTGATGATACAAGAACATTCAAAACATTAGAAAATGCAAGGCCAGTTACTCTCTTCTGATGACCTTTCAGCTTGCTCTTGACCTGTGCACATGACATAAAAAATTTCATCATAACAACAAAGATGTAGTTGTGAACGTATCTGAGAAGCACTATTTAGATCATAGTTCAGGCTAAAGACCTCATCAACCCGAACATTGTAGATTTGTATTGAAGAGTCCTCCATGCCAATAGCAATAATGTTATTGTCTTGTGGATGGAAAGCAAGGAATGTTGCTGCAGGCGGTGGGGGCATGAATGTTGTCATTGTCTGCAAAAGAGAGGAGTACAAGAATTTCTTCATGTGAAAACATATGTACACACATATATAACAACTAGAAAACATAATAGCAGTATGCCAAGCAGATGGACACAATTTAAGGCAGAAGCATGTAGGATATGCCATTACCTTGAACGTCATCATATTAAATAAGGAAATTTTCCCTCCTGATGCTGACATAACATAAGAATCATTCTTTGAAAGTGCAAAACAGGGAACAGCATCTTCAAGGTTTGTCTCACTGATATCATTGGTCATCAATATTCCACTAGAAGGTTGCCATAATTGAGGAGGCACACTAGCTGTTGCCTACAAAAGGCACAGCACTTGTTAAGAAAGGCACACTGATAATAAAAAAGTTCAGAAAAGGTGAGAACAAAGAAACAGAAATATGTTACCTTTCCCGTCAAATTCTTCTCATTCCTCTGCCATTTCCAGAGTTTGTGAACAGCATTATATGCTAATGCCAATATGGCACCCCCTGAATTGGTATAAATCAACCTAATAATCTATAATAGAAAATGAAGATGATCAGCAATTTGGAGCTATGGTAAAGACCTAGAATATAACACTATAACTGCAGAGATCAATTTTTCTCTGGAAATACAAGCAGAAGGGGAGAATTCTGCCACAGCTGGTTGAGGGGACAACTATAAGCTTTAAAGAAATAACTATATACAGCCGTTAGGACCTTATTGCACAAAATAAATTACGACCCTAGACAAAGTAGACTTACGGAATCGTATTTGTATGACACCTCAGATACTTGAGACAAAGTTTTGTTTACTAGAGAAACTAAGTGAAAGAGTACTCAAATACTTTCTTCCGATCTTGAAGTACCAGTAAAAAATAACATAAAACATATCTTCTGGAAATAAAATTCAAAAACTCGGTTCTTTAAACTGTCAATACCATCAGACATAGTCAGGATGATGTACTTATCAGCAATATAAATCTTCTGTGACATGTATTGTATCATATGCCATTGTGCATCATGTCATGTACTGTAAGGTAGCAATTGCTATGAAACCCTCCAGAACATAACAAACATCTCAGAGGTACTCTATCAAACTAGTATTCTGAAACCTCTGTAATTTTGCTGCAATGAAGTTCATGCGTATAATGTCTCCATACTAGCACAGTTAATTTTCAACTTGACAGCATTTTATTCATATCATGTAGGGAAGACATATTGTGCTCTGAGCACGTAATTATAGGAGCACGACATTCATAAGAGCTTGGGGATGGATTGTTTAATCCTATTGCCCATGGTTACACCTCCTCTAACTAATACTGCTGAAGCTGAAATTGGAAGTATATCAGTAAAAGTTCTGGAATTACTATTAAAGTTTTGACTTGGACTGAAATTGATTAAGGACTCAGTCTCAATCATATGGCATCTTATAGGTAAACACCACGGAGCTTTATGTTACCCTTCCAGGGCCAGCCACACGTCCCTTTCCCAGCTCACCCCACCCCCTGGGAAGAAAAAAGGAAAGAAAAAACTCTGCTCCAACTACGGTCAATCTAACACATCACTGACATCAGTGGCAATTTTATGGAGTAACTTCAACTTACTACCATAGCTTATCATGTATGTATCAAATCTCCCTGGTAAATGAACAAAGAACCTTTTTGTATACACCAGTCAAAAGTAAGACACACCTAAAGTGTAAAGCTAGTGGTTTTAGTCTTCTTGCAGCAATAAGGTAACACAATTACTGACCCAACCAAAGAAAAGAAAACCAAGAAAATACCACAAAGGCATACAGAAAGAGAGTACATCAACACTGGGTTCCACTAAGAATAAAAAATTAAAAAGAACAAAAATTTCAGGCAGCTAATCATATTAGCTTCAGGAAGGATGATAACATAGCAGATACATACCCTTACTGACAATAAGCTATCAGGAAGTCTCAGAGAACGAAGTTGAGATGAATCATTAATTTCAGTCAGCTTCCAGATTTTAGATTTTTCTAGCTCATCCGAAATTCTAGGTTTCACATCTGGCAAACTTCTACTATCCCCATTCTGCAGAAGATTCAAAAAGATTACTTATTGAACATGGAAATGTTGTAGCGAATTTTCATCTGTATAATGATTCAAAACACATGCAACAGATCACATACGAGTGCATGAGATGATTCCAACAACTATTAGAAAAACTCCTATGAGTGCAGGCTTTTTTTATTTGTTTATATAGTTATAAAAGTATAACTAACTGAAAGCGTCTGTTCACGGAGGTGGTGGTAGTTTTCGTAGTTGCAATAATTTCTTTTTTTAATCGAGATTGGGTTGGTATTTAGTGTATCTTAGTACAAGATCGAAAAGCATGCTTTGCATTCCAAGTGAGATGCCCAAGAGAAGAGGAACGAGGGGAAGAATTGACGACTACGGTCCGGAATCCGCCTCTTTAGTAAACAAGCAAGGTGGTCTATGAAAAGCCCTTATACACATGACGGGCATCCATGCTTACCAACGCAACCATAGCCGCTACTGGTGCACTTTTGTCTGCAACACTAATGCTTGTTCCAGCAGCTGAACTGGAAGCACCAAACGTGCCAATTATGGGGGCCTGCATAACAAATAATTTATGTAACAAGCATGTCCAAATTTGAATTTTTTAGGATTAAAGATAGGTTTTACCTTCACTACAGTTCCAGGAGCAACCTTTGAAGCATCAAGTGCACGATTTTCAACGGCACGCACAAGCCGAACCCCATCAGAATTTGCAAGTATTTTAATACTGTTCTCACTTGTCGAGACAGCTAAGAGTGTTCCTTCCTTATTGAATCGAATGCAAGGAGAAGCCTGAAAGATATTTGAGACAACAAATGTTACTTCAAGCCAAGATGTTTCTCCAGATAGATGACAACTAAATCCAGTAGAGGCCCAAAACTCATTATTACCGGTAATCCACCCTCTGCATCAGTAGTTGTCAACGGATTAACATTATCCATGTCCCAAAATTTGATTACAAACTCATCACCAACGGCCAAGAATCGGTTTTTTGTTGTATCAAACTGCACAACTCCATGAGACCGCTTCCCAAGACCATTGTATGTCCGCTTAACAGCCCCTTCACTCTCATTCCATTCCACAAGGTATGATTCTCCTCCATCTTTACTAGTCCCGCATGAGAACAGCCTACAAATGGTGAAAACAATGAGAAAGAAGCCAACATAATCATAAGGAACTAAAATGCCAGAAGATATGGTACAGACCATATTTTACCTTGTTCCATCAGCACTGTAAGCCATTGTTGTGCAAGAATGACCAGGTGCATCATAATCAACTCGTGAACCCATATTATCATATAACCATGCCTTAATCTTCCCATCAATAGCTGTTGAAAAGATGAACTGATACAGAAGAAAGGAAGGCCTTAAACTAGAATATCTGTCTGTGTGTTTGTATAAATGGAAAGAAAAACTAGAGAGGCAAGGTTTGAGGATCACTAAAAAGTAAAAACACTAACCGCAAGGTGAGATTCAATTGTCACTTTTCTCATACTCTTCAAATATATTACATAACAATTTAAAGTAACATGGCAGAAAAATAGAACTTGTAACAGACTTTCTAGTTCAAGCACACATTTTTGCAAGGAGTTAACTATTAATGAGAAACCACAAAGCTTAAGCTTTCAAGTGACAGAACAGGAAATTAGTTGATAATATAGAAGGATTAGCTTAAAAATATAAGAATATAAGATGTTATAAAAGGAAAAAAATAAAGAATTAAAGGATTTCTGACTTCAACTTCTTTTGGTAAAAAGTTATTCTTGTTATTGCATGAAGCCCAACAGAAATAGCCAGTGGGGGTGATATGAGCACCACACACTTTGGCACATTGCTGCTAAGGGCAGCACTCAGCCACTCACTTATTCTCCTTAATTCTAAATAGAAGACGAGTCACAACTAAGCCTTTTAACAAATGGATACCTGTATGTTTTCCTTGAAATGTGGGCGCACAGAATAGATAGGTGCCTCATGACCCTCAAAAGTGTATTGTTTAATACCGGTGGCAGCATCCCACACCTGCACAGACATGAATTTGAGGATCGCAGTCCATAGCCTAGTTGTACCATCAAAAGTAATGCCAACCAAAGCACACCTTAATTGCTTTGTCCTCTCCACACGTTATGAAGCATAATTGTTTGTTTGGGTGAGAGAAAGCAAGATCACTAACATTACCAACATGAGCTTCAATCTGAGAGATTTCATGAAAGGAAATTCAATCATTACTTTCATTGTACAGATGGAAAAAACTAGAGAAGGGTTAAACGCTGTATACAAGATCAACTAGCTATGATGAAGTTCAAATGATCACCAGAAGTTCACGACATACAGACCTCTAGGTGGTTTCGTACATCGTCGCTGCCATGATAAGCATATATCTGCACAATGTGCTTTGAGAACGCAATACCTGGATCAGAGGTTGGAACAATCAAAATGATAATCAAATGCCCAATATCTTTCTCAAGACCTCACACATTTTCCTTATCTTCCAGTGAAGAAAAACCAACTTTAATCCTTCTTGGTCGCGGATAGGGATATAGAATACAAACACGACAGGAGCACACTTAAGCGGCTTAACAAACCAAATCTAAAAGGAGAAGTTAAGACACAAACATGGCAAGGACGAAACAAAAAATATATTTTTTATGTTTAAGAACAATACTTCATAACTAATAGATACGTATGTGTTGAATATATACACAATTTGATGACTCCTCTGTCCTCTCCTACTCATGCCCACTTCTTTAATAAAACCTTTCTGCATCTTTTGTTTTTTGATATGGTCAAACTATTTATAAAAAAAATTATAAACCTTTAAATGTATAAAGTTGTGTTAACCTTTTTTTCTTCTTGCAATTGTTCCTTCTTTTCCATGCAAAAGAAAGTCTTGCCAAATGTATAAAGTTGTGTTAACCTTTTATGCAAAATTATGAAATTTATTTTTAAATTATAGGCATGTCCAACACTGGGCACGGGTCCAAAAATGTTAAAGAGCAGTGGCGTCTGACACATGTACAACACACACATGGCTTCTCTTTTAGATCTGTCTGTGCTTCTTAGGTGCTCTATTCCAGAAAATGCAACTCGTTGCAAAAGTGAGACCTCATCAATGTTAGAATAACTTCAATTTTGTATTTGATTATTTCTTGTACAGAAAATAACCAGAAAACGAGCAGGTGAAGAAATGAATGCACATAAATAGATAACCCCTCTAAAACATACCAAGAAGGGAGCCATCAGGACTCCACACCACTCTGTTAACCGATGCAGTATACTCATTGGCCAAAGATGCCTAGGACAAATACATAAATAAATAAAGGCAGAGATTAACATGTGTCAGTTATAATAAAAAAAATGCTAGAATAATCCAAGCTAAGACATTTTATATATTTATTTATTTTTATTTTTATTTTACAATAACTCATACCTGCAGAGTCATTGAATATGATCCAAGGTCCCAAACCTTGAAATTTCTGAAAGTTAGCCTCTCCCTTCCACCTACCTCCCACAAGGCGATATAGCCAATATTCGTTCCAACTAAAATGAAAAGAAACAAATGCAATAAAGAAACAATTTTCAAATTCCAGCATTTGCAAAAAAAAACCACCTTCAAAATCTAGGCTTGACTCAGAACAACAAAATTTAAAGCATAAGCAAAAGCAAAATTAGCAAATAGATATGCTAACCAAGAAGCAGAGTTTGTTGCAGTGGATGGAAATCCATGCTCTTGACAGCAGAACCCTGATTCAAATTTGCAACTACAGTCTTGGGCAAGTCATCAGAAGAATGTAAGGTATGGCTATGGCTATGGCCAGGATAGGTGACAGGAAAAATATTAACAGGGAGATTGTTGACCTACAAAAATCCATGTATAAGAAGGATCTATTAGCTGTATATCCAAATAATGGAAAAGAATATCTGAAATCTGAAGAGTGAAGACAGCAAAGAGTTCATAATTCCAATAGCAGCATCACATTCTAAGAAACAACATCCAGATCGTGTTTGGCAGAGCTTCCTAACACCACAAGTCCTTCAACAAAAATGCCATCATAGAAGAGTTTCGTTTGGACAAAAAGAAGTTTGGTGAACACATTTTCAAATGTAATTTTAAATCAAAAAGTCATTTTACTCGCATGAATTACATTTGGTGATGAAGTAAAATAAATTCTTTTTTTTTTTACAAGTAAAGATTCGTTGAAAAGCGCCCAAAAGGGGAACGTGTCCCATAACAAGCTGCACAAAAACCTATAGCCTCAAGTTATCCAAAAAATCCAAAAGAGAATCCATCAATTTACAATTAGAGCCCTGAACCCAAAAGAATAGAGAACTAAGCACAAAATATTTAAATACACCCCACGGAGATTCCACCCCCTCGAAGGATCTCCTATTCCTTTCTCTCCAGAGGGCCCACCAAAGACAATCAAGCTCCTCATAGACTTCGGCATGACCCACTGGATTCCAAAAATAACACATAGTAAATCCCAACCATCCCTTGCCCTAGGGCAATGCAAAAGAAGATGATCCATCGTCTCCTCATCCCTTTTACACATACAGCACCAATTAGCATATATTCGGCCCCTACTCCGTAAATTGTCAATAGTTAAAATCCTTCCCAAAGCTATTGTCCATCCAAAGAAAGCCAGTTTCAACGGGGCCTTCGAACGCCAAACATATTTCCATGGAAAGGAAGTCCCCTCTTGCTCTCGCATCAACTGGCGATAAAAGGATTTCACTTCAAATCTCCCCTGTCTCGAACCCGTCCACACCCACTCATCCATCCCCACCCTAGAAATAGTCTGGCTTTAAAGCATAGCTAAGAACTCAACCATGTTTTCAACCTCCCAATCATGCAAGAGTCTCTCGAACTACATGTCCCATATCAACCTCTCGTCATCAAGATTGTTGGATTGGCTCAAATTCCTATTGTAATTAGGTTTCTATTATAGAGTTGTATCTTATTAGGTAATTTCTTAATAGACATGTCTTGGTCCTAAGGAAGGAAAGTTCTTATTAGGCAAATCTATAATTCTAAGGAATTGTAATCCTTGTCCATCAAGGAATTAGGTTTTGGGCTCTATAAATAGTGACCTATGTTATAGGTTGAGATGAGTGAGAAGAGAAGAGACAATACTCTGATTGTTTTTGAGAGGACACTTAGAGAGAGAATTCTTGTTTAGAATTTGTGATTTCCTTTTAAGTGAGATTGGGTATATAAGGGTTAAGGGTTGAGAGTTGAGTGTACTCTTGATACAATCTTTCAACTTGTACTGTTACAATCTATATAGTGAAATCAGGCTCTCCGTGGACGTAGGCTTGTTTAGCCGACTCACGTATAATTCTTGGTGTATTCTTGCAAACTTCTTCGTACTTATTTACTTATCATCGCATCGTAATATTTGGTGGTACGTGATTGGAGGCTTGTTTCTCAACAAATTGGTATCAGAGCTTCAAGGTACACACAAGGTGTTTGATAAAAGTCTTATCTAGATTTTTCTTCATAATACAGGTGTTGTTCGTCTTGGGCACTTGTGACAATCATGGTCGGTAATATTGCCACACAGCACAAGGTGGAGAGATTTGATGGTAAAGGTATCTTCACCCTATGGCAAAGGAGGGTGAAGGACATCCTAGTTCAACAAGGCCTAACGTAGGCGTTGAAAGGGAAGGATGGAAAACCAGGAAAAAATGTCAGTTGATGATTGGCAGGATAAAGAGTCAAGGTGTGTTAGCACCATTCGACTCTATATTGGGGATAACATCATTAACAATGTTAAGGGAGAGGATTCAGCGCCGAAATTGTGGGAGAAGCTCTATCTAGCGAAAAGTCTCACAACTAAACTTAATCTAAAGCGAGATTTGTACAAGCTAAACATGAAGGAAGGCAGAAACCTCTTGGAGCACATGAATGAATTTCATGGAATTGTTGATCAACTTGAAAAGGTCGATGTGAAAATTGAAGAAGAAGACAAAGCCATATTACTTCTTACTTCACTTCCAGATTCGTATGAGAACATAGTGACGAAAGTCTTGTATGGCAAGAATATGCTGAAGATAGAGAAAGTTGAGTCGACTCTCTTGTCCAACGACAAAAGGAAATCTCCCATTGATGAGAGTTCAAGTTCGACTATGGTTGAGTTTCATTGGCAGAATAGGAAAAGGCAAACTAACCAAGGATCTAGTGATAACAGCAGGTCTAGATCAAGGGGTGGAGAAAATGGTAAGTAATGCACAGATGTCATGAGTGGGGCCACATTAGGAAGAACTGTCCACTTGCAAAGTGGAAGGATGATGGCGGCTCTAAGAATGGATCTATCACATATGCTTGTGATAATAACTTTGGGGATGTTCTCACAATTTCCAAAGGTCACACTCTTACTCAACATGAGTGGTTTTTAAATTCGGGTTCATCGAACCATATTTGCTCCGTGAAAGAATATTTTGATTCATTTAAAGAACTTGATGGTAGTTCTTTGACATTGCCTAATGGTGACAAGTGTGTCGTTGAGGGCGTGGGAACGGCGAAGTTCAAAATATTTTATGGGGTGGAACATACTTTGAGGGATGTTGCTTACACACCCAAGTTCCTGTGTAATCTAATTTCCTTGAGCAGGTTGGACTCCAAGGGATGCAAGTGCTCCATTGCAGGGGGAGTCATGAAGATCACCAAGGGCTGCATGGTATTAATGCGAGGAAAACAAAGTGGAGGTTTGTACCGTCTGGTAGGGAGTGCCAATGGCACTCCAACTTCAATTGTGGATAGGAAACGAGGTGCACATGGTAACAAGATCTTGAGACGTGTTTCGTTTAATTTATCGAATACAGGGGTTGCACGTTTCCAGACAGACTAGGGTGAGATGAAAGTTCCTGCTTGGAGAAAGGTTGCATCGAAGCCCTCTTCCAAAGTCACTTGATAGTGTTGACTTGATACAGCTGCATGAATACATTGGCCGTGTGGATCAAGAGGAGTATTGTTTCATACTTGATTCGGGTTATGCAGTTGGAGTTTAAAAGGCCAATGGATCGTTTGTGGATTTGCAGACAGGACTCTCATGTATTGAAGACTTGTCAAAAAATTTGACAAGGGGGAGATTTGTTGAGTTGGCTCAAATTACTATTGTGATTAGGTCTCTATTATAGAGTTGTATCTTATCAGGTAATTTCTTAGTAGACATCTCTTGGTATCAAGGAAGGAAAGTTCTTGTCAGGCAAGTCTATGGCTCTAAGGAATTGCAATCCTTGTCCACCAAGGTGGGCTCTATAAATAGTTACCTATGTTATAGGTTGAGATGAGTGAGAAGAGAAGAGGCAATACTCTCATTGTTTTTGAGAGGACACTTAGAGAGAGAATTCTTGTTTAGAATTTGTGATTTCCTTTTGAGTGAGATTGGGTGTATAAGGGTTAAGGGTTGAGAGTACTCTTGATACAATCTTTCAACTTGTACTGTTACAGTCTATATAATGAAATCGGACTCTCCGTGTACGTAGGAAAGACTCTCTCCAGGGGCCTGTCACCACACCAATGATCCTCTCAAAAGCTAATGTGTCGACCATCCTTCACTTTAAAGCGAATATGCTTGGAGAATTCATCACAACCCTTTCGGATGTTCTTCCACAACCTCTGTCTCTCCACCCCAAACCTCCATAACCACTTGCCCAACAATGCAGTGTTGAACAAATCCAACCTCCCCACTCCCAAACCTCCCTCCTGAATGGGCCTACAAATCTGCTCCCTCCCCACCAAATGGAACTTAAACTCATCTCCCATACCTCCCCACAAAAAGTTCTGCTCAAGGCTCCCAATCCTCCTCACTACCGAAGCCAAAATCGAAAAAATTGATATATAATAGGTAGGAAGGCTCGACAATGTACTCTTCATAAGGGTCAACCTTCTCCCTTCGAAAGATATTGTTTCTTTCATCCAACCAAAAGAAACCAGATGGGCCTTGTTCACCAAAACTAAGAATCTCACCGTAGAAATACAAAATCAAATCCATCCCCGCCACTTCTCACCAAATCCCATCCTTTCCAAACATTGAGCAGAAAATACCAATTCACGTGGTCATAAGCTTTCTCAACATCAAGTTTACAAACCACCCCCAGCTCACCGCTGCTAACTCTTGCATCCACGCACTCGCCAGCCACCAAAATAAAATCAAGAATCTAGCAACCGCCAACAAATGCATTTTGTGACTCTAAAATAACTCCATCAAGAACTTCCTTCAGCCTTGCCTCTAGGACTTTAGCAATAATCTTATATATGTTACTCACCAAACTAATAGGCCAAAAATCCTTGATATCATTCACTCCCCCTTTCTTGGGAATTAGAGCAAAGAAGGAGGCATTCAAGAACTTCTCAAAACAACCAAGCGAGTGGAAGGAGACTCTTGCCATAATATCCCTCCTCACAACTTCCCAGTTTTTATGAAAAAAGGCCATTGAGAATCCATCCGGACCTGGACCTTTGTCTCCACAACAACTCCACACTACCATAGCTACCTCGTCCTCCTTAAAAGGTCTCTCCAGCCGGTATCCTTCTATGGAAATCGAATCAAACTCCAACCCATCCAAACGAGGTCTCTAAGACAGTTTCCGTGTATAACTTCTGATAAAACAAGGACACCCCTCTCGCCACCTCCTCTTCCTTACTTAGTAAAGAGCCATCCACCCTAATTTGTCCAATATGATTGCCCCTCCGATGGACATTAGCCAATCGGTCAAAGAATCTCATGTTTTTCTCCCCCCTCCTTGAGCCATAGAGCACAAGATTTCTATCTACATGAGATTTCCTCCATGCAAGCTATCTCCCCCACTTCCACCTTACATTCCTCCCTTCTCCCTTTTTCTTCCTCACTCAACCCCTCCTTCTAATCAAAATCTGCAATCTCTGCTAACAATCTATTCTTCCTCCACTCCAAATTACCAAATACCTCCTTATTTCATTTTTTTCAGATCTACCTTCAATAACTTGAGTTTGTTCGCAAGCCCAAACTTCGGGTTTCTGGTAACAACATAACTCATCCACCATCCCTGAACCATCTCTTTAAATCTAGCCGCTCGAAGCCACATATTTTCTAACTTGAACAGCGTCTTCCTTCTCCTCAACCCCCCACATAAACTCAATCTAAGCCACGTCCGGGTGCCTCTCCTCCCACTCTCCTGAAATCAAAAAGCGGTCCACCCAAGAGAAAGTCAGCAACTCCCTACCACTAGACCAAGTAAAGAGAGCCTCCTCAATCGGTAAATCAATCAAATCCTCTCCATCAATGAACTCCGGCAAAAGCCTTATCTGGCGTCCATCTCCCCTCTCGTGGATCTCTCAAACGGGAACCTCACAACACTAAAGTCCCCCCCCCCCCCCAACACACCACGTCGCATCTCATCTCCTCCGAGCAAGCTACAACTCCTCCCACAAAAGAGGCCTCTCTGAATCCTCAATTAGGCCATAAACCCCCCAAAACACCCAAAAAGATCCATTCTCTTCTAGTAAGAAAAGACAAAAAATCAAGAATCTTCCTTTCCAAACATCCACCCTTGACACCCATCTCCTATCCCACATCACTAAAATTCCCCTCGTTGTCCCTATAGCATCGAGTGCCTCCCAATCCATAAAGCGACTCCCACAGATACTCCTAACAACCTCTCTAGGAGTGTTTGCCAGCTTGGTTTCTTGCAAACACACCACCTAGGCTCCCCACTTCCTCAACGCCAACTTCACC
This sequence comes from Cornus controversa, assembly GCA_026545225.1. Lineage (NCBI taxonomy): Eukaryota > Viridiplantae > Streptophyta > Magnoliopsida > Cornales > Cornaceae > Cornus > Cornus controversa. Next base: position 105,046,852 of record CM048845.1, read on the forward strand.
ACCTTCCTCTTATCTGGGTCCTTTAGGCCCCGAACATTCCAAGATAAAATTTGTGTCTTCATGTACAAACTATAGCTTTTCCCTCCCCCCTTCTCCCCTCCTTCCCCTCCAAGATAAAATTTGTGTCTTCATGTACAAACTATAGCTTTTCCCTCCCCCCTTCTCCCCTCCTTCCCCTCCCCTTTATAGTTCACATAAGATATAAGATTTTGAAGTTCTCGTTCCCCTCTCCATCCGGAATTTCTCCTCCTTCTAGCAAACCTCCGTTCCTCAACAATAGAAGCATACCACTCCATAGCCCATTCATCATTCCCCTCGTATGATAACCTTAGACTTTTGCACATTCCCCCAATTTTATTCATCAACCACCCCTCCTCACCCTCAACAACATTACGGTTATCCTCACCCTCCTCGAAATAACAGCTGCCAAGGGAAGTGAGAACCCCAACCCATCACCTACCACCTCCTCCCAAACCACCGTGGCCTCCTTAAGATCAAACAAGTCCGTCAACAACCACTCCTCATCAAACCACTGCTCAACTGAACAAAATCCGTTCTAAGAATTAGCTGCCGCAAATGACTCAAGTTCAACTGACACTGATGACACAAAATTGCCCCCACCCCTACCCGAAACATCATTCCTTCCAAACAATTTCATCTCTGCCAATAATGCCACTGCAGACTCCTTTTGTAAACTTAACTGTATTCCTCTCCCAAAACACATTACCATCCCATCATTTTCATTAGGTTGTATCCCCATAGTTTCGGCAAAAGCATTTTAGGGACTTCCTACAGTCTCTTAGCACTTCGAAACCACCAAACAATTCTCATCCGGTGAATTAATCAACACTAGTAAGGTTTCCCCGACCTCCCTATTCCCTTGCCCGTGAGAAAAATTCCCACACCCAAAGGAGAAGAAGAAGAAGGACTCACCCGTGCGAAATTCCCACACCCAGAGGAGAAGAAGAAGGACATGTAAAATTTTCAAATGAAGAACAACTTGCCTTACTGTGTTCCGGAATCCCTAACTGACTAAAGTCCTTCGGCTAGGAGTTGAAACCAATCTTCACCACCCATTTTTGTTTTTCTTTCCTAGACCATCTGCGTCGATAACTCGCTTTATTAGTCATTGTTGGATTTCTCACAGTAGATTCCACTCATTGGTGCTCACCAAGCTTTGGATAGTCTTCCCACGCAATTCTGACTTCCCTGTAGCTTCCGCAGCTCTGTATTAACCTTGGGCCTGTTGAGTTTCTGTTTATCTCTTTTGGGTCATCTTTTGTGTGTGGGTTATAGATGGAAAGCATGGGCTCAGTCCAAACTCATTTGGACGTTAAGCAATGACCCATTTTCATGATCTTTTGCATTTTGGGCTAGCCCAACATTTGCTCTTGTTGTGTGGCCTGCACACAAGAATTAGTAACAGTGATCCAAATGCCATCTAGGCCTGAATGGACCAACCTTTTTTGGTCTGAGGTGGGCATAAATTTTGGGCACGTATTAATATCTTTGCCCACATCTCTCTCATCAGGCATTGGCCCATACAAGTTAGGCCCAACCCCCTTTAAAATTTGTTTCAGCCCACGCAACGAATTTGAATTCAAACCCACATCAACCTCTCGTGACTTCCTTTTCCCATTAACCACCGAGCGGCCGCCACGTACCCTGCTAGCTGTAACCCACCCATCACGAGAATTCCTTCTTCCACCGACACATAACGACTCCTCTCTCCATCCATCCTCACACACTTTCGTTGCGTGAACACCCCTTTGTCCCTGTCCATCCATCCAACCAGTCTTCGGATGAGGATCGGCATTTTTTTCACTTCCGACTACCACACCCAAGTTTCGCCTCCCTTTGCTCTCCATTGGCAGAGTATTATCACTCCTTGCTATATTCAAATCAGTCTTTGGCAACGGGATTGGAGTAGATTCTTCCATTAGAGCAACTTTAAAGATCACCCACTCATATTTGACCTTAACGAACTATGGAACCTTGCCACCGTCAAGACTATCTTCTATAGGTCCACCAAATCGTCTGCCTCTACGCTCTGGTACACCACCCACTCATCTTCGACCTTAACGAACTATGGAGCCTTGCCACCATCTCCGACCATCAAGACTATCTTCTACGGGTCCACCAAATCATTTGCCTCTACGCTCCGGTAACCCCCCCCCCCAACCCAACAGAGGTCACCTATGGCTTCAAAGAGCTTCTAACATCATAGATGTAACGGCAATCCATAAATAAGTATCCTCCTCTCCTTTCTCTTCTTCAGCGACCCTGAACACCCAACCCTAAAATCCAGACATCAAGAAAAAAGCATGGAGTCTCCCCACATTCTCGTCCCATCTTGCAAGACCCTTTGAGCTTCCTTTTCTGAAGGACAACAGCCCATCCGGCAATGTCAACACCCTAACACCGCTCGACACCTTCCAACTTCTCGTTGCCCACTCTTCCACCCTTTGCAGTCCTCCCACAGGTCTGTCAAACCGTCCAACCAAGCAAGATTGGAGCATTGCTCATCGAAACGCTATGTTCCGATCATCAACTCGAAATGAGATCCCATCTTTTGTCTGTTTACGTACAACCTCACCGGAGGTGGTGAGATGGGGCAATCCCGCCACCTCAAGGAAGGATCATCTGCCAATCATCCTCACCCCTGCTAATTTGCTGATTTTAATTTCATACTAATAGATGTCTTTTATTAAGTGGAGTAACTTCAGATTGACAACATCATCAATCTACTTTCAACGATCATATGTATTATATTTTATATCAATAAAACCCATATACATGAATGATCCAAATTCGAGAGCAAACATTAAGAAAATGCAATTTCAACTAATTGACGACGATAAAATCAAATTTGCATTCTGTTACTAATGTTCAAACCGGTGTCAGAAAGAAATGAGATAAAAAGTTATGTTTTACCAAGAAACTTAAGCTACTTGTTTGCCAATTTTTTTTACGCTATCAAAAATTGAACTTATATATGTGTGGTTCTCACTTTTGAAATCTTCTTGTACTTTATTTGTGATTCCTTCACATTGTGTTCGGTCACTCTGAGTGAATTGCGAAAGAAGTTCCTGACAGTGACTCGGCCGACTTTGAGGCTTATATCTTGTGTTAGGTAAATTTATTAGCTCTAAGTCAATATGCTAGATGATGAGAAACCAGATTCCAAAGCAGACCTTTCTAGGCTTGTGATCAGACAGAAGGTTTCTCACTTTCTTGGCAATGGGCAAGGAGATCAGGAAAGATCCTTCTACTTCTCTATTCACATTGAGCGGTTATGTTAAGGAATCTAGTGGGTAATAATACGACTTTGATCAGATGTTCAGAGAGATTGAAGGAGAAGTTGGCTGGGGCTGCTGGTTCGTCTAAGGTGATGGCTGGAATCTATGGAGGTGGCCGGTTAAAAGGGTGTTTTGTGGTAGATTTTGGGGAACATCAGTTTATAATATTGAATTCTAGTAAGTCGTGTGCTTTTTTTTTTTTTCTCTCTCTCTCTTCCTGCAAGAACAGCATCTGAATTATGGCCGTTGGTAAAACAACTTTCCTTGCAAAAAGATTGGCTTCCTCAAAGGAAGCTCTAAAAGCAGTGTTTTTTAACTTCTCTTAAACGGACTTCCTGACCAGTGGCTTCCAGAAAAAGTCCTTTACGTATTCAAACATCACACTTTTTACTAAAAGGAATTTTGAAGCTTGGAAGGACTTTTCGAGGCTTCAGGAAGCTCCCCCAAATGTTACCTCAGTTTTTGGTTCTCACTTTGGACCTGTCAGCTCAAAACAAACTCCAAAATTCCAAAACACAAACTGATGACCAATTCTGATATAAGGAAAAAAATTATTACTAACAGTTTTGAAATGACTCCAATCCCATCAAGATCTAACATATTCCGCATCATTGATGAATAAAGGACCATGTTAAAACAATATATGCATACCTCCTCTGACATTCCAAAAGGTCTTGATCTCTTCAGCACATGTTCAGAATCTGCAGTTTGATAGTCCATTGCCGGGTTGTTAGTAGTAGGAGTCCTAGGACGCTTTAGCATAGATGCTATCAAAAATATTATGCAAAAGTAATAGTGAGACTCAGAACAAAAAAGGTAGAATAAGAAAGAGTATTTGATCAAGATAAGAAAAAATGAAAAAAAAAAATGGGTTGGAAGTATGAAATCTCTGATAATGAAGCTTGATATCCAAAAGAAAAACGTTTGGAAAGCAAGTGAGGTTACGGCCACACCTTATTCAACAATTTTTTTTAAAATATAACATCTATTAAATGAGATATATATGAGATTTATTGAAAAATAAAAGCAAAGAAAATAAGAGGCAACCATCTCTAAGTGTACTGTCACATTGTCTAGATCAATAGAAGAGCAAAGACGTATAGGGCGAGAGAAGAACTAACAAAGGAGAAAAAAATAAGGTAAACTAACTCCTCTATGTATGTATGTATATACATAGACATGCACATACATGACGTGCCTTGTTATGACTTCAACTGTATGCAAGGATGATTGTGATAAAATAATCTATAAGTTATAACTCCCATCTAATCATAGGATATTAGATTTAGTCTCCAAATGCAACCTTTTTCATATATAATATTTATATTTACATACAATAATATATATTTCATTGTAGTGCCTTTTCTATATTTGTGACTTACTTTTTAAAAATTTGTCGTGTCACTATGTCCATTTCATGTCATGTCTACATCCTGTATCTGTGTCCACTTAGTTAGGATAAAAGTAAGGTGGTTCAATTTATTTCGAGAGAAAGAGAGATCGGTTGAACAATGACGATGGTCGCCAGGGGCGCCAGGGGTGAGTCACCAAATGAGATTATTTTACTTTTTATCAATTACGTTAAATCAATTTTTAGTAGAAAAAAATATATAAAATAAACAGTGAAATAATTTCGACGTCGCTGATGACATCTTTCTGCCAACAAGTTTAATTTATCATATCTATTATATCATATATTCTATGTTCAACAACCATGCTAATTTACACAACTACATCATATATCATAACTATGCCAATCTCTAACTTTTGGATCTTTAACTCAAAAACTAATGTTTTAATCTCTGTTTTCTAAAGTAAAATGTGAAACCAATGAAAGAAAAATCCTTCACCACGGCGTGCTTATTCCATCTTGGAAAATTACACTAGGAAACCTTTCGTTCAAAGCTCAGGCTATATACTGTATGAATTGAAGAACAATAAAAATTAGTCCAATGAGACAAGGCTCTAAAGATTTAATGCTCAAAATTTTATTTACTGATTAATTTGTTACTTATCAAAAAAAATTACTGATTAATTTGTTACAACAGCAATGCATATATAGTACAAAAATTCTTGGAAAAATACACTAGGCACCTCACTTTATGCACCTTTTTTTTAAATGCTCCATCCTAATGGATTTTTTTTTTTTAATAAGTAAATTACATTAGCTCCATCCTCGTGGATTTGACTGAAAATAAGATCAACAACAAACAAACAAACAAAGCGTTTTTCCAACTACTTGGAGTCGGCTACATTAATCCTATTTTTCATTCTACTCTGTCTAAAGTCATAGGATCAGCCAAACCACATCCTATATTCTTACCAATTCTACCCACCTTAATTTTAGTTTCCCATTCCCTAATGTTACCCTCAATGTGAACAATGTCACTCTTACTAACTGGTGCACCTAACTAGGCTTTATACTGAATGAATTGTACTACAATATCATTAGTCTAACGACACAAGGCTCTAAAATTCCAATAGCTCAAATTTTATTTACTAGTTATTTGTTACAATGGGATTACATCAACACCAGTAGTTCTTTCAAGAAGTATGCAATATCGCTCTTTTCTTCTTTACCTGGACATATGATATCAGTCTTGAATAAGGTGGGAAAAACAATATAATCCTAGATATCTCAGTTTTTGAACATTACTTTCTAATGGTAAGTACATCTTGAATGGATTTTTTTCATTTATTCAACTTCTTACCCTTTCATGTATGACGTGTCCGCCTCAAAGACATTTTGCAACTGATTCTAAACTTCACCAAATTATTAGGTCCAAGCCTATTTTTAACAGAAAAGAAACAGCTAGAAACAAACAACTGTACAAATAATACTTATTTCAGTACTAACAACATTACCTGTGTTATTGGGAGTAGTTAAGCCTATAGGCCCAGCAGCAACAGGCTGGTGCGGCAGAGAAGATGTATTAGCCATATATCCTCCAAGAGACGCTATAAGAGGAGCTGGTGAGGGCTGAAATGGCTGGAAAAATAAGAACAAAATAAAATAAGAAAGAATTCGCAAATCCAAATTCTGGAAATGACGAAATAACTTGGGCTTTTTTCTTGTTTACTTACACCATGAGCACCAAGTGGCGGAAAGCCACCTACTTTAGGCATGGAGCCCATAAGAGGATTAGTGATAGTGGATGGAGGCTGAGCACCATTTGGTTGCCCACAAGTATGGTCCACAAAAAGGGTTTTAATGTCAGGGTTAGGCTTTGGATTCTTACAAAGCTGGTGCTGCCAATTTAAGCTGCAATCAAAAATACAAGTTAACAAATAGCAACAATAACTCAACAATTTTATTGACAAAGGCGTAAGATAAGCATATGCATAAATATTTCATAAGGAAAACCTCTGATTTATTAATGTCCGTAGCCTTGAGTTCTTTAAAGTGGGAAATTGAAGCTTATCACGGAACAGCGGATTTGCCTCAATCAACTTTTTGAGCTCAATGAGCATTATAGCCCTCGCTGACTTGGTATCTCCATATTTAGAAAGCTGCTCATTCTCCCTGGAATCAGATTTTCCATAAAACACCAAAGAAATTAGAACATTATACTAAAAAGCTATATCAAATGACCACAAGCGAAGTTCAACTATCAGATATTATCTTTAAGATCCAGCGACTATATTTAGAATGTCCCTAAACCTGCAGTATGCTTACAGTCCTAAAATATGGCAATTGTGTGAAAAAAACTGATACTAATTCTTTTTTTTTTTTTTCAGAAAAAGGACCGTGCTAAAGCAGATTTATGATAGTTTGTGTGTTTAGGAAGGGCGTCAAGTGTTCGAGCTTGATATACATTATTGGACCAATTTAATAACTTAAGATTTTAGAGTAGACAATGACTAACATGGTGTCCAAGCACGTAAAATAGCAAGTTCATACCTCACCGTCACCCTAATAATAATAATATAATTGATATAAGCGTGCAAATTTCTGGCTACATGTGAGGGGCATTTTAGAGGATATAAATACTTGCGTACACCCTCTCTAACAGCTTAAAACTTTCAAGTATATGTGAATATCATGTTATCAAAGCTTTGGTTTTAAAAGGTTTTGGCACAAGTCTCCATATATGCATTTGTTCTCCGGTTTGGTGTACAAGTTTGCCATACCTTCTGGCCTCAGTTTGGGCTGTTTGGCTTGCCACCTACAAGACAAGTTGCACGTGAGGGAGGGTGTTCAAGCTTGATATACATTGTTGGGTCCATTCCCTGATAGCGTGAGCTTTTGACTAAATGCTGATCTATAAACAAGGACATGTACCAAAATATTATGATACAATGTGTTTTAAGAAAAGAACATTAGAAAACTTGCCCCTCTCACCGATAACCAAAGGCACAATGCAGGTCTGCCCTTGAGATCAAATGTTTTTTCCTTGAAAGTAGAACATTACTCAGTCGACATTTTCTGTTCAAATGTTCCATAAAGTTTATGTACAACCATTTCATATAACAATATACTAGGCAGAAGACAACTACAAAATTCAGCATTTAATTTATCCTAATGACAAAAGTAATCCATTAACTAGAATGGAACCAGAGGGTTGGACAAGGTATAGACCATAAAACAAGCTTCCCTTTTTCCTTGACAGTAGAACATTACTCGGTCGACATTTTCTTTTCAAATGTTCCATAAAGTTTATGTAAAACCATTTCATATAACAATATACTAGACAGAAGACAACTAAAAAATTCAGCATTTCATTTATCCTACTGACAAAAGTAATCCATTAACTGGAATGGAACCAAAGGGTTGGACTAGGTATAGACCATAAAACAAACTTCCCTTTTTTTCTAGAATGAAACCAGAGAGGACTAGGTATAGACCATAAAACAAACTGCCCTTTTTGATAAGTCCATACAAAACCCCTGGTATTATTAGCACTAATTGGCTGGTCTCAAACTAGAACCCACATTTACAGCTTAACAGCAAAGCTCTTACCATTGCTTTTGGTTGATAATATGTGATTTGCACCTCTGTTAGTTGCACAAAAACTTTACCCAAAGGATAGAATGTAGAACACTCAACTAAACCTAATTCCTATTTCCAAAAGCTCTGGTTTTCATTCACATTTCTTTATCCTACTGGAATTCCCATAAGGTACATAGTTGTCTTTACCTTCTATATATAACTTAGATTGTTTAAAAACTCATGAAAATAACGTAGACCACTAACATGAGTTATTACCCATTATCTGGCATTTAATCACCTAAATAAAAGAACATGGTAGAATATAGTAATTGTACCAAGTTTAACCAAAAATGTCAATACAAACTATGGATTCCAAAAAACCAACCTATCTAATTTCTCTCTTATCTAATTATTTTCTTGTATGGCAAAATTATTATGGAAATTAGAGGATCCCTGAAGCAATATCTAAGTGCACAAAGAGCACTGGGAAAGTACAAACGCTAAGCTTTTTGCTCTTCTACATTTTAAACTAACTCAAGGTGCCTAATATAATGCATAGCCAATTCATGTTTGTCACCGACCAACTAAAAGATCTCAATGCAGCCAGACCATTGACAAAATTTCCGCTCCTGCCCTGCATGTTACAACAATGTATATCCCATGTTCTAAGTAAAATTGTATATAAGAAGCATTCCTACACTATAATATATAAAATTTCAGTAGACAATTAATCGTACAACCCGCCTGACACAGTATACTTGCCAATCATCAACAAAAATTCACCCCCAAAAAAAAATCACTATACCTAAAATTTCCAAGAGTCAGAAGGAGTGTTATTTCCTTGAAGAGGTCTTCATTGAAGGTGGAGAACACTTTCAAATCCTTCACAAGAACCTCCACCGCCTTGCCCTGATCTCGCCTGAAAAAGTAAACCCAGTAACAGAAAACATTCATAAGACCTTCAAAATTCTAATAAATTAGTTATCATCAAACAAAAATATAATATAGCAAAGTCAATTATTATCACACCACAACTTACTTGTCTAGTGCCTCAAGGTATTTCTGCTTTCGGATCTCGAAGAAAATCTTCATCGAATATCTATTATCCTCCACTTTTGTAAACCCAGATAAGTACTTCTCCACATCGTCCCACTCGCCATTAGTCACAGCGTCCTCGAAGTATCTCATATTGAAAAAAAAACCCGATTCTTTTTCCAACCTTCAATCACAATTACAATAAATCAACATTTTAAAAAAAAAACAAAAACGCAGCCAAATAATAATAATAATAGCAAATTCAACATAGATAAACGGAAATATATAAATCTCTTACCTGTGAACTGTCTCTTTGAATTTCTCTTCATCCAAGAACTGAAGTATCAGAAAAACAAGTTCTCTGCTTAGCGACGACATCGTCCTCTGACCGGAAACCACAGAAGAGTGCTAAACCTCACAGATCAGCAGAATTTGAGTAATCAAGGAGTTCAAACACAACACAGTCTTATGAAATTAGGGTTTCGGCAACCGATCGACCAATCCCATCTTTCAAACAATCAAATCACAGCAAACAAATTTACATATAAAATACCACATATACATACATATATCGAAGAATCAAATGAAGAGAGTCTTCGACGTTATATGTATACCTTTGACTGACTTATAGAGAGAGTAAAGAAAAGTAACACATGGGAGGCCAATTTTGCAGAAGACGTGATTGCAATGACGAAGACAGATGGGTAGTTTTTAAAATAGTAACGCATTTCTTTTTCTATTTTTTTTTGGGCCAGTGTATTCTCTCTCTATAAATGGTAGAAGAGGAGAGAGAAACACACACATCAATGTCAATTAGTACTCTCTCGTAAAATGAAATGTACGCGCTATTTAGAGCGTGACCTAACATCATAAACTGAACTAGCGCTTGTTAGACACGTGGCAGGATTAGAGTGACTCGTCTATGTGGCTTTCGTAGAAGTAACTTATTGACGCGAGTTGGCTTGGATTTGCCCACTCATGGAAAGTAATGGGGGTTGCAAATTGCAAAGGAAATGGCAAGGCATAGATAAGTGAGCTTACTTTTTCTTTTTCTTTTTCATATAAGTGAACGTACTTACATGCGATAAAATGCGATAAGTCATCGCACTTATATGAGCGAAATGATGGTGGTGTTATCTCTTGCGAAATTGCGATATTGATTATTTTTTATTATTACTAAAAACTACGTACATTCAACAAAGTCCACTGTGGACTCAACCCTCAGTAGTTATTAACCAACTGGAATGTTAACGGACCGTTTCAAGACGAGATACTCATATTTCAAATCTCTCCTGTGAATAAAATCTTCTCTCAAATTTGTCCCGTCCCGTTTCACATTCGGATCCGGGGCAGATTGGGAACGCCCCCATATATACATTTTTAAAGAAACACAACTCAAAACTTAAAAAAATTAAGATAAATTTTGTATAAAAAAAATTAATATAGTCAAATATTTAATAATCATAATAACAAAAACGACAATGACAATAAATTCCCTTGACTTGTAGCGTTTTGTAATAAATTGCTCTTGAGAATTTTTTTTTAGCAAAAAATCTCCTCCAACTAACCGGAGGGGTACTGAAAAGAAAAAAATGACTAAAATACCTATATTTTTTGTTTGGACATGTGATTTTTGCAATCTTTTATATATATATTAATGATCTAAAATTAATGTGAACCTAAATTTCGTTCCTACAATTAATACAATGTGTCCTAATTAAATATGGTATAGGAGGAAAAGTTTTTTCTTTTCGACTATCTTCCATACAATCAATATTAATTCATTCTTGTCTTCTTTGAGAAACTGAAATCATTTTCTTGCATGAAAACGAGCAATTAGAAAATAGAAAAAAAAATGTGCTTAAATATTATTTGCGGGACCATATGCTTATGTCCAAACAAAAATGATATCACTTTGGTCCTTGAAGGTACCAAATATTTTAGCATCTTTGGGCGAATGAATGTGGTGAATTTCTCGATTATTTTATGACAAATTGAAACAGTTAGGCTTTAGAAATTTTGTATGTTTAAAATGTTACATCATTTTCTTTTTGTGTGTAATTTGTGATTTGGGGTTTGTAGTTCTATTTCTGTCATTTTTTGTTCTTCAAATTAGAAAATAAATATATCACAATCAGTTTTATGCTATTTCATCCATTGATATTTAATTAGAATGGTTTGATTTGATTAGCTTTTGACTTTCAATTTCTAGTTATGGCTTTGGCGATATATTTTCTTTATTTATTTTTTGGTAAGTAAAATTTTTTTTACCACCATTTTTGCTGTAATACATTCATTGTGGGCTTGTAATAGGAGTAATTATTATTAATATTACTATAATAGAGATAAGAGAGAAGATCATCAACTAGTCCTAAAACAATAAATGATGGAGAGATTTAATTGAAAATAATGGGAGGGAGAGAGCTACTAAGGCTCCCAAGACAAAGAGGCTGGGTGGCAATTGCATAAAACATATGTTCAAACAAAAATGATAGGTATTTTGGTCATTTTTTTGTCTTAGTACCCCCTCCGGTTAGTTAGAGGGGGTTTTTGCCAAAAAAAATCTAATGGAATTTATTGCAAATTGTTACAAGTCAAGGGAATTTTATGGCAATTTTCCCTAACAAAAATGTTGTTAAAATTTAAAATTATCATAAGAAATAAAGGAAAAATAAAAAATATAGCTAATAAAAGAATATTTATTTATATATTTATTATTAATTGGGGGTCGGTTTAGGACTTGGCGGGTCTTAAACTTTTTTTTCAAGTCTTTCCTAATCATATTAGGATGATCCCAAACCCCATACTAATAGGGGCAGGAAGAGTGGGACCCGTCTAGGTAGGTTAAATTGACATCCCTTCATTTCACATGTGTGATCAATAATGAACTAAAAAGTGATCATCTTTGCATTTCAAGGCTTCCTATCAACCTCATTTTTTATCAACTTTTAAATTTGGCTCATATTTATTCATTTTAACTAAAATAATAATTCAAAATTTCACATAACATATTGCATATGATAAAGTACAAATTTATTTGTAAAGATTGGGTCCAATTTTGACTGATTTTCCTTTTCTGCATCATTTTTGTCATGAATGAGTTTTAAATGGTGTTATGTATATTTTGAATGCGAAAATTATGTTTGGTAACAATTTAAAGGTTCTGGGAAGTTTTTGGAGCATTTTGTGAAAATTGAGAATTTTGGGTCTGCAGGGCCCGGAGCGCGTGTCGAGTGGACCCGAGAATCTGAAAATATTTTTGAAAATATTTATTTTTTGTTTTAAACCAAATGAAATGTTTTAAAAGGTATGGAAGTGATTTTGGAGCTGTAGCTACTTTCAAAATCGAAAACGGAGTCCGGGAGGTACTTTAAGTGACTTAAGGTTAAAATGGTCATTTTGCACTTAGTGTATTATAAATACACATATATGTATATTGCTGGGCAGAATTAGAGAGAGAAGAAATCATCCATTGTTGCTCCCTTGAAGCTTTTCATATTATTTCTTGGTTTTGAGAGCCTTAGAGAGAGATTTGAGGCTTGCTTCAAGAAAGAAAGTTGTTATCCTCTCTCTTCTCTTCAAGTTGGTGGGTGTAACGTCACTCTTTAGAGACTTTCATAATTTGAGTGTGGGTGAAGTTTGGATTCGGGTCTTGTTAAAGAAGAAAAGCTTGTTCTCTTTGCCCCGATCTACAATCTTACAGAAATAAAGTGCAATTTTGAGGAGTTTGAAGTTTGGTGGTTTCTATGGTTTACTAGGAAAAGTTTCAAATTCAAGGTAGGGGTGTTCTCTCATTCCTATCATTGTTTTAATAATGGTCTATGTCTCAGGAAGCACAGAGTGTTCGCGTCAAAAGTGAAAGGGTGAGAAAAAATGAGCATTGGTTGTCTTGATTTGTAGCCTGACTGATTCGAGTAATTAGGTTCTTCGGGGTATCTTTAAGCCTGGTGTCCTAAAGCCATCTGATTTGGGAGTCACTGATTGAAAGTGTAATGACCTGTAGTTGTTAAAAATTACATGTTGTTCTAAAAGAAATTCATAAAAAAATGTCAAAGTAGTATTCTCCATGTAAAGGCTAGTCAAATGAGTATAATGTTACCTATGTTTTTACTCAGTCGAATTCATATTTTTATTATTATTAAAATATTTTTTACAAATTTATTTTATAAGATAATTATATAAAGATACAGATATGTATAAAATTATACATATTGCCATGTGTATAGAAACTCAATGATTGCACTTAATGAGAAAAATTAAATTCAAGACTTTTGGGGTTCTTCAGTAGATGACACAAATGTCCTTTAGGTTACAACTCTTTCCTCTTACAAGAGTAATGATAAGGTCATAGGTTACAACATTTCATCTTACTTAAGTAATGATTAGAGCTTAGGTTACAGTCTCTTCATTGACTAAATTAATGAATAGTTGATTTGTATTATTCTAACAAGTTTAACATTCTATATAAATGGGGGCTTGAGAAGACCCACATGATCAAATGATAGTTTGTGATGACTTGTAATTTGTTTTATTATTATGAAATTGTTTTATTATTATCATTATTATTTATTTATTTTTAAAAAAATATATTTACAAATTTGTTATGAGACAGTGATATAAAAGTGTAGATATATATATATAGGTGAGTGTGGAAAATAGTAATGTGGGGATGTGAAGAGGTTAGTAATGATGAGTTATTTATTGCAAGGGTTGTTACTTATTGTATTGTTAATGGAGAATAAAGTACCAATTAATAGGAGACTTTACAGCTTCTCAACTGACACAAAATTTATATTTAATTATTACCTAAATAAAATGTCAGATATTTCATTTCTCGTCAGTTACAAAAGGACTATTTATATATCTATAACAACAAATATCTCTTACTTGGGACATAACATTCGTTCATTTAGAAATTAGAGAGAGAAGAGAGAATGAGAGAAAAATTCATCGACAGAGGAAAAGAGATACAACAGGTAGGGGATTTAAGGGCTACTCTATTTTTATATATGCTAATAAATGAAAGTTACAGAAGAAATATTTTTTATTTTATATTATGTTTTGTTATATACGTTCTTATATATTTTCATATTTATGAAAAATTTGCTAATGGGTCTATAGAATTAACGTTGTGAGTTTTGGAATAACTTGTTAGTCTGACAGTGAGTGGTATACATATTGTAAACGGTTTGTAAGTCGTTGACTTTTTAGTTTATATATGTATTTTATTTGGTTCATAGTATATAATTAAAATGGTATATATATATTACATTGGTATTACTAGTTGTTTATATATATACACATGTGTATTGTTTGCATGAAATCAATGGACCCAAATTGTGGGCAAATGTAACTTTATATATATATATATATATATATATATATTATTTTATTTAAGATTGTAAACTCACTTTTGTTATGTTTTAGTTTTATAATTTGAAGTTACTTGTTCTGAATTAATTTTAGCTAAATTTATAGTTATAAAAATAAGCTCATTGTTGATTTTGGGTGTTTTATTTATTGTTTAATTATTGATCAAGTGAAATTTTGTAAATGAATAGTATTTTGAAGAGAGAAGTTATATCTTCTGAATTTGATGGTATATAAGTATTTGGTTTGAGAAATGGTACACAAATTGTGTTCTGTTTATGACTGTGAATGAAATTTGATTGTGTATGCTTGTACATGTATAACCAGATGAAAATAGGCAGGGTTGTAATCCCTTCGGTTGAAAATTCAAGAGCTGTTCAAAACTATAGTTGGGTTCAGCGGCCCGCCATGAGAATGACCCTGAAATCCGCGGTGTGTGTGTGTGCGGTATACATGTCGAGAGTTATATTATGGTTAATTTATTAATAATTGATTTATACTTGCACTAATTATTTATTGAACGATTATTTATACGGTATATATGATGAGGTTATAATAGTTTACTGAATATGCTCAGACTTGACTTTATGCTAAAATCTTGAATGGTAGTTGCATTTTACAGTAGTTGTTTTATCATTATTATTTTTATTTATACGTAAATTTATGTATATTTAAGTTATATATTCTTTTGTATGTTATTTCGTGTATATATGAAAGTAGAGTTGTTGTTTTTCCTACTGGGCGATTGTTATGCTCACCCCAAAAATATTTCAGGTCTGGCTGAAGTATGGAGTAGCGAAGAATTTATCAGAGGTTACTTGAGAGCGTATTTTGTCATAAAGAGTTAAATGGAGGTTATTTTATTATAATATCATTTCTAATCGGAAAGAAAGACTTTGGTTGTGGGTGTAAGATATTATTTTATTGAGATGGAATATTAAGTGAGAAAGTCTGTAGTTGAAATATCAAGTCTTTAAGGTTTTAATTAATTAATATGTCTATTTTATTTATTTTTATTTTATCACGTCTCGAAAATTCGGGGCATGACAGAAAGCTTGTTACATGGATCTTTCAGAAGCTCAACAGATCAAGACATTTCACAATCAATAAAAGTAATGAAAAAAAAAGAATTGAAAAAAAATGGAAAAGTCATGTATTCATGTTTGGAAATACGAGTTCAATAAGGGGAGCTAGTGAGTTGAAGGGGTATGTGACTTAAGATATTCAGAGCTTGGTTATGCTACATGAGAGGACTGTTAGTTCACTTTTCACGAGGGAGCTAGAATTGGATGCTTTAAGATATGTTGATGTGAACTATGTGTGGGGACTATTGATTTGAATTGTGAAATTTGAAAATATTCTTAAATGCAAGTTTGTAACTATATATGGTAATCTTCTTCTTCAATTAATGATGAAACAGAAATTTTGAATGTTTGTGAGTAACATTTCTGGAAACCCTCACAAGAGTATACTCGTCCACTAGGGGGAACCTAGGGGTTTAAAGGCTTGTTGCATATGCTAAATGCAATTGTTTCTCCCACAAAAGTGGAGTTTGGGTAGTTTAGTTATTGTTTTAGTTTTGTTTTATTCTATTGCTAAGGGACTAGCAATATGTAAGTTTGGGGGTGTGATAGGCGTTGAATGTTGCGCATTCTAGCCTCTTAACTTGTATATTTTATTCGCTTAGTGATAGATTATTTTGTTATTTTATTTTATTTTAGTGTTTTCTGTATTTTCAGGGCCTTAATGATTATTTCAGTTAAAATCATGATTTTGAGCTTTTAAAGATAACATCCAAAATGGTTAGATGAAGTCTACATCAAGGAGATCCATTCAACCATTTCTTTCAATTCAAATTAGCCCAAGGAAGAGGTCCAAAAGAATTACAACTGCTTAAGAAGGTTTTGGGCCTGAAGCCCAAATCTGCGCTTAATACAGTCTTAATCCCGTTTTGGAAAATGAATTAGAAGTGTTAGTTTCGATCCTCAAATTGACTTAATTTCTATATAAATTGAACGAAATTCGATTCTGAACACTTTTGTATTTCACGAAAATTTTGTGAATCAGACTTCTAGTGGGTCAAAAGTTGGGCCGAATAGCAGTAGGAAAAACCCACCTGTTATTCTTTCTTCCTTCATGTCTTCAATTAATTATTCCTCTTGCACAATGGTATCAACAGGGATGTTCCTCTATTATCTAAGAGTACGTTCAGGCTCAGGATCAAGAGGTATCAAAAGATCAGCCACAGAACGACGACCTTGCATATATTAGCAAAAAGCACCTGACAAGAAAACTAAAACAAAATATAAAAATTCCTAAACTAAAAATCCAATTAAAATTAATTATATAAAATCCAATCAATCAAATAGATAATCCCTGACAACGGCGCCAAAAAATTGATTCGTGTGTGAGTGCGTCTCAAATTATAATTACTACACTTCGCAATAAAACGAATTACTTGCAGAATAGGGTTATCGAAAGGGGTGTCGAACCTCAGGGATTATGGTCTGATGAGTTGGAATACTGAATTAATTCTAATTAAATTTAAAAAGAGAAGAAATCTGAGAGAAATCTAGAGTATTTGACTTCACCACTAACTCCACAATCAATGGTCAATTGAATCAACTATGAAAAATTACATCATGCATAAATGGTGTCGGTGGCTACAAGCTCACCTTCATCCGTCAAGAAGATAACATACGATTATGGCTAAGTCATGAACTATTTTCGATTGGCATGGGCCATCTGCCTAACTACTATAATCTAGGGTGCAGTATGGTTCATCTTCTATAGGCATAATCCATCAAAGCATATAATGATATATTCAGTGATTACAATTGTGTAATAATTACTCTCATGATCACAGAAAATAAGAGAGATTAAGTTCAATAACTACAACCAAATATCTAACACAAGATAATAAATCATTTAAACTGAATTTATAAGACTTTTATTGTTCAATTTTATAATAAGAATCCTCTAAATTACACAATCTATGCATGTATATAAAGGTCCCCAATAATTAAAACAATCAAACCATTGATACTTTGTTAGGGCTACATCAAAATCCTAGTGGATGAACTAGCCGCTCATGGTAGAAGAAGCTTCAACTATTGAGTAAGAAGGCATGATCTTCATGAATTATGCGTAAGACTTCGTTTTCCAAAGCTCTGCAAAGTATGTCTTCTTTTCTGTCCAAAAACTCTCTAAAACTCTCCAATTTCTCTCAACTCAGCCTTCAATTCTTCACTTTATGCCCCAAAAGAATACACCAAATTCCTAATCCAATTAGGAATTAATTAGGATTTCCCGCAGCACTAAGGACTACTATGTTCCTAAGACATACACTTCATCAGCTGGTTTTTAACTGCCCAATGTCACAGCACAGAATTATGAGATCAAGTCTAGCATTATTCAAATGCTACCAACAGTTGGCGAGCTCTAAGTCTTGATTGCAAAGATCATTTTTCTGAAGTTTCAATAGTCGAAATGTATATGCAAGGCATATACTGAATAATGCTGGACTTTATCTCATAATTTTGTGCTGTGACATTAGGCAGTTGAAAACCAGTTGGTGAGGTGTATGTCTCAAGAACATAATAGTCCTTAAGCAATCTAGCCCTTTCTCTAGCATTAAGAACAAGGTTGTTATTCATTTCTTCCTCCATGTCTTTAATTAATTCTTTCTCTTGCACAATAGTATCAACAGGGATGTTCCTCTGTTGTCTAAGAGTATGTTTAGGCTCGGGATCAAGAGGTATCAAATGATCAGCCACAGAACGACGACCTTGCATATATTAACAAAAAACACCTGAAAAGAAAACAAAAACAAAAACAAAATTAAAAATAAAATAGAAAAACTTCTTAAACTAAAAATCCAATTAAAATTAATTCTGTAAAATTCAATCAATCAAATAGATAATCCCCAGCAATGGCGCCAAAAATTGATTCGTGTGTGAGTGCGTCTCAATTATAATTGCCACACTTCGCAATAGAACGGATTCCTTGCAAAATAGGGCTATCGAAAGGGGTGTCGAACCTCAGGAATTATGGTCTGATGAGTTGGAATACGGAATTAATTCTAATTAAATTTAAGAGAAAATAATTCTGATTTTTATAGTTAAACTAATTAAAAAGTAAAATAAAATAAACCAAAGGAAATAGAAAGTGAAAATAATATGAGATAAATTTAGGATATTTGACTTCACCACTAACTCCACAATCAATGGTCAATTGAATTAACTATAGGGAATTACATCATGCATAAGTGGTGTCGGTGGCTACAAGCTCACCTTCATCCGTCAAGAAGATAACATATGATTAAGGCTAAGTCATGGACTATCTTCTATTGGCATGGGCTATCTGCCTAACTACTCTAATCTAGGGTGCAGTATGGTCCATCTTCTCTAGGCATACTCCATCAAAGCGTATAATGATATATTCAGTGATTACCATTGTGTAATAATCACTCTCATGATCACAGAAAATAAGAGAGATTGAGTTCAATAACAACAACCAAATATCTAAGACAAGATAAGAAATCATTGAAACTGAATTATAAGACTTTTATTGCTCAATTCTATAATAAGAATCCTCTAAATTACACAATCTATGTATGAACATAAAGGTCCTCAATAATTAAAACAATCAAACTATTGATACTTTGTTAGGGCTACATCAAAACCCTAGTGGATGAACTAGCCGCTCATGGTAGAAGAAGAAGCTTCAATGGTTGAGGAAAAATGCATCATCTTCATGAATTATGCGTAAGACTTCGTTCTCTAATGGTCTGCAAAATATGTCTTCAATTCTGTCTAAAGCTCTCTCAGACTCTCCAATCTCTCCTCAACTCAGCCTCCAATTCTTCACTTTATGCCCCAAGAGAATACACCAAAGTCCTAATCCAATTAGGAATTAATTAAGTTTTCCCACAGCACTAATCAGGTGGGTTTTTCCTATTGACGTTCGGCTCAACTTTTGACCCACTAGAAGTCTGATTCACGAAATTTTCGTGAAATACAAAAGTGTCCAGAATCGAATTTCGTTTAATTTATATAAAAATTAAGTCGATTTGAGGATTAAAAATAACACTTCTAATTCATTTTTCAAAACGGTATTAAGACTGTATTAAGCGCAGATTTGGGCTTCAAGCCCAAAACCTTCTTAAGCAGTTGTAATTCTTTTGGACCTCTTCCTTGACCTAATTTGAGTTGAAATAAATGGTTGAATTGATCTCCTTGATGTAGGCTTCATCTAACCATCTTGGATGTCATCTTTAAAAGCTCAAAATCATAGTTTTAACTAAAATAATCATTAAGGCCCTGAAAATACAAAAAACACTAAAACGAAGTAAAATAACAAAATAATCTATCACTAAGAGAATAAAATACGCAAGTGAAGAGGCTAGAATGCGTAACATTCAATGCCGACCAACTAAACTGAAGATAAGCCCAAATTATATTTTGGGTCTATTATGTAATTTTTTGATGTCTACAATTGGATTTCATTAAATCAAAGTTTCAATTGAGTTTCAAACAATCAAACCGTTGCTTTGGAGATCGAGAATGATGGAGCATAGAATTACTTAAAAGAAAGTGAATCGTTACAGGTAAAACAATTATGTTAACAATAATTACAAACAACCAGAGGAATACATAAAATTAAGTCAACTACTAATGGGCTTGTGTTACTATGATTTTGAGTATTAAACTTAGATATAAGTTTGAAACACTCATCACCAAGATCTTGGCAATGGAAATTCTAAGCATTGGGTTGAGTCAAAAGGTTGCAAGATAATAATCTTTGTGCAAGTTTGAAGTGAATAATAATAAGTGTTAGAAATTGAATATTAATATACCTTACCACCAAAGCTATGGCTTCAGTGTCTATTTCTCCAAATAAGAAGGTTGAAGGTTCAAGCTCCAATTGAGACATATTTGTGCAAATGGTTTTACATACAAAAAATTAAAAAGTGAAAAACCTAGAGGGGGAGGGGGTGAATAGGTTATGTCCAAATTTAACCTTTAATGCTTGAAGTATGACACACACACAATTCACAAATACCTAACACAATGATTTATAGAGGAAAACCTTAATGTGGAGTGAAAAACCTCTTGGTCCTCAAACCCAGTCCAATCCACTATGATGAAACTAAGTACACTTTATTGAACATCTGTAGATGCAGTTGTGATGACTCTTCACTCACACTCTCGACACTCACCAAACTCACACATAAGTCACTCCAACTCTCATCCTAGTTCACAGACCCACCTAGGTCTGAACCACTCTCACTAAACTCACTACAAGCTCTCAGTTCTGGTCCAGTTCTAGTTTCCCTAAGCTTAAGCTATCTCTTACCAAATTCACAGTCACTCCCCCTGTGCAGAGCAACCCTATGTTTGGACTATAAGTAGTGTCTTATAATACAATAAAGTAAGTTACAAATATGCAGGAAGGTAACTTGAGTACTCAATAATTTAAAATTACAATCAAAACTTAAGCATCCAAGGATTTCTAAACACAACTGCCTCAATCAAGCATCTTCAAAGATGTGCTTCACAAATCAACACAATATTGTTGTTGAGGTGTGATTAGAAGATCAATCCATATAATGTGGGCTCAACACAATCAAACTTTGACATTTTTCTTGCAAGTATGTATTTGTTGAATAATGTCATGTACATGGGCTAACTTTACTAACCAACAGCTCCAGCAAGCTTAATATATGCAATGTGAAGAGTGTGTGTGCACTGATTTAATGAACAAATTGCAACATAATGTTGTGCACCTGTGAAGTGTGTTATAAGAGAAGCTAAAATCATGAAACATAGTGCGCCTGTGAAGTGTATTCCAAATTTGGGTTTCATAATTGGTGAAAATTAGATTTAATACACATACACCACACATCCGACTAAGACATGAATCAATTTGATTTCTCTAGCAAAATATAGACAAATTCATACTTGTGTATGCTGAGAGACATATTAAATAATATATTATACTTGATTCATGCTCAAGATGTAACCAAGATGCACTCACATATCATAAAGAATACCGACAGGAGCTAAGAGGGATTGAAATAGCTTCCATAGGAGATGATAATCCTTCCCGTGAGCTGAGCTTTGAAATCTCAATTTTTCTTTCAAAAGAATAACTCAAACCCTAAAGTTGTACTTTAGAGAGCCTTAATGATCTTTAAATAATGCATAAAGAAGTTCTAATGTGGTTGATTTCTGCTTCGGCGGCCATGAGAACACTCACACAAGTTATATCTCTGAAACCCCTTTCTCCCTCTATTTCTCTCTTGAAAACCTAAAACCTTGATGCACAAAGAAATGTGTCTTTCTCTTTATTATTTACTTTCTTTATGCAAACACCGTGTATATATCTCACATTCAGTTATATATAATCATATCTCACGATTATTTTAACAGTCCAAAAAAATGAAAATAAGGTTCTAGCATGTATTTTGCCTTTTAGCTAAAATTTGTACGATGTCCAATAATTGGCTCACATGCACAAAGATTGTATTGCCCTCTAAATTTAAATTATTAAGAGTGTAAGCATGGGACAGCTAAGGGCTTAAATGACATTCTTAACTACAACATTCTTATAGAATTTAGGAAAAAATATGCCATGTGTCGCTCTCCTGCGAAACCATTAAAATGACAAAAATGCCCCTATATGGGCTGTTAGAGTAAATATATGAAATTATGGGACTGTAATGATATAGATACTCTAATAACAATATTAGCTCAAATATTAATAGAAATGCATCTAATGGAAGCCTATAATGCAAAACGACCAACATGCCCTTGTACCTCTAAATGATCCTTTTGACATTAAAACTTGATATACTCATAGGTTGTGTGGACCATCAAATAGTATCAGCATAATTCAAACATTGAGCTTTAAGACCTGTTTTATACACACACATATTTATAAGGAGGAAGTTTCTCTCGTGCATAAGGACACAAGTATTATTTTGTGTGTGTGTTTGACTTCGAGCATTAGGTTGGTTTTATTCACGCGAAGGAGGAAGTTCCTCCTCATGCATAAGGAAACAAGTATTATTGTGTGTGCGCGTGCGTGAAAGAGAGAGAGAGAGATTAATTGATTTATGGGTTAATTTAATTTATGACCACTTTTGGTGGCCTAATTACGAATATACCAACTTCCAAATAGTATATGGTCAAAAAATAACTTTTCAAAAGTAATTACAAACACAACAATTTATACTATTTGGGTCTAAATTTCCCTTAAGAGCTTTTTAGGCCATTACACAAATGCCCTTCACACACTCTCTGTCCCCCAACCAACGGTTATCTATCTCCTCCCCACTATCGGGGAGCATCTCCAACGACCTTTCTTATAATTAAAAAATTCAAAATTACAAAATATATTTGAATGTCCATATATGATTTTGTAAAACTTTTAGTACATTATATAATTGTTTTACTACATTGACGTAATACTTTAATTGTACAGTGTTATAATTTTACTGCACAAAATATTAAATAGTGTACCATTTTTTGTCAGGGTTTTTCATTCATTATTGATTGACAATACCATAAAATGCAAACCTTCTAGTAAGCTTTGGCACTCATACCTGATATTTGAAAAGACCAAAATCTGATCCAGGTGTTTGGGATGATTATTCATTGAAGATTTGGTAACAACGTAAAACTTTTACTGCACAATGTAATGGTTTTATTGCATTTATGTAATACTTTAACTATATCATGTTATAATTTTACTGCATAAAATATTAAGCAGTGTGCCATTTTTTTGTAAGAATTTTTCATTAAACATTAAACGTGAATATGCAGTGCACATGTTATGTTGTAGGTAAAAATGCACCATTGCATTTAACTACTGATTCTTTCAAAAGAGACAAACTGCATCAATGCATTTGGCTATTGATGCTGGCATGTGAGTGTGCAAACTCTTTCAAATAATGTGTAGTGGACATGTTTTTGTAATGTGTAGCTCAAGTTATTTGATTAGAATTTTTGTTTTTACGGAACAAATGTAAGAAAGACTTTTACCGCATAAATGTACAAATTTTAATACATTAGGTGAAAGTTTGATTGCATATAATCTAAAATATTTTAGAACTAATACAACCATGCGTACAGATCGAAAATTTTGATGCACCATTGTTAAATGAACTAATATTAGGCACTTTTTATTTCAGCAACTTCATAAAATTGGTACAAGTTGCCATGTGCATGAGGAGTCAAATTGCATATGATATATGAGTTTTACTTCACATGTGAATAGTGTAGATTCCTTGTTTTCGTATGGTTATAATCATCCATGCTTAAATATGACAAACCACTTTTATACTTTCAGATAGATCTGTTTCAATTTATAAAAATGTAATATTTTAACTACAAAATGTGAAAAATTTATTGCACAATTATAACATTTTAACTGCAAAATGTGAAAGTTTTACTCCACAATTATAACATTTTAATTGCATTAAGTTAAAATTTTACTACACAAAATTTGAAACGTTTCAGCACTAATACATATTTGAAGCCAATTGGGTAAACTTATAATGTGCTGTAGGTGTAATTTGGTCCATATGTATTAAGGAATAGTAAAAAGTATCAAGTACATAATATTTTTTTATATAAGTTACTTTTTGACCATATATTATTTAAAACTTAATATATTTGTAATTACACCATCAAAAGTGGTCATAAATTAAATTAACCCTGATTTATCAAGTTGTTGGATGGGCCTAAGGAAAGATAAGATTAAAGAACAAGCCATTCGTAATCTTGGGGTAGAAACAATCTTGGGCCAGACTGAAAACCATATACAGGTCGATAGATTGAGCGCACTAAAATCTAGGATTCCATAGATTATATAACAAATTAATTCATGTATTGAGTATTAGTTGAAAATTCAATACTAGATCTGAAGAGAACTAATTAAAAGTGTATTAATCTTATCAAAGTGTCAAATGAAAGCCCAATTTTTTACATTTCTTTTTGCCCTTTCTCAAGTAAAATAATAGTAAATGAAGAACCCAGTTTGAGCCCAAGCCCAAAAACCCAAATACCCAAAAGGGTCCGTCTGTGGGAGGGGGTGGGTTAATTCTCGTGAAGCACATTAATGCACGCCCAGAAGTCCATGTATTTATTCTTATCCGTCTAAATACTCGTGAATCCATAATGACCCAACTTCACTCCATGCACCAACTTTTTTTTTTATTCACTTTATATCTCATTCACTCAACCTGACCCATTTCATTAACTTCCGACCTTTTTAACAACCCCGTAGACTCCAGCAATTGGTAACTAACGTCTCTCTCTCTCTCTCTCTCTCTCTCTCTCTCTCTCTATCCTCTCAAGATGTGCCTCTGTGTCTCACTACAAACAGTGTTACTACTACTGACTTTTATATGCATTATGGCTTTTGGCATGCCCTTCACGGTGATCATGTCAGACTCCGGCGTGCCGTCGGCCCTAGTGGATGCCCCACAAACGGGGTTCTCAATGAATAATAAAGGAGCCCGGACCAATGCCCGGGAACAAGAAGCCGTCTACGACATCATGAAGGCGACCGGCAACGAATGGGCCACTGATATCCCTGACGTCTGTCGTGGCCGGTGGCATGGCATTGAGTGCATGCCGGACAAGGACAATGTCTACCACGTTGTGTCGCTGTCCTTTGGAGCACTCTCCGACGACACGGCGTTCCCGACATGTGACCCGACCCGTTCCTACTTGTCACCTTCCATCACAAAGCTCCCACACATTAGGACCTTATTTTTCTACCGTTGTTTCAGTGACAACCCTCAACCCATCCCATCCTTTTTGGGCAAGCTAGGGCCCGATTTACGAACCCTGGTTCTTAGAGAGAATGGGCATGTGGGTCCCATTCCAAAAGAACTGGGCAATCTGACCCGTTTGAGTGTCCTTGATCTCCACAAAAACAATCTCAATGGTTCAATACCGGCTTCACTAGGCCGGATCACCGGTCTGAGGTCGTTGGATTTGAGTGCCAACAAACTAACCGGTTCGATTCCCGGTCTAACCTTCCCTGTTTTGAATGTCTTGGACCTGAACCAAAATCACCTTATGGGTTCAATTCCATCCACCCTTGGAAGCTGTCGTTCTCTCATAAAAATGGATTTCAGCCGGAATCACCTCTCCGGTCCGATTCCCGAGTCCATTGGCAACCTGAAAGGCCTAATTCTTATGGACTTGAGCTATAATCATCTCTCCGGTCCACTCCCAATATCTCTCAGAAACTTAAATTCTCTTCAAACTTTGATTCTCCAAGACAATCCTATGCTGTCCACAACAATTCCAGCTGATGGGTTCAATGGGTTGAAGGAGTTGATGATCTTAATCCTCTCATCCACGAATTTGCACGGTCCGATACCCGAATCACTAGCCCAGTTACCCAATCTCCGAGTCCTTCATCTAGATGGAAACAACCTGAACGGTTCAATTCCATCAAGCTTTGGTGAGCTGAACAAACTCAGTGAGCTTAGGCTAAACAACAATGGGTTATCAGGACCTGTTCCATTTGGGAGAGAAATGGTGTGGAGGATGAGAAGGAAGCTAAGGCTTTACAACAATTCAGGACTATGCTATCATGCAAGTAATGGTTTCCAAGATGGTTTGGACTCGTCATTTGATTCGGGTATTGGTCCTTGTGGTGATGAGAGACCTAAACCCGGTTCAACAACCGTGCAGCATTTTTCCACAATCAATGAAGAAATGACAAGATCATTTAATAAATCAACTGGTGCAGTTCATAAATGTTCACTTTTTAGTAGGTTGCTAATTCAGCTATCAACATTGTTGCTGTTTGTTCTGTATTTATTTTAGGATCAAGTGTTTAAGATAAAGCTTTGTATCTACTGGTGCTGTCTGTCTCACATGTATTATTTAAATCTTTAAATACAAGTTTGAAATGTTTTTAGGGTTTCGTTTGCATGAATTGTAAAAAGCTACCAGGTAATTAGGGTTTCGCTTAAACTATGAATACTCAAGAATATGAAATTTGTACGCCTGCGCAATAAAATGAAATGACTTTCCAATTCATAATATATATATATATATATATATAGGACACAACATTACCAGGCTTATACTTCAACTGCTTAAACCTAAGTTAAGACATCTGAATTCTGAAACTATCAAACAAAGACCAAAAGAAGGTCTTGATTACTCGGAAAATGAGAAAAGGCGAAAAATACAAGAGCAACATCCACACATAAAATTCTCACAACAATCGCAAGCGCAATGTTTTAAACAAAGTCGGCAGCTTTTTCCTCTGACATTCCTTTAGAAGGACAAACTGTGTCACCTTGACCAACCTATTTAGAACCCAACTTACTTCAATCATCAATATTACATAGCATCCGCCAATCTCACAATCTGTAAGTTCAGCCTCCATGTATAATTTCAGGGTCATCAGCCAACTCTTTCAATTCCTTTTTTGAATCTTTTTCCTCTGAGATAAAGTCTGAGCTGTCCTCTGCACCAGATAACCCATCGTTGTAGTCTGCAGCTTGAGGACTTTTGAACAACTCGTCATTTTCTAGAACGGCAAACTTCTCTTTTGAGTCTCCCTTCAGTAGCTCCACCACCTCAAGCATAGTAGGTCTCTTCTCAGGCCGACTATGGGCACAGATGAGGGCAACGAGTACAACTCTTTTTAACTCTTCCTCCACATACTTCCCATTAAACCTTGGGTCTGCAAGTTCACTAAACTTCTTTTCGCATGCCAATGGCAGAGCCCAATCAGTGATTGTGCGCTTCATTGTTGAACTAAGCTTCTCAAGGGGCTTCTTGCCACTAGCAAGCTCTAGCAAGAGAATGCCAAAGCTGTAGACGTCGCAGCTCTCAGATGCCTTCCCTAACATTGCATATTCTGGGGCAAGGTAGCCAAGAGTACCCTTCACTCTGGTGGTCACATGTGTTGCACCATCAGGTATTAGCCTTGCAAATCCAAAATCAGCAACCATAGCTTGGAACTTCGAATCTAGTAATACATTGCTTGCTTTAATGTCTCTGTGGATTATGTGTGGAGTTGCATGGTGGTGAAGATAGCTGTATAAAATAAATTAATGGTTAATATTTGTAAGCAAAGATGGAGAGGGAATTATGGTGTAACACTCACGCAATTCCCTCAGCAGACCCAATTGCAATATCCATCCGTCGGTTCCAATCAAGAAGGCATTCTGCCGAGTGCTGTCCATGAAGATGAGAGAGCAAGCTCAGATTAGGCATATAATCATAAACAATTAGACGCTCTTGCCCTTCAGCACAATAGCCACGCAAGCTAAGCAGATTCTTGTGCCGTACACGTGCCAGTATCTCAACCTCAACAGCAAATTCCATCTCTGCTTTGTTGCTCCAAACCTTCAACCTCTTTACTGCAATCTGCAGATTTTGTGTCACTGTCAAATTTCACAATCTATACAAAAGCCAAGAGTTAAGTAATGTTGTAGGGGATCACTCAGGTGTTTCTACCGCCTATGAACAGAAACAAACTACTGCAAGAATATCTATTCACATACATGGATATAAGAAAAAGATGTTATGTTAGGAAACGTCTGGAGCTCTGTTAAAAACCAAACAAGTCAGTTATTGTGCTAGCCATAGTAACTAAAGGTTCAAGGCACACAAAGGCACCACGGTTTCCTAGAGCCTAAGCGTAAGGCACAATGTAAGGCGCGAGCATGATTGAAGGAAGGTGATAAAAATGAATATTAAAGATAAGTATAGGAAAAATTCAAAATATGCAACAAAAACTAGTCGAGATCAAAAATAAATAATTTTCAGCATATCAATTCAATGAATTAGTTAAATCAATATTCACACATCTTTTCATTTTGCACACAAATTCAATCAAATAATGTAAAGTCAGAACAATTCATAATGCAACACAACTAATCTAAACTTCTTTAAAATTAAAGTTTTGACATATCAACAAAGAGGCTTTCTATATGCATATAAATTAACTAAATCAAATATCCTTCAAAATGTGAAACAATAAAAAACAATGATCATTTAGATTTTAAACATATATTATCATCATCATCATCATCATCCTTGCCTTATCCCGTACAAACGGGGTTGGCACATGGATTATCTTTTTTCACTCTTTTCTATCATAGGTCATATCTTCTACTAGATTTAATTTTTTGAAATCATTTCTTATCACTTCATTCCATGTTAGTTTTGGTTGACCTCTTTGTCTCTTACCCTCTATGCAAATCAATTTTCCTCTTCTTGCTTGTGCGTCTATGGTATAATATATTTTAAACATATATTAGATTATCATAAAAATTCATAAACTAGATGCAATTAATATAATTAATCAAACATATGCTCGCGAATTTCCGCCAAATATACGATATGAATGAATAATTAATAAAACAGGAACGCTTTTTGAGCTTGGAGTCTTTAAGAAAACACAAATCTGAGGGGTTAGGGGTCTGACTTGTACTAGGTTGAGGCACTCTCCGCTTGAGCCTTGACAAGCCTGGGACTTTTTGGAGCCTAGATTATGGTGTTAGCATCTTACGCTTCAGTAATCTAAGGAAGCATTTTAAGATTATAATTGGAAAAATAATTGCCTTATATAGCCTCTAGAGCAACATAATCAACTCCCTTGAGTAGTCACTAAATCAGTCTAAAATTTGCAGGGCCATCATCTTTAAGTAAGTGCTTGAAATAGCATATCCCATCTGCTTTTCTAGAGAAGATCCACCTCAGAGCATGTAAAACAGGTAATTCGATGACTAAAGATGCCCAAGCTACAAAACCTCCCTGGTTTATTATTTTTCTTATAAGACAGTTTCTTTGTTATGCAATTGTTTCTGCTGACAGAGCCTAACTTTTTGGAATAAACTCCAACAGGTCAAGCATCATTATGGGTAAAATTACATATTGCCCAGTCCATCCATCAAGGCAAATTCACACAATGATGCACACACACCAATCTAGATACATGCATTGCATATATAAGGCATCTTAATTTCAAAGTTTTTTTTAAAACTTATTTTGATTCCAAGTCTGCATGACCATGCATGTATTTTTAAATGAAAAATGAAATTTTAGAATTATTCATTACTGTAAATTCTGTAGAATTCTTGATCGATCGAGAGTTTCTGGAATTTCATCGATCAATCGACACTTCTCTCGATTGATCAACAGACTTAAACTCTTCTTTAATCCATCTCTAAGCAGCCTATATATAGACATCTTCTGTGTATGACCTAGGAGAGATTGAGAGACAACATTAGAGATTCCATATATATTTATTTGAGTTTTTAAACACAAGTTTTAGATCTCTTCATCATCACTTGTACATATTTTTGAGAGATTACTTATGAGTTCATGAGTGCATCTTTATTTAACATTCATCGTATGCATTAGCAAATTGGTGAAGTGTTCATATGTGCACACAAGTCTATTAACTATATCCGATCAATCCATAGCTAGATTGTCAACCAGACAATTAGTGGTTGAGACTGATCACTAGAGAAACAAGTTCGTGAGGAGCGTATGCAGTAAATGAGCAGAAGAACGACCTGAGATCTTCGAGGATGACTTGAAATTTTGGTTTTCAACTGTGTCTAGAGGTAACTAGGAGTTAGAGGGTACTGAACTTTAACCTAGGGTGTGATATCACTTTCTTGATAGTGGATTAGTTTGCTTGGACTAGGTTTCGTGGTTTTCTCACTCTTTCTCTTTCTCTCTCTCTCTCTCTCTCTCTATATATATATATATATATATAATAGGAGTACTAATTTTAAATTACTATATATTGTATTTGGTGCTACACATAGAATTTGATTTTATTGTATTACTATATATTGTATTTTACAATCAGTCAATCAAGTAATAAGCAATTAATCAATTACTATTTATTGTACTCATATTTACAAACACCTTATATATTTTCTCTCTATAGATTTGGTGTTTCTGGTGAGGCTTCGTGCATCTAACCCTTCCCAAACCTTGCAATGGCACGAGCCTCGTGCACTGGGTTTGCCTTTTTTTTTTAGATTTGGTGTTTATGGTAGGTACAATATCTTAAATTATTTGTAAATAAGCTTCAACAAAAAAGTACAGTAATTACTAATAATTCTTAAATTTTTACATTTTATTGATAATGGGATGAAGGCTAGTGTAACACATAAATATTGTCAGATTAAATATTCATAGTGATAATTCATACCTTTTATATCACGTAACCAATATTCGTGCTTCATATAAAATAAAATATTTATCAATGCTCCAACAAGTTTAGGGGCATGCCTTTACCCGAAAAAAAAAAAAAGGTTTAGGGGCATGCAAGTGACTTGTTCTTAGTCCCACCTTATCACCCAACCACATGGCTGGGTGTGTATTCTTTTCCTTTTATAAGAAACACAACCAAGAGAATTTGGAAAAATGTTTCGATGCAATGTATGAGCACTTGCAGTTGAAGAAAAGGTCCTCATAGGTGCTAATGTATGAGCACTTGCAATTGAAGAAAGGGTCCTCAAAGGTGTTATGAAATCACATAACATTCCAGTGGTAATGATTGATGAATAATTTCAATTAATTGATTATGTCCCAATTTAAAATTCAATGTACTTCAATCAGTCTTAGACGATCAGTCAATCAAGTAATAATCAATTAATCAACTACACAACCACACCGTATTTTACATGAAAAATCCCACAGGATAAAATCAGGAGACCTCGCCCACAACTCAGCAATCCACTATGACAAGAACAACCATTACTGCCAATTAGAGATTCGCCCCAAAAGTAACCAGTCATTAGTTTAACCATCATGTACAGTTGCTACTATACATGTCAATGAATGATTCCTATGCAAACAACCCATTCCTCACTGACCACAAACTGCTCCTCACAAACCACCCACTTGTATCCATGAGCAAAGATACCAACCTGAGTAATCTTCAATAAGATGATGATGCACTTGCAAAGCTTCAACACATGTAACTATTCCGGAAACAATCACATGCAAAATATGGTGTCAACACAATCCAATGGTGTTCTATACTATTTCCTAATCCTCATGCATTCTATATGTCATGAGTGAATCCTAGGTCCCTATTTATAGATTAATAGAGTTTGGTATCAATTAGAAAACTTTTGGAGTCAATTCTAGATAGGAAACTTTGAGATTTAATAACCATGGGATTTGCGACACCCTCGATCAGTCCATACCTTTAGGCTACGTTTGATACATAGGAATAGAATGGCCATTCCACCTTTTGATTCCTTTTCTTTTGTTTGGTGTGTAATATTTCCTTTTAATTTCTTTCCTTTTGTTTGGTGTGCAATATTAAGGGTGGAATGGTCATTCCCTAGGAATGCCCATTCCATCAAAAAGCTGGAATGACCATTCCTCTTCTTGACCCAAAGAATGTCCATTCCATTCTCACTTAGAACTAAAATAAAATAACTTAAAACAAAAAAAAATTATTCTCTCTCTATATTAGCTCTCATCTAGGGTTTATTGTTCAATTCATAAGACAGTAGAGCTCCCCCTCTCACACCACTACCGCCACCGCCATTTGCACTGCCACCGTCACTGGCAGCGGCGACCTTCCACCACCACCACTGTCTTCTATCACCACACCATTGCTGCCGCTGTCACCACCACCGCTGCCACCTCCACCTCCACCACCATATTTAAGAAATGCATTCGCCAAACGTCTTTTTTCTCTTGAATTCCTTCTAACAAAATTCCTTTTATAAAGGCCTTATCAATTAAGGACTTCTATTATTAGGAAATCCTCCAAACGGGGCCAAAAACTAAATATTAATTTAAAAATTTTTTTTATAGAAGAATGTTATTTTGTTAGTTTAATTTATTTGCCATTGGGAGGAGTATTTTGGATAATTCAAGTTAAAATTCATTCTATTCTAGGTTTTAAATTGGTCCAACCAAACATTAGAATCATGATGATCATTCCATTCCTACATCATTTCATATTTGCAACTAAATAGTAGAATGAGAATGACCATTCCATTCCATTCCCATTCCCCCATACCAAAAGTAGCCTTAGTTCGATCTATTCTTATGATTTTCTGGTGAAAGGTTAGTTAAAAGCTCAAATGCTCAATTACAACCAGGTAGCTGATGGATACATCAAGATCGACCGACAATTTACTCAATTACTCAAGTAGCCTACTATTTGACTTCTAATAGGTCCACAACCTTAAATCGGTCATTCAAAGTGTTTTGCCTTCGAAAATATCCAAAAAGTTTCACCTTGGGGGTTTTGCCCCTGAAACCACCAAATAAGTTGGTGGATTACATGATGGGTTTTTTCCTCCATCCTACAGGGCCATTGGGGGGGTGCAAGTTCTAATCTTTAGCCTGCAATTTAATCTCACTTTTTCTCTTTGATAACCAGACACTCCATATCTCCATCTTTAGTTCTCTCTTTCCTATGCCAACGACTCTCTTTCAGTTATTTTTTCTTTAATGAAAGATCATGATCTATGAGAAGGTACGAAAAAAACCTAAACAAAGCATTCTTGTCTACTTCTCTTTTATTGTATATGATATACGGGAATCATGAACATACACCCGTTATAAAATGTGAAAACCTATATTATAAAGCGCTCAATTTTCTTATTTGTTTGATTTAATATAATTATTTTCTTTGAAAAAACTATTAATAGTATTTATTGTAAGAGGGAACAAGGGATACACTAGAACACATGCACACATTAGAATTTGTTTTGTTTCGTAAAATTGTTTTACTTAAATATACATAGTTTTTCTCTTCAATACGTATGAAAATCTTGTCATAAAAACTCATTGAGAACAATTGTAAATGTAATAAATGAAAATATTATCAATATTAAAATTTTATATTATTATTTTTCCCACAAAAAAAAGGTATTTCAAAATTTTTTAATCTTATTATTCTTCAACTTCACCCCTCCAACTGAATTTTGAATTCCTTGCTCCATCACTAGGCCTCTAAGTTCTAACCACTTAAAAAGCCCGCCTCTTTACCTTAGGACTCAATTCAAACACAAGGAATCTATCTCTATAGTCCAGATATATATATTTTTTCATGTCAATCTTCCTAGTTAGCTTCCGAACAGGTGCATTTAGATAAAATATACACCAAACTTATCTAATGATTAACCCACCCAATCCTTTCAAGTAGTGGCGGACCGTAGTGGGGACCAAGCCCCCAAATTTTTTTGAAAATCTTTAATATATATGCATATAAAAAATTAATTCTAAAGTTATCTAAAGAAGCCTCCTATGTCAAGTCACTTATCATTAACAAACTGGCAAGCAATAGAATCCGCCGGCTAAAGTGTGTGATCAAAGAAGCTTAATGACTCATATTAAGACGATTTTTCTTGGTTTTCAATCACATTTTCAATGTTGAACCAACAAGGACGTGACTCATCCTTAATAGTCTAATTTAACATTTTGCTCACAGAATATGCCAACACCTGTGTTACCTGGACTCGCCGTCGCCGGTGAGGCTGCCCGTGTCGACATGATACGACGCGGACACTGGAAATGTGTCTGACCCTTCACTTTTCATTTCTTGCCCTAACCTAATCTCTCCTACTACGTTCTCTCTTCGTCTTCTCACTTCTGTTCAAAACTTATAGAAGTAGCTTTCTCAACTGACCTGAGAAAATGGTGAAGCCAACGGCGAGAGGGGGTACTGCTACTACCAGAGACAAGAAAAAGAAAAAGCTGAAGAAGATAATGGAGATTTACAAATTATATCTCTTTAAGGTCCTCAAACAAGTTCACCTTGACATTCGGATCTCAAGCAAGGCCATGAGCATAGTGAACAACTTCAACAACAACATGTTTGAGAAGCTCGCTAGGGAGGCCTCCGGACTTGCGCAGTATAACAAAAGGGCTACCATCACTGCTCGTGAGATTCAAAGTGCTGTGAAGCTTGTTCTTCCCAGTGAATTAGCCAAGCATGCCATGTCTGAAGGCATGAAGGCAGTGAATAAATATCACACCCCCAGTTCTTGAAGAATGTCTGGGATTTGGGTTTTTTTGGGTCCGTCTATTGATAATGTTATTTTTTTTCTAAAGGCTAAAAACCCTTATGATCAGCATGAGTGACGACCAGAGAGCAAACAATTGCAAGATTAAAGGAAACATTTTTACACATGAAACTGAAACCCCATAGGGTTTAGTTGTTTACAAAAAAATATGTCTGTCATCCCTTCACAGCCTATTAGGGTTAACAAAGAACCTACATCAGAGACATTTCCAAAAAGCAAAAAAATAACCCAAACCCTAATCTAACATTATCGACAGACGGACCCAAAAAATCCCAATTCCCAGACATTCTTCAAGAACTGGGGGTGTGATAATTATTCACTGCCTTCAGACATGGCATGCTTGGCTAATTCACCAGGAAGAACAAGCTTCACAGCACTCTGAATCTCGCGAGCAATGATGGTAGCCCTTTTGTTATACTGCGCAAGTCCGGAGGCCTCCCTAGTGAGCTTCTCAAACATGTTGTTGTTGAAGTTGTTCAGTATGCTCAGGGCCTTGCTTGAGATCTGAATGTCAAGGTAAACTTGTTTGAGGATCTTAAAGAGATATAATTTGTAAATCTCCATTATCTTCTTCGGCTTTTTCTTTTTCTTGTCTCTGGTAGTAGCAATACCCCCTCTCGCCGTTGGCTTCACCATTTTCTCAAGTCAGTTGAGAAAGCTACTTCTATAAGTTTTGAACAGAAGTGAGAAGACAAAGAGAGAACGTAATAGGAGAGATTAGGTTAGGGCAAGAAATGATTACATCTAGGCTACCAGTATAATTCTTTTACAATTTCATTTTACAAAAATATATATATATATAAAATGCAGCTGTCTGTCATAAAGTCTTAGTAAGAAGGTAAAACAGTAAAAAGTAAACATAAAACTATAAAAGGTATCCTCTAGATTCTTTCTTTCCTAACTTTTCTTATATACTATATATATTGTACTGTATAACTTTTATGGGAAATTGTGGAGTAAAAGTCAAAAAAGTAACTTTCTTCACTTTCCTAACTTTACAATATAGATATTGTATAGTATAAATTTTAAAATTAGGTACAGCCAATTTACACAATCAATGAATAGTTTCCTAACTTTTCTTATTCTTATATAGTACTATATATATACCATATGTACAGCTGAAACCAAATAACCGAGATTACGAGTTAGAAAAAAAGAGAGTAATAGGGTTGTGTACACAGGTCACAAACTCACAGGTGTAACATGTGTGGGGAGGCATATAATATATCTATCTATATATATATATATATATATATAATAACATTGGCGTTAATAACACATGCAACAGGTAATAACAATTAGACCTTACCTAGTGCGTATGATACACTCATCGTCTTCAACCTCTCAAAACCCCATTTCGAACCAGAGAGAACCATTTTCAACCTTTCAAAATTCTATCTTCGAACCAGACCACCATATTCGCTATCAGTCGTGTCCAGTTGAAAAGTGAAGGGGACGCATATCTAGTGTCAGTGTCCGTGTCCGTGTCCTCGTCGTATCGTGTCGACATGGGCACCTTCACCAGCGACGACGAGTCTAGGTAACACAGTTTTCTATGTAGTGTCCAAGTACCCGTGTCTAATTTTTGGACACTTTTAATTCGTGTCCCCGTGTCCTATAATTTGATAGATAAAAGAATCCGGCCTCTAGACACACACTCGTGTCCAACACCTGTACCCGAGTCTGGGTAACATAGGCCAACACTTTATTAGATGTCCGAACACTTGCTATGTAGCTGGGTTAATTGGCCTTTAAGAAAGTACACTACATGTTCATATTGGAAATTTTAATATAAAAATTATTTTGTGAGAATATCACCTTGTTTGTTGATCTAGAGCCACATATTGTGAGAAGGAAACTCAAAAATATTTGCATAGAACAACCCGAACGCACTATAAACCCAATCCCATGTTGAGAATACGACACCTAGGAATGGGTATCAGATTTCTCTAGTCAAACATACACCTAGTAAGTATATTTAATAATTTCAGTTTATTAGTTATAAATAAAACTCGATTATTATATTTCTTTTATTATTGAATCAATATGAATAAAGAGTCCATGTCCTGTCTCTTTGGGTTAGCGGATATGATAAATCCCGTGGGCTTAAATGCATACCCACGCCTGACATACGTAACCAAGTCCATGTGACATGATGACATACCACTCATGCCAACTAATGAACTTAATAAAAGAAGTTCAAATAAGAATCCCAGAAAATCAACTCCCAATCAGATCTAGGCTGTTTTATAGGTCTAGCATATTAAGTGTAATACCCCACTCCAACACATGGTATGATATTGTCCGCTTTAGGCCTGAGCCCGCACGGTTTTGCTCTTGGGTTTTACCCCAAAAGGCCTCATACCATTTGAAAACAACATACTACATATAAGCACATTCCCTTTTCCACACCCAGGCGATGTGGGATTGAGCACCTCGTACCCTGTCAGTGTAGTAGCTCAGCCCAGTGTCTGTCTTCGCACCCGCCCACTCACACCCGTCCACAAGGGTTACTACAATCCACCCCCCTACGAGACCTGACGTCCTCGTCGGCACACTTCCGGCTGGGTTCAGGCTCTGATACCAACTGTAATACCCCACTCCAACATATGGTATGATATTGTCCGCTTTGGGCCTAAGCCCGCACGGTTTTGCTCTTGGGTTTTACCCCAAAAGGCCTCATACCATTTGAAGAGAACATACTACATATAAGCACATCCCCTTTTCCACACCCAGGCGATGTGGGATTGAGCACCTCGTACCCTGTCAGTGTGGTAGCTCAGCCCAGTGTTTGTCTTCGCACCCGCCCACTCACACCCGTCCACAAGGGTTACTACATTAAGGCCATAAAGTATACCAACTCTTAACACATCTCTTCTTTCTACAATAGTTTATAGACCTAGAGATATTGAATGAATATGAATTTGCTCTTCAATAGGCAAGATGCCTATCCGTAGTATTCTAAAACAAACAACACTTTGAATTAGTACTCGTGTAAACAAAAAACTTCAGGCTCCCAAGTTCTGTTTGAAAAGGCACATGTAGACAGAAGAACGACTTTCCAAACACTTCCTCTCACAGGAAACAGAGTATCTGAGGATATTTTAGCTCCCAACAAACCTTCAAAGAGAAGTGTATGAGATGTACTCCTTATACATGCACAGTGCACCCCTTAACCTTGAAACATTGTCCTAATCCATATTATGGTGTCAGTATTCCTTCTATCCCACTAATTTATCAAATTGAGAACCTCTTTAATTAAATTGGAAAACTGTTAGAAAATAGTAAAATGCTAGAGTGCTACTTAAAGAGCTCTTAGTGGTAGCTACGTCCTAAAAGCACCCTCAGATAGCTACTCATGACCATCCTAATATCAGGATCCACATACTATACAAACAAGAAGTAGTATAAATAAGTAAAAATTAAGTCAAAGGAAGCAAACCTGCATTGCAGCAACAAGTACCCTCATTAATGTCAGTTCCTGCAAGTTAAGAACTTCACCAATGCCTAATAAAATGTTCTTGCCTATGTTTATTCTCAACCTAAGGTTTGCTTAAAGCACCTAAAGGTTTCATATAGAATTCAAATGGTTGTGGGTCTGCATCACAAAGGAAAGGATATTATACTATCCCAAACACCACCATTACTTTGCCTTTATAATGAGTCCCTAGATGGATTAGGAGGGATGAACAGGATCCCCACATGTCTAACGACATATAATATGACAAACTTAAGACCTAGGGGCATCAATATGCTCTTACCTGAGTACCAACACTTCAAAATTTTGACAGGCTCACTCAGAAATGGGCTCCCAATCTCATTAAAGGAGATGTTGATCTAGATCTAAAAAACAAAAGACCTATTTTAAAGAATATACTAGAAAATATGAGGCTCTTGGACAGTCAGTTTAGACAGGTGGACCAAATCTTTCTGCCTCATTATCTAATATTAATTAAACATTAAATTCAAATAAGTTATGCTGAAGTTCCCAATTTACCACAAATCTAGTGATCATGTTAATAGGAGACTAGCAAATGCATGTAAAATATTATTAAATCTTTAAACAATTTAGATTTTTTATTTTGTTCAGAGGTCAAGAAATCGCAAATGTACACAATAAATCTACAATGCAAATTGGGAATATTTGCAAAAATTCTGTACAACTTAACTAATTGTAGAATTAACAGTCAACTAAATTAGCTATTGTTTCCTAATAGCAGCTATTTTGCTGGATAATTCAACAATATATGCTTATGTTAAACAAAATAAACAGATAGATAAAATTGGTTCATTACTTGAGATCCGTCCCATAGCTGACCCCAATAGACGCTGCCAAATCCACCTTCTCCGAGCTTGTTGTCGTAATTAAAATTGTTTGTAGCCGCATGCAATTCCTTCAAAGAAAAAACCCTCCATGTCGACTGCTTCTTCTGGTCTTTCCTGTACAATTGAATACTCTACACATCAGGGGGAGAAAAGAAAAGCATCTGTTTGGCAGTACAATTCAATTCCAGTTGTTCAGGCGAAATAAGCAACTCAATCCCTGTTCTTATAAACTAAGCAATAGAACATTTAAAATACAAATACATATATATAAACTCAAATTTCTATACATTTTCTTATTCACTAATTTCTCAGCAACCAAACAGCGGAAATCATCTCCTCTGACCAAAAACGCATGTTTTCTCTTAAAACCTATATCAAGCCGCTCAACTAACCCTCCTTGATCTTCATTGACGCCAAAACAAACACACCAGAACAATAAATCACAGTTCAATTATACAATTGAAGTAAAAAATATGAAAAGATTAATTGAATGATAAGTAAGCTTACCGATCCCAACCCCTTCCGCAACAAAGAAACATAGGGCAAAGAGCCATCCCCTGCAACGTGACTCGCACTCCCTCTCTCTCTCTCCTCTTTGTTTCTCTCTCTTTTCTTCCTCTAGAAGCTTCGATTTATTGATGATTAACATTACCGATCAGAAAACGAAAGAGAGCGGACAAAGCCATAAGGTTAGACCTCCTCTCTCTTCTCTCTTCTCTCTCTCTCTAACCTTTTTTAAACTGGGAACTCAAAGAAATAGAAATCTTACTGGCACAAGACACCCCCAATCAAAGCAACCTCCATCACTCTCTCTCTCTCTCTAAAAAAAAATGTTATCCAGTAAAGTAAAGCGGAGATGAAAAAGTTAAACTGAAGTGGTGATGCGAAACGTAACGCTTTTTGGGGATGCAGACATTTCACAGAGAGAGAGAGAGAGAGAGAAGTAGCTGGCGAATGTCGCGCAAAGAGATTTGCAGTGTGTAAGAGAAGTCTTCTTCTTTGGGCTTTGTTTATTATTATTGTATGAGTCACCATCCTCTCCTCCAAGACGACTCAAAATGTTGCATGTGCTGCCATTTTAATACAACGAAATTCTCCTCTCTTTTTTTAAATAAAATTAAATTTTTTGAACAAAAAATAATCATTTTTATAAAAGTACAATCACGTTGTATCTAAATACAACTTGACCTAACAAAAATCACGTAAAATTTTGAAATTACCAAAAACAACTAAAATCAACTGTAAGTATATCAAAATGCGTAATTTTGGATTTGAAAACAGTTTTAATCTCGTAAACAAATTAGTAACACTGTAGAGGTCGTCTCAAATTTCTAGCCCACATTTTACGTGCCTACCATTCAAGTTATTCTCATTTAAATTTTGAATTAATTTCTTATAACTTTCAATTAAGCTTTTGAGGGTCCAATCACTCCATAAAATTCAATGTCACGTTTTTTTTTGGGATCAAACGTGATTGTTACTTGTCACACACACTTGTATTTATATTAATATCACAATGGTTGAATGGTCAATTTCGTTCTCATGAAAATGAAAATATGGAGTTGGGGGATTGTTCGGTACTTGGGTGTCATTGTGTCAGTTTTCTTTGATTGCAAAAAGTGACAAGGACTGACAATTAAAACAGAAAGAACCTACCCATTTAGATTAGTGGGTGAAGGGTACTTTTGTCCAGAGCAAAATAGTCCCCCCTTGAACCAGTAGTATTCCTAATATAATAGAGCGTGATGGATAGAATTGAATTAATTAAATAAAATGTAGAGATAGGATATTTTTATATTTAATAATATATTTGTTTTCTTACAGAATGCATGAAAAAAAATAATTCATTTTTAGTGAAATTTAGAAAGGTTAGATATATGCAGTGTTATTTATAGTACAAAGAGTTTATTTTTCATTTCAAATTTACGAATTACAATAGAACAATTTTACTGAACATTTCATCCTTTCAATCGTATAATTGTATATTAAACAAAAATCAAACTTGTATCACTGTCAATATATATATATATTACATTTCAACTTGGTATAATAAGACAAAAAAATTAATTTAACATTTAATAGTGGTTAAAAATTCAATTTTGTACTTAAAAATATTTTTGTTTATTTACGATTTAAAATAACACTATTTGGGTGCACAATGGTGTAGACATTGACATATACTTTTGTGTGTGTGTATATATATATATATATATATATATATATAGAGAGAGAGAGAGAGAGAGAGAGAGAGAGAGAGAAAAGTACACGAAATTTATGTACATAAATAGACAAACTAGCTTCTCTAAAGCTGTGCAGTTTGTGGCTTCTTTGGTCATTTGATCATATTAATTTATTATGGTTCCTAAAAACATGTGTTGGGTATTGGGTAGTGGTAGCAAGTATGCTTTCAATTCCTTACACGGCTAGTATACACTTTACACACTGCTACCATCTAGCTACATTGTGGTCCACATACATAGAATTTGTGGACTTCACATAATTAAAGATTTGGAATCAGCTGGTCCCCTTCATGGCTTCATGACTTACTCCAGTCCTATAATGTGTTAAAAGAGTAAAGTTATAACGAAGTGCACTTCATTACAAGTATTCATGACTTCTCTCTCTCTCTCTCTCTCTCTCTCTCTCTCTATATATATATATATATATTTTACTTTAATTATGTGTAAATTTCAGCAAAAAAACCTAATTATTTGAAAGAAAAAAAAATAGTATGAGAATTATACAGTTAAAATTTTGTATCAAAATTATTTACAGTAGACTTTTATTTTTATTTTTCACAAATTTTGACCAAATTGAACCATCACATTTGACTAATTCGTATCATTTTATTTCACTGAATTACATAAGACTGTGCTAAGTCTCTAATTCGTCTTCAATGACCCAAAATTTTGTATGCGGGTCAAATATGATATAATGCTTCAAAATAATGAAATAAACTCATACGTATGTGCATTTTCAAATGTGACATTCACCAAATTTGCTTCGAATTGTACCATACATGTTAAGTCAAGTCCCCAATTGGTCTTTAGTGACTCAAATTTCCGTTGCTTCCAATTAGTTACAATTAGGGACGTTTTAGAAAATCCGTTAATCCAAATTGACAATTATAGATTTATAAAGTACAAAGTTGTTGGTGATAGTTCGGTAAACGAATTGGTATCTGAAAAATCCGATCGGAAACGTGAGTTATATAACATTAACAAATATATTTTATATTATATATATACGCTATTTTGAATATATATGTTATTTACAAATATAATATAATTACTTCTTTTTTTATTCTTTCTTTTAATAAAACTTTTTTTGTAGTGTCTATTTAGAAAAAATATTATAGTTAAATTATCAAAATGATTAAGAAAAGTTCAATTCGTCAATTCGATCCAAACCAATCAATTTTTAAACGGTTTGGTTCGATTCAGATTAGTGTTGGTCATAGTTAAGATCGAATTGAAATTTATCAATCCGTATATCATGAATCAAATTAAGTTTAATCCAACTCAAACTATGGTCACCCCTAGTTACAACTCATACCACACATCTACACTTAGATGCAAAATTAAATTTGCAATGAATTGGTATAATGTTAAGTCATTAATTGGCCATACATTCACATATAGTTGTTAGCATAGTTACAAATCCATACGTGCACATTTAGATGCGAAATTGTACCAAAATTGCATTGAATTGTACCATACATGAAAGTGAATAACTGGTGAATATATTATTCATTAGGGTATGATTATTGGCTGCGTGAGGGTCCCATTGATTTCACTAAATGTGAGAGGGTTATGTATGATTGAGGATTAGGTAAGGATACTATTGTAGCAGACATTATTGAACCTACAATTTGGAGCTGGCTAGTTGTTACCATCTC
Organism: Cornus controversa; assembly: GCA_026545225.1. Classification (NCBI taxonomy): domain Eukaryota; kingdom Viridiplantae; phylum Streptophyta; class Magnoliopsida; order Cornales; family Cornaceae; genus Cornus; species Cornus controversa. The sequence goes on from CM048845.1 coordinate 105,089,775, forward strand.
TAGAATTATTGGAACTAAATAGGAATATGCCTCCTAATCTTTCCAAAACCAGACATTGATTCGATGGTTCAAATGCTAGGATGCATCCGGACACATGACACAGTATGACGATAGGACAAATTTTAAAAAATTAGAATAAAATTATACAAATACGATAGAATATAATAATATAAAAATAATAAATTTTATATATATATATATATATATAAAAACTAATTTTATGTTATATATTTTGTTATTAACATTTTTATTATTATAAAATATCATGATCAACAAACAAAAGAAGGGTTAAGAGTTATATTGCATAATTTGCTTGGATAAATTTTAAACTAAATCATGATACATATCTCAATACTTCTTTTCAAAATAAATTTTAATTTTTTCTTACTAACTATACTATAATATAATTGTTGAAAAAACTATATTTTAATGTTTAAAATGTGTTGTGAAGTATTGAAAAGTATCGGATAAATGGTCGAAATATTTAACAAGTATTAGAAAAAAAAATAAAAAATTTTAAAGTTATGAATACGTTTAGAAAGTATTAAACACATGTCCGAAAGTATCCGAATATTTTAGTATCCAATACGAACACGTTACTCGGATAAAAGTATATGTGCTTTTTAATTGAAATGTGACCCAAGTTTTTTATTTTTTTTAATTAGTATAATATCTTGATTTCAGTATCCAATCCTGACACGTTACTCATATAAAATAACACGTGTTCATTTTGCAATTATATATATATATATATATATATATATATATAAGTTTTGTTTTTTTCCCCTCTTATATTTTAATAAGCATCTTGAGAAGGCAAGCATTGTCTAGGGTGCAACTTGGGTTGGGCAACCCGAACCTAACCCAAGTCTAGTTCGATTTTTTACGGGCTTTGGCAATAATTTTGACAATTAGGGTTGAACTTGGATTGAAAAAACTCAACCCGAACTTAATTAGGGTTAGGCTTTGGTTGAGGTGCCAACAATTCGAGCCCAATCCAAACTCGAATCATAATATTATTTTTATACATATTTTTTATTTTAAATATATTATATATAATATTCAAATTATGATAACATTTTTCTTTTCCATTTCTTTTATTTAAATCTTAATTTATTGTATTTTAACACTTTGGATAATTAATTTTCTACAAATTTGTTTGTAATTTTTTAGAAATTTGCATTAAGTTCTTAATTTTGTGTGTGTTTAAGAGTAATTTAATGTGAAACTTATTAAAGATCACTTTAATTTTTCAGTATAGAAATTAGTGATATAGATAACCCGAATTAACCTAACTTTCAAACCCGAAATTAGGGGTGACAAAATTGGACACGACACAACAATACGATTCGAACATGATACGAATTAAGCAAGTTTGGATTTAAGGTAAGTCGACACGTTTAATAAATGGGTCAACATGAACACGACACACAAAAAATTATATTAGGTTTGGATTTAAACTGTATAACCCGTAACACGATTACGATATGAGTTATTTATATATTATGATTTTATACAAACTTATATATACATAGTTATATATATTACAATTGTTTGTAATCTATTTGTTTGTTTACAGGACTGATGTAATCATAAAACGCAAGGATGAAATTGTTATTGTGTCTTCCCAGTTGTTAAATCACCTTAGTATGTTTTTGAGTTTATATATAGATACAAAATTTATAATATAGTTTGATTCTAGAATTTATGTATTGATATGTACTTTATTTTTTATATGATCTTATTAAAAATGTTATTAAACAAGTCGTGTCATTATAGGACATGTTTATAAACGGGTTACACGAGTACCACGTTTAATAAACGGGTTAGGTTAGTGTTGAAGATCTCTGACACGATTATTAAATGAGTCGGGTTAGAATTAAGTTGTTTAGTAAAATACTTATACATCGACATGACACGAACACGGAAACACAAATTGCCAGCCCTACTCAAAATCTCAACTAGAGTTTAAAAATTTAAGAATAGATTGGATTAGGATTGAGTAGTTAGGGTTAAAAGTGTGATTAAAATTAGGTTAGGGTTAAAATGTAAGATTGAATCCAAGTTATACCTCTAATTCGCCCGAATTGCAGCCCTAACATTGTCTGTGTGACCCAATTTATCCGGAGTGGTGGGCCGAAACTGTGGCTCCAGCATGATGCAACAAAGGGGATCAACATGGGCCCATCATATGTCAGTCCACTGTATCTGTACCCAACAAGTAGCATTCTCCTTTCTTTCTTTTTTTTTAAGGTAATGCTCTCATGGGCTATACAGTATTGCAGTTGGAGTTTAGGTAAGTTGTTTATTTCACTCGACTTTTGAGAATTCTGGGTGTTTATCAGATCAATTGTTTTGTTCTCTCTTTCTGCGTAAAAAACAAACACAGTAACCAAATAAATACCTACACATAAAAAGATAAAGGTGTATTGCATATGTTTTATTCATCAATCTTCTCCCAAGTCCCAGTACTTACCGCTCATGACAATAGTACAAAATCATTTAGAAAGAATTACAGTAAACAAGACTTAAAACCTTTCTCTAATTCCGGTGCGTTTAAGTTTTTCCCGATGAACACAATCTTGTTTATTCTTGGTTCATCCGGACGCCACAACCGATCAGGTGAGCCTTGGAATATATCATGAACTCCCTGTTGCACAGACACACAGGTGAGGAAACAGATCATTAACCAGCTATAGAAATTTCTATTCCCTGAACTAAATTTGCCGAAACAACATCAATAAGTAGGAAATCTGGCACGCCAAAACGCAAATAAATAAAAAAAGATAGTAATTCATTTAAAATAGGTCCCCGTCTGGCATATAAGATCATCCAATTTGTTCGTTAACACAATTCTACTAGACAACTGAAATTGGGGAAGACTTGCGAATCATGGAGCATATGAAATTGAATTTAATTCATATTAAAGGCGTGACAGTTAAAGACTCGAGGAGTTACCTAATAACAGACCACTACATAGTTTATATTGCACATAGAAGTAGAGCAAGATACATGCAATAAACAAGTGATTCTAGTGTTGAGTATTGACAAACATCAAGATTCTAGGGGTTGCGTAATTTGGACCAAGTTTGATATCTTGATAATTCTTATTGTCGCATATAGAAATAGAGCGAGAGAACAAGTGATTCTGAAGTGATATGGAATAAACATGCAAACACCAAGAGAAAAGGAAAAAAAGAAAAAAGCAAAGCAAAGATTTTGAGTTAAATGAGTTAAAAAAACATCAAGTGGATCATTTAAAGAAGTTAAATATGGAACTCACTCTGGATAAAATGAGAAAAGTCAATTGAAAAAATTCTATTGGCAATAAAGATCTATTTAATAATAAGATGTTATCTAACCAGCAAAAGAACTAGAAATCAAATGGCTCAAAACTCTTCAAAGATATATATTATGAATTCGTACAACAATAGTAATGTAGTCACTAACAGAAACTTGTCAGCCCAAGTTTAAAATTTTTTTGCCACAAAATTGATTTAAAAAGTCAATATAAAGAATATTGACAAAATAGATCAGAAGAAGATACTGGCACTTTGGAGAGGGTCTAATCACCTGAAAAACAAATCTTTCATTCATACCCTCAACAGATAAGAGACCTTTCATCCTATATATGTCATCGCTCCGATCCAACAACAAAGTACCCAGCCATATGTTAGCCTGAAGAATGGAACAGGACAGCTTGTCAGTTCATTATTGTCAGTTTTTCGTATATAAATTAACAGCTCAACTTCCTTATCTGAAACTAGGAATGAACCTCCCCAAAGTCTTGAACATAAATGTAATAAAAATTGCCAAAGAAACAGTGCAAAAACATTAAAACCAACCTTCTCAAGATCCAAGCTCCCTTCACAAACTATACTGACTGAAGAAACACCAGGATCATGAGTATGATCATGCGAATGGTGATCATGATGTTCTGCATCAGTATTGAAGACACCAATTAAAACCATTACAACAAAAGCAGTACCATACATTGCCGTAAGTTCACAACTCATTGCAGGATATAAAACAAATTATAGGACATATCTATTCAGAAAATCAGATGAGCAAAATTTGACTTACTGCATCCAGACATAAGAATGTGCACAAATAAAAGCACAAAGCCCAACACACAGACAAATGTAAACAAGGGAGAGAGAGAGAGAGAAAATCATGAAAACACATGGGATGATCATGCTAAGATAACATACAGAATGTTGTAAAAAGACCAAAGAATATACAGCCCACACCAAATTGTAAATCATGATCAAACCTAGAAGCACTGTTTTTAATGGATGAGGGTTCTTGAAGTAGCTCATCTGGCCCTGTACCAACGTGCCTATGACTTCGTTTCTCAGGAAATTCATGCCTGATAGTTCGCAAAGGAGTAATAAGGAAGACTATCAAAGCTGATTAATTGTGTATAAAGAAGAATAGCATGATTAAGTTTCAAAGTCCCTTTAACAAATCTTATGTTGGAATTCCATTCTTCACGATCGGCTAGGAAGCAAGGATACTTCTATAAGAGTAACGTACCTATATCGTGTCCGTATAAGACATCAATAGTCATCGGATACTCACGGATACATGTCCAATACTTCCTAAACGTATCCATTACATGTCCAATACTTCCTAAACGTATCCATAATTTTAAAAAATATATATATATTTCTAACACGTATCTGATACTTCTTAGATATTTCGACCGTGTATCCGATGCTTCTCAAATACTTTAGAACACATTTTTAACAAGTTTTGAACATTAAAATGTAGTTTTTCCAACAATAATATTATAGTATAATTGTTAAAAAAAAGTTTAAAATTTATTTCAAAAAGAAGTGTTGAGATATATATTATGATTTAGTACAAAATTTATCCATAAAAATTATGAAATAGGACTCTCAACTCTGATTTTGTTTGTTATTCATAATATTTTATAAATAAATGTTAATAATTCAATTTTTTGTATATATAAAAATATAATTTATTATTTTATATTATCGTATCCTGCTGTAGCCCTATCTTTTTTTTAAAAATTTGTCGTATCGTCGTACCTGTATATCCATGCTTCCTAGACTATCATATTAGATTCAGCGATATTTTCCACCAAACCCAAAGAAAGCACTAGATTTGATTGGTACATGTGTGTATATTTGTTTTTTGGAAAAATTACCCTCAGATCCCCTAAGATTTGCAACTTTCACCCTCAAATTAAATTATGAGACAAAATCACTCTAACCTATTATGAGGTTTCAACAAAATACAAGTAGGTCCAATCCGTTAGTTGACCACATATTAATTAAGGGTAAAAATGTAACTTCATCCATTTAAAGGGTAATTTTGGCATTACAAAAAATTATTCTGACGAAGTTAACGGTCAACTAACGGACTGGACCTACTTGTTACTTTGTTGAAACCTCAAGGGAGGTTAGAGTAATTTGGGCTCATAGTTTAATCTGATGAAGAAAGTTGCAAACCTTAGGGTGTCTGAGTGTAATTTACCCTTGTTTTATTTATGAAAAAAGAAAAAACCAAACGTTAAAAGCCATGGAATAATCTGTGAGAAAGAAATGGATGATTGTTTCTAAGCCAATGGAACTGTAGAGTTCCAAAGGCGTTAAGTGTCTATTCCTAGAAACAATGTTGGTTGTGCAAAAGCTAGGAACTTAAAAAATTTCAGGATCCTAACCACATATGCTCCAAGCTACTTTTATAAAGAAGCATCATGTGACCGAGGTCTTGATATCTCACCCTCTATGTCCAAATTAATCTTAGACAGTCATCCTAAGCTTGTTGAAGCTTCAAGCTACTTTTATAAAGAAGCATCATGTGACCGGCCACATATATATCTGATACAAATGTATTGCCTCTATAGAACAGAAGAGGAAATCTATATTGTGACCTAATGTTTTTTTTTCCGGAAGTTAATGGTTTCCTAATGTTACCAACTGGATTTAGTATCTCATAGTTCCATCATTCAATTAATTGCAAAAACAACCACTACTTTATAACAACTACACTTCAAGATTTTGAAAATTATAAAAGGCCATTTTCCACTAAATATAACAAATAACCCCCTCCATCATCCAAAATCCATAAGTAGTACTTGGCAATAATTATTTTCCCACCCAAAGCTTCCTTGAGTATCTAATTTAAAGTTTTTGATAAGAAATATAATCATATGTAGAACGTCTTGCAACAAACGAATAGAATGGCTAGGTCAGTTTCCAATTATCAAAATAATTAATTTGACACAGAGATATCAAACTTTCTTTGAAAGAATGTTGATTGCTTATTGAATGTTTGTCTCCACAATCTCAACATCAGTCACTAAGATATCTAGATATTAACCACATAAAGAACACATTTGCTTGGCTCGCTTGCATCATTTTTTTTTTTATTTCAAAAGTTGCTTCTAAATACACAGATGAAGAGTGCACTCACTTGCATTAGGTTATCTAGTTCTAACCCCAAACACTCACGACTACTCTACTCTACTCACTCATCCCACATTACAAAACTAATCATCTTTGGGCAGAACAAATGCCCTAATGCAAGTGAGTGCACTGTGTAACGTTAATGGGAACCCAAGTCTTCAAATTCCAAAATGGTCAAATTCCAAAATGGTGACTTCCATGAGTCTGTCACCTTTGGGCATACATAAACCCACTTCAGCCACCACCTTGAAATGATCACCTCACCAGTCTCCAAAAACTCCAAGGAAAGACATAACTGCAAATATCATATTTATCTAGGTTCATGGACTTAGCTTAATTTGTAATTAATCATGCCAAGAAGAATATATATATGATCATATAAGGTGCACATAAAACAAACCTAGAAATCATACGACGACATATAAAATAAGCATGATTATAAAAAACACAACACATAATCCGTGTACACAAAGTAACCTTCATATAAAGTAAACTTAAATTTTCTGAGTTAAAAAGAATAGCCAAAATAGCTTAATAAATCTAAAATATGGTCCAACTCATTAAAACAAGTTGGTTGATCCATTCTGTAAAACACCCCAAACCAGACCCAATCCAAGCCCAACTAAAATTTCTTAGAAAGTTCTAGTGCCGCCATTAAACTTACCGTTATCTGATGAAACCACCACCTCATGAAAACAAAATTACAGTGATAGACTGAATCAATGATCACTAAAACTGCATGTGAATGTATTGCTCAGATTACATGAGCTTGTGATCCAAATGGGTCTCAAAATGTGTCAGTATAGGTGCTACACATATACACTTTATACTAATACTATAGTTTATACATAACGGAAGAGGATCTTCTCTATTTCAAGTCTTTTCCAGTGCATATGCAACACCATTACTTCGAGGATGCAACACCCATTACTCAAATGTGTAACACGATTACTTCATGTTGTCAACACCCATTACTTCAAAGGTGCAACACCATTAATTTGAATTGGCAACACCTATTACAGGTGTTGCATTCTCAAAGTGATGGTGTTGCATTCTCAAAGTGATGGTATTGCATATGCACAACAAAGTACAACACAAAAATTTGTGCTATAAAGGATTCGGGTCCCGGGACAGTACCAAATGAATATATAATTTTACCTTAAACCACCTCAATCTTAAATAGTTAAATATCAGACACCCCAGATCATGATTCAATCCCTTTTTGAATATTAATAAACTGCATGTAACATAATATATGTTATCAAATGGGTGGAGGAGTGGACATACATATAGAAGACCCAAACCAAACATGGTTGTGGTTATATACATACATACACGCACCGAACCCGTGAGTCAGAATGCCCCTCTCATTATAACCTCCCACTGGAGGCGTTTGGCATCAAAGGGAAACCTATCAAAAGTAGGTTTGTCTTTATATGTTACCAATCAATGGATTTCTTGATGATTATTCCAAACCAACCTTTAATAAACAAATATATATAATATTTTAACTACTCTTAAAAAACCAGGCACTGTCCATCATTTGATGTTTGCATTTACCCCCAAAGCATCACCATGCCTTGACTTTGAAAAGGAAAAGGACAGAAGCTATAACCAAAGCCACCAATTCACCATGACTTGATACAAATTCTATGCATCAATGGCTTTTGCACATATTCTCATCTCAATTACCAAGGGCCATTGCCAACTGTGAATGTGTGTGAATGTATAAACATGGAGTAATTTATATATGCATGTGTATATATACACATGCAGAATCATTCGGGCATTACCGCCCACCATTATAAGGCCCCACAAACAAGGCTGGGATTCTAACACACCAAAGAGATTGAGCTCATGGCAAATAATTGTACATCATCATTAATTATATATTCAATTTTCTTCTTATTTATGATCTCAACAGAAGCCTTAATTTGGCTTTGATACCAATTGTTGGGAATACAACATAAAAACACCATATATGCATCTTGCAGAGATCAACATAATAGCGAAGAGATTGATTTCGTATGTGCGCACCGAGAGAGCGAAAAATTTAAATACCTCGAAGATCCTATAGAAAAACCCTGGTGAGCATTACCCAGGTCTAAGAATTATTCTAGTTGATGAGGCTGAGATAAGTTATATAAACCCTTTTTATGAATAAGAGGGAGGACAAACTTCTCTACAAACAAACATGTCTAACTCTCCCTTCCCATCATAGAAACTTAAACGTCAATGGTTGAGATGTAATCTCACAAATTAAAGATGAAAACCCATGATCCAACGGTAAAAAGGATACTGCCAATCCGATCACAAAACTTGGCAAGAACAACCTAATCCATCAAACCTTGATAATCACATTGCAATTCATTTTTAGAAAACATAGTGAACTGGTACACAATAAATTTTGTATTAAAGTTTCCAACATTGTGTTTTAGAGAGAGAAAAGAGAGTGCAAACAGTTCTATTTTAGGTTTCCTTGGAATATATTTTAGAGAGAGAATAAAGAGAGTGAGCAAACCTTCTTGACCTTTTGGTTCCATTAGAATGTGTTTGACTGTTTGAGAGAATGAAGGAGAGAGTATAGTATGCCTTTAGATAAGTTTTGTCTTGAAAGAAGAGACTTAAATTTACTTAATAGTTAAGGCTTTAGGTTCAGTAAAATCCTTTTCTCCAAGGATAGTTTTGGGCTTTCATCTTCATTCTCTAATGGTTATTAGATCCGAATGGGTTCTTTATTAAACCTGAATCCCATCCAGATTGAAGATGAATTTTTGTGAGAGAACCATATCCAACTCATTATTTATTTCAGGTTTATATTATGGATCTAGATCCTATAAAATGGATAAACGCTCCATTTCATGCCCTACAAGGAGTACCAAGGGAGAAACAGACTTTCTCTATGGATAAAGCTAAAAGAAGCACGTAAATCAGGAAATATCTAATAAAAGAAAAGAAAAACTAAAGATCCACAAAGGCAATCTGTTTAATGAACGCCTCCATTGTATTGCACCTCTCTTAAGCAGAAAGCCTGCTCCCAGTTTGTCAATTCAATTGCGGATTCTAACAGATGAGTAAGAGAGAGAGGGCATTACACAGAGTCCGGAAAGATCCTAATTTCTTTGGACTAGGGTAGAAGTCGAGGCTGACTCATCAAAGAGAGAATGACAATCGAGATAACCTAAAACTCATCAGGATCAGGGACCTTGTTGGGGTTATTAAATTGGATTCTTAGAGGTAAGGTTAGTACAGCAATCTCAAGGTCAGACAGTAAATGAGTTAGGGTACAGGTTTATTAAGATTCAGATCTTTTAAGTATATGGAACAGAGCTAGTTCAAGTTCAATTCATCAGTAGCGACAAAGATTGAAGCTAGTCTATAGCAAGAACTGCTAGAGAGAGAGAGAGTTAATGGGTGAACAAACAAATCTGGGTCCAACTTGATTACTTGTTATCTTGTACTTCGTGGTGATAAGGGGCGAAACTCTATAGAATGGTGGTGTTAGCGGTTCACCACTTCCACCATTTTTTTGGCAACCTCACATCTCTCTCTCTCTCTCTCCATAACTATTTGCATTTTCATGGTCGAGATATTGAAGAAGCACCACCACCATCTGAGAATGGTTGCACTAAATTTGTTTGAGGGGGAAGTGTCTATAAGGGAGTGAAAATCTAATTTGTAAATTTGCAAATTTTTAGAATTTGAAAAACAGAAACTTTTGTAAAATATTTACCAGTATAAATTAGACTTGAATATTGGTGCTTTTCTTTTTCAAAATGTATAATAAATATGTTAAGGGTTATCTTTATCTTCATAAGATCTAGGTAAATAGGTAAAGTTGCCATTCCATATACTTAGATGAGGTCAATTTTGACTTTTCATTAATACAAAGGGTAATTTTTTCATATCTTGCATAATTTTATGCGGTGCTAACGGTCCATTTAGAAAATGAAAATTCAACAAAATCTTAAGAGAGGTTGACCTATTTTTTGCACATAGTTCTAGCCATGTGTATGAGATGAAAACCTTAGGGGAGGCTGGCGTAACTTTTCCCAACATAGTTTCTATTCAATACACATGTGAAGTTAATTTTAGGGAATGCAAAGAGAAAATTTGATTTCCGACAAATATTTTAAAAGAACAAATGGAGTTACCATGTTTATGGTCTTGTGCATGGTCATGATGGTGGTGGTGATCATGATCATGCTCATGTCCGTGCACATGACTAGAATGATCTTCCTCGGAACCTTCAGCATTCACAGCACTCTCGATCCTGGCAAGAGTCAAATAAAAGAGAGCGTAAATCCCTAAAATTACGTATCTGAGCTTAAAAGGGAGACAGACAAGAACTGAAATACCCTTAAACTAGTAAGTATTCCAGCATGTCCAGTGCATAAGATATCAAATTAAATTGAGTCCATTCAGTGCAGTAAAAAAAAGAAAACCCATAAAAAGAAAAAGGAAAATAGTAAGTCCATTCAAAGGAAATGGCATTATGAACCTAATGTAACAAAACTAGATAAATATCAGAAGTTTTCAAATGCCATTTACATAACTAGGTATGTCAATTTGACCCACACCGATGTGGAGCCCCGCCCCTAATGGGAAGGGTTTGATTCTATCCTTATCGTGCTATGAATGGATTTGGTACACAAGTCAAACCTGTTTCACTCCAACCCACCCTATTTAGTTTTAAAAACATATATAAATGGATATTTTTATTATTTAATTTTTGTTTTTTTTCCATTATTTTCATGATACTTTGGATTTCAAATCATAAAGTTCACAAAATTTATGATTATAATTGTGAAATATTAATTTGTTTAGGATTGTATTTCTGTGTTTAAGTTGAGCTAGCAGGGGGGTGCATAGAACTCACCCCGACTCCGAAGCGAGACGGAGCAAGGTGGGTTTGGTAATTGATTTTTCTCCATGGAATCGGTTTGGACAGGGGCAGTCTATACCATACCTGCCTCATTTGCATCCCAATACATAATATAGGAAGCAGCCTAAAAACCTAGTGGCAAGCTAGATATCTTTTATTTAGCCATCATGGAATAGCCACCAAAAATCTGTGATGTTTCTGACATGCTTTCAGAAGTACCAAGCATGTATAAGGCCATTTTTACGCATGAGCATGAATTAACAGTAGAAAGAAACTGGATAAGAATTTTGAACTGTGCAAAATCCAAAGCAGAATGGGGAATAAAACCATATCCTTAGAGCGGGAAGAAACTGAATTTGTGCAAAATGTGCCGTCTGATTGATTGCAGAATTCCAAATATAAGTTTTAAGGGGGAAATTATAAGACCATTGGAGTGCCAGAATGCCTCTATTGATTCAATTGTGCTTGCTGATTAAGCTGTCTCATTTAATAAATTAATTGTGGTCACTCATTAAACAGCTTAAGCTGCCCATCACTGTCATACAGTGTCAAAGTAAACATATTTAGCATTTTCATTTTTTTTTTTTTTTATGAGTGCATTTTAATTGATTCAAGAAAGAAATCCATTAAGCTAAAGTTAGTTCGTCAGGCTCAACTTTATTGTTTTTCTTTTCATTTTACTTCAGTCTTTCTCTTCTTTTGGTATGGTAAGACACCAATCAAAGTTCTGATAGGGCAACGTCTAAGATCACATCAACTGTAACAGATTGTAAGTGATCACCTAAAGTGTGATTTAAATTCATCTTGGAAGATATGTCACATATGCCCTTATCATGTCAAAGTAGACGTAAAAAGATAGATTATAAATTTAGAAAAAACTAAAGATTCCAACAGAAATACTCTTAACTCATATCCCATTCGTATTTTTATTAGCAACCAAAGCACACTGAGGTTGACCTAGCACACAAGAGCTAACTAAAAATCATAAGGGGCACAAAAAGGAAAGAAGAAAATAAAGAATTATTTTATATGTTGATTTCATTTATTGTTCAAGATGATGCTATAAAGAAATAAACTAAAGGAATTCCTCAAATAGATTACTCATCTTAACATATTAAATGAACATGCAAAAAGCTTGCATTTAATGAAACAAAGTAGTAGTTTCAATATCTGTAGTCTGTACCATATGAGCCCAAAAAAGGAACTTGAAAAATAGACAACAGTAATGAGCAAAATAGATTCCAAAAAGAAAAAAAGGAGTAAAAGAATTCGTAGAAACTGAAAGCAACAAAGAATTAAATATGTCAATACATGCAACCTATGGAATAAATATTACCTCAATTAAAATGTGATTCGAAGGATAACTAAATTAGGAACACAGGAGTCAGCTGCAACCTAAGAGATAGTTTTCTATCTTTTCTCATGAAATTACTTTATCTAGCAACAAACATAAGGGGAATAAACCTAACCTTTCCAAATCAAAGCCTCCAATACCAAGAACATAATCCAAGTCAACTTTTCCAAATTCTGTCTGCCTTAGATTAGCCATCCGATTTATGTTCTGAATTCACAAATAGTAACACATCATATTAAAGGGAAATTTTTGAAATGACCAAGATAAGAGAACTGAACAAGCGTGATAGATAAGCAATATGAAGGATACCAACCCTTATCCGCTGAATTAAAGAAGCAATTTCTGGCTGACCAACAAGATCAGTCTAGCACCAACATAGAACAACAAATCAGTCATGTCCAAGAGCAATAAATATTTCATCAAAAGTAAAAATTTATCCAGTAACTTACTTTTAGTTCAGGAAAATCCCATCAAAAGTAAAACTTTATCCAGTAACTTATTTCTCTATAAAAATAAATTCCAGACTACAGTGCTCCTATGAGATTATATAATCACGGTACAAAAAGGAAATCTACCCCTCATTAAGATGACCACTGCGGCAAGGCCAGAGAATTTCTTTCCACAATATGATTTTTTTTTTTTCAAAAGCAAGTATTAATTGAATAGCACCCAAAAGGAGGAAGCAGCTCAGAACAAGCTGCACAAAAACATATAGCCTCAAGCTATCCACAAAATCCAAAACTTAGTGACATGTGAACTCAAAAGCTAAAAGTACATTTTATGTTGTAAGCCTAGTAGCAGCACCAGATGGACCATAATCTGGGAAATGGCCCCGAGTTAAAAGCCATGAAAAGGATACAGAGAGGCTCAGTCTTCCAACAATCCTAATGTTTCAACTCAAACGTGTGGTGGCTGCACTAGGTGGCTTTGAGTTAGGAGAGCTCTGTGAATTAAAACAAGAAAAGAAATGTAAACTCAGTCTCTCAAGGATCCCAATGTTTCAGCTTGATCTTCTAAGAAGTTTAACTAAGTCAAGCGTACAACATACCGAGAGCTTAGCCCAAGTGGTACCATCTCTTCCTTCCAAATGGAAGGTTGAGTGTTCAAGTCCCCAGTGGGACAATAGTGGGTGTGTGTGTGATTTTATCTATCCCAAAAAAACTAAAGAAGACCAGGGTACAACATATGTGTATATAGATATAAAATAACACATGCCTTGTTTACTATGATACGGTCAGCATAAGCAATTTGCTCAACTGCCTCATTGACGACTCCTTCTGGCTTGACCTCGTCCAGATGAAAATCAGCATGTTTAGCATCAACTAAAGTGACAACGCCATCTAGCTTAACATCATTAAAAACCTGATCCTCTGCATAAAATGTCTGAATGATTGGCGCCGGATTTGCCAATCCTGAAGTAAAATGCATTTAGTAAGTTAAATGTTTTATATTCAATATGACAGAAAAACTAACAGACCAAGCACATGCACAAAGTTAAACATAACCTAAGGAAATCACGTGCATTTCATACTTTAAATGTCCTCTTGGCTGAATTTTCCTACCTGTGGTCTCTATTACAATATGATCAAATTTCCCTTTCTTTTTATTGACTAATTCTGCAATCATCCTGACAAGATCACCCCTCACGGTGCAACAGAGACACCCATTATTGAGCATAAGAATGTCCTCAGCCCCAACAGTTTTTGCAGCAACTAATGAACCATCAATGTCTACTTCACCAAACTGCAAAATTCAACAAACAAACAATATGGGTGTCTAACCAGGATGCACAATCTAATAACACGAAAACACAGAAGAAATTTAATAACAATTAACACTTGGGAGTTCAACCTCATACCTCATTCTCAATCACTGCAATGCGTTTCCCATGATCTGCAGTCAATATATGGTTTAACAAAGTTGTCTGTTTAAGATTAAAAAATAAAAAATTACAAAAAAAATTAAAAAAAAACACGTCAGTAAAATAATTGAATGCTCCGTTAGTGTAATAAACCAAAAAAGAAATGGTATGTCTAACTTTAATTGATGAGCAGACAATAGTACCATGCACCAACACACACACACAATGGAAAAGGGAAATTTTAAAATAGGGATAAAGATTGAGATTTTTTCAGCTAAAAATCCTAACAAATATATTACATTTAGGGTTCAAAACGTCTTACAGTATCTGTGAAGAGACAGGGAAAAGTAAAGGGGAAGGGAAAGGGAGGAAGACACAAAGAGGAAAATCCTGCAGGCAACTTTTGAGATTTTTCAAGGGGAGTGAATTACATTTATTCTTAATCTAGGGTGAATTTTTGTAAGTAGATGATCTATTCTCAATATAGGATTTTTACACATTGAAATTTAATATATTGCTCAAATAAATTTGATTAGGATTTTGTTGTACCTGAAATTCTAATGGTTGTTTACATGGTTATACTACGGGTCAATTTATTAATTTCAATTGTTTAGCATCTCACTTGACTAGAAATTGCTACAACTCTTATTTCAAATATTGAACACAAAATTAGATTAGGACAATTGGATTCTGAAAAATTCGATTTATGATCCATGATTATGTGAAGTAATGAATAAATTGAATATTTACCATTTATGTATATGATTACATATATGTGTGTTAATTTCAGGCGTTCCTTTGTGCAATATTTATGAATGATATCTAAAGTTAATTTGGGATTTTTAATAATCATAGCTAATAGAGTAGATATGCATTTTCAATTTAAAAGAAATTCTTGGAATTCTAGATCAAAAAATATAGGGTAAATTACACTGACCTCCCCTGAAGTCTGAACAAATTACACACAGGTGGAGCGTTTGGCCGTTATTACTCCGACCTCCCCTGTGGACGTTAGACTTCTAACAGACATTAAGTTGGAGTGCAAAATGTCATTTTTACCCTCAATATTTTAATAAAAAATTATCATATCATTTAAGGGATGGGCAAAATGGCCATTTTGAAAAATTTGGTTAACGGTTCTAATGGAAAGAAAATGGTAGGGATGTCGTTGAGACGCGTGCCAAACCTTAGGGGAGGTGAAAGTAATAAATCTCAAACGCTCTATCCGTGTGTAATTTGCCCAAACCTCAGGGGAGGTTAGTGTAATTTGCCCAAAAAAAATTATGGCAAAATAATGCGTAACTTACATGTAGTTCTTAGATGTAAGGAAATTAAACTCTATTTAATTGAAGAATAATGTACTAACTAAGAGAAAAACTTAAATCAGCTTCAATAAAGGAATAGACATTTTATGGTGTGATTCCAGCCATTCAAAGGCATGATTTCACACCATTTTTGACCCTATAAACTCAATACAAAATGTTGAATAACTTTCCTGAATATTTGCAACAAAAAAAAAAACTGCTTAAACAAGCTTTAAATTCATATGAGGAGACTTAACAAATTTTAAAAAGAAAAAAAAAACTTCTAAAAGAACAAAACTGGAATAATTCCAGGAATAATAATAACAGAAGAAGAAGAAGAAGAAGAAATATAAGAAGACTTCCACACCAGTGCACCATGCTTGTTGTTACTGAGGTCGATTTGTCACCTCAATTTTGCCTTTGTAATTGCACTTGGTCACACCAAGTCTGAGTAAACATGCCCAACACAACAAACACAAAAGGACCAAGGCACACGATATAGAGGACAAAGGTCTCAACTCTCAACCTTTAAATTTTCTCACTTCAGGTACAAAGTAATCCACCTAAGGACTTTCAAGCAAACACACCACACTCATGGTCTGGCAAATGCAGCCCCAACAAGGCCTATATTATAGGCCTCACACAAAATTGTCCACAATTGCCTAGTCTGAATCTAGACGGATTGAAGCATTTTGTTGACATCCCAACAGCTTAGGATCTGTTGGCGCAATCAATAGCAGCTTAGGATGAGTTGGCGCAATCAATAGCAGCTAACCAATCTTGCAGGTGACATTCCCAACTGCTAGGGTGTATTAGACGAACCAGCATTTGCCACCAAAGTATTTTGTTTAGTGGCAGTTACCGGAATAGCATGTATGCGTATTTTTTGTAGGTCCAGTGACTACATGTGAATATTTAATTATTCGGTGATACCATGTCAGTAAAATAGCATAGTATCACTGTAATATGGAAGTTTCTTTTCCTACTGGTCAAGTTAGCTGATCAAGTGCAGAAAAAAATAGCCTCTTTTTATGCATAACAATTTGCTTGATCTGTTATGCATGATTAGCTAAGTGGCACTAACAAAAAAATGTTGCCTCAATGCTGAACTGGAAAATAACAAAAGCACTCGAACCTACGGGAGATAAATCTAGTGTAAAGAGGCCATTTTCCACATTTTCGTTTTACATATGACTTCAAAAGTACCACATCTACTAGAAAAGCGCGCATAAATACATATACAAATTTGAAGCAATCAAATTATCAAAATTCAATTCAATATATATGAACAAGTAGGCTTTTCTTAGAAAGATCGCACCTTGCCGGAACCCAAAAAACCAGTGATAATTGTCGCCGGAATTCTATCATCAGCGGGAATTTTCGTCAAAGCATCGGAAGTCTCGCCCTGTGGTGTCATGGTTGTTGCCGCTACAGTTGATCTGCGAATGAATCTCTTCAGTTTATTTGAATTAAGAGTGACCATTTTCAGATGACTTGAGGAGGTTCGGAAACTCCGAGAGTATTGAACCTCCGCTCTCCTCAAAATAGGGAAGAACGGTGTCTGTCGCTTAGTCAATCCGACAAAGGTAGTAACCATTTCCATCGACTTTGAAGCCATTGCTGAGGCTGCCAAGAGGGGGAGGTTTTAGGGGTTTTAGATAGATTTTTCGGGGAGAGGAAGAGACGATTGTGTGAACCAGTCTTATCTGGTAAGTATAATATAAAGCAAATTTTAACTTTTCGTATGTTTGCCCACTCAAAGCGATAACTCGGGTGAGTTAACAGTAAAACTCGTAATTCTACGTATAAATTGTTCTAACTCTAGTTCAATTTTAACTTTACTTTCAACCTTAATTACTCTAACTCATTCTTAAATTTTTAAACTCGAATTTACAACTCGGGTTAAAATTTTAGGTTAAAAATCGGATTAATTCGATTTATCTATATCACCAATTATGAAGTACGGATACTTCCTCGGAAGCTATGAAGCACGGATACTTCCCCGGAGGCGCCGTGGCCGTATCGGATACATATCCGATACGAATACGGCTAGGATATGGCCGAACACATATCGGATACTCCCGGGAAGTATCCGTTTTTTTTTAAATAATTTTTTTATTTTCGGATACGGCAGGATACGGCACAGATACTTGGGGATACGGCCAGAATACTTCTCGAATACGTTTGATTTTTTTTTATTTTTTATTTTTATTTTTTTTTAAAGATGGTAGCCATATTGTAATATTAAAATTTAAAAAGCTTAGTTAAAATGTGGGGCTTAATTTGTAATAAATCAAAAGATCTTTAATGTTGAAAAAAAAAATCATTTAAGTTAAAACTTAAAACTTAATTTGTGTTCTATTAATTTTTTTGTATAATATATAAAATATATATATATATATATATATATATTTGTCGTATCCCGCCGTACCCGTATCCTATTTTTTTGAGATTTGCCGTATCGCCGTATCCGTATCGTATCGTATCCGTATCCCGTATCCGTATCCGTGCTTCATAGCTCGGAAGCCTCATGTCAGTATTGACTACGTATCTGATACGGATACGACCAGATACGTATCGGATACTCCCTGAAAGTATTTGATTTTTTTAAATAATCTTTTTATTTTTTAATACGCCAAAATACTTGAGGATACATGGTGGATACTTAGAGATACATTTGAGCAAACTTGTAATTTTTTTTTTTTATAAAAAAAAATGGTGCCCATATTGTAATATTAAAAAACTTAGTTAAAAGGTAGAGCTTAATTTGTAATAATCAAAAGATCTTTAATGTTGAAAAAAAATATATATTTAAGTTAAAACTTAATTTGTGTTTTATTAACTTTTTTGTATAATATATATATTTGTCATGTCCCGCCGAACCATATTCTATTTTTTTGAGATTTGGCGTATCTGTATCATGTCGTATGCATATTTCGTATCCGTATTCGTGTTTCACAAATCACCAACCTCTATGTTGAAAATTTAAAGTGATATTATTCCTAAATACACACAAAATTAAGAATTTAATGCACGTTTCTAAAAAATTACAAACAAAATTTTAGGAAATTAATTATCCAAAGTGTTAACATACAATAAATTAAGATTTAAATAAATAAAAAAGTTGAAAATAAAAATGTTATCATAATTTGAATATTATATATAATATATTTAAAATAAAAAAAAGTATGTACAAAAATAATATTACAATTTGGGTTTGAATCGAGTTCGGGTTGTTGGAACCTCAACCTAAGCCCAACCCTAATTAAGTTCAGGTGGAGGTTTTTCAACCCAAGCTCAACCCTAATTGTAAAAATAATTGTCCAACCCAGTAAAAATCTAGTTGGATTCGGGTTGCCCAACCCAAGTTGCACCCTTACTACTCACACTAAGGCACATCGATCAGTGGTTCACACGATTGAGTTACTTATAATTCTCGGTGGGAAGAGAGTGTACTCAATTAGGATTTTAAATGATTTTGAAAGACATTTTTTAAATAATAGACTTTCATGAATTTTTATAGATTTAAGTAGAATTTATGGATTTCTATAGACATTTATTACATACTTTTATGAATTTTTATAAACTATTATTACAGACTTTCATGAATTTGTATAGACTTCTATTAGAGATTTTGATGAATTTTTATACAACTGTAATGATTTCTTCAATATATTTTATTTATTTGAATTGTATTTTTTCGTACAAGTAAACCAATTGTTCAAAATCTGCTATTTGGAATTATTCAATAGAATTATTAAGAACCTATACAAAGTTTTATATATCTCTCCTCGTAACAGTGTGAATAATGATTAAGGCCCTGTTTGGATTGGCTTTTGAAAAGCGGCTTTCGACTTTTTAAGCTCAAAAGTCGTTTTGGAAAGTGTTTGGATTGACAAGGCGGAAGAGCTTCAGAGTCCAAAAAGAGCGTTTAAAGGAAGCTGGGGGGTACCAGCTTCCTGATTTAACTTCTGCTTCTCTTTTTCTTCTGCGTAAAAGTCGAAACAAAAACTCTGCCAAACAAGGCCTAAGTAATATATGTTAAAATGAAAGTTGAACATATGATTTGGATTGTGTTGAACCATGTTATTTTATTCGTATTATATGCTAAGCTGGAATTGTAGTCAACGGTTTTTAAAATTTAGAATCGAAACTTAAAACGTAGCGAACGATTTGGTTCGGTTCAACTATAATTTTGATCCACCAGTCTTTGTGCATCCCTATCGGTGACATGTGCCTATTTTGAATTTAAAATATAAGAGAGAGAAACGAATAAATTAAATATTTTGCCTTCTAAAAAAATAAAGGGATATGGAAGATTTTATTTACCAAAAAAAAAATGGAGGATTTTGGGGGAAGAGGATGGGATTGTGCAATTTTCTTATTTTAGTTCATACCATATATATATAATTATAATTGATAGAAATTTGTTTCCTTTTAGTTGATGGAATACAAGGAGACCAAATTAAATATTTTGTATATATATTTATTAATTGAGAAAGTGTAGGCCTAACAATTCTACTAACTATCAATTTTTCTTTATTTTTTAAGAGAAGGAAAGTCAAGGTTTGCAACATTCACCGTCAAATTAAACTATCAGCCAAAATTTCTCTAACTTCCCCTGTAGTTTAAACAAAGTAATAAGTAGGTCCAATCTATTAGTTACCGTTAAATAAGTCGGAATATTTGTTTGGAATGACAAAATTACCTTTCAAATAGATGAAGTTACATTCTTAGCCTTAATTAATGTATGTTGTGGCAAAACTAATCGCAAATATATAACTTAAATGGCCCCTAACTTTTTCTACATAAAGTTCATCTTCTTCCAATTTTGGAATTATTTTCGTTGCACAACATATTAAGTAAGGGTAAAATTATAATTTCATCAATTTGAAGAATTATTTTGACAGTAAAAAATATATTCTGCCGAAGTTAACAATCAACTAATGGAGTGAACCTTTTTATTACTTTTGTTGAAACTTGATGGAATGGTAGAGTGATTTTGGCTCATAGTTTGAACTGAGGTGAAAGTTGCAAACCTAAGGATCTGAGAGTAAATTATCTTATTTTTATAACAAACATTTACTAGCAAATGGAACAACTATTTAATTTTTTTTCTTCCCATTGTCATTCTTAAATAAATTTTATAGATGATACTGTTTTTTTCTTTTTTCTTTTCTTATTAGTCAATCAAGCACAATGAGAATTTAACATCAACCTCCTTTTATTTTATTAGTTTTTTATACCATTTATTTATTTTTTATCTAGTAACTAATATTATCATTTATTTTATTTTTTCTCTCCATTATACAAAACACGTTTAAAATATGAAAAGAGACGACAAATTATCTCGCCCCACCCCCTATTGGGATGGTTCCTTTTTCATAATTAAAACATCAAAACTCTAATATTTTATCTTTTTATCATTCAATGGTTATGTCAGATTTATTGGTTTTTTTTTAAATATATTGTTAAACAGGTCAGGGTGGTTGGGGAAGAGATTAGATAATTTAATATGGGACGAGATTTGAGAGTATTTGGTAAACAATTTTGGATTAAAATGAGTTTTATTTGTTAAACGGGAACAAGTATGGGAGAGGAACCCTTGCCCAAAACTCGCCCGCTATCGTGCTCGCTTCATATTTTCCAGCTTGGTTCATAAATTTAGGATCGGCCCATAGGCAGGAGTGGAGCGTGTACTAGTTTGTTTAGAGGGATGAAAAATGGATCACCACAGATCAATATTTATACTTATTTTAAAAATGGATTTCACTTTATTATTATTGATTTATCTTTTACATATATAACAAGTTCACAATTAGCAAACTTATTACATAAAGAGAAAGTGCTTCATATGTGTGTGGTATGGGGAGAAGGATAAAGGAGAGAGGGAAAGATGGAAGGAATGAACAAGTTTTCGGTTAAAAAAAAAAAGATAATGCTACTCAAGCAGAATTTTTAGACAGAATTCGTAGACAGAAACATTTACATCCATTAGATGCATGTGGGGAGTAGCATTATAAAAATAAAAAAAATGCAACAAACCATCTCTCTTTGCTCATAAATTTCCATCATCCCAAGATTGAAAGGGAGAGACTGAAAACAATAATATATAATGTAAAGTCATATTATTCTCCTTACTAATTTTGGTCAATTTATATAACAAACTATGATAGTACAAAAAAATTTAAATATTTATTTTCCTTCCTCCTAACCAAGCAAAGAAATATGTGTTATCCCAACCACCTTTCACTATTTTTTAAGGTTTCATATTATATTATCAATGCTAAATACACTTTTCTCTCCTTTATATTGGGTTTATTACACCCGCCCCCATGTGTTTTAAAACATATTATACTTACCTCCTCCTATAAATAGAAGCTGAATGGTTGTCGAGGAAAATATAAAATTACGATTGTACCCTTTACACTTACCTCCCATTTAATCGAGTTTATTACACTCGTTTCCCTATGTTTTGACATATTGTACTTACCTCTCTAGTTTGCACATTTGTAACAAATACCCCCACCATCAATGACACTAATGGTCAATAATAACATAGCCAAATTTAAAGATTTACATGACAAACATGTCTTTCAAATATTTATAGAAAAACTTTTGTTCTACGTTGCTTATGCAAAAAGATAAATCTGACCCAATTGGAGAAAAACATAAGTAATTTTCTTCTAGATATCCATCTTTCATCTTATCTTTCTCTCTCTAAATCTATTGTCAATTATATAATTATATATATACACACACACACACACACACTCGTTAATATATCCTTCAGTTTGAGTCATTTTGGCCTTTGATATATCCTCTCATGTGTTTCAGTGATGATGATGAACAAAGAAACCTAATTTATGTTCGAATGGTGATGATGAACAATTAAACCTAATAGGTTTTAGAATGTTTCTTTATTCTAAGTGTTTGTCAGACATTTCGAACAAAATGAAACGAGTTTTGATCATTTGAAACGTTTTAGCCTTTAGAATTTATGAAAATTTGTGCTAGGGTACAAGGTAACTGTAATAGAAATATTTTAAAGTTAAAATTATTTTTATATAATAACAAGGGCATAATCATCACATTTTTCGTTAACAAACATTAACGTTTGTCATTGAGAGGAGGTAAGTGTATTATGTCAAAATACAGAAAAGACAAGTGTAATAAATCCAATCTAGAGAAGAGGTAAGCGTAATTTATCTAACATAAATGAGATTTTTATTATATAAATCTTTAAATTTCACTACGCCAGTATTGACGCTTGACTGTTAATGTCATTGATATTAGGGATATTTGTTACCAATTTGTAAATTAGAGGAGAGTAAGTGTAATATGTAAAAATAAAATAAAAAAGAGTGTAATAAAACTAATGTAGAGGGGAGGCAGGTATAATTTAGCCTATTCATCAATAACAGAATAACTTATGATTGGACTAATAAAATGAAATATCGAGGCTCCATTCAGTAAAAATCCAATTGGTAAAGAATCTATCCATCACACTCAATTTTGATATACCAAACGGAACATTAATCGATCAACACCGAACAAACGCGTCGGATTCCAGCGAACAAACCAAAGCGAGGGGTTCTTCTTTCTTTCTCATCCTAATTCCATCGAACACTCGCGTCGGATTCCGACGAAACAAGGTTGTGAGCTGGGTTGCACTCTTCACGAAGACAAACCATCGACCAATACGACGACAGAGGAGAACTGGAGGAGTGATTACAATTGTAGATAAAACACGAAATGAATCTGTACGCACACGACCTCTCTTTCTATGATTTCGGCTTCTCCGATCCGACGATCATCGACTCTCTCTCTCGCACTTCGTCGATGATCTCATCTTCTTCAACAAAAGCACCACCAATTCATGATGATTATGAACCGCCAGTAATGCCCAAGAAGACGACTAGCCCTCCCAAGCACCGTCACGATGGCACTTCGCCTCTGCCTTTAGGCATGGATTGGAGCCCTCCTCCTCGCAAATGGGTAATTTTTTTCATTTTTACATTCTTTTAATTCAAGCCTGTTTGATTTTCGATCGTATATCTCTCAATTGTTTGATTTATGGTATATTTCAATTTCTAGGGTTTTGTTGAGTTCCAGTTTCTGGATTTTGTTGTTGATGATTTTATTTTATCCCCTAGAATGCACATAGTTGTTCTTGGTTTTAAGTTTTCTTGTAGAGCTTTATTAGACTGAATCTGAGACAAGAAGTATAACTTTTGATCACTAAAAATTGGAGTATTGTATTTGTTGCCCCTAAAAACTAACTATTGACGGGATTGGTTGGAGTCCCATGTCATCTCCATCTACGTGCCTATAATCTATACTGATTCACCGTACACCTCTTCCTATTAGTAATCATACTTGTGCAAGTGTCGCTTCTGTGTGGAATTTGAAAGTGGTGTAAATGTCAAAATGGTAACATTATTTTTCATAAATTTGTCGATTGACCTAGGCCAAATGGGTCATACTACACCCGAATCACCGTGTTATAAAGGGAAGGATGTTGATGGGTCTGTTTGGTTCAATTTTCAGGGAATATTTTTCTATCCCTGGAAAACAAAAAGGGTTAAGAAAACTTGTTTGTTTGACAATATTTTTGAAAGTTGTTTGAGAAAAACAAAGTTCAAAAATATCTATTTCATAATAAACGTCCTCGTAGATTCCTGAAAACTGTTTTGTTTTTAGAGAATTAAACCAAACAAACAAGTATTCGTGCAAAAACAGGTGGAGCCTTTTAGATATTGGTAAATTACACTCACACCTTTTGAGGGTTCACCTAATTACACATGGGTGTATAATTTTCGAAACCTACACTCACATCACCCATGGTTTGGTGCGTGATTACACTCAATCTCCAACTGTCATCTAATCGTTATGCAAAAAGTCCCTCTTACAACAACCCCCCCCCCCCCCCCCCCCATTTTTGAAAAGACATTGTTGACCTCACTTAATCAGTTGAAAAGACCAAATTGCCCTGATTTTACTTTGATGAAGTTTTCTTGTATTTAACATATAAGCCCCCCCATATATATATATATATATATTTCACCACTCTCTTTTTCCAAATACCACAACACAACTCAACTCAACTCATCTCCTTCTCCGCAATTCTCACCAAAGAACAGATTTTCAAAATTGAAGACACCGACAAAAAAAAAAACCAACAAACCCAGGTACATATAAGTGTATATATGATATGTGTCAATTATACTGGACACATATATTATGTATATTTACTAGTATAGTCATATGATTGAATGAATGAATGAAAAAATAAGGGTATTATACATATAAAATATCAAATAGGAAAGGAACCCATTAATGCAAACTTTAAGGCACCGTTTGAACCCTGAATGAAATCCCACATTCTGGGTATGTACATCATATATGAAAGAAATTGAAAAACATTTCGCTTGGTTACATGTATTGGTATATCATTATATATAATAAGGAGTGCCAATTCTTTTACTTGGAAAATGACCATTTTCTTACATATAATACCAGGTATGAAACTAAAATTTGGACTGTATACATGTCCAAATTTTGACTTGGACCACATATATATTATGTATATTATCTAATAAAAATTAAAAGGCCATATATGAAAGAACACGAGAGAGCTTGGACAAATCCATTCCCAAATCACAATTTCACCGCACTTACCCAAAATCGAGCATTTTTTTCCTAATTTCTCATCTCATCTTCTTCTCTGCAACCTCCAAATCGGGCTCTCTCAGCTATGAGATGATGTTTTTAGAATTATACACAACCAAATCTATTTGTGTACAATGCGATGATTAGCGTTCATGCTTGTAAAATAAATGATTGGATAGACCCAATTTGCGCCAGGCCTTGGCTTTGTACAAGCACCTGTGAGATTCTCTGTATATAAAAAGTGTATATATGCGGGTATATATACATATGGACCTGGGAGTTTTATTTTTTGGTGGGTGGAAAGAGAGAAGAGGTGATGGTGTTGGAGGGGGGAGGAGGAGAGAGAAAGGGTGCAGTTGTGGGTGGAGGTGGGGACAAAGAGGAGTTGGCGGTGGCCATGGAGAGAGAGAAGGGGTGGTGCTCGAACGGTGTTGGTGGTGCTGCTGCAGCCATTTCTTTGTGTTGGTTGTTATGGATGGTGGTTGGTTTTAGAGGGAGGGACCTTGGGGTTAATTTGGTCATTTCATCTTAATAGATTTTTTTAATAAAATTTGATTATTATATTGATGGGCAAGACTGTAATTTCACGCTCACCATTAACGTCCGTTACTGACACAATCTTGAAGGGGGTGTGAGTGTAGGTTTCTTCTAATTATACACCTTGTGTAATTAGGTCAAAGTTGTGCTCCCCTTTGAGCACTCTTTAATGAAATCTTACTTATCAAAAAACCAAAAAAAAAATAGGTCAAACCTCAGGGGCAGGGCCGGCCCTGGGCCTAGGCGAGGCCTAGGGCCCCAAAAATTTTTAATTTTTTGAGGGCCCCTAGCCCACTAGATGTTATTTAAAAAATATATATAGTAACTAATAGCCCAATACACTAGTCTGAGCCAATAACAAAGTGGGCCTCATTTAAAAAAATGATAATGGTCCAATACAATGGTCTGAGCCTCATTTAAAAAAAAATAAAATAAATTACTACTAACTATTTGTTTTAGGCATTTTTTTTTTTTTAAAACTCCTTCCCAATACACTAGTCTGGGCAATAACAAAGTGGGTCTCATTTAAAAAATAATGATAATGGTTTAATGCAATGGTCTGGGCCTCATTTTTTTTTTTTAAAAATAATTACTAATAACTATTTGTCTTAGACATTTTTTTTTTTTTTTAGAACTCCTTTTCTTTTATTCTTTTATTTTCACAACGGCAATGCAACGACTTTCCTTTGGGGATTGTAAGCACTTTAATTGATAATTTTGCAGCTCAAAATGCAAGACGATCATATCACATTTACTTTGATATGAATTTCAATTTTGATTTTTGTGACTAAAGTGTGTTGAATATTTCTTTTAATTTTTTTATGTGAACTGGATCGTGCTATTTATAAAGCACCAAGATCAGGATTTTTTTTTCAACATTAATTTATTTTATTTGTTTAATGTCTCATTTTAATAAAAATTTTGCACTCCTATAGAATTTATCCGCACGTGAAAATTTAGGTAGAAAGGGCCCCATTTGAAAGTCCGCCTAGGGCCTCTCAACATTTTTGTAATCTCAGGGCCGGCCCTGCTCAGGGGGTATGAATGAAACTTACCCTTGAGATATTGATGGTATGTTATCAGGAAAAAATAATAAAAAAAATACCTCTCATCCCAAGAAAACTAATAGTAACAAGAGAATAAGAATTAAAGCATGACAAAACGAGAAATCCTTGGCTTGTTTGGTTCATTTCTCTAAAAATAGTTTCAAGAGTTCTGGAAACAGAAAATTGGTTTAGAGAACTACAAATATACATTTTTTGACTTAATTTTGAACAAATAAAAAAACAGTCAACTAAATGGAATTTTGAACTATTTTCTATTTTGTTCGCTTGTCCCTAAGAATAGAAAACAATTCTCAGAAAAATGAACCGAGCAAGCTCCTTGGTTATCTAGGAAATTTAGAATCTGACGTAGATCATTAACCTAAAGCATTGGAGTATCCAAAACCCTTTGGTTCTTCTGCTCACTGGTATTTCACTTACTAATTTGAATCTATCTCCTTCTAGGGTTCTATTAGATCAACCAAAGAAAGATATAGATAAGGATGTGAGGAGAAATCTAGCGACTAACACTGAATTATTTACTAGTGTAATTTCGGGGCAGACTGTAACTTAGGGAGGTAAATGGAGAAGAAGAAAAGTCACAGAGTGATAAATGAGGGAGAGATAGAATCAAAATAAGAAGGGGTTAGGAAACTAATTAATAAGCAGTACCAGAATGAGATAAAATGGAAAAAAAAAGTTATATGTGAGGGAAGATGAAGTCACAGAGAGTGGAAGGAGTGGGAAATGGAGGAGATAGTAAGAATGGAATAAGAAAGCGAGGAAAAATGGTGGTGGGATTTTAGATCCCAGGTCTTATAAGATAGGAAATTATCACAGAAAAAGCCAGATACAGAACTACCATTAATGGAAGAAGGATTATAGCAGATTTTACGTAAAATTTTATGCAATTTTAGTTCTTGATTCTACTATACCATATAATCGTGCAATTTTAGTTTTCTTATTTCTAACTTTTTACCATTTTAAACTAAGGGGAGAAAACCTACCTATCTTGTTATTGCTAATTGTGTCTTCACATGCAAAAGAATCAAGCATATTGTTATGTTGTGGCCCGAATTTGGTCTCAGTCTGGGTAGTGTTGTGACCTGGTTTTGACCCGAAAATGGGTTTTGTGTGACAATTTTATGACCCCTTTTTCACTTGCGAGTTTTTGACTTGGATTAGGACTCTCTTGTAGCTCGATCTATAAGGGCATCTAAGGGTTTGGAGTGAGTGAGAGAAAATATTGAAAACGCAGAAAGAGAGTGAGAGAGTGAGAGTTAGGGTTTGGGGTTGGAACTTGTAATCTCCTGATTTTCGTATAGTGAAATCTTTCGCTGGATCTTCGCCATGAACGTAGGCACATCGCCGAACCACGTAAATTCCTGTATTCTGTGTGTTGTGCTTGTTTCGTTTTGTGTCGTATTTCGTGATTGTGCTTGGTTCGCGACAGTTTTTCACAATAAATTGATATCAAAGCTTTCGGTTCTAAGCTGGGATATTGACCAAGTTTATGAAAATCGAGAAGTTTAATGGCATGAACGACTTTAACCTGTGGCGGGTTAAGATGCAGGCCTTGTTGGTTCAACATGGGATATCCAAGGTGTTGAAGGGAAATAATGCATTGCCAGAAAAGTAGAAGGACGATTAGAAAGATGAGGCTATCGAGAAAGCACACAGTGCGATTTTGTTGTGCTTGAGTAACGAGGTTTTGCGAGAAGTTTATGGAGAAACTACGGTGAATGGGCTGTGGAGCAAGTTGGAATCCCGTTATATGACGAAATCTCTTACGAATCGCTTGTACCTAAAGAAGTGGTTGTTCACTCTTTAGATGCCAGAAGGTTCGTATCTGAAAGATCACTTTGACAAGGTTAATGCTGTCATCATGGATTTGAATAATATTGATGTTAAAATAGAGGATGAGGATCAGGCTATTATTCTGTTGTGTTCTCACCACCCTCGTACGAGAACTTTGTCGATACAATGATGTATGACAAAATTAATTTGTCTATGGAAGACATGAGGGCATCTTTGAATTCTAAGGAGTTGCAGAGAAGGACGTTTGAGGGCAATACAGAAAGTTCGCCAGAGGGCTTGGTTGTTAGAGGGAGAACGGATCAAAAGAAGGGTCAGGCATCAGAGGTCGTTCTAAGTCTAAGAATTAATCGAAGGTGTTGAAATGCTTCACTTGTCACAAGAAAGGGCACTTCACTACTTCAGGAAAGATTCTCCAGAGCGTAAGAAGGGAAAGGGAAAATCCTTCAAAGCCGATGGGGTAGCTGCTGCAGAGGGTAATGATTCAGATGGTGGTAGCGTTCTCACAATTTCTGCCCGTGGCTCTAGCGATGAGTGGATACTTGATTCGGGTTGCTCGTATCACATTTGTCTTAATAGGGACTGGTTTACCTCTTATCGTTCCATTGATGGAGGGGAAGTTTTGATGGGGAATAATGTGCCGTGCAAGGTTGTAGGTATCGGTACAGTTTGAATCAAGATGTTTGATAGTATAGTGAGAACACTGACTAATGTTAGGCATGTTCTAGAACTGTAGAAGAATTTGATTTCCCAGGGTACGCTGGATTCCATCGACTACAGTTACAAGGCTAAAGTTGGAGTCATTAGGGTTTCAAAGGGTGCTCTTGTGGTGATAAAGGGACTGAAGCAACATGGTTTGTATGCTCTGCAGGACAACACAATTATATGTTCTGCTGCAGGATCGTCCTCAAATCCAGATTTAGATACTACCAGGTTGTGGCACATGTGGCTGGGGCATATGAGTGAGAGAGGGATGGATGTTCTGAGTAAGCAGGGTCTGCTTGGTGGTCAAAAAATCGAAAAGCTGGATTTTTGTGAGCATTGTGTCTTCGAGAAACAGTGTAGAGTAAAGTTCAGTGCATGAATTCATAGGACTAAGGGCACATTGGATTATATCCATTCTGATCTTTGGGGTCCTGGTTAATTCACATGGTGGTGGTAGATATATGATGACGTTGATGGATGATTTTTCTCGAAAAGTTTGGGTTTATATTCTGAAACACAATAATGAGGCCTTTGTCACGTTCAAGCAGTGGAAGACCTTAATTGAAAAGCAGACTGGAAAACAGGTTAAACGCTTGATGACAGACAACGGTTTGGAGTTCTGTGATGGAGAATTTAATGAGTTTTGCAAGACTCACGGGATTGTGAGACACCACATAGTGAAGAAAACTCCACAGCAGAACGGATGAATAGAACACTATTGGTGAGAGCACGGTGTATGTTGTCTAATGCTGGGTTAGACAAAGTGTTCTGGGCTGAAGCTGTTTCCACAGCTTGTTTCTTGGTGAACCAGTCTCCATCGATTGCTATCGATTGTAAAACTCTGGAGGAGGTATGGTCTGGTTCTTCTGCTAGTTACAGTAATAAGAGAATATTTGGGTGTCCTGCGTATGCTCATGTCGATGAGGGGAAGCTTGAACTGAGGGTTAAGAAGTGCATATTTCTTAGTTATGAGCCTGGGGTCAAGGGTTACAGATTGTGGTGCCCAGAAGTTTCGGGAAAGAAATTACTTGTTAGAAGAGATGTGACGTTTCATGAGTTTGCGATGCTTACTCCACAGAAGGAGTAGTTGATTCAGCCAGAGCTTAGGGTGTCAGTGAGCATGTGGAGCTATCAAAGGTTCAGTTAGAGAGTGTTCCTGATCAGTCGAATGATGAGCAGGTGTAGTTTCAGGTTGAGAAAGAAGATGCACAATTACAACGGTACAATGTGGCTAGAGACAGACCGAGGAGGGAGATTAAGCCACCTCAAAAGTATGGCTTTTCATATGTTGATTTGGTTGCTTATGCACTTAGTGTGGCAAAGAGTATTGATGAGCAGGTACCATGTACTTATCACAAGGCCATCACGGGTGGAGAGTCAGCACAGTGGTCTGTTGCCATGAGTGAGGAGATTGAGTCTCTTCATAAGAACCAGACTTGGGAGCTAGTCAAGAAGCCTAAGGGCTAGAAGATTGTGGACTGTAAATGGGTGTTCAAGAAGAAGGAAGGAACTCTAGGAGTGGAAGATGCGAGGTTCAAGACACGTTTGGTGGCGAAAGGCTATATACAGAGGGAAGGGGTGGACTTCAATGAAACTTTCTCTCTTATTGTGAAACATAACTCAATCCGAGTGTTACTTGCTATGGTTGCTCTATATGATTTGGAGTTTGAGCAGTTTGATGTCAAAACTGCGTTCTTGCATGGAGAGTTGGAAGAGCAGATTTATATGCATCAGCCTAAGGGGTATGAGATTCTGGAAAAGGAAGACCATGTTTGCCTACTGAAGAAGTCCTTGTATGGGCTGAAGCAGTCTCCTAGACAGTGGTACAAGTGATTTGACACCTTTATGGTTGAGAGTGGCTATTGTAGGAGTGAGTTCGACAGTTGTGTGTATCACAGGAGACTCTCAGATGGTTCGTATTTGTACTTGTTGCTCTATGTTGATGACATGTTGATAGCTTGCAGAAACATGTCAGAAATCAACTTGTTGAAGGGTCAACTTAGTGGTGAATTTGAGATGAAGGATCTAGGTGCCGCGAAGAGAATTTTGGGTATGGAGATTTACAGAGACATAGGAGCGGGCGGATTGTATTTTTCACTGAAGAAATACATTGAGAGGTGTTGAAACGCTTCGGTATGCAAGCATCAAAGCTTGTGAGTACTCCATTGGCAGCCCACTTCAGATTTTTGGCAGAATTGTCACCATAGACCGAGGAAGAGGTGCAACACATGTCTCGTGTTCCTTATGCTAGTGCAATTGGTAACATCATGTATGCTATGGTGTGCACTAGGCTAGACATTTCATATGCAGTTAGTGTAGTGAGCAGATACATGGATAAACCTGGGAAGGGTCATTGGCAGGCTGTGAAATGGATATTGCGTTATTTGCGAGGTATTGCAGATGTTGGATTAGTCTATGACAGATGCAGCAACACATCTGGGAGTGTTGTTGGATATGTTGATTCGGATTATACTGGAGATCTTGATAGAAGGAGGTCCTTGGTAGGGTATGTCTTTACTCTTTTTTGTGGGAGTGTGATCAATTGGAAGGCGACTTTGCAGTCTACAGTTGCATTGTCTACTACAGAGGCTGAGTACATGGTTGCCACAGAGGCAGTGAAGGAAGCTATATGGCTTAGAGGCTTGGTTAGTGATCTGGGCTTGCAGCAGGATGATTTGACTGTATTTTGCGACAACTAGAGAGTGCTATACATCTGACTAAAAATCAGATGTTCCATGAGAGGACCAAGCATATTGATGTCAGGTTGCACTTCATCAGAGATGTGATTGCACATTGCATATTGTGCTATTGCAGTGAGGAAGATTGGGACAACAGAGAATCCAACAGATATGATAACTAAGGTCATTCCTACTATCAAGTTCAGACATTGTCTGGGCTTGATTGGTGTTTACAGTTGCTGAGGCCCTTAGGGGCATGCGAAGGAGGCGAAAGGAGTAGCTGGGATTGCGGAGCTTGGCGGAATTCGAGCCAAGGTAGAGATTTGTTATGTTGTGGCCCGAATTTTGTCTCAGCCTGGGTTGCTTTGTGACCCGATTTTGACCCTAAAATGGGCTTTGTGTGATAATTTTATGACCCATTTTTCGCTTGTGGGTTTTGGACCCGGATTAGGACTCTCTTGTAGCCCGATATATAAGGGCATCTAAGGTTTTAGAGTGAGTGAGAGAAAACATTGAAAACGCAGAAAGAGAGTGAGAGAGCGAGAGCTAGGGTTTGGGGTTGGAATTTGTAATCGCCAGATTTTGATTTTCGTATAGTAAAATCTTTTGCCGGATCTTCGCCGTGGATGTAGGCACATCGCCGAACTACATAAATTCCTGTGTTCTGTGTGTTGTGCTCGTTTCGTTTTGTTTCGTATTTGATGATTGTGCTTGGTTTGCGACAGTTTTTCACAACACATATCATAGTGGATATGTTCATATGGTTTAAAAGTGATTTTTACTCGGTGAACATAAGGTCTACAACAATATGATTATTGTGAAGCATGTCTATTTAGTTTATTATTAAGCTTTGTTAGGTTGACTCAAATTCCTATTGTGATTAGGTTTCTATTATAGAGTTGTATCTTATTAAGTAATTTCTTAGTAGGCAAGTCTTGGTTTCAAGAAAAGAAAGTACTTGTTAGGCAAGTCTTGGGCTCTAAGGAATTGTAATCCTAGTCCACCAAGGAATTGGGTTTTGGGCTCTATAAATAGTTACCTATGTTATAGGTTGAGATGAGTGAGAAGAGAAGAGGCAACAATCTCATTGTTTCTGAGAGGACACTTAGAGAGAGAATTCTTGTTTAGAATTTGTGATTTCCTTTTGAGTGAGATTGGGTGTACCAGGTTTAAGGGTTGAAAGTTGAGCGTACTCTTGATACAATTCTTCAACTTGTACTGTTACAATCTATATAGTGAAATCAGACTCTCTGTGGACGTAGGCTTGTTTTGCCGGATCACATATAATTCTTGGTGTGTTTTTGCAAATTTCTTTGTGTTTGTTTACTTATCATCATATCGTAATATTTGGTGGTTCGTGATTGGGGGCTTATTTTTCAACAAGCTTAATACTTGTATTATTGTCTTAATGGTTTGAGTGACACCTTCATATACTTGTCACTATTAAAGCTATTCTTTTGTCTTCATGCAAAACATTTCTTTTCTTCTGATGCAGGATGGACAGAACTCTCTGTGGCCACATGATCCTCAGACAGGGTGGAGTTATTGTGTCACAATTCCTTCTTGGATTATCCTACCAAAATCAAGAGGTTCAGATCCTGTGGTGGTACGCATTTTTGTTTCTTTTTCAATATACTTGGTGGTCTTCTACTTTCACAAATATGCATATCTGCATGCAGAGAATTGCTTGTTTTGTCCATCAGGTTCAAAGTCAATTCAAGTTGGTAAATTTTTCTAATTATCTGGTTTTACTCGATTTATTTAGGTACACCTTTGGATCTATGTTTGATGTGGTGATCTACAATTTGAAACAATAATCATTTACCATAACATGATGTGGTTCTACTTTGAATATTATTATTATTTTTGAAATGCACTTGAGCACAAGTAATTTTTCTAGTTACGTTTATACAATAATATCAAATTCAACGTTTTTCTTGTTTTTCAAAATGCTGTTGTCCCAAAGGCAAACACTGCTTGATTGTTTTTGTATTTTAAATTCTTGATCAGCGGAGTTGTGCATAGGGATGACAATTTGTCCCAATTTCCCGAGTCCCTCCCTTTCCCTCCTCTACTAGGACGGGTCTGGGAAGCTACTATTTGAGATAGGGGCGGGTTGGGTAAATGAAGCTGAACCCGACTCAGGTCGGGAAGGAACTAGGTTTAATGGTAATCCGTCCCACCCACCTCTCCCTGTTTGTATATTTAAATTTCTATGATATCTTCAATTAACGTTAGTGTTAAAACATACCTTATCTCTTAGGGTTTCAATTGCGATTTAACATGTTTACTTCCCTCTGCCGTTTGGTCCTCTGCGTCCCTCGACCAACTCAGCTTCTTCATCATCTAAGCATCTCTAAGCCTCTCTGTTTTCACTTTGAGTTTGCCTCTCCATCAGTTTCATGTCTGCCTATCCACCATCTCTCTACCTTTTTTTCAGTGTCTTTGCCTCTTTGAAGTTTTTTTTTCCCATTATCATAGGGTCTCTCTCTCTTCTTCTTCTTCTTCTTCTTAAACGGACCAGGATAGGCGGGAATGGGGCTGTTTCGGTGATGTTAAGTGGGGATGGGATTTGGAGTTTAACCCATCCCAGGTTCAGGATGAGAATGGGTTGGTGTGTTAATAAATGAGGTCGGGGTAGGGTATAGAATATCTTGTCCCACCACCTTGTTGCTATTCAAAGTTGCATGTCAAGACCCGTCTCATGCTGTGCTGATACTGTCCACCAAGAGAGTCACTTTGTACTCTCTCAGTGCTCATGGTTTTTCAAAATGCGTCTACACATGTAGGAAGCATCCTCCTTTAGGTGCCCGTAACGTCTCCCCCGGGACATCACAATCGCTCCCTCTTGGAACCCAGCGTTCTCGTTGGCGTGACCCTCATGGACTTGTGCACGCTCCCCTCATATTCTGGCTAGGAATTGACTCTGATACCATATGTCAGGACCTGCTTCATGCTGTTGCAAATACTATTCGCTTTGCACCCTCTTGGCGCTCACGGTTTTTCAAATGTGTCTATACAGGTAGGAAGAATCCCCCCTTATAAGCACCAATAACTTCGCCCTCCAAGGTGATTTGGGACATCACTGTGTATATTTGTATCCAATAAGAGCTAATAAGAGCTAGTAGTATTCTCTGTTCTTGGACTTTGATGGAAGTAATCTTATATTCCAGAAAGCCTTGTTTAATTGCTAATCACTGTACTAACTTATTTTTCTATCAATTGAGCTAGTAGCATTGTGTTCCTTAACTTTGATAGAGTTGATTTTATGTTCCAATAGCCTTTTTTTTAATGGTTTATGAGGAAACTACCATTTTTCTTGTTAGTATAGTAATTTTAACTTTGATAGAGTTGATTTGATGTTCCAATAGCCTTTTTTTAAATGGTTTATGAGGAAACTACCCTTTTCCTTGTTAGTATAGCAATTTGTCTGTACTAGATCATATGCCTGACCTTGTTACTGAATTTGCAAAACTGAGTCCTACGCATTTGTCATTTTTTGTTCTTCTCTTTGTGGTTGGTTGGTGCCTTGTTTTTTCTAGTGATGGATGTTAATCTCATTTTATTATGTGTATTTAGTGTTGTACAAAGTTACTGGGTTCAATCTCCATTTCTCACCCTTTTCTCCAGCACCTTCATCTTTAATTATGTTTCTTCATTTTGTATGTGTTGATTTAATCCAATCCCTTCAGGCCTCAACTGTAATACATTCCTTCTAAGTTTATGTGATAGCAATGTTGGATATTCAGTCCACCTCAAAACAAGTGTCCCTCTTTCCCTTTTGGGATGTCTTAAAGTAAGTGTCTGATTTTGAAAAGGAAAGAAAAAATTATATTTTTCCTAAACTTTCCTCTAGTTTTGAAAAGTTTTATAAATTAACAATGCATATTTTTTGAAACCCTAACTTTGAAACAGTTTCAGAAACCATGGCCTGTGATTTGTCCAATTGTCCTTGTTTATCAAGCAAAGCAATTAGATCCGCCACTAGCTTAGGGTTACGACTGAACCAAGACACTACGGTGATAGCCAGATATAACTGCAACGATAAATTCATAGAGTCTAAGAGAATTAGCCACAAAACTTCAAAATGTGTGTATATACATATCTGTACAATAAAATGTAGTGTGTGTTTATAAAAAATAAGATTTTTTATGGTTGTTGTAATGGTGGTTGGCGGAGAAGAGAGAGAGAATGAGGGTTAGTGGCGACAAAGGTGGAGAGTATGGGTTTGATGGGTGTTTGTGGGGGGTTATTGTTTTTGGTGGTTGTGGTGCAGAGGTTGTGGTGGGTAGAGGTGGGGCTATGGTTGAGCAGGTGGGGAAGAGAGATGGTATTTCTTCTTTTTTTTTAAGGGTTATATGGTCACTTCAGATTGATATTTTTTTATTAAAAAACTATTAAAAATGAAGGGCAAACATGACATTTCATCACTCAATTAACACCGTAAACTGTCTAACATCAGTAAGGGGAGATCAGTGTAATTAAAGCCAATTTCAACCACCATGTGTAATTCGGCCTAACCTCAGGGGGTGTGAGTGTAATTTACCCTATTTTTAAATTAGTGGAGGCTAGTTTTGGAATTATAGATGCATTATTTGGATGTCCCCTTAAAACTTGGACTCCCCAAGAGAGATTTATTTTGGGAAGGACAGAGTACACAACTTCCTAACTATACCCAAGGTTTTAAATCAACGACTCCAACATCAACGGTCGTAGTGTAACAGGCATGGAGTTTAACAGGTGTTACATAACGGTATCAGAAATCGTAATCGTGAATTAATTTTTTTTTGGATCTAGCACACCATGTCCTAATCAGTTGATATGGAACTCTTCATAGTTTTTTTTAACAATGATTTTATATTGTATTTTGTCACTTTCAGTAGT
Organism: Cornus controversa; assembly: GCA_026545225.1. Taxonomy (NCBI): domain Eukaryota; kingdom Viridiplantae; phylum Streptophyta; class Magnoliopsida; order Cornales; family Cornaceae; genus Cornus; species Cornus controversa. The sequence goes on from CM048845.1 coordinate 105,126,950, forward strand.
AAAAACTTATTAATTTGTAGTTTTCGCTTAATTTATCACTCCAAATATACTTAAATAGGAAATAAATAATGAACAAATAAACACATTAAAAGAATAATATAGCATACATATCAATGTCCTTTAATGGGAGTTGCAACTTGAAAACAAGAAATACATGTTGCCAGCATATAAAATTTATAAATTCAGCGTCAAACAACAGTTTCATGTTAGATCTAAGTAAAAAGAATTTGAGAATTTAGTGATTTGTTAAAAGCTTGGAGTGATTTTATCCAAACTTTAGGTCACGATATTATGTTTTTTGAGGGTTGATTTATAGATTTAGGGTTAGGGGAGAATTGAGTATTTCAGCTTAAAAGGGCCAATTAGGCCGTTCGGCCCTGATTTGGTCGAGTCCCTCCGAGTCTTTTTCTTTTTTTTGGTTAGCAATAATTTTATCTAAGAAGAGGAAACATGTACGGGTGAAAGAGGGGCAAACCACTCTATGTACAGAAGCTATAGAACCTTAGAGAGCCTCAGCAAAAGCTATGCATGCAGTAAACTCGGTCAAAGATAGATCAGGTAAATGAATTTCTAGACACGATTCATTATGGGAAAGGAGTCGTGTCTTGAAATTCACGCATAAACCTTTTGAATATCTTATAATGAATTTCTAGACACGATTCATTATGGGAAATGAAATTTAAGTCGCTGCCAACAAGAAAAGCTTACTGAGTTTTACCTTTCACCTCTTCTTTAACCACAAATGCACTAAGATTTGAACATATGATTGGAGCAAACCCAAGAACAATCTCTCACATCTAACATCAATTATTTTTATAGATAAAATCTAACTTAAATAAAGTGAAAATTTCAAAGAGATTTGAAATTTACCAATTGGGTGAAATGACCCAAACCCTTGATTCAAAATCTAAGCTTAGATTTTATGCATTTAGGTTTTGAAGAATAGATCTACGTATATAGCGTGTTATCGGAATGAATTGGAACTAATTTTCTTGAAAAGAATTAGTGAAATAAAAATGAGAGAAAGGGAATTATATTCACGGCTGTTACCATAATGGTTGCATCTTGACTAATTGTTATAATGGTCTGTAATGGGCATTTTATGCAGTAGCAACCATTAAATTAACCCTTGGTGTGTTAGATTTCACATCTCAGTTTTGATAGGCATATCTGGCTGTAATATTCTAGCTGATTCATGCATTCTCCATTCTATCATACTTGATGTTTGAGAGAAGTTTTTCAGGGTTCAATTTGAAATCCATATGGCAGTAGCAAAAGTTATGCCTTCTAATTCTGAAATATCTAACTAATGGAGGGCATTTTTCTTTTATTTTATAAAGTAATAATAATGTCTGAATTATATAGTTTCTATGTAGATAGTTTTTATGATTTGAGGCAATAGGGTTGGTCATATTGTTACAGAAATTTGTATTCCACCGATTTTTTGTGTAATTGTTTGGCTATAATTTACTGTGCGACTCTTTCTTTGTCGTTTTGAGCTTTTGCACTGTCTCTAGTGTTATGAGGTTGAGTGAGGCTTGTCTTTTAGTCTATGTAATGACGTTTTTCTATGTACTAGATACATTATTATTATTATTATCATTATCATTTTCTGTGTTAACATTCATATGGAACAGTTTTACAGGTTACAAGTTGCTGTACAATCACCGGAAGGGATCACCACTACTCGAGGAATATTACGAAGATTTAGTGATTTCTTGAAGCTGTTTTCTGAAGTAAGTTTCAATGCCTTTTTCAATATTTCCATGAGGATTGTCCAATGCCTTGCATACTATGGATCATTTTCCTTGCTTTATCTTTTTGTTTAAATAACTGAACTTAAATGTGCAGGCCACTTTACTTAGGCTTGGGCGATTCATTGAATTTAATTAATATTCTGAGAGAATTTTAGTTTTTCATCTGACTTGGTTTTGTGTGGATCAAGGAAAAAGTGCTCATTTTGGTTTGTGCCTGTATTTTACAGCTCAGAAAGACATTTCCTAAGAAAAATTTGCCCCCAGCTCCACCAAAAAGGCTTTTGAGAATGAAAAACAGAATGCTTTTGGAAGAGGTAGGCAACTTTTTATTCCTTTGTTTGCCTGGCAGAGTTCTCATATAGTTTTGCATGATAATTACAATGTCCTTCCTTGATTTTCTTGAATTTATAAATGATTTATTTCTCTTTATAATATTAATTGTAATAACCATTAAAAGTGCTACTATTGATTATTCAAATTGCTTAATTGGTTGTCTCTGTCCAAATTTTTTTATATGTTTATATTGTTACAAGTATAGATATCTCCTATGTCTATGCTTTTTGTCATACACCGTTGTTGGCACTTGAAGGTAATAGTATCCTACCCCAAAAAAGAATGAATTAGTGTTTGTGTTAGGTGCATGTTGTGTGAATATATTTACTTTTTAACCATTCTAGGGGCTAGCAAAGTTGTATATCTGTAAAAGTTGTGTGTCAAAGATGTTCAAGCACCTTCATCTACGGTTTTAGTTTGGAAGAACCATTTACATTTAAAATATGGCTAAAATTGATGCAAGGTTTGGATTCTTTAGGTGAGCTCCTTCAGGCTTTTTTCCTTCTACCTTAATTTTAGACAAGTTGATTAGAAACATTGAGGTTGAGGTTTTATTTTATTTTTTTATAAGTAATATATATACATATATAGTTGAGGTAGAGGTTTTATGCTATATGCTGAAGAATTATTTTTGATTTATGAAGAAAACTAAAGCAAATTAAATGCGAATAAGAGGTTGGGAGATAGGCTCTACAACTAAGTGTTTAAGATAAGTCTAAAATTGAATGTATGGAATGTAGTTTTTGCAAACTAGGGATTAAAATTGGGATGCAATGACGATCCAAGGTCAAGAGATACGAAAAAAGCAAATGGTTTTTTCACAAGGAGGGAGATGTTTGAGATAATGTGACGGAGCGGAATCTATGAAATTGTTCGCTCACGAATAAGGACAACTCTGAATCCACAAAGTTAAAAGAAAATTGCAAAGCAATTGATATATTATTGATAAATTGATTGATTGATTTCTGCCCTATGGCAGTATATATATTTATAATAGAGAAATCATAATCCTAACGGCACTAGGAAACCTAAAAACAAAAAGAAACTTGTACAAATCCTAATCCTAATAGGAAAAAGGAAATTTATTTCCAAAAGGAAACTAAGATAAAAGAAAATTAATACCCAAAATTAAACTTTCTCTAAAAAAAATATTAAATATATATATAGATATATATAATATGAAACCTACTAAAACTGTCCTACAACATAATGTTGCTTAGAATCAAAGAATAATAAGTGGAGGCTGTTTTTGGCATATTGTGTGATTGATGTATTCCTCTAAAGCTGAAAGGTAACCTAGAATAGTTTCTGTATTAAACATTTCTTGTGAATTGGAATATTAGGAAACATGTTATGGATGTGTTGTAATGCAAAAAAGATAAAACTAAACGTGAATACATTTGCAAGACATAGGAAACATTCCTTGGGTTCAAACATCTGCAATGAAGACTAATTAATATGTAAGAATGGCACGTTTCACATTAAGGTAATGATAGGAGAAAAATGAAGACCAATGATGAGGTAGTAGAGTAACATGGAGAGGAATAACAAATTGTTTTAGTAGCAGAATTTAATAATGAAAGTTGACACATAGCTTTGACTTGGAGTATCAATTATCAAATGATACTGATGCATCAGGAAATATAAAATTGGCACAAGAACAATCTGGAATTCAGCCTCCCCTTGAATTTTGGAGCATATCACGGAGTATCAGTCAACACTTAAAGGGATCCGTTGCTTTCTGGTATTTTTTTTTCTCTTTTCAGTCAGTAATCAGTATCAGAAGTATTGTCGGTCTGATGAATTGCTGACTATAAAGGTGGTTTGAAACCATTCTTTCCTCCTCCTCCTTTGTTTTTTTTTTTTTTTTTCGAGGGAGGGAGACTTTCAAGCCCTTAAGAGGTGCTTCCTTGCTTACTCTTGTTTTTGGTAAAAAAATATGGTTCCATTTATCATAATCATGGAATTTAAAAGTTTGGAAAATATCGACTTAATTCAACTGAAGAAAGTCTTAATTAGTTCCAAATAGATGTGAGTAGATCTAGAGACTAATCTACTGGAAAGAAAGCCAAGAAATTAGGTTTGTCTTAGTTAACCCTTCCCAATGCCCTGCATTGATAGGACCAACACTAGGAAATGGTTCTGTCTATTGGTGAATGAGAAGTTGTAAACATGAGATGCACTGAAGATTCCACGTAGTAGTATCCCTAACGTATCATTAATATATCTCAGTTTCTACAATTACATCATCTTGGTTTCTTATAAGCAAAGCGTTTGCTGGCACTTTATGAATAACACAAACAAAGGAAATGAACTCAACTCAACAAGGTCTTTTCCCAACTACTTGGGGCAGTTACCTGAATCCTGTTTTTCCATTATTTTCCAAGGCAACAGCCTCAGTCAAACCACATGTTACCTATCTTTCCTTACTAAGTAAAGAGATGCCTGCTATAAGTAACGGTATGTGTAACTCTATAGAGAGCTGAATGGTGAGCGATAGGATTTAAGGTAGTGTTGGGTTGGATCGAGTTGAGAATTTTTGCAGTATGTTTGTAATGAATGTCAATATTATGTTCCTGTTGACTTGTAACTGGGTCCATTCTTTCTAAATAACCGGCAACTCAGCTGTTATTTTATCAATAAAAAATCGTAATAATATTCTTAAAATGGTTAGTTTCATTGCAGCGAAGGTGTTCTTTGGAGAATTGGATGGAGGAACTACTGTCTGATATTGATTTGTCAAGAAGTGCTCCAGTGGCAATTTTTCTCGAGCTAGAAGCTTCTGCAAGGTCGTGTACGTGCCTCCTTGCTGCATCTTAGAAATATTATATATTTTGTTTCTATAAATAAATAAATCTGAAGCAACACCTTATGAGATTGAAAAAAGAAAAATACAAACAGTATATCACAAATGGTCCTTCTTATTAATGCATTCTTTTGGTATTGTGATACTTTTCTGCAGTTTATGATTCAAATCAGCAGGTTTCAGATGCAAATTCTGCTGCTAGTAGTATTGCTCTACCAAGCTCAGATGTTTATTTGTTTGCTGGTAGTTCATCAATCGCATCAGATTGTGGTCACGATTCTACTTATGAAACATCTGAGCTTGGAACACCAAGACATGGAAGAGATGTCTATTCCGAACTTGGCATGGAGAACACGGCATCTGACCAAGAGTTGGCTGGCACAATAGAAGCAACTATTAAGGATAAATTGTCTAGCAATGTTGATGGCCAGTTTATGGGAGGCTTCATTCAAGCGAACCAAGAAAGGTTTTCTCGGCATAAAATGCATTTCAAAAGAGATAGCAGTGCTGTAGACAGGTATAAAGTTAATGAAAATACTTCTCACACTGAATTTCATCACGAGGATGAAATGGAGCCATTATATGAGCCAGAGAACCGCAAGTTTCGTAGTCATCTTCGGAGATTGTCGACTGGAAGTGTTGGAAGTGATGTAAGTTCTGTAAGAGCTAGTGAAACCTCAAATTCAGTGCTGGCAAATTCAGTTGGTGATTACTCCCTTGACCTTCCTGATGGCCTTGAAGCTTCAAGAACTGTGGATCTTCTTGCTGGTTCAGACTTACAGTTTCCAAGTGACTTATTAGTTGCACTTCCATCACATGAACGCCATAAAATGAATAGGGTTCTTACCACCATGCAGCGGAGATTAGCTACAGCAAAAACAGACATGGAAGACCTTATAGCAAGATTAAATCAAGAGCTTGCTGTGAGACAATTTCTTACAACAAAGGTATAGTCCAACACTAACCTATTTTTTCATACATAATTGTAGAATCTATCTGTTTGGTTTCTAAGTGGAAACATACTTTCTATTCTTCCTCAGTTAATAAAGTCAGAATTGGATTCTTCAATAGTTTCCGTGGACCCATTTGGTAAAATAGGTGTCACATTACCTTCATTCCATTGACTTCTGTTTTGGTGGATAATAGAATTTTCCAGAATATTAGTTCGTCCATACCAATAATTTACATCAGTTGCTTCTCAATTTTGTGGCTTCTGTGGTAGAAGAGATAAAATGGTCAAGTTGAAAATACGTTCTTTTGATAGGTACTTTGTCATTTATAATGGTATTTGCTAAATTTAAAATTTATTTATCAATTATTTTTGTTTCGTTGTTTTTTTTTTCTCTATTTATGTTATTTTCTAATGAAGTATCTTGGTTGTTGGGGAAATGGATAAGTTAGGGTTGTCAAGTTCAAATGTTGCCATTCGCGACCATCTTTCCTGGTTAAAGTAATAAAGATCAGACTGGCTCTCATTTTGAAAGTGCAACCACAATTTAATGTCTTCAACTTGGTCTATGTTATATTAGTGAGGCAGTTTTAGACTTGAAATCATCTATACCACATCCACATATTGGCACATACTTTATGTTCTATATAAAACTCAACATTTGAAATGGGTGTAAACAATATGTTCTGGGACCTTAATATTTTCATACATTCAGGTTGCTTTTACTGAGCATCTTTAACCACTTAATGCCGATGAGTTTTAACTGTCCTGAGGAATGATTGCAACCATATGGCTGTGGAAAGACAGTTAATTGGAATGTGATTTGTTCACATCGGACCATATGGGAATCTAGTGACTGGTGTTCCGGGAGACAATTTAGGATGGTACACAGCTCATTGTAGCTATCTCAACACATCAACTCCAAGTCCCTTGTATCACCCTCGACTCAAATGAGGAACACAAAAATTGGAATGAACTGTTGTTCCTACGACACCATACACGAATATCACGATTTCCAAAGTGACATCAGATAGATGACCTTTTCTTAATTTTATGTTTGGACTTTCTTACTAGATGCTTTAGATCTTCACTAATGTCCCAACAAGATTCTCCCGTAGAAATCTGTAAGTTTGTAGTAGCTGTAGACTTTGCTGGACAACTCGCAATAAGTATTTCTCTATCCAAAAGGTATCATCTTGCTTAAATAGGGTAGACCTCTTTCTGGACATGTTGCCAGCAAGTTACATATATGTGTTGTAATTCTCTATATTATTGTCAAAGTGTGTCATTGTGATTCAAGCTGAGCGAAGAAAATCTAGATCATTGAAGCTCCAATGCAAAAGAAAGATTAACAAAAATGTACATACTGAAATTTAGGCTGCAAATACTTGGATTTTCACCCAAAAAAAATTTGTGTTTAGGTGTTTTTATATAGTATTCTTTTGGAAAGTTTCGTGTTTTCTAAAAAAGGTGCAGAAAAGTTGTACTGTTATTTTTTTTTATCAGGAAATCTTCTACCTGGTACAAAATATAATTCCAATGGTGCAACTTAGTCCAAAAAGGTGTAAAAGTAATTTACAGGAAAAGTTGCACTGGTCTGTAATTTTTTCTACTATTACAACTTACTCCATTCTGTTCTCTACTGGTACAACTATTTCTCTACCGGTACAACCTGTTCAGAAAATATTAAAAGAAGTTGAATTCAGGCAGGAACTGCTTCTTTTTCATTGGTTAACTTCATGCAGGAATTTCCAACCAGTTTCTATGGCTTTTAGTCCAAATCGTAAGGACTTTGCTAAATAAATACATGTTTTAACACACAATTACTTGACTTTTTGGGGTGTGTTTGGGGTTGTGATTTTTGTGTAGAGTTCAGATTTGCAAGGATAGTTGTACTCTTTAATCTTCTTAGTGATTGGTTTGGGTTTCCACACAAAATCCGGTAGTCATCTTTTACTTCATTTTTTATTCTGTTTTTTTTGTTATCATTGTGTGATTGATTAGTTTGAAATTAAGACTGCGTAATGTTCAATCAAAGTCAGTCAAAGACCTATTCACCTTCTCTCCAGGCCTGTTTTAATGTGGAATCACTCTTGGGATTTCTGGCTACATAATATTTACATGTGGGACATGATCGCGTGCTCTAGTAGGACTTGCAGTAAATTTACAATGGTGTTGGCATGGAAATAGATTTTACTTTATGAAAAATTATGTTGGCCAGTAATCAAACTGATTTGGTAATTTTAGATAATTAGATATGTAGATCATGTTCCCCCCTACACCTAATTGATTTGAATTGCCCGATGCAATCAACTTTTGTTTCGTCCTCAATTTTTTAAACATCTTAACTTTGTGCTATGTGGATTTCTGAGGTGGGATTAGTTAATTTTTGGGTCTTTCTATCTTCAGGAAGTGCTTGATTTCATTATATGGGGGGCCATTGCTTTTCACAATGGCAAAAGTTTGGGATGAGGGGCATGATGATTGCAGATTTCAGTTTGAGAACAATCCCTTTGTGCAAAATAATGTCAATTATTAGGTCTCTTCCCAGTCTCCCTCTTTTAGATATAGGCAAGACCAGCAATTGGCAATCCCATTTTTTATACATGATTTCACTATGAAAAGTTAAATGAGTACGGGTGGAAGTGTGAATGCAAACAGATGCTTTAACTTACCAAATAGAAGAAGCAGAAGAGTAAGAACGCATGTTTCGTTTTAAAGATCTTATAGCTGGTGTGATAACTTTTCAGTGAGGAGAGAACGAGGATGGTTCACTAAATGCTTTTACTTACGTTTTGACAATTTATGGTTATGCTCTCTGCTTGCTACAAGAGTTGATGTGGAAAAGCAGTGCAAGGCCCAGAAATTTATGATATTTTTACATGTACACCAAGTGTCCTGAATGTCAATGTTCTGATTGATGAAGAATGAATGGAACTTGTTGTCTTGGTTGTGTTTGCCATTACTGAGGAGGATGAGTCACTTACCCAAAGTCTAGATGCTTTGTCTATGTTGGACCTGGATTGCATTTGTACAATGAGGAATCTGTCAAGTAATTTGGATTAATTTACAACATTATTGGACGATAAAGAAAGACACAGAATACTAGGGAGAAAATGCTGAAGGTTATTCTTTATTCTGTTCCTTTGCGGTTAGTTGTCTGTGCAATAAACTCAAGCTTAGTTTGTTTGGACAATGCCTCAGTTACTATGATATTGATTGAAGTTTGAAATTCATAGAGCATGTATTCAACTATAAATTAATGAATTCTTGATCTCTGAATAAGCCAATTATTTCATATTGTTATTAACCATTCAATTTCGGTATCTTGATATTATCATGCTGTGAATATAATTGACTTACGAGGATCATCTCTTACAGGTCAAAGATTTGGAAGTGGAACTTGAAACTACTAAACAGACTGGTAAAGAAAATCTGCAGCAAGCTGTTCTAATTGAAAGGGAAAGGTTTACTAGGATGCAGTGGGATATGGAGGAACTTCGGAGAAAATGTATGGAGATGGAGCTGAATATGAAGTCTGAACAGGTTCTAATTTTTCTGATTCTCATCTAGATACTATAATAGATCTTTTGGGTGGCCAAATGATGTGTGGGAAAATTTCAGGATGAGAAGGTCCGGATAGAGTCCACAAAAGTATCCATCATTCAGGAGAATGAAAAGCTCCAGGAGGAGTTAGATGTTGCCAGGGAGCAGCTCGAGATCCTGCAGAAATATTTTGAAGAGTTGGATTTGAAGTCAAAGGCAGATCTTAAACTCCTTGTCAAAGAAGTTAAATCTCTTCGTAGTTCTCAGATGGATTTGAAGCAGGAGCTTAGCAGACTGTTGAAAGAAAAATTAGAAGCAGAGGTAGTTATTTTCTTAACTAAACCATATGCTGAATTTGTTAATTTATTGAGTCCCATCGTTTATCTTAAAGTTTAGATCCCAGAGCTCTCACATTGCTTTTCTTTATGTGATGAATCTAGCTAAGAACAAAAGAAAACCTATGATTTTTATTTTTTTCATGATGAAGTATCTTTTAATTTGTTAGTTATCTTTGCCTGGATATATTTGTTTTGCCAAGTATTGCGAAACTTTTTGTTTTTATTTTGCCTTATTGTATTTTGAGGATCGCCAATGGTTTCTTATTTTTCCTGTCTATAATTTGTTTCTCTGATGAGTTAAATGATTATTAATGTATCTCGCTGCAACTTTGCGCATTTCAGAGGGTTCTGCAGAAGGAGAAGCAAAGATGGGAACATGCAAATACTGCTAATGCAAAATTGCTGCATGAATGTGAAATTCTTCGCAATCGACTTGTAGAATGCAGTGTTAATTTCCTCATTGAGGAAGAAGATAAATTGATCATGGATACTTCATCGCCATCTGATGCTATAGATCTCTTGATAACATCTGATAATCGAATTGGTCTTCTCCTTGCAGAGGTATGTTTCATGACTTTTTTTCTCTCTGTATCTTTCTTTTTTTTTCCTTTTTATGCTCTTGGTTTCTAGGTTGATTCATTAAAAGGTTGAACATGTGGTTTTGCATTTAATTTCCCCCTCACACATTGATTATTAATCATCTCTCTTCTAATCACTTTGATCATCCATCTCAGCAATTTCATTTCAGCTACATTAATGCATTTTTTTTATCAAATGCCCAGCACAATTGCTCCATATAAGATAGTTGGCCTAATAATTCCACTATAGAATCTTCCCTTTTAACTTGTTTGATATTCTTTTATCACTTTCCGATAAATGAGATTTAAATGTTTTATACATTGGAGACCTATATGTGCCAATAAAAAGAAGGAAGATTAGTTTTATAAAAGGTAAAAGACAAATAAAAAATTTAAATATAATAGGACAATTGACTTGTATAATTGAAAATACTGGAAAAAGAGAATTTCACATGGTCATCTCCATTCATATGAATAAAGGTAAGGATGATGATGATGATTTATTACTTTAGACAAGTGCATATGCATATGATATACAATACAAGTGCTCTAAAGATGTTCTAGCTCAAAAAAAAAGTTGTTTTGGCACTTGTGCTCGTTCATTTGCTCCCATAATGTCGATGAACAGGCACAGCTCCTTGCACAAGATGTTGAAAATGCTGTTGCTGCCACTTCTAATATCAATGGTGGCAGTGCGAGGACAACAGATGATGATTTGAGAAAGATGCTAACGGATGTTTTCATAGACAATGCCATACTGAGGAAACAGGTCAATTCTATTGTCCGTTGTGCTCTCAATACGCCTGACAGATCCGAAAAAGATGATGAGGAAGAAGCCCCTCCAAGAAAAACTGTTCTAAGCAAATTTTTGGAAAGATAATGTGATTAATTTGTATCTTTTGTTAGAGATACTCTGTGATCTTATAAAACAATGAAGGTGTTGCCCATAATATAATTTGGCAGGTATAGACTTACTGCCATAACAATATCGATGTATTATATTAATTTCTAATAAAAATATAAAAGTTTTTGAAGGCCGCCTTTTATTTACCTTGTTTAATAACTGGAGTTATCACATATCAGCAGGTTGCTTGAGTGTTGCTTCTGGTATCCATTGAATATTTAAAGTTGAATTACTTGAACTGACCAAAATGCACTGAAAAAACGCAGAATGCATTGGCCGGTGATAATTTTTTCATCAATAGTTTTAATATGATGCATGAAAAACCTTTATTTGAACAGTATTTTGAAAAAAAAAATCATCAAATGCACAGCAATCCAATGATAGATAATATATGTATAACATAGTATACATTATATTAGATCAGGCCAAATTCTATTGTTAAATTAATGGATTAATCTGTTTTGGATAGTTCACAAAATGTCGGAGGCCTAAAAGGTAGAGAGTTCAAGTCCACAAAACGTCGGAGGCTTAAAAGGTAGAAAGTTCAAATTCACAAAACGTCGGAGTCCGAGAGTTCAAGTTCACAAAATATCGGAGGCCTAAAAAGTCGAGTTCAAGTCTCTGAGTTATCTATCACAAGAAGAAAAGCAAATAAATTGTTTTTAGTATTTTGAATATATTAACTTCCATAAATGCACAAAACAATTCCCACTAAAAAGTAAAATAATTATATTATATGAAGCCACATTGTCGTCAAATTGGGCAATGCTAATCATCTACGCATTAATTGCAAAACCATCTCTTCACAAGGGGACCGTTGCTGCGCTGATGGTTGGATGAAACATTTCAATTCCTTCTTAACTCACTCTCTCTCAAGCCCGTTATGTCATTCACTCTAGAGATTCCTTTTGATACTTCTTTGCAAAATATACTAGCATGCAAGAAAAATGAAAAATAATTATTATCATCATCCTTGTATTCAAATTTTTGGTAGGATAAGAATATAATTATATGGACAAGTTAAAACTGTGATCTGAAACTTCATTTCAATTCTTATGAACAATATGCCCACTTGCCCGGAATACATACAAAGGAAAATTTTGGCTGCTTGCTTCAAATTTTACAAAAAAAAATTAAAAATATTTCATTCTATCTGAGAAAAGAAAAAAAGATCAAAATGGTCCTTGAAAAATTTTAAAATAATAATATACTACTACAAATTATATAATCTGGCAAAACAGTGGCAGCAATGACCTGACTTTTGGAAGTCCGGATGCTTTCTCCTCCTGACAAATAATGTTTACAGTCAGTATTTGGCAATGGCTTGAGCTCTCGCTGTTGGAGTTGTGGCCAGATTCTATTTGTCTCCACCTCCAAACATCCCCATCATGTCTTTAGCAGAACCCATTTGTTTCATCAAGTTTTGTAAGCCACCCATGCCACCAATCTGCTTCAGCATCTGTGGGGGAAGGACTTTGCTCATATGTTGTGCATTCATGTTTCGGGACAAGGCACTCATTTCTCCCTTCTTAGGAATCTTCAGTCCCTTCATCTTGCTCCAGATCTTAGCAAGACGTTTGTATTCCTCCAACATTTCCATTACTTCTCTAATTTGACGACCAGATCCTCTCGCTATCCGCATGACTCGTGAATCATTCATGAGTTTTGGGTTAGAACTGTCCAACTCTGCAACATTATCGGCAATTAGAATCAAAACTTTGGATAACGCAAACATAGAAGTGAAAGTGATCCCCCTAGAGACTAAATGAAATTGGCTGGAAGTATCCATTGACCGCAACAGATTAGCAATTAGAATCAGAATGTTGGATTGATATTAAAATCACCCCCAAGAAAACCACAGAAATTAGCATTGACTTGCCTTCATTAGTCATTGAATCCATCATAGTCATGTAACGTTTTATCTTTGCCTGGCTTTCCTTTTCACGGCCTTTTGGCATTAACTCTGCACTAAATCCCGGAAGCATCGAAAAAACCTGAATAGAACAAACAGATTAATTGAAATAATAAACAAAATCCACAAATTTCAAGTTCATCAGTGACTCACTCACACACACAGTCAACAAAAATGAGGAAAAGCCAAGGTACTACAAAATTCAAATTCTTCTTGTCTTGGAACTTCTTTAATCTTGACAATAAAGACAAACACCTACCCTTTCTCCAAGGTAATACATGAGATCTACATTTCCCTTCTATTCAAGAAGACTCCAGAATGTAGGTTCCCGGGTTTAGCAGCTAAGTAAAAGATTACACACACACACACAGAGTCAACAAAAATGAAGAAAAGCCAAGGTACTACAAAATTCAAATTCTTCGTGTCTTGGAACTTCTTCAATCTTGACTATAACAAAGAAACACCTACCCTTTCTCCATGGTACTACACGAGATCTACATTTCCCTTCTACTCAAGAAGACTCCACAATATAGGTTCCCGGGTTTAGCAGCTAAGCAAAAGATTTTTCTTAGAATGTTGCTACTCAAATAGATATTTCCAGGTTACTTCAAGGGAGAAGAAATCATTAACCTATGTCGTCCACTGTGCTTCACAAGCAAAGCAGCAAGCCGCAGTCTCCAGATTTGTAACCAAAGGAGAATAAATCATAAAGCTAGGTCATCTAATATGTGCTTCATATGCAAAGTGGCAAGCAAAGCAGTCCCTGAATATGTGATTCACAACAAAAGTAGCAAAGAAGACGGACAACCATTCTTTCCTGAACTATTCTTATGCCTTTCGAAATGTGCAAAATGGGATTGTTAATTTGCTTGAATTTCAGATTTGACATTTTAGGTCCAGAGGAAGATCTCCTTGGAATATTTCTCATCTGCCTCTTGGTTCATTTGCAAGGAGATAAATCTGCATCCATAAAGCCATTACCAAAAAAGCCAGGCTTGTGAGTTGCGACTCTAAATGGAAATGCTTTACAATGCTACTTCAACTCATTCAGAGATGCACATAGCTATCGGAAACACTTTAAACTGGCTTCATGACATCCTCCTATTTAGCTCAAATGTTTACAAATTCGCTCCGTGCTGCCACAATGGGATAGCCTGAAGGCTGATGTTCACCCCCTAGGAATCCAGGTCAGCTAAGCACTAGGAGACTTTATAGAGAGATTATCTTAGTACACCCCTTTTTATTCTCTGGCTCTCCTTTTTAAAGCAGTTGACTTGGGAGATCCAACAAAAAGCTAAACTCCTTAAAGCTCCTATAGAGCCTCTTCAAGATTCTTTAATAACAAGAGGGAGACGGCGTATCCCGTTAACATTGAAAGCATAGACCAGTTATGCTTTATGGCACAAAATGTGGGGCAGCTAAGAAACAACATACCCATAAAGTGAGTGTGGCAGAAATGGTAATGTTCTGATAAATGTGCAGCTAGACAAGAAAAAATAGAATTAGAAATGAAAGCATTCATGAAATGGTTGGGGTAGCACCAATTCAAGCAAAATTGAGAGAAACTGGATTAAGACAGTTTGGTTGGGTACAAAGAAGACCGCTATATGAGCCAGTTAGGAAAAGTGACATAGCCCACAAAAAGGGTACTAGCAGGGAAAGGGGAAGACCAAAATTAACATGGGTAGAGTTAGTAAGGAAGGATATGTTAACATGTGGCTTGACTGATGCTATGGCCTTGGGTAGGGTGGAATGGAAAAAATAGGATTCATGTACTTGACCCCAAGTAGTTGGAAAAAGGCTTTGTTGAGTTGAGTTTATCTCTCGATTGCATTGGTTATTCCCACAATCCCTTTAGTTATCTCAACTTTGAGAAGTATTATTAATGCAAGTTACAGAAAATTAAATAAAATATAAAAACAAAAAATGTGCCAACTGAACTAAAAGAGGTTCTCCCTTTAATAATTAGAAGAGATGAGATGAGATGAGACAAACAATTCAAGATATAAAAGCAAGCTTACCAAGCCAAGGTTTAGATCCGGTTCTACCCAGACCTTTTTGGTTCACCCCAACATTTCCCACTTGTCTGACTATTGCCGAGCAGTTCTTTGATATCAAACCCATCATTATAGGTCCATACAAATTTGTCCATTCGTTCATGTATCATTTGATTTATGGACTTAATTTAGTACGCGCTGTCTCTATGGTCACAAAATCCACTTAAATCTTAAGCAGATTACCTAGCTTGAAGCAGTGCCTCAAGGTACTCTACCACAGTTGCTTAAAAAGCTCTATAACCCTTCTCTCCGTCCTTTATTAGAAGGCCATCAAAATGTAAATCATTTTTCCCCAATAGAAATTATGTTTTATCATCAAAAGAAAAAGAAACCAATAATACAAAATATAGAAGACACTTTATTAGGTCACATACAACCAGATTGTTGACTATGGTTACTTTTATGGCAATTATTTGTTGGAAATTCTCCAGTAGTACAAGTTCTTCATTCATATCATGTTGTTTTTTCCTCAAATGGCTTAGCAGTCAAAATTCGTTTCGCTTATTAAACCGTCTTAAAGGAATTTCAAGAATAATAAATAACTTGCAATATTGATAAATAATTACTAGCATTTAATAAAGAAATAAAAAGTCCACATCATTTTGGACATAAAATACACACCCTTTTCTCAAGCTTTAACTGAGCAACATTAACTACAAACCTACCTACCAGGGAAAAAAAAAGTTAAATACAAACCTGGCCAATAGGACCCATTTTGAGTATGTTTTGAAACTGCTCATACATAATCCTCAAGGTAAAGTTTCCTTCGGAAAGCTTTTGCAGAAGCTCAGGCTGTTGATCCATAGGAACAACTTCATGAATTTTGTCCATGAACCCAGACCAGTCACCCATGCCTAGTTGAAATTGAAATTTGCAGGTAAATAAAACATTAATTCCAAAGTATTTCTAAACATAGTGAACTGAAATGGCCAGATAGGCATTAATATTGGAGAAAGGAAATACAAACCTAAAAGACGGCTGACAAATGGTTTAACATCAAAAACTTCAAACTCATCCATATGCTCACCGGTTCCAATAAATATGACAGGACTTTTTGTTGCTGCAACTCTGTATAGAAAGTGAAAACCAAAATGTCAAAGCTAACAAAAGCAAAGGCATGATCTTTACCTTCTTTATATTGTCAATGGTACAAATAGCATCCAATACAAAACAAGCGAAAAAACAACTGCAAGGGTGGGTTCTTCCACCATATGATCATTCATGGGAAATTAATCATTCTCCCTTGAACAACGCCTTGCAAAATCAATCAATAGAATTGCAAAACTAAAAACTATCCAACTGCCAACCATTTATTTCAAGCCTCCTTATGGCTCTGAGCAGGTCTCGACTCAGTATCAAGAGGTTTACACAAACACACCAAATTCTACTGCTCAAATAAAGACCACCAAGTTTTAAAAAGTAGGAAGCTGTTCACCCATTAAACTCCTCACTGCTTACACTCCATCTTAGAGACATTTCATTGGAGGGGAGCACAAGATCATGCTAAATAGCATATGCAGCAATATCAAAAGGAGTTACTTTTTATTCACTACATGTGTTATCATAAATCTATAATTGGTAGTGAGATGTCGATAGAAATATACAAGAGTTGCAAGTTCCCAAGCACATGTACTAATATTACTGGACCAGTGGTAGCAACCAATTAGAAGTTTCAAATGACTGAGCAAGTCGTGATTTTCTATCCAAATGCACAATTATAATTGTACCATCAAGTAAACAATACAAATTACAATGAGAAAAGGAACTGTCGAAGTCTTTCCTACAAGAAAATGATAGTTATGAGAAAATCTACCCCAAGTGGAACACCAAATGCCCTGTATAAATGACAAGTAATAAGAATACTAAGAAAATTGCATAGCATTTTGAGTGTTTTGATAGCACTCGCCAACAAAATCCCCACCAAGGACAGTCGTGGTCTTACTGATTTAAATTCAAGATTGTTAGATAAAGCAAAAAAGTTCACATAGAGACGATCATACGATATACAGGAAGAAGATCAATGGCGGTGTATAAATTAACGGGTATTTAAGTGAGATGGAACCTCTAATATACGGGAAATGGGGAAAACACAAGGAAAACAATTTCTTTTCTTTGAAAAGAAAAAGGTGATCCGGAAATTGGACTACAGACTATTTGGATGAGGGAAAATGACTGCTGTTGCTGACCACAAATAGTTGGCATAATGTAATTTTGAGTTAAAATAGTTCTGCAACTTCTTCTTCCTTTCCTTTTGGAAGGTTAAGTTTATGCAACTTTACGTTATATAAATGCTAATACGAAGTTAATTTACTCCCAATTGCACATACATTTATCTATAAAAAATAAAAAATAAAAAAAATTAAGCTACATAAACTCATCACTGAATCAAAACATAATAATACCCATATATATATATATATATATATATATATCACACAATTAATAGTATTCCATATACCAAAATTCTATAAAGCAATTGGAGAACTTTTTAAAAACCAACTGGAATGCTATATGAGTGCATTTAACTATGACAGCAAATGTTCATCGGGTAGATCAACACTTACGCACTAAGAGAGCCACCTCCCTTTGCATGACCATCCATTTTAGTAACAATCACAGCTCCAACTGCAACACTTTGTTTGAATGCTTGAGCTTGATCAAATGCAGCTTGACCAATACTGCTATCCATAACAAATATAACAAGATCCGGTTTCTGGAAGATTCCAAGAAAAGAGATTAGAAACTGTAATCAGCAGATAATAAAGAAAAGTATATCAGTGTACAAGAAAAACACCGTTGCTTCAGAAACTTGACGCATTTCTTCAAAAAGCGCAGCTTCCTGTTTATGGCGCCCACTGGTATCAACAATTATAAGATCGCAATTTTCCTTCTTGAATCTTTCTACACCTTCTACTCCAATTTTAACAGGATCCGACTCCATGTAGCTGTTGTCAAAAACCAAGTAGTTATTCCATGATGAGCTCTAAGAGATAAATGCATTACTGAATAATTAAGAGACATTGATGTCTGAAGGTAAGGGGCATACAACTTAAAAGGTAACTCTTAGAAGGAAAAAAAATTATCAAATTTCAAAGGTCAAATGCCAAGTCCACAATAATGCATAGGCTTGCAACTTTTCTTCAAATACACCTTGGTCACAAGTAAGCCATCTGAACTCATCCATAAAAATTAATTATTTAAGTAGCCAGGCTCTAGAAATATGCATTTGACTCCTGCACTCTTTCAAAACAATCATAAGGATTCTCTTTGATAAGGCCAAAAAAATTTGTAATCTGCTAAATAGATAGATTCGAATAGAAAAGCATTTGTTGTCAATTAACAATCTGACTGGCAGTTAGATGCATGACAACATAGTAAAATGAGGGGGAAAAACGATGATTGGCTCAGTTGGGCGCAGAATTGCAAGTTTATCAGACACAAAATACTAATATTGCTCCTCCATATACCATAGGTTGGGTTCAAATACATCCGTCATGATAAAGATAAGCATATACAGATGATCTCATTGTTTCTTTATTGAGATAAACATGGGTGTGAGATAATACAATAACCCCCTGTTAACTGAAGAAAAAAATACTAATTTGTTGTCACCTCACTGGTGGGCTCTCGCAAACACTGTTTTAGAAATTTCTTGTATGGGGACTTGTGCAAGCTAGCCTTGATTAGCGCTATCACACCTTTCCTAACTGTCTTATAACATGGTCACAGTGTTATGGTCTCGGGATGTAAAGGGTATTGGCTTTCACAAATGTGAAACTTTTTTAACACTAAGAAACATGATCAAAATGAACTGATACACAGAATTCAATAAAATCATGTTTTTAATGATTTTTAGTAAATTTTAGTGAATATTCAAAGGTAATTTATATAATTAATGGCTTATAAATTAGATTTTAACGTGGTGTCAGCAATAATACATACTTTGTAGTAAATTTATGGTCACAAATAAATATTTAAACAAAAATCAATATGCCATATATACAAAAATCGTATAAACTAATAACTTAGAAGTTGAAAATTAGTATACCTGTAGTTGGCACTTGGAAATCATATACTCTTACTTATTTTGCAAGATTCTATGCCTAAATAATTCTTCATTGTTTTACAATAAATTTCTTATTTGCTTTTTTATGCAAAACAAATATTATTAATATACGCATAGTAAGTATATTTATATTACACATATAGTTTAGTAAAAACTTTCAAAACTAATCAATTAATCTCGAGTTCAAAACACTTGAAACATAAATCTAATGAAAAAACTCAAGTTTTTCGTTTCTTGAACAAACTATTTTAAAATTCACAGGATTGATTTTTAATTTTATGTTTTATTCGGATTTGTAAATATATAGTTTGGTCAGGTCTGGTGCAGGTTCTCTTTTCTCTCTATTTTGTTCTTTAGATTTGAAAAATAAAATATGAGGGAAGAAAGCTGAAAATAAGGATTTTGAACCTAGACAGAAAATCACAGTTATCTGAGCCAAGACTTGGCTGAGTCAGCAGTGATTTTTGTTCTGATCGAGATCACGGCCTGACTCAGACTCTACTTTTGGCCAAAACCAAGTTTTGGAACATTTTTCCTAAATAGCCCAACCCATGTTTGTTTTAGTAATCTCCTTCCCTAGCATTACTACCCTCATTAAGGACCTCATCACTTTTCCTAACTGGTGTAGCTACTGGCTGTTGGTGCACATGATCAAACCAGCTTAATCGGTACTCTCTAATTTTATATCCAGTGTAATCGAGTTTGTATCCTGTCTTTTCAATTTTTCTAACTTTATCTATACCCACTTAGTTTCTTGTAAGCACACATTATATTGACTCTCCTTCTAGTCATAGTGTCAACTCTTGTCAACTAGCTCCATTCCTTTATATACTTAATTAAGTTAATGCCAGTGTTTATCATAATAGCAGTAACTTCTCACTTCATTTTCTTGCTCTTTTTCTGCCAAACTAGTTTTAAAACTAACATTTCCAACTACTTCCTTTTTGTACCAACATTCTCAACTATTTAATGAAAAAATAAATCATTCTAACACCACAACATATCAAGCTTCTAAAATCACACATGACAACATGAGAGCCAAAAAATTGTGAAAAGAGTACCTTCCATAAAAAGGAATTTTAGCTTTAGTGGCATTCTGCTTCAACTGGTCAAAAGCACCAGCTCTGAATGTATCTGCACACACCAGAGCTGGTTTCCAGCCCTTCTTCTGGTGGTAATATGCATATTTTGTACATGTTGTTGTTTTCCCAGACCCTGTAATTATATGCATACAGAAAACCATTCATAAATCACTTTATGGATGAAAGACAAGGCAAACCACAGGAAAATAATAACAAAATACAAATGCTTCATTACTTAAAAAATACTCCCTTCATCCCCCACCCCCAAACCCACAAAATCCATCTTGCTTTTATAAATTTCCCGTGATATTTGTCCAATTTGAAAAGTTTGTAAAAAAATCTTCTCTAGAGTTATCCTCTGCGCAAGTAGTTTTGGAAGGTTCCTCGACAATCTAACATTTGAAGGGGCAGTTTTGGAAGCTCGCACTTCGTACTAGAAGGGCAGACGCATAAATGCGCCTTAAAACAAGGAACTTCTCACATGGACAAGAAATTTGGACAGAGGGAGTATATATTAAGTAATTAAAATGTGAAAATTATTGTGGATCCATTATTCAATCAAACTATATGTAACACTCGGACAAACAAATACACATGATAAAGGCCATAAACATAACAGCTTTTTCCAATGTCAAATGCATTACTTGGATATGATATTATGACATAATACAGAACAGAATAATCCAATCCAGAATCATCTGAGAAATCCAACGTACCTTGCAAGCCTACAAACATGACCACACTTGTTTTCCCTTTCTTTGGAGTAAAAGAAGGCTTCCCAGGATCCAACATTTTGCAAAGCTCATTAAATATGGCCTAGAAACGAAAAAAAAGTCCTCTTACAAAGGCACAACAGCATAAAAATTTAAGGCAGGATCCAAATTTAAAAAATTAATGCAAATTAACTCTGCACCAAAAGCCAATCCATTGGAATTTTAAGTACAAATGTAAAAATCCAAAATTTAAAACCATATATATTATAAAAACTAACACCGGAAAATTCTTAACCGGGTCAATTTGACAATCATATTCAAAGTGTAGATCATTAATTCCTCAAATCACTATATCTCAAAACAACTTAACAACCACAATATCATAAACCCTCATTCAATAATGAACCTATTATCATACGAACCTTAAACTATGCCATCAAAGAAACATTTTTTTGCTATTGAACAAACAATTTTATTGTATTAACCCACCCCCAAAATTTACATTATTTAACACCCTCCACTAAATTGTAACTTAATTCAACCGTTTAGCTTAGTTTAGATTATATTCATATTAATAAAATTTATTGTCATATTGTTTTATATAAATCAGCAGCGCCAAAAAAAATCAGAACCTACCTGTTGGATGATCTTACGCTTGTTGTGGCCAGCAGCGAGATCGTCCAAATTCACAATCTTTTTGATGTTGGTCTGCATATCTCGGACCAGCTTAAACTGAACGTCGGCCTGAAGAAGGGCGCGTGTGATCTCGTTCAGGCATTCATTCAGCACCTTCTCGTCGATTATGGTGGCATTGCTCATCTGCTGAAGAGCACGAGAAATGCTCCCACCTAATTGTGCCAACACCATCTTGATTGATTTCAGAGACTCAAACTGAAGAAATAAGGTAAATAGAGAAGATTGATTAATCAATCGATTGATTGTGTGTATGTTGTTTCAATCGATTGATTTAGGGTTAGGGTTTTGGATCGGCAGAGCGAAGGTTTGAACCTACGGGGGCGTTGCAAATAAAGGTGCAGTTTAGGAAGCCAGGCCAGCAAAGGTGCGATGATGCAAGAAACTCAACTATCTCGAGATATAATATTGTAATATCCTTAAATCGATAATGCGAACAATAACAAAATAATACAAAGGTAATACCAGTTACACACGGTGATACTCAATTCTCTTTTCTTTTTTTTATTTAGTAAATACTCAATTGAAATACATGTATTTTTGTTTTACTAGTGCACGTGCATTCACGTGATTAAAATTTAATTTCCAATAAAATTATAAATTAACTTTTTAAAACTTTAAGTTTTAATTCTTTAATGAATTAACTTACTAAAATTTAATTTATTAAACATTTTCATAATAATAATTTTCAGTATAATTAAACAAAATTGAAAAAAATAAAAACATTATTTTAATGATAATTGTTAAACAAAAACTTTTTATAATGTTAAATTATTGAAATACTGTATATATAACAATTGAGGACAGCGGGTACCTCGGTGGTAGAGCGCCTCCCCATATGTGGAGTCCATGTTCACTTCTCATCCCCTATTCGATTGCCAAGTTACAATTGAATAAGGTATATTACACTATTCCTAATCAAATAAAGAAAAATTACAAATCTTACTTTTCCATGCAAAAGATAAGTAAGTCTTTTAAAAAAAATTATAGGATCAATAAGTCCTACTTTTGAAATATTTTTTCATTTAAGTTTTAAACCAGTTCATTTTCCACTTATATCATACCAAATTAGATTTAAAATTAATATAATTAAAATTCAATTCCAATTTTTTTTTTTTGTAGATTTTACTACAATAAATTTTTATATACAAATATTAAAAATTCTATTTAAAAATTAATAAAATATTATAATTTATTTTTATTGAAATGATTTGAATAGTCTTTTATTCTTTTGAATAAAAGACCAATTATTTTGATAATTTAATTAAATTTAATTCCAAAAATCTATTGTAGATTTTACGACAATTGTAGACACATAAATTTTATGATGATCTAATCACCGTCTGATTGGTCAACAATTCAAACACTTTTAATCAATTAAATTCCATAATTGCGAGTCCCATCGACGGCACGTGTCAAAATTTTAAAAGTTCAGGCCTTTAAAAAAAAAGTGTGATAATTCAAATTTAAATTTGAATTTATTTCCATATAAAATAAGGCAAAATCTCTTTATTCATGGAAGTTGGCACAATTAATGGGGAGTTAAAAATTAAACCCCCCACCCTTTGGCCTATAAATACAAGGTCACCCTATACATTCGAGGCAGAAGAAAGTGGAAGAAGAACACCTAAACTCTGCAAAACTTCTGCCTCAACCAAAACTCGAAGTTCATCAAGCAAACCACACAAGTGATGTTCTTCTTCGAAGACCTTCAATCCACTGTTCGAGATCAAGCTCTATCGGCCCTCGATCAAAAATCTAGTCAAGCCTTCCTCAATCTTGAAAATTTGAAGAAATTTCATCACAACTAATTCAAGATCAAGCTCCAAGAGTTAAAAGAAAACAAACCTATAGGTTTTTTCATCAATGTACTTGTTCAAGTATTTGAAGTCCACAAATTATATTTTATTTTCTCTAAACTTACAACTTCAAGCTCCAATTAAAATAGCAAAATAAACCATATAAATTGAAGAATAACAGATACAAAAGCTACCGAATATATTCTCAAAACTCAACCAAACTTGCTGAAAAGGAAGTCAAAAGACTAAAAATATAGACACCATCTCCAACTCTAACTTCAAATGCTTGATAACAATGAATTGGATGGCATGGCTCTCATCCATACAGCAACTAAACATAATTCTTCACAAACAACTTTCAGACCAGAAATAACATTAAGACAGTAAAGACAGAATCTTGTATACATAATTCTATGAATAACAAACAAAACCACAATTTGCCTCAACCATATATACATAAAGTTCCTAATCTTAAACTTTCAGGGAGACCAAATAAATTGGATCACATTGATCACCTTTTGATTTAATTTTATTTTTTAAGTGAACTGTCACCACTCATTAGAAATAAAATGATCAGACACGTTGGCGAACGTACCGCATATCAGATGAAAAGTCTGGAGGGCATAGTGTTGGATGGAGTTTAATTATCCCATACATTTTCTCAGTGCCTCAAGATTGGGAAGAGGTAACAGTCTACTTCATCAAAACAGAGTTTTAACTATGTTTGAAGAAATTTATTGATCTTAATCAAATAAACATAAATTATTTAATCGTATTTATGTCCAACTGATCCAGCTCTTGACCTTTATATCTTACCTTGCGGGGTTTAGTTTTTATCCAAAGCCTTAAATCACTTCTTTAAATTAGTCTCTTGATATATCCTTCAGGTTCTTGTATCGATTGCAGATTTAGGTTGACAGACGTAATTTTTTATTAAAAAATTTTGATTTCAAAAGCTAATAGCAAACAATCAGGAGAAAAAAAAAAGTCAAATAAAAGAACTCACATGTAAACCAAGATGAAATTGAATCGAATGGTTGTTGATGAGATCCGAAAGAAAGCCGAGTGTCGCGATGAGAGCCGTGTTGATGAGATATGAGAAGAAGATAAGAGCGGATAGGAAGAATGGAGAGCCGTAGTCAAGAGAAAGAGTGATTTTATAGGTGTTTAGGACCTCATTGTACACTTTTTCTCGCAGGAAAGGGTTTTGCATTTTTAAATTTACAAATTAGAAATAAAAAATAAAGGGTTAATAAAAAAACAAAGGGTTTTGGTTGAAAAATAATTTAAACAAAAAAGTAAATTTAGAAATTAGAAATAAAAAGAAAGGGTTAATAAAAAAGGAATATTAGAGTGGAGAGGAAGAATGTAGAACCGTAACCGAGAGGAAGAGTGGTTTTACAGGTGTTTAGGGCCTCATTATACACTTTTTCTCGTGAAAAATGATTTTTATTTTTTTAATTTAAAAATTAGAAAAAAATAAAGGGTTAATAAAAAAGAAAAGGGTTTTGCTTGGGAAATAATTTAAATACAAAAGAAAATTTATAAATTAGAAATAAAAAGAAAGGGTCGCGGGAAAGGGTTTTGCTCTTTTAAATTTAGAAATTAGAAATAAAAAGAAAGGGTTAATAAAAAAGGAAAGGGTTTTGATTGAAATATAATTTAAATAAAAAAGTATATTTAGAAATTAGAAATAAAAAGAAAGGGTTAATAAAAAAGGAAAGGGTTTTGATTGAAAAATAATTTAAATAAAAAAGTATATTTAAAAATTAGAAATAAAAAGAAAGGGTTAATATAAAAGGAAAGGGTTTTGATTGTAAAATAATTTAAATAAAAAAGTAAATATAGAAATTAGAAATAAAAAGAAAGGGTTAATAAAAAAAGGAAAGGATTTTGCTCGTGGAATAATTTAAATAAAAAGTAAATTTAGAATTTATAAATAAAAAGAAAGGGTTAATAAAAAAGGAAATGGTTTTGCTTAGGTAATTTAATTTAAAAAATAAAAAATAGTGTACTGAAACTAAAAACCCCTTTTGTACTTTTAATAGTAGTATAGATTATCAATGAAAGTTACAGTCTTTTGCTTATTACAATGATTTAAAAAAAAAATATCTTCTTGTTGTTAATGGCCGCCCCTTCACATAATTTTCTGGATCTATCACTGTCTATCAACATAATATATATACGTGAAATGATAATTATTTTGTTTTTATTATATATTAACTTCTTTTAATTTATATCTATGTATATATATTCATTAATACTATTATATATATTCATGGCCATTATATATATTTATGTGCTTTGGGAATCAAATACTGATAGGAGAACCGAAAGTTATCCCTAAAAGAATAACCAAACTTGACTTGGGCCCATCCATGTCAGATTCTTTAAAACACTAATATTGCCTTTGGTATGCAATAATGGAATGAAATGGATCCATTCCCTTAGAATGAAAATTCATTCATAGTTAAACCTATGAAATGGACATTCAATTCCAAGTAAGATTAAAGAAAGAATTCTATTACCAAAAAAACACTTCACCTCCACCACCACACCGCCTCTACCACCGCCTCCACCACCAACTCCACCACCATATCACATCACATCACCACCACCTCCACATCGACACTTTCCTTCACCACCACCTCCACATTGCCATCGCCACATCGCCTCCGCCACCACCTCTATATTGTCACATTTTTCTACCACCACCACACCTTTGTTAGTTTAATTTATTTGTCACTGGAAGGGGTATTTTAGACAATTTGATTTAAAATTTATTTCATTCCTACCTCATTTCGTATTTGTAACTAAACAATAGAACAAGAATGATCATTCCATTCCATTTTCGCGCACCAAATGCAGCATAAAGTCTAAACACGTGAAAGAATAATATCATTTCTCACTTTAGAATTTTCCTTTCTCATTCTAGAATCTACGATCTAAAAATTATCGCCTCCACCACCACCTTTCCACTGTCGCTACCGATGCTGAATTTTTGTTATTCGCAGCAAAACCAGTGATAACACATCCAAAATCTCTATATGAGGAGTGAAAATTTATGACAGACTTTCAACTGGTTTACGAATTGAAATCTTATGATTTATACATTCAAACAGTGTAAAACATTATCAGATCTCACAAATATACAATAATATATAAAACTCAAACCCAAAATCCGTCGATTTGGTCTTTTGAATAAAGAAGAATAGCTTAATTCGTCTTGAGGCTGAAACGGTTGCTATGTTTCTCTCTATTTTTAATTTTAAAGCTAGGCTTTAGAGGGGAAGTGTAGGGGTAAAAATCTCCACTTATTCGAATGGCCAAACTGATACACAAACGGACCAATCCCAATAAGGTTTGAGCCTAAGTACCAGCAGAGGCCTAGGAGGATTATTTTAAAAAGAAAAACGGGCCTAGTCGACCCATTAAAAGGCCAAAACGGCCCAACCCAGACATAAGTCCAAACTCAAAAATGAATTTGAATACTTGAGAGTAAAAATAACTACAAATAAAGGAATTTGAATCATAGAAGGATTCAGGCTCCAAACTTGTATAAATGTCCAAGAACAGATGAATGACAAGGATCCTCAAATCCTCATCTCAAATTACTCTCTAAAACAATGCGTTATTAATTTTACTGGGTGTGTGTGTGTGCAACTGTGCATTGAAGTAATTAGCAAAAATTAGCTAAGTAATTTTTTGTACTAACACTTTGGCACCGTCTGTGGGAAACATTTAATCATTTTTTGTTCAAACTTGGAGAATTCACAATCACGATGGACACGAGAAGAAATATCTATGATGTGGCAGATCTGGGCAGATCCCATAGGAATCAAAGTAGGGTATCGCCCATACAGCCAAACATCCAAGATCCTCTGGCGCAACCAAACATTTAGGATCCTTTAGGGCAGCCAGATGTTCAGTAGTTAACCAAGCAAAACGAGGCTCTATGACAGTAGATCCCTGATCTCCAAGCAAGAGTCGAATGCACTGAAAGTGTGAGAAACCCTAAACGACAGCGGAATGAAGGGGCAAGATTGAGTAACCACTTGTTGAGTGCCTCACATCACAAGCAGCATACAGGCAGAAATCCCTATCTCAGCCAACCCAACGAATATTAGATCAACCTTGCGTAGTTTTACCCTGAATGGAGGGTCTAAAGGCAATGGGAGATCGATGAACTTAAAGGCAGCCGATCCTGTTACCCAGTTAACTGAGCACTCACTGCCACCAGGCTAATTGAATATCCTTTCATAGATAACATAGTCAGAATTGAAAGGCTGAGAAGGTTCACCCTGCCAACGTTCGTCACCTTCGACAGAAAGACAGATCCAGTGTAACACATCTTCTAGTATCAATAGAAGATGACTTTAGACACCGAAAATGATACGCTCATGTGTAAAATCTTTCCATCCAGCCTGGCTGGGCTTGCGTTACTTTGGTTCAAACAATAACCACCACATTCTATCTCAAACTTCTCTAGACTATGCAAATTGTTCGTGGCCTAGTACATTGGAAACGAGGAACAAAATAGGACAATCTCCTCACTATTTACCATGAGGCAACTAAAAGGAGAGATTTTGAAGTATTTCCTAACTCGTTTCAATCTGGAGATGTCGATGATATAACAGTGCAATCAAACTACGACAGTGGAAGATTTTAAGATAGCATTTTTGCCAGAGGAAGGTTTTCATAAATATCTAACAAAAAGCGTCCCAAGAGATATGGGCAATTTGAATTTTCGCGCTCAGAAATACCTAAGAATAAAAGAGGACGAGGCCGCCAGAAGACAGCGATCGACTTTGATCATTGTGGCACAACAAACAAAGGCCCGGGTCTCTAACGTAAAGCCTTATTAGGTTGTTCCTTCATCTACACTGGAGCCCGTGAAAAAACAAAAAGTCGAAAAAAATATCACCCATCTGAAAATGTCTCTAGCCCGACCTTACTATGAAAATAAAAGCAAATAAATCTTTCGCACGCCTCCATCCATTAGGCAACCTCTAGAACAGAGGGACAAAAACAAACATTAGTCTCTTCACAACGACTTTGGGCACACCACTAATGAGTGTAGAAGCTCAAGGCAACAGGTGGAGGCCCTGATCGCTAAGGGCGATCTGTTAAACTCATAAACTCCTCAAGTTCAATCACTTAACTCTTTGTGTATTTTAAATATCAAATTGAAACTTATTACATTAGATAAATGATTTAAAAATACTCAATTTTTTTAAAAAAATCACTCGATTTAAATTTGAAATGAGGGAGATACGCTCGTTTAAAATTGGAGCAAAATTATGTTGAGGCTGTGAATAGTGCACTCGAGCGCTTTTAAAAGTGGCTTGAACGCTTTTTGTCTAGTGGCCTCACATTTCATACTTAGTGAAATTTTCCCCTATTCCAATATTTTGCCTTAAACGCATATTTTTCAAAAGCTCTAAAAACATAATTTATATACCCACAACATGAACATAAGTTTTAAATAACCCACAAATACAACTTGTACATTCATCATATCCAAATATACATTTATCCATAGTCATTGCATAGAATTCCTTGAAAACCAAATGAGAGGATATTATAAGGGAACAACTTCAAAAGTCTAAAATACACATATCATTGGTCATGGCATCACTTGTTCATATCTAATATTCAATTCCTTCTCAATATGCCCAACATAGCATGCAAGCAAAAAATACAAAAACTAAAATAACATCCAAGTTCTTCCAACCTTAACATTTCTAAGTGTTATCCAACACGGGTGCCTTATCTGTAAACAAAAATTTAGGGGGGAGGGAGGGAAGGGAGCGTGCGACAACTTGCCCAATAGGAATGCTCAAACTAACTTAATGCATTGACTCAATGTAACCATGCATGTATGTAACGTATATTCAATATGCATTTTAAAACAAATACTACAACATGACATGTTCCTTTATATGTAATAATTCATTGTCAATGTTAAACCACGCATGATTCATCATGTCATCAAAACTAAAATTTCTTCTAACACAAGAAACATGATACAACACATACATCAAGATAATACACAAAAGCTTAAAGTCAAAGACTAAACAACCATTTCAAATACACCACCAAGTATTGAGATCACACAAAACTAGAAAATATGACGTCAAATCCGAGTAGTGTCTTTTAGCCAAATACACGTCATCGTTTTCACGGGCTACTAACCCGAAAGTAACAATACCTCCATTGGCCAAGTTCTTAGGCTTTTCACCCTATAACTCCAGGGCCTTCTTGCTAATCGTCCATCCCAAAAACAAACATCTATTATACATGTTTCAAGGTATAAATAACCCAATCAATCTCAAGAATTTATCAAATTCTAAACATGTGCAATTTAAGCCACATCATTCCATGCTTAGCATGTCCAACCATGCATATTAAAATACATATCATTTCCTTCACAACTTATCCAAAAATTGCAAATTAATGAACAACTTTCATTCATGCATTTTATCAAACATGTAGTGTTTTACATGTGAACATACAATCCTTATAGTACATATGTAACTCCAATGGACTTTATACATTTCATAGCAACATATATGTCAAGCATGGTCACATATATACTAACATATACCATAGTTTTTCACATAAGACATATCTTACGTGAACCAAAGTCTTACACACATTCATTGTCCTAATACAACAATACCATCATATTTAACATGTAAATATCACATTTAACCCAACACAATAAAAATAGATACATAAACTCAAAGGTATAGATCTTACAACTCTTCTAAACATGTTAATATGTCATTTAAACAAGTTGGTGACCTAGATAATTAATCAATGATAAGAAGAATATAACACCCCTACCTCAATTCTAAATTTTGAAACCCAAAAAGCCCTAAATCACCCAAGCTCCAAACTTCTTCAAACTCGGATTTCAACTCGTAGGATCGTAGATCGTGGTGAGGAGAACAAATTTCCCTCTTTGAACAATAACCAAATCCAAACTATAGTTTCACTCAAAATTTCAAAAGTCTTCAAATCAAGGATTTTGACTGATTAGAACACAAAGGGAAAAGAGGAGAACAAACTTCCCTCTTTGAGCAAGCCTTAAATCTCACCTTAAGCCTTCCAAAATGAAGAGAGAAGAAAGAAGATGAAAACGGAGGGAGAAAGTAGCCATGGCTAGCCAATAGAGAAGAGAGAGAATGAAAATCATATTTTGACCCTATTTGACCTATAAATGTATTATATACGACAAGTCGTGTAAGACTTGTTAAGTTGGTCCCCAAAAGTTGTCTCTAATAGCTCCTTGAACCCCTACACCAATTGAAAAAAGTCGTAGACACTTCCCAGTACCCTGGAACTGTCCCTGTCCCACACCTGAACCCCAAAACTCCAAAGAACCATATAAATCCTTAAGCATGTAATTAATAATTAATATTGCTTAAATTTTAATTAACACTTAATTAAAATAAAAAATATTTTCGGGACTCTACTGAAAAAAATATAAAAAACAAATGATTTTTTTTTTTGAAAAAATTAGATTTTGGTGACCAAAATTTTAAAAATTTGCTTTATAGTGACCTTAAACTAAAAAAAATAGACAAATAGTCACCAAACTTAAAAATTAATTACTAATTAGTTACCAATTAAGGATAAGCTTGTCAAAAACACTTATTTATTAAACATTGTCAAAGATAATTTGTAGATGAAGAAATTGTCATCCAATATTAAGAATAACTCCTTGAATTCATCCTCCTTGATCACTCTCTTTTTTCCTTTTTAGTTTGTTGTCTACCAATTAAGAAAATGAAATTTCATGCAGAAATATTGAAATTGACTAAGTATTCATTCGATGAATTAATTAGCTAATCTCTCTGAAACCCCATTCAACGGAGTCTTGGACTAGAAAGTAAAAAAATAACAAAAAAATAAAATGCTAAAATCAACATAGAAAGTTATAAATTATATTTGAAAAAAAACTTATAAATTAAATTGTTAATCTAATGAAGACAACTTTGGAGAATGGTGTGTTGATTGGAAATCTCCATCGGTGGTACCTTGCACTCAGGCCAGCTGGTGCCTTCGGCGACTTAGGCTGCCGCCTAAGGCCCCAGCCAATAGAAGGCCCCCCCAAAAAAAAATACTTATATCATAAAACTTTCTAAAATTTTTTTTTAATCTACTATTATTAGACTTATTTAAAAATAAATTCTCTTATTATTAAACCCCAACTAATATGGCAATTTCGTAAAAAAATTATCTCTCCTCTCATTACACCAGCCAAAATATTATATTTAATACGTTCTAACACTTAACTTTTACACTAACCAAGAATTTTAGAAAATTGAAAAACTTTTCATCTCCTATTAACTTTTTTTTTCCCTTTATACGTTTTTGACTGTAATGTTTATCTTTTCTATTCTTTCACAGACTCTCCAATCTCCATCTTTTTCTTGTTTCAGTCTCTCATTGCAACATATTTTTCTTCTCTCCTCATCACAGCCATAAAATTATTGGAAGATTTCAAGCTACTAGCTACAAAATAATTGAAGGAGCATTATAATGGATTTTTCTAATATCAGGTTATATTGTTCTTTAATTTAAATTATTTTTTAGTCTTATTATTTTTGTTATTATAAAATTGTATATTTTGTTTGTAATTATTGTTATTTATATTATTAGAATTTGGATATTAGAATATCATAATATGTTTACTAGAAAGTATGAATCGGGATATGAAAACTTTAAAAATAAAATAATAATAGATAAACTAATTCAATCTCAAAAAATAGCTCTTGATAAATTTGTTAACCCTAATAATAAAACAACAAAAAAATTAGGTGAAAATTATACAAAAGAACAAGAAAGTCATCTAAAAGAATTAGAAGATTGTACAACAATGAAAGAAAAATATATTAGTGACTTGATTCATAATGATAATCAAATGTGTGATAAGAAAATTATTCATGAAGAACATCAAAAAAAAAAATTGTAAGAAAGTGAAACAAGTGAAAAAATGAAGATGTTAATCAAAAATCATATTAAAGTTGATAAAATCATATATAAGATCAACTATGTCACAAGAAAGATTAAACGGACTAGCTATATTATCTATTGAAAAATATATTTTAACAAAACTTGAATACAAGAATTTAATTAGTAACTTTGCATCTCAAAAAGTAAGAAAAATAAAATTTAAATTAGTATTATTAATTATTATTTGATATTAATATATTAAATATTAAAAGGCCCCTTTTATAATTTTTGCCTAAGGCCTCAAATTATTTTGAGTCGCCCCTGCTTGCACTCATAAAATCCATTGAATTTCTTGATGTATTATGCATATAAATATCAGTATATATACGAGTGAAGTTTATTTTTTCTTGGAAGTTCATATATATGAGTGAAGTTGGTTTGAGCATGCTGATGAGTATCAAAGTTGATTTGAGTCATTTTATTTTGTTTTATTGGTGATTTACGAATGTTTCTAATGGATAATAAATCATCAAATGGTCACTTACTAGCACTTAAATTTTAAGTTTGGTGACTATTCATCTTTTTTGACTTTGAGATCACCTTAGAGTAATTTTAATTAGTTTTGGTCACTAAAATATAATTTTTTCAATATTTTTTCACTTTTGGAATGTTTGGATGAATTAACCCCTTTGGTGACTTTTTTTTGGATTGGTAGATAAAAAAAATGATGGAAGGTAAAAGTAAAAAAAAGTGAAGTAAATAAAAAATAATGTAAAGTGCAAAAAAACCCCGTTGTATAGAAAATGTTCAAGACACACCCTCTCCTATTTTGTATGTTCATGTATATTTCTATGATTTCAAAATTCGGAGCAAATTGCCACATATTGCAATTCAATGATGTCAGACTCTTTGAAAATCCAAAAGTACCTTTTTGTCATTTCACATTATTTATTTACAAAGTAATGGTACTTTAGTAATTTCATTGTTTAAATTAAAGACTTGTCATTATTTGTTCAACTTGAAAAATGTAAGGGGGTTTTGCCAATAACGACGGGGCCTTGCACATTTTCTATGTAATTGAAGTTTTTATACACTTTATCCTAGAAAAATAATAATTTTATAGTATGCATTTGGTTCACATGGAATTTTAAAGAAACAGTTACATGAAAGCAATATTTGATGGTTTGGATAGAAGGAAAGTTACAATAAAATATTATAGTGTGTCTAAATTGACTTTGTTTCTATTAAACAATATAACATATCTAAATAAATTCATAGCCAGTATTTTTTTTTGTTTTTTATAAATAATTTAAGAATCTAATTAAATAATTTGAGAGAACATTTATTGGGAGATACAATCTATTATATCATTTTTTTTAAAAATTTGCATAAACACATTTTATTTTACAGCGATACAAATGAGATAATTGTAAGTTGATTTAACTTTTACAATAAATAAAAGTTTTCTTATAGGGTAAAGTGCAAAAAAATACCCCTGCAGTTATGTTCGTACATATAACTCCCTGCAGTTAGGCAATTGTGTGCAAAAACCCCCTCCGGCTACTCACCGTTCAATTGTGACCGTTGGAGGTTTAAATAATTTTTGAAAACCCGAAAATGCCCTTTTCTTAAGACTAAAATTCCCCTCAAAGTGTATATATATATTATCTCCCTTTCTCGTTCTCTCTGTTACTAAACTATCTCTCTTTCATTCTCTCTTAAGTTCTCTCTCACTTTATCATAGTCTCTCTTACTCAACTCTCTCTCGGTGTTACGCAATTCTCTCTCTCCTTCTAGGTTTGTTCTTTCTCCCTCTCTCTCTCTTACTCAACTCTCTTTCTCTGTTACACAATTCCCTCTCTCCTTCTGGGTTTGTTCTCTCTCCCCCCTCTTTCTTACTCAACTCTTTCTCTGTTACACAACTCTCTCTCTCCTTTTGGGTTTATTCTCTCTCCCTTTCTTTCTCATCAGATTTTCTATTTCACTTAGTTTATTAGCTAAATTTTTTTAATTTTTATATATTTTTTGTTTTTCTTATTTTCTGCTCCATATCTCTAATTTTCGTTTATGGAATCTTTTGCAAATTCAAGAACTCATAGCCACTTATACCGTAGGCCAGGAAGAGGTGTTTACTGTCATTGTAGAATTTGAAGCCCTTTGAAGACTTCTTGGACAGACAGAAACCTGGAAGAATATTATATGGCTATCCAAATTATATGACCAATTCTTGCTGTGGTTTTTTTGGAGTGGGAAGGTGATTAACTTTCTGAATACTACTGAAGCTTCATCTCTGACCTTATTGCAGAGGTTAAAGAGTTGAGAAAGGTTAAAAGATCATCAAGAGATGGTAATCAAAATTATATTACAATGGAGCAGAAAGCTAAGGATGAGATCCAAAATTGTCAACTTGCTGCAAAAGTGACCTACCTAAATGGGTCTGTGATACATTTTGTACTAGGTTTCTTCACCTATATTGTGATATTTAAATTCCTATTGTAACTTGTAAACTTGTAATTTGTAACTTTCAATTCCAAAATGCATTTTGAAAATGACCAAATGTGAACCAACATACATACAAAATCTGCATGTATTTAAGCATATACTAAACTGAAATTGAAACTAAACTCAAGTATTCCATCAAAACTCAAAATCAACATACATACAATCTGCATGCATTCAAGCAGTTGACTTTTTGCCTAAAGCAGTCAATTTTATTTTAGTCCTCAAAGAGTCAGATTCATGCTGCCATAAGGAATTGACTTTCTCAAATCACTAAGTCGATTATTTCATCAAATTTCATAAACTAAAATGGAAAAAAAGTCTTCTATATGAAACGAGATAGTCTTCTATCATAGTACTTTAGAAATACCATTTTCATAAAATTACATAAACTAAAATAGAAATATGGTATGCTATATGAATTGAGATAGTCTTCTACCTTAATACTCTATAAATGCAATTTTCATAAAATTCCATAAACTAAAATAGAAAGATAGTATTTTATATGAATTGAGACAGTCTTCTATTTTAGTGCTCTAAAAATGTCATTTTCATAAAATTCCATAAACTAAAATAAAAAAATAGTATTCTATATGAATTGAGACAGTCTTCTATCTTAGTGCTCTAGAAATGCCATTTTCATAAAATTCAATAAAACCTTTGGGTCAACACATTCCATCAAAACTCAAAATATGCAATCATTCAAGCTAAACTAAACTAAAACTGAAGCATTCAAACTGAACATTAAAACCTGTAAGCATTCAAGCAAGTCAAATGCCATACGTCTGCCACTGAACACTAATCAAACGCCATACATCTGTCACTGAACACTAAACTAATTAAATGCCATACATCTGTCCAAAAACTAAGTAAACTGAACACTAAACTAATCAAATGTCATACATAACTAAGTAATCTGAACACTAAAATGGAAAAAAAAATGCATTTTTGTCCAAAACAAACAAAATGCAGATCTACACATCATAAAGACAGCCAAAAATAAAAAAATGCATATTTGTCTAAGACAAACACAATGCACATCTGTCCAACAAAAACACAGCCGAAAAATTACAGACTTTAGTAGCTTTTCATTTGATGTCCAACTGTCAAATAACAACTAATTAACATAAAAAAATAAATTGTTTTTTTTAAAAAAAAAGTCTAAATAAAGCTGATAGAAATAGTATACATACTGTTAATTTGACTCTTGTGTACCAACTGTTAATGCAAAATCCATGTCAGCAACTTGAGATTGAGGAACACTTACAACTTGCTTTATTGTACAAAAAATGTTAGTTGAGATAGAGCAAGTTGATACAAGTTTAGAGATTAATGAACAATTTACCCATTCATAGTAGTGAGTGTTTGGTGTAAGAAACAAATCATCTCATGTATAATACACAATATGAAACCCTAAATAAATTAGTTGTTGTCAGAACATGAGATCGAAGTGAGATGTAAAGGGGAGTGAGATGAAAGTGACAGTGTGTGTTTGGTGTGGTGTATGAACAAATAATAATAATAGTAAGAATTAATCATCTAATATACATGTAGTAACACACAGAAACACAAAGATACAAAAGGCCCTAATCTTAGATAAGAAACTTTGTTGGGTCTTCAAATTAGAGTATTCACAAGCTCTAATCGAACATCCACGACGAAGTGAGGGATATGGAGTGCAATTGAAGTGAGACAAAGAAGCACTGAGATCAAAAGTGAAAGAGAGAGAAGATCGAACATAAGAAGTGAGAGAGAGAACCACTGAGATCGAATGAGGCAACGAGGGTTAGAGTTTGCAGATCGTGATTATTGGCTAAGTGTTTTCTGTTTGGTGTTTGGTCTGCAACGATGTCATTTAACTCATTTGTCCATTTTGGATATTTTGCATATTTTATTTTATTATTATTATTATTTCATTAAGGGCATTTTAGTGATTTACTATTTTTGGTACCTGTAAAATGTCACATGTCCTTATTTGAACAAATTTGAAACTGTAAGGGTGTTAATTGAACACCAAAGTATTTTTTGCACTATTTGTATATATCATGGGCGTTTTTTGCACTTTACCATTTTTTAAAAGAATTTATGGCAAAGGCACGTAGTTATAGGAAATTACCTTCCTATAATATTCCCTTTTCTACTATCCAAATACCCAAATGTGAAAATAAAAAAAAAATTTTATTTGAATTCCTTGCTATTTCGTCTAACCAAACGAAGCTATAGGTAAAAAAGGTCAATGTGCTCTGATGGTAATTGAAAGATAAAGTGTAAAACATTGGGATAAAATATTTTTACATATATATATATATATATATCTCCCTTGCCAATTACCAATTTGCAAAGTATTCCCTTTTGATTTTTTTTGCAAAAAAAACTCCAACTAATCAAGAGATTACTTTAAAAGGACAATTACTAAAATACCCCTAAGTCTAGAGTTTTTTTTTATGCAATTCGCCCATTATATTAATTTAGCTAAAAAAAACTAATCTTTTTCTTGAACAAGTTAGAACTTATAATATATGTTACATGCATCACCATACTCTAATTAAAAAATAAAAACTTATAATTATCAGTGCAACTACGTCGATGTTTTAAATTAAAAATCACATGGTTTATCTTGTCGAATCAAGTTAATACTTTACAAATATATGTTGAAAAAAATGAGACAATAGATGACTAAAATCATGGAAAAATACATAATTGGGACAATACAATAAAAAAAAAATGTCAAAAATAATATCCATATTGAAATAATATAAATGCCCATAGTAATTGGGTTAAAACAGGTAGCGGATTCACCTGACACAATTAATTAAACAGGTTGAACTTCAAAACACGAATACGACACAATTAATTAAACATGCTAAACGGGTTAACACAAATGCGAGTCGTGTCAAAATTTACCATCCTAGTTTTTTGTCAAAAAAAATTCATAAGCTTTATTTATTTATTTGCACAAATCAATAATTGTCAAGAAGAATTTTAGGCAATTCACTCATATTATTATATACACACACATTATAAAGACAATATCATCACATCTTTTATAAAGTATTACTTATCATATAATATAAAAAATACTCCGCTAAAGAACATTTTTACAAAATTAGTAATAGAAGTGTTTTAAATAATATTAAATTAAAACAAATAAAAAGTATTTTTTATATAATTCGTCATCAAATACCTAAAATGTTTTTCGTCACAACAGTAACACCAAACTTGCCTTATTATATATTTTACCTCTATTTACTAAAATGTCTGATTTTTTTTATAACTACATGACTAAAAATTAAATTTTGTTGTTACCAAATATATTTAAAAGAAAATTTATAAGTTATGTTTCGTTTGGTAGAAAGGAAGAAAGAGGAGTGGAGGGAAAAAACAAATTTTCTTTCTTCGGTAGAGGGAATGCAAAATTTGGACAGGAGACACCAAGAAAGAAAGAAAGACAAGACTATATTATAAATGTTTTAAATTATAAAATTTTTTTTATTTCTCTTTATTTCTTTCATAACAAACAAAATAAAATATTATCTTCTTTTCCATCCAACTAAATAAAAAAAGAGAATAACAATCTCTTTCGATATTTCATCCATTATCTCATTTTCATCCAATTTTATTATTTTCTATCAAACGGAGCATACATATTTATTATTTGTACATGCACTAAATGTAGAAGAGTGGGCATGCACTAAATGTAAAAATGTAAAAGAGTGTAGCACTAAATTCATAAAATAACTTTCTTTAATTTTTCTCCCAAACATAATTTAGGTGCTAACACCATTGTTTTTTTTTTTTCTCATTAAAAATACCACCTCCTTTATTTTATTTATTTGAGAAATCATAATTAATGCATCATTTACTTTTTTTTTTTGTCTACTAAATTTAGGCAATAATTTAATCTACTTGTACGGTAATTGTTTTCATATTGTATTATGGGTATTCCATGTGTAAACGCGTCATACCACATCTTTTGCTTCCCACCTCCCCCAACCATCATCTTTCATCCAGAAAACTGCTCCTCTATCTCTCTCTCTGTGCAAACAAACAACAAACAGCTGCAAGAAATGAATAGAAGAATCAAACACTTGTTCTTCTTCTTCTTCTGGGACAAGTAGAAAACACACAGAGACCCCAAAACACAGCAATGGCGACCACATCTCTCACTCTCCTTCATTCTTCTCTCAGCTTCATCCCCGAGCGACCCCAACCTCACTTCCCATCAACCACCTCAGTTTCTTCTAAATTCTTCGCCGGTGGGACTAATCTTTGGACTCACAAAAGCTTCTTATCTATCTCATCAGCATCTTCTTCTTCTCTGTTCAGCAAGAAGATATCTGCAAAGCGCTTTGGAACAGTAGTTGCGGCTTCAGCAGATTATTACTCCACTCTTGGGGTTTCTAAATCTGCCAATAGCAAGGAAATCAAGGCAGCTTACCGAAGGTTAGCTCGCCAGGTACTAAAACCCAATTAGGGTTTTTGATTTCTTGTTCCTTCGACAACAGCTTGACATTGTTACTTCTCTATGGGTTCCATTTGCTTCCCTTTAACTCAAATCTTAAATGAGTATTTGTAGAATTTCATTCTTGTTTCTGTTCGAAGTGTGAATAGAACCTTCATTTTGTGGTCATTTGAAGTCAACATCAATACCTCAAAATATAACACTCATTTATATATTGATAGACAATAAATATTTAAATTAGTTTACGAGAATGTTCACTCTTTGATCACCATCTCTGTCTTTAACACACCAATCATTTATTTGATCATCATCTTTGTCTTTAACATACCAATCACTTTAAGTGCAATTTTTTTTTTTTTTTGTGTCCATGTCTTCCACTTAACAAATGCTGAATTGGGTCAGTTGCAAAAGTTTTGTTTTGATGGTTGGTTTGATAGTAGCTGGTGATATTACATTGGCTAAGAAGGTTTGCTTTTGTTTCTGTAAAGGCGTAGGGTTTGGATGGATGATTGGTATCCATATTTGAGATTTGAGTCTTTATGATGTAGGGCAAGTTGATTTGACTGGAATTGTTTATATTATTTTTTTTCAAGTAAAATGCGTTGAACTTATAAAGAAGTGTTTACACAAAATTAGGCATCAGATTGAACAGGTAGGACTAAAGACTGAAGTTATCCTTTACTGTTCAGCCCTGCCTACCATAATTAGCAAGGATACAGAGTCCTCGCACATTTCATATTTCTCTTGTTTTTAACCTGATGTAAGTTGGTTTAATTTGATCGAACTCATACTTAAGTATTTTTGTTAGTAGAATTGAATTCACTTATTTGTTAACACTAATTGATCAGATTTCCAAATGTTTCTTAAATTCTGAATATTTCTTTACTTCAGTTTTTGAAGCTAAATGCTGGTCGGGTTTTCCTATAGTCAGGCTTGACTCATTTTGAGTGAGGATGCTTACCATGTTTATGAAAAAAGCTACTTAAAGTTGGTTTGCTTTTATTCCTGAACACTCTGTTCTTTAAGCATTGTCATATTTGTTCAAATTTATTATGAAATTATGCTTCTATGAGTTCTGACTTGAACCTCTGTACATCACAAAGAAAGTTACTGAACTGTGCCCATCTAAAACCAGTTACACTGTACTAAGTTTGATGGTTTAGGAACATCCCTGATGGAAACTCATAGTTAGGCCTGAAATAGTCCATCCTTTTTAAATTTTCTCCCGTGACTCCTGACATCTTACTTTTCATCATACTCTTGTAGTATCACCCTGACGTCAACAAGCAACCTGGAGCAACTGAAAAGTTTAAGGAGATCAGTGCAGCATATGAGGTATGTATTGAGGTCTAACAATTTTAGCTTTATCTTGATGCCATTAATTATCAAATTTTATTCTCATTTAATTACTTCTCATCATACTCTAGTAAGAGATATTCATTCATAAACACATTCAACAGAACAAATGAAATGCCTAAAACAAGTAGAACAGATCAATATAACAGAGTTAGGAAATAGGAACTTGATAATTGGCTCAATAATAGTATAGAACAATAGTTGCATAAAAATCAGTGTTACGGAAACAAAAATTAAAACAGTATATATGAACAATTCAATTAAAAGTACACACTCAAAATGAATCCCCAAAGTTATTCTAAACAGGATCCAAGAAGAGATAAATATAACAAAACCACTAAGACCAGATCCAGAAAACAAACAAATTTACCAAACAAATCTTTCCCAGCAATATTTGTACTCATTGATCATAGCCTATGCATTAGGAGTCTCCGTATCCACTATGTAAAAATGTTTTTTGTGTAAAGATAAAGAGAGAAAAACTTATCCAGCACTGGTAAGGTAAGAAATCGCGGGTGGAGTTTCAGTTTCATTGAGTGAAGATCCTCAATTATATGATGCAAAGATAAAATCAGCTCAATAGTCCGCTATAAAAAATCACTGGTAAAGAGCCTGTGACTGTTGAACCCCAATTATTCGATGTCAAGAATTGAAACAACTTCTGAAGTTCTCAAGACTGATCAGTTGTTTTGATTCTTTAAGAACAAAAGTGGCGGATCTACAGTTCAGGCAGGTGATTTTTGCTGTGGCTAGAGTTTGGACTTTTACTTATTAGTAATACTTTCGTTTATAATTCAATAGCATACCAAGGACTTCTTTTCATCCAAACAACATATGTAGATTGGTTGTTTTTACGAGTAAATATTGAATTTATGTGAGAAATGAAGTGGGAGATAACTTAAAGGAGGGAAGTGACTCTCTGTGCCTGAATCTTTTACTGAACAAAACATGCATGGTTAACATATATAGTTTCAGGTTTTTCTTTCTTTTTACCTTTCATATCTGTCTCATCGGAAAAAGGAACTTTTTCTTCCCCCGGTAGGCATGGAATATAGTCCAGGGTGGGCCCACTTTGGTCTTTCCATCCCATGAGTTCATATATTTGTATGTGTGTTTATCTACATAGAATCATCAGTACATGCATAAATTAGTATAATGTACGCATAAGGTCAAATAGTCTTTATGCACAAAGGAATAAAGTTTAAAATTCCTGTTTAATTTTTAGAGAGCTATTTCTGTTAGTGAGTGTTGTCCCAGTTAACTTGAATGTGAGAAGCATTTTAATAGGCTGGTATCAGACTTAATGACCTGGATTGAATTCTGTTTAGGTTCAATTTGAGTTTGAAGGTAGAGTTGGTATTTTTCAATTAGCCTTTTTGCTTAGTTATGTTGCTTGAGCTTACAAACCCTTTTTGTAGCCTAATCTAGTATTTTGTCTGGGAAATTTTAATCTTTTACTTCCTAGAGTTATATTCATTAGTTTCAACACCCTAATCCTGCTTATATAT
Source organism: Cornus controversa (assembly GCA_026545225.1). Lineage (NCBI taxonomy): Eukaryota > Viridiplantae > Streptophyta > Magnoliopsida > Cornales > Cornaceae > Cornus > Cornus controversa. Next base: position 105,169,272 of record CM048845.1, read on the forward strand.
GTTATAAGCTTAATGTTTCCTAATTGCCCAATGGTCCAATCCGTGATGTTTTGTTCATCTCAGTATTTTTGTACTAAATTGCCTTTAGGTACTTAGAATTGCATTGGTCAGTGCGTCTACAGTTTATGCTTTAATTTTATGGGTAAGATTCTCCTTGATCTAATTTCTGGAAACATATATAACAGGACATGTTTATGTTACCAGAAATGAGCATGTTTACACAATTGGTTGCTGTATAATATCCGCTTGCAATTATTCTCAACCATAAGTCCGCCTCTATTTATCATCTTAGTTATGTTGATTTCGACATATATTTTAAACTTTATCTTACTCTCATACCGGTGCACTCACTGACATTTTGTGCACTTAAAGTACTATATCTCAAAATTTTCACCTTCATTATATTTTTCTTTTTAAATTCTGACGTACAACATTGTCAGGTGCTATCAGATGACAAAAAGAGGGCTTTGTATGATCAATATGGTGAAGCTGGAGTGAGAAGTACAGTAGGGGGACAGGCTGGTGCTTATACGGTAATACTTTGCTGAATTTTTCCTGTTATGTATGTCATCTTTAAGTATGTATAGAGGGTAGGTTATTTATGGAACAAAATGTGTAGAAGGTTGGTTGCATATGCTAGAAGCACAGTTGAACTTCACTTGGTCCTCCAGATTGCTGAATTTTGGGTTTATCTAAGAATCATAGCCATCGATTTGGTGTTATCTTCTTTCTTTTGATGTGTAAATATAAGTACACATTGAAAGGAAATGAAAGGGGTCCAACCCACGCACACACATGTTTTTGTAAATCTAGACCTCAATAAACTACAGAAAAAAAAAATCATATTCTCTATAGAATCCAAAGAACTCTCAGAAGAGGGGTTCACCCTCTTCATCAGCTGACAAAAGAGAATTGCCAAAAGAATGCTTTTCAATCTATGAATGGGCTTCTCCACTCCCTAGAAGACCACGATCGATTCCTTCTCCCAAAATGCACATAGGGGATCGTATTCCAAGTCTTTTTCTTCGTCTTGCTAATGCTACCAGCTCTCTGACTAAGCAGTAAATTCGTTATATTGTGGAAAAACCCACAACACCCCGAACAATGTCATCAACACTTCTGTTACTGTACAATTAATAAGAGGATGGTCCACCAACTGCCCCACCTTCTACATGCAAAACCAATTCAATAGCACTCTGCCTCCCTTTCTTAATTTGTTAATCATAAAGATCTTCTCATGCATTCCTGACCAAACAAAAAGCTCCACCACGGAGGATCCTTAGAACCTCAGATACCTTTACAAGAATTTCACTTTTTGCTTGGAACAGCAAAAGTTTATAAAAAGACTCAAACTCAAATATCCCTGTTGTCCAAGCTTGCATATCACTTCATCTTAGCCATCTCTCACTACAGAGTTTCTAGCAACTGGACCATTAGTAACCCACACATGAAGTGTCTTCAATAACCCACCACTAACTCATCTCTATCAACTATCATCCCTTATGAGTCTGGAAATGATTTTTCAAGCACACCTTCACATCACTTATTGTGTCCAAACTTCACCCTATTTCCCTCCTCCACATCAAAATAAATTAGAAAGATCTCCCTGCACTTCCTTTATACTCCTTCAGAGACTAAATCTAGGAGGAGAATTCACCCCCATGGTAGTCCAATCCCCATGTATGCCCCTAATTACCACAAGCTCCTCTGAAAATTCTTTAGGGCATAGGCATATCTCCAAAGTCATTTCCTTGTAAGCACCTAATCAAATAATATGAGATTTCTAATCCAAAAGCCCCGTTATGGATTGGGGAGCAGACCATGTCCGAATCGACAAAATGATTGTTTGATCCCTTTTCCAATCAGCCCCCGAAAGAAATAATGCTGGAATAGTTAATGAAGGCATAAAGTACATTGGGAGGCTATACTGTGCACACTGAGATTTCTCTCCTTCCATATGCTATAAACAACAGCTGTAAGGGACAACTTCTCATTACTTTTAGCATGGTTGAAATATGGGAGGCTAAATTTCTTAGTGATCAACTTCTCATTACTTGTTACTTAATGATCTTGTGTACTGTAATGCTTGCCGATATGTGAAGAATTGGTTACTAGCAGATGTTATCTTATCCACGTTTTTTTTTTGAGTTGTATCGCAGTATTTCTAGTTTAACTATTGTTACTTGCAGTGGATTCCCTTCTTGTATTTTGATGTATACTCTCACGTAGAAATTCCCGGGGAAATTTTTCATCAAGTTTGATTTATGCCTAAAACATCAATTCCTATTCACATACCAAGCTTATGGTACATGTTTAGTTTCCTTTTTCTATTTGAACATTGTTGCAGAGTGTTGAAAGATTTATATATTTAAGTTACACCCTCTCTAACAACTTAAGCTTTTAGAGTAGATGGTTGTTTAACATGGTATCAAAGCAGGCAAGGTCTTCAGTTCAAACCTCACTGTCACTCTGATAATTAAAATTGAAATACATGTTGGACCAAAAGAAGACGCACATAGTATTTGCATGTTCATATGTTAATCACAACTTTAGCCAATACTAATTTTTTTTATATTTATTTTTCTCCACAGACTAATCCTTTTGATCTATTTGAGACATTCTTTGGTCCTAGCATGAGTGGTTTCCCTGGTATGGACCAAGCTGGATTTGGTACACGCCGTCGTAATACTGTTACTAAGGGAGAAGATCTACGGTGAGTGAAGATTTTAATTTAATCTTTTAAGAATACTTTGTGGCTCCTTATAACTAATATTTTTATACTTAGTGTTGAACCTATCTTTTAATCATGTACATGGAGATTCACTTCTGTTAGAAGGATACTGACAATAATACTCGATAATTCATTGGGTATATAATCTCCATCTCATCACTACATTATGAGTTTTCTTTATATCCCATGATGTGTGAGATTACTCATTAGGTGTTCTATTTTGGTGAGTTTGGTTCTAATCTTGTAGGAAATAGGAATATGTCAAGGATGCATGATCACTTCGTTCATGGGGATACTTTGCTAATTAAACGTATTGGCATAGCTTCATACTTTAAGAATCACAGGGAACTTGTTTGTGGAAAATTGACAATATGGAATGCCTAAGACGTTCCTTTACTGAAGCATGAATAACACATTTCCTAGAGTTGAGTACAATGTCATCTGAATTAGTTTATGTTTGAGGGTTCTCCTGTCCTGTATTAACGTTCTTTGATGATCATGCTACGAGTCGTGTTCATTAGTAGTATGGGCATGTGGTACCCTTTTTTGTTACTGTACTAAAACTTGTAGACAAAATGAAACAGATATGCATGATTGCCTGCTGTGAGTGGCTTATATAATGTTTTCATTTCATGCAAAGTGATTCATCTTCACCAATAGTAGGAGCATGTAACACCTCTCTGTTACTGTATAAAAATTTGTAGACATAAAATGAAACATATATGCGATTGCTTGTTGCAAATTGATGGGGAACGAGATGCGGTTCGCACACGAGTTGCACATGTTTAAACGTTACTTTTGGAGAAGAGGAAAAGAGAAATAGAATCAGGAATTTTTGTAAATCAAGGCTACAAAATTTTGTTTCTTGTTATTTTGGTAATGCTTGAATTTTAGGATTATTATGATATTTTCATATTTTAAGGTTTATTAGGGTTAGCTTAACATTGTGCCTGCATAAAGGCTCACATGTAATCATATATTTTCAGCTTTTGATTATTGAAATATTATTGTGAGTTTGAGAACTCTCTCCTTATGTCTTTTTCTCCTTCATTGTCTTGCTTTCTCAACGCTTCCATTTGTCCAACCTATCTATTCACCCTGATTTCTCACCCTCTTCGTATGTTTTCTCACCTCCTTTTTCTAGCCTCATCTCATCTTCTCATTCTCATTCTCATCCCTTGCTTTTATTCTAGTTCTAAATTTACTGTACCCGTCCTGCATCACAAATGACTTATATAATGTTTTTAGTTCATGCAATTACTGAAAAAGGAATGTAGAGTCATATAGCATATTTTAGGGGTTACGACCATATCTCTGTTTACCAATTGGAAGTTACTTATGTTACTTGGACTCCTCAAAGTAGGCGAAGTATCCATGTCCAACACACATTGTTCGGACATAGGTATGGAATATGTGTTTGACACTTTTGGTTGGACGTGGCTAAAAAACATGTCCAATAAATTCATTTTATTATATTATTGCTTCAAAATGAGTGAAATGCCTATGTTGAACACCATGTTACATTAAGACATTATTCTACTCTAGAAAATAAAACAAAAATATTAAGTAATATGAATATTTAGCAATGTCCATGTGTATTTTTGTTTGGAGATTTGACACGCCTGACACATAGATACATACCAACATCCAACACACGAACCTGAGTCCATGTAACATAGGTAGTTACTTCATCGTACAGTTTAATAGCGTGTTCCATTTTTTGGTTTGTAGTTATGCCATACTGAAATTACTTTTGGGTAGAAACCAGTAGAGTTGATTCATGATGCAAAATGTGTTTCAGTTATGACATGACTTTGGAATTTTCGGCGGCTATATTTGGAGCAGAAAAAGAATTTGAGCTTTCCCATCTTGAAACATGTGAAGCTTGCGCTGGTACTGGAGCAAAGATAGGCTCCAAGATGAGGATATGCTCAACTTGCGGTGGCAGGGGTCAAGTGATGCGAACAGAGCAAACGCCGTTCGGCTTGTTTTCACAGGTAATTGAGTACTATTTGTTTTCCACCCGTGTGCACTGTGATTGCTTGCTTCAAATGTTATCCCTTATACCATGTGGAAGCTAAAACTAAAGAAAAACACTGGATTTTGCTTGATAAGCATATGATAATGGAGATTGTAACTATTGTCCTAAAGCTTATGGTAGTGCTTGAAGCGGACAGCAAAGATTTGATTGAAACTTGAAGGCTGAACAGGTTTGATGCTACCTAAATCCAACAGTAGGTGGGTACGTAAGAAAACTGTGAAAATTTCGGTTACCTTACCTATAAATGCAAGTATCACTGAACTTATTTATAGGTGAGATGGTGAAATGGTATTTATTAAATGTCTAATTTAGTAGTATACAGTTCTTAATAATTTGTCTGTATCTTTCCTTCAACAGGCACTAGTATACAAGGAACGGAAGCAATCTGTACAGTTTTGCTGCAACTGTAGTCATTAATTTATTTTCTTTTAATATAAACTAGTGTAGGTGCACGTACGATGCATGTGGAAACCTCTATTTATAAGAATGAAACATAATAAAATAAAAAAATCTCTTCCAAGTAGAAGGCAATGCCAACAGAGAAGAGTACGTTATAGGAACATTTTTCTGTATATTTATCTTCTTGTTTACTTTAAAATAATCAATTAAGTGAAAATGAATTGAAATTTAATACCTTCTTAAGTTTCTTTTTCCTTTATCTTTGGGCTGATTTAGCATTGGATAAAATTCTAGTGGGAGGAATAAATTTCATTAGAAGATCAACAGAGAGTTTTGTCTACAACTAAGAAAATTATGAACTTAAAAATTAAAATAATAGATCAGCCACCCTGTGCTCCTCTTTTCTACATGATAAAAAAATTAAAAGTATAAAAAGAAAAAAAAACAAAAGGAAACAGACTTCAGTAACAATGTGGACTTATCACAAGTTTAGGGAGAAAAATTCAAATATGCCATATGTGAGGACCGAGAACTCAACAGAAGCTATAAACAGGTTAGTCAATTAAAAGCTGAAGTTATAATTCATATTTTTCTAGCCAGATTTCTCCCACCTGACATTCTGACAAGACCATTTAGCATTTCAGTAGATATCTATGGGAATTGTACAGCTAGGAGTGCTTTACCTGATTGGCTTTTGGATTCATCTTTGTTGAAAAGAAGGGAAGAGAGTTCATTCTCAAAGGCTCCAATAGATATACGTGTGTGTGTGTTATCCTATAGAAGCATATCATGGAAGGCAAAGCAATGGCAGGGTTCTCAGTCACGAATTTTGCAATATATTTTAGTTATAATTTACAAACTAATACAATATTTGAAAAAATGCAACATTATTTAAAATAGCGTAAAATACACTGACCTCTCCTGAGGTTTGGCCTAATTACACTTGGCATCAAATTAATGGATTTTGTTACAATGACCTCCCCTGAGGTTTGCTTCGTTAGACAAAGACCCCCCTCCGTCCAAAATTCTGTTAGTTTTGTCAAATAAATTATGGTAAATTACACTGACCTCCCCTGAGGTTTGGGATAAATTATACTGACCTCCCATGAGGTTTGATCTAATTATACCCGGCATCAAACTAATTGATGTTGCTACAATGACTTCCCCTGTAACATAAATGAACTAACCGACGTTAACTTTTGGGTTAAATGTCTATTCTACCCTTAATATTATATTGATATAAAAATTAAAATATTTATATATATAAAATGACACTTTTACCCATCTAATATAATAATATTTACATAGTGGGAGCATGGTGGTGGCCATGGCAGCTGGGGTTGTGCACAATGGTTGTGGTTAGGGGTGCACAAAAAATCCGTGAATCCGCGAATCCGATCCGATCCGTTAGCTAATGGATTGGTGGCGGATTAAAAAATTAAAATCCGTTAGCCACGGATCGGAGGGTCAGAAATCCGATCCGATCCGCAATCCGATCCGTCGCAATCAGTGGCAATATATTTATATATATAATTAGTAATTATATGTATAATAATGTAATATGCTACATACTTACATGGGTAAACCTAAAAACTCAATATATATTATATTTGTTTATTTAACAATTGTGTTCATTTAAAAAGTGTTGTGTTTGTTGATCAATTTTTTTTTTTGAAAATTTTGAAGTAGAAAAAAAAAATTCAAATAGGAGTATTAGACCAATCCGTCAATCCGATCCGATCCAATCCGATCCGTTCAATCACGGATCGGATCGGATCGGATTGGTGGATTGCCACGGATCGGATCGGATTGGATTTTCTCCAATCCGTAATCCGCGGATCGGATTAGGATTATGCAAAATCCGATCCGATCCGATCCGTGGTCACCCCTAGTTGTGGTGGCTCGGCTAGTGGTGGTTCATAGCATGGCAGCCGTGAGTGGTGGGTCTGGTATATGGCATGGCGGTGATCTTGGTGTGGTGTCGATGGGGGTGATGATGGCAACTGGGGTTGTGCGCACACACACACATATATATAATAATATTTACTATAGTAAATATTATTATATTAGATGGGCAAAAATGTCATTTTATATATATAAATATTTTAATTTTTATATTAATATAATATTAAGGGTAGAATAGACATTTCACCCAAAAGTTAACATCGATTAGTTCATTTTTGTTACAGGGGAGATCATTGTAACAAAATCAATTAGTTTGATGCCGGGTGTAATTAGGTCAAACCTCAGGAGAGGTCAGTGTAATTTATCATAATTTTTTTTGACAAAACTAACAGAATTTTGGACGGAGGGGGGTCTTTGTCTAACGGAGCAAACCTCAGGGGAGGTCAATGTATTTTACCCTTTAAAATATTAGGGAAGGCATTAACTTATTAGTTTGCAACAATATTACACGATAAATTATCATTATAATTCAAAATTTCAATATAATCTAAATATACTTCAGTTTTCTCCTCCTATAGAAAAAAATACAGCTCAAAAAACTAGAAAAAATAGTAGCTCAACCAATTCCAAACAATTTTCTAGACTTGCGAGTTGCAACAGTCAGACTTATTGCATGCAACTTTACATAATCAGTGAACAGGAAGGGAAAGAAAACAAAAAATAGCCTTCATCTAAAAGTAACTTTTCAACCTTCATCTAATTTTATCTCACCAAGACCTTTACATCCTCATCCTTTAGACACTTAATAAAATTACAAATCTAATATGATTCAATATCTAATTTCCTTTGTATATATTCTTTTCCCCCATTCTTTATAACCTAATTTAGAACAAAATTGATGCATGCATTAAACTTAGCTTGTATTACTACTTTTTCGACTTCTTTAAAGCACTCCTGTTATGGGTTAACTGTGACTTAAAGAGTCCTCAATCCACAACTCAGTTTCCTTAGATAATTATACTTTTCCTTCAATTTTCCAAGAACCTCTTATAATATCCTAACAGAATTGTTTTGTAATTAAGAATGGATTGCCGAATAGAAGAACTTGAAAGAGTACCTGCCATTTTGGCAAAACGATTTTGGTTGTGATATTAGAAAAAGTATAGATATTAAATTAATTAATAATTAATTGACTTGATATATAGTATTGAAGGAATTAATGATTTCAGGTATTTCAAGTAGGATTGTTATTTGTAGGGAAATTAGTTAATTAGTTCATATAAAATTCTTAGTGGTCTATTAGTAGTTGATAGTGTGAGAAAATAGAATGAGAAAAGAATTCTGATAGAATTAAATGGTTTGAAACTCTTTAGACATTTAATAACAGTATAGATTTCTAGTTCCTTTCAATTCATGAGCCAGTGGTTCTGCTTCATCCATATAGGAATCATAAGATACAATCATACATATCTTGAATACTCATCTTACTTTCATTTAGGCTACCAACATTTTAGCCTTTTCCCGCTTGTGGTTATCTTATGGAAGAATCTACCTAGAAGGCATTTAAAATCTTCCATGTTAAAACAGTAAAGCTATGCTAACCGGAAAATGACACCCTGGCCATTTTCTGATGTAAGACATTGTGGTAAAAACTCTCCAACTAACTTTGATACTCCAAAATTGATGCAGGGCAGTGGTAAAGAGGGTTTTGGGAACAACTGTAATCTATATATTTATGTATGTACACACACACACACACACACACACTAATATAAATGCGAGTAGCATTTTTATTTTTTATATACATTTTTTTGAATTTGTAAATTTTGTTTTTTTGTTTTGCAAAATTCTCTGTACTTTATAGACTTCTATCGGCTTTAAAACTCTGAAATACACCAAAATAAATTACTATTAATCTCTAATCATTACCATTATCTCAAATTTCTCACTGATTATTACCATTAACCAAGAATATAGTCTTATCTATTAGCTACAAAAACCCAGAAAAAGTTTTTGTTTTATGAATCTGTGTATGAAACCTAATAATCATATAGTTCTTGCAAGGCGACATCTCTCTCTCTCTCTATGCATCTATCTATATACACAAACATAATGCCTTGAAACTCTAAAATACACCAAAATATTTTAGGATTTCTCTCTAATCATTATCATTATCTAGGAACATAATTTTCTCATTACCTATATTGAGGTACAAAAATATCAAAACAGAGTGAGAATCCACAAACGCACAAGGATCAAAGGTAATGACAATAGAAAGAGCCTACATTTTTAGATAGCATAAAGAGTCTACAAGACTACATGCCAGCAGAAACACCACCATGAACCTCATTCCTCCAAATTCTTATGCTTGCAACTATATAAGGGACACAATTCTCATTCCTCCAAATTCTTCTTCTTTTTTTTTTTTTTGACAAGTATGAAAAAAATTCATTCCAATATACATTTAATAATTTATCTAAGAATTAAAAAACTCCACTAAAATTGAGTATCAGATTTTTTTGCTGCAAAAGAGAACTTGCAAAAAAAAAAAAACTCTATTTACCCCATCCCATGGGGGGATAGCTCTTCGAATGTCATTCATATCATTTCTCACAACAACAATTTTCTGGTAAAATTTGCTCACCGTTGGGACCGAAGTCCAGAAAAAGATGAAAAAGTTCTTCCGCATCACATAATTTGCAACTATTTTTATATTGCCCAATAAAATATACTAATGATTTTTCTTTATTGATAAGGAAGATTTCATTAAAGTGTTCTCAAAAGGGGAGCACACCCCGAACACAATTGCACAAAAGAAAAGCCCTCTACACTCTTCGAAGAATCCACAAAATCCACGAATTCCTCTATAGATTTACAATACCACCCTTGTACCCAAAAGAAAAAAGAATTCAGAATTGAGAATTTGAGCACTGAAATAATTACCTTTTTTCCATCAAAGCACCTCCTATTGCGCTCTTGCCACAAATCCCACCTCAAGCAAAGGGGGGCTGCTCTCCAAGCATCATGGGCTGGCCTCCGCACTATATAACCCTTCCAAGCCTCAAGTAAACTCCTCGTGGAATTTGGCATAACCCAACTAATGCCAAACATGCCAAAAAGCAATACCCATGCATCCCTAGCCACAGACAGTGCAAAAGATGGTGATTCACTATCTCTTCACCCCGTTTGCAAAAAGTAATCTACCACTCAACCCTTATTGTATCTTTCTTAACTAAGACATCAACACTATAGCTCAGTAACTAAATTACATGAGGAAACATGTTATTACTATCATATGAGGTAATTATTGAAATACTTTGCTTTTGAATGGCGAGTCAACGACAATTGGAGAATCCATCTTTCTACATGGAATATTAAGGAGAATACTATTGTAGAGTAGTTTAAGTGCTTCAATGGTGTACCAAGAGTTAAGTTGTACTATGAGTTGTATTGAGTGGCTATCAAAGAAACCGGAAAAAAGCATGGGCTATTATTATATTCTTTCGTGTAGAAAATAAAAGACACTTTACTCTTTTGGTTTCAACTTTACCAGTCAAAAACTATTGATTAGAAAAGTGGTTGAATGTGGAAGTATTACTTACTGGGAACAAGATGGAGTTGTTTATTGAGATGGTTTGACAATATGATAAGATGACAAATATCTGCATTGTCGAAAGAGTGATTTGTTTCATATTGATAACACTACAAGGACAGGGGATGACCACAGTAAAATGGTTGAAGTTTTGAAAAAAAGGCATTTTGTGCTGTAAGTTAAAATGTTAAAAAAGAATTGATTGGTAAGCCAGGCCTTGAGTTTACTTTTTCTTTTTTATATATTCACGAATATTTTTATAATTTTGTGTACTTAATTTTCTGCATCGGCACGGTTTGCCTTGTTTTGTTCCTATAACTTATTTTGATAATTTTGTATGCTTAATTTTCTGCATTGACATATGGTTTTCCTTGTTTTGTTCTTACAACTTACGCATAAGAGTACTGTCATTGATTAGTCCTTATACTTTTTATATTTCTAATAACTTCAGGTTTCTGTATGTCCGAATTGTGGCGGGGGTGGTGAAGTCATCTCTGAATATTGTCGAAAATGCTCTGGTGAAGGCCGTATCCGCTTTAGGAAAGATATCAAAGTCAAAGTTCCTCCTGGAGTCAGCAAGGGCAGTATTCTCAGAGTTGCTGGAGAGGGTGATGCTGGACCAAAGGGGTATGTAGACGAATTTTAATTTCTGAATCTTTGAGCTTCAGCTTGCTTCAGTATTATCTTTGGGTTGTTGCACTTGTATGTCAAAGTTGATATTCAAGTAAAGTTGTGTATTACTGAATGTAAATATAACACGATCATTAGAACATGGCTTCATCATCCGTAATCATGTCATTTCTTTCATGCTTACATTTAAGGATTGAGGATTTCCTGGGGTATTGCAAAGTAGCAGTCTCTGGGGACCCCAAAAGAGATCTTTCCTTACATTTGCATTGAATTTAGAAAGTAAGTGTTGTAGAAATGCAATTTCTAACAACAGGTTAGAGTTTTGCTTGGTGCAATGGTAACATTTTGGGCTACCAATTGCGAAAACATGGTAAAAGACTGAGAGCAGCCACTTTTAAATAATTCTAAAAATCAGGTATGTATCTAGGTCCACCCTCTTGGCACCCTACATGGTAGGACCAACACCAAGTAAAAGACATTTTGATTTTGGGAGGACATTTGGTGCGATGCGGTGATCGTTTGTTGGCTCGTTCTTTTCCTAGGTTGTTCCAGATTGCTGCAGATAGGCATGCTCTTGTTGTCGACTGTTGATAGTGGGAGGACCATTTGGGATGTTTGTTTCTCAATGAATTTTCAGGATTGGGAGGTGGAGGATATTGTAGAGTTGTTGGAGTGTCTGTACTGCCAGGAGGTGGTTGACGGCGTTGTTGATTCCTGTGTGTGGGTGCCTTCTTCTCAGGGATATTCGAAGTGCACTCATTCTATAGAGCTCTATCGGATCCACCATTGCTTGCCTTCACCTGGAAAGTTGTTTGGTGTACAAAGGCCCCTCTTAAGGTGGTCTTCTTTGCTTGGACAACAGTCCTAGGGAGGATTTTGACCCTGGACAATTTGAGGAGGAGTCATATTCTCGTCAATTGGTGCTGCATGTGCAAGAGAGATGAAGAGTCGATCGATCACCTCTTGCTTCATTGCCCTGCGGCTAAGGATTGTTGGAGTTTTATCTTGGCCTTGTTTGGTGTGCAGTGGGTTATGCCTCGTTCCTCGCTTGTTATGACTGAGGCTTAGAGGGGGTGTATAGTGGGTCCCCAAGCCTGTGATTTTTGGAGGATGGCGCCTTTGTGTGTTAGGTGGTGCTTGTGGAGGGAAAGGAATGGGAGATCCTTCGAAGGAGAGGAGTCTCCTATTTGGGTGCTTAAATTCTCTATTCTTAGTTGTTGGAGAATATATTATTAGAGTGATTTAAGCCTTGATAAAAGATTGATGGAAGTGATTTATGGGATTGATTTTAGGAATCTTCTATTAATGTATTTTTCATGTTTATCACGTGTATTCTTTTACCTACAAATAGAGGTGGTCATTGTAAACAAAACTAAGAGAGAATACAATAAAAGTGATGGAGCCCTTTGGGCTTTGTGTGCCGTGGATGTAGGCCGTAGTGGCCAAACCACGTTATATTCTTCTGTTCTTCTTGTTTAATTTCTTATGTTGTTAATTCTTTATTTCTCTCTTCAATCTTTTATTTTTTCTTTATCAACATGGTATCAGAGCAGGTTATTATACCCTACTCTAGATTCATCTCGGATCTCCGGATCAACTCGTCTCGGATCTTAGGATCAACTCATTTTGGATCTCCAGATCAACTTGTCTCGGATCTCAGGATCAACTTGACTTGGATCTCCCGAAACTTCGTATTTAGATTCAAGTTGGACACTTAAATTAAAATCTTTGTGTACCAACTTGAGGGGGGGTGTTGGAGAATATATTATTGGAGTGATTTAAGTCTTGATAGAAGATTGATAGGAGTGATTTATGGGATTAATTTTAGGAATATTCCATTAATGTATTTTTCATATTTATCACGTGTATTCTTTCACCTATAAATAGAGGTGGTCATTATAAATAAAACTAAGAGAGAATACAATAAAAGTGATGTAATCCTTTGGACTTTGTGTGCAGTGGATGTAGGCCGTAGTGGCCGAATATTATATTCTTTTGTTCTTTGTGTTTAATTTCTCTCTTCAATTTTATTTTATTTTATCAACATTAGTTTTCTTTTTTATTGGGTTTTTGGGAGGAATTGTAAATCCTTGGGGGAGATAGTTGATTCTTTAGATACTCTGAGAGATTGAGGGCCCTATTTAGTCCTTACTTGTTTTGCGGGATGCGTTCCCCTTTTGATTGCCTTCTAACTTTAGTTATCAAAAAATAAAATAAAAAATAGGGTCTCATCTTTAAGTGAAGTCACTGCTCCAGACATATTGGTTTGTTTCAAGAGAGTATGCATGAAATGTGCCGGCTCTCCCATCTATTAACTTTCAATATTTTATCTATATATATATATATTATAGGGTAAATCACAATGTAAGCCTAATTACATGCGGTTTTATGTTTTACGAAAACTAACACTATGATCTCTGTCAGAGTTAGTGTCATAATGTGGCATTAAACTTTTATGCGAAATGTCATTGTTGCCCTTCATTTTTTTTCCCAGTAAGTTGTTGACCTTCATTGGTCTAACAATATATATATTTTTTGACAAGTAAGATTCTATTAGAAAGCCTTCAAAAGGGGAATGCAGCCCACAAAACAGAGAAGGACCAAATAGGGCCCTTAGCCTCTCAATATGTCCAAAAAATCAACTATCTCCCCCATGGAGTTGCAAAGAAGGACCAAATAGGCCCCTTAGTCTCTTAGTATGTCCAAAAAGTCAACTATCTCCCCCATGGATTTACAATTCCTCCCATAAACCCAACAAAAAAGAGAACTTAAGATGGAGAATTTTAGCAACCCAATAGAAGTCTCCTCCCTGTCGAAGGATCTTCTATTTTGATCCCACCACAAGCACCACCACAAACCTCTCTTTATCCAAAATTCACAAATATCTCCCTATTCCCTTTCTTCCCGGTCCCTTTATTCTCTCTCCACTCATTCCTCCATAACGACCACCACCTTTCTCTTTCTTCTCTCCAAAACCACTACCTCAGAAGACCCAAGACCCAATTACATACACATACACAGATTTTTTAACTACATGTATGTAAAAAATTATATATGTCTGTATATACTCACACAAAAAAGAACTTTTCTCTAACACCACCATCGCCGGCAACCACCACCAATGCACCTTCTTTCCTTTCCTTGGTTGCCACCATCTCATTTATTCTCTCTCTTTTCCACCCTTTCATTGTCATGGCCCCCTCTGTTCTTTTTTTGCCACCCCTTTTCCGCCATGACCCTAATCCATCTCCACCGCCAAGGTGCCAACCACCGCCACCTCACTCGTGTTCACCATCTTATCTCTCGTGTCTCTCTCTGCCTCTTGTGTTTCTTAAGCAAAAAGAGATTGTCAAAAATACCTGGCTTTGTGGATGAGTGGTTTTTGATGGCTTCTTCTCGGGGGAGATTTGGGGTTTCGATCATTCTATAGGATCTTGTTGATTGCTCAGGGACCTTCCTTTCCATGGAAGGCGGTGTGGCGCACTAAGGCTCCCTTGAAGGTGGCGTTTTTTGTTTGGACTGCAGCTTTGGGACAGATTTTGACGATTGACAAACTAAGGAGGAGACAGATTATCGCGAATTGTGCTGCATGTGCAAGAGGGATGAAGAATCGGTAAACTATCTCCTTCTACATTGCCCAGTGGCTCGGGATATTTGGGCTATGCTCTTTGGCTTATTCAGGTCCAGTGGGTCATGCCTCTTTCACGATGCTTGGAGAGTCACGCCTTTGTGTTTATGGTGGTCTTTGTGGAGGGAGAGGAATAGGAGATCCTTTGAGGCAGAGGAGGCTCCTATAGGGGTGCTTAAGTTCTCAATTCTTAGCTCTTTATTTTTTTTGGCTTCAGGGGAGAAATTGGAAATCGATAGGGGAATTAGTAGATTTTGTAAATATGTTATGTTTAGGTGCCCTATTTGGTCCTTGTGTAGTTTTTATGAGTTGCGCTCCCCATTGAGTGCCTTTTATAATACTTACCCAGAAAAAAAAAAAAAATTTGAAAGACCCATCTGGATATGCTGTATGTGTAGGTAGGTGTGTTTGTGTGAGAATTCAAAAAGACTTGTCTTTGTGGATGTGGCGTGAGAATTGAAGTTAAAAGATCCAGCTCTCTGCTGTGAGTGTGAGACAAATAGAGGGCTTAATGACGTGGGTTGAGGGAATTTTTTTTTCCTGAAACACTATCAATTCGAATTCAATTCTCAAGAGAGTGTAAATATGGATGATTGCGTATACACACAGAGGGCCAATGTTGGTGTTTGGATCATTTTTAATGATGTCTCCTCTGCCCTGGCCAATCATTATCTGCTCTTTCTAAAAATCTACACAACAGCTAATTGTGATTCCTCGCACAAATTATCTAGCTTAAAAAAATTCCCATATTTGATTCATCTATTCAATCTTGTAAATGGTGATTATGAAGAGAACTTGAAGAGGACCTACCCATTGATCCGAATTTGCATGCAAGTGTGGTTTTGATAAGAGAAGAAATTTTAGAGAGAGAGATTGGTGAGTAGAAGAGAGGTAGAGATGAAGAATAGAAAGAAAAAGAGTGGATACAATTGTCCACTAATAAAAGTGTTAATAAGACATTTTTGTTATTTCAAGTCATATTTTAGGGTTAAAAAGGTCTTTTTAGTCAATCAACAGGTAAACAGGTCATTCACAAGGTGTTAAATTACATACCTAACGGCTAGTTAAAGGGATTGGGTGGTAGTTACCAAGCGCCAAACCTGATGGGGTGCTTGTGTTGTGTAGGTTTTTGCAAAACTTAAAACCACATGTAATTAGGCTTTAGCTCAGGGAGTGTCAGTGTAATTTATCTTAAATTATATTTTATGCTCAATTGAATTCTTGAAAGTTAATTTTAACATTTACAACTGTTATGGCATTATTTCATTACATGTATATGGGACAAATTAATTTTTAGTAGCATATCGTGTTTGTTTTATCATTTTCCCTTTTCTGTGGGATATCCTTTTATTCCCAAGTGCATATTCAGTATAAAGGAATTTACAAGAAAGTAACGGGGTGGAGGTTTCCTCAGTGATGCTGAATGGACGAAAACTACTAAAGACATGTTGGATTGAGTAAGGCTAAAACTAAGGTATGTTATTACTGAAAAATACTCACTGGACTCTTGCAAATGCTTCTGCTTCTTAGCAGTTAGCACTACTAGACATTCCAGACAAGACGCATTCAACTGATAGGTCAACTGCTTCCTTACTGAGAGCAGTAAATATCATTATGCACTTGTGTTCTCAATCAGCTCCTATACCTACTTTAAAAAAGAAAAATAGAAAAAACACCTATGCCTAATCGTCCCTGGTTTCGAAGGGAGCAATTATCAAGGTTGAGTCTTTTGATGTTTGTCAGGCGTGAACACATTCTAAGACTTATGACATGATGATGCATGGGACTATCTGTGCCTAGGGCTCCTTTTGAAGTCTTTCAGTGTGGAAGCCTGAGTTGAGACCCTTGTAATGACCTTTTTGATAGATGCCAGCCCTGAGCTAAAACTTAACGCTCAGTTGCTATTAGTTATTTCTTTTCCTTATTTTTTGTTCGTTTTTATTTTATCATATTTTTGTTGAAAATTGACCTATAGCAGCAATCACATCAACCTTCTATAATCAAGTGCTTGCAGTTCTTCCAAAACCACGAAATTGTGAACCCAAGGAGGAGGGTATAAGTGCAGGAGCAGCACAATTAGTACCTTCTCGGAAGACAATTTTAAATCTGGGATGCAAACTTGTAGTAAAGGAACCAATAAGCCTTATGTTTGAACTTGTGTACCTGCCAGTTGTATTAGCGTAGAAAATTCATTGCATCTTACGTATGTTTTAACTGTGTTCTTGACAAACTTGCCTTATGAGTTATGACTAATTTAGAATGTAACGATTAAACCTTTAGAACAGTAAACTGTCTTATTTCTTTTCTTACATGCATGTGCATGTTCATTTATACTGTAGATAGTCTTATTTTCTGTCCTCATTGAGACATGCACACGTGTAACATTCAAACCGATTCACACATAATTCATAATATTAACTGCACCTCTTTGCAGCAGGGGCCCTCCTGGAGATCTCTATGTCTACCTTGACATTGAAGAGATACCGGAGATCCAAAGAGATGGCATCAATCTGTGTTCGACAATTTCTGTTAATTATCTAGATGCCATATTGGGGGCTGTTGTTGAGGTAAAATTTACTTTTTGATTATTGTTTGTATTGTTAAAATGATAATATGCATGCTTCTAAATGTTGGACACACCGGTTTTCGTTCTGAACCATAATTATCAAAGGACTATACTAAAAAGTTTAATTAGATTTAACACTAAAATTGCAACTTCGATCGATCAAGGGATCAATCGAAGGTCACTAGAGTACTTTTGATTGATCAGAAATGGTTTTTATCGAGAGAAATCTGCGGGACAATAATTTCCAAATCTGATTCAAACCCTATTAACACCATTTTTTTCCCTGCTTCCAAGGTCTATATAATGATCCCAAGTCTTCAGAAAACCTATGCTAAAAGGGAACACAAGTATATACAAGCATATAGAGCATATATTATTTAGGAAAAAAAAAATATAGAGCATATATTGAGCATCATATATTTTTGTGAGGCAATTTATAGTGCATTCTAACAATCCAATTGCTAAACTTTTCTTTCATTCATCATTCATCATTCATCTAGATGCTGAGTGTTTATAAGTGTTGAAAACATACAATTCCTAGAGCTTCAAGGAGAACACCACATCAAGTTCCAAACAACAAACAATCAATCAATCAGAGAGATCAAAACACGGGTTGAAGAGTAGATCGTGTAGGAACCGAATTCGTTGGCTGTCAGCAATAGAGCTCGGGAGGGGTGTTTGATGTGAGTTTGGGTCAGAGATAACTAGGGGATTCTTGGGTTAGATTTTAGTCAACCTAGTTGTTAAAGGTTCAAGGCGTTAAGGCTTCTTGGAGCCTGAGGTGCAAGGTGAGACGTGGGCCAGACTGAAGCGAGGCGCAAATTGAAAATAAAATAAAATTTGTAACCAATAATACAAACTCGGCAGCAACAGTTGCTCAATAGCCTCAAACTACTGATTAGCCAAAAACACGAGAACATAAAACCACAAAATGAAAATACATAATATCCCAATTTCAGAATTTTCAGTGTTTTTTGTGATATGCTTTAGCAGCTATTACATTCATTAAACTACAAAACATAAACAAATTAAGAGTTCATACAAAATTAAAAAAAGAAGAAAAAAGGGAGAGAGAAAAGAACAGAAAGACCATTAAAAAAAAGGTGAACAGAGAATAAAAAACAGAGCAATAAGGAGAAAAAAAAAGAAACAAAAATAGAGAAGAAGATGTTGCCGGAGAAGAGCTCGACGTCCAGAAAGCCCAAATCACAGATTATCGTCCCACTGTGTAGTGACTTACAGAAAGCCCTAAATCAACTGATTGTATCGAATATATCGATCGACCCTTTTTATTTCTTTTACTGTTAGGAACTGTATTTCATGGTTATAGTCCACCGTAACACAAAAATACACCACATGCTAACAAGTACGAAAAAAATTAATTGTTTTATATTAGGCGCGCTTGAGGCGCAACTTGCGCCTAATGCCTCAAATGCAAAGGCGCGAGCCTTATTGAAGGAACCTGACGTGGCCTTGGTTCATGCGCAACTATTGCGCCTTGAGGAGCCTTGAGCTTGAGGTGCGCCTGGGGCGTGCCTTTCACAACTATGGTTGTAAACCTTTCTTTTGCTAATGGATTTGATCTACCTAGACTACGTCCCATGGTTTTTTCCCGTTGGGCTTTACATGTAAAACCGATGTTTGTGTGTGTGGATGTTTTTATGCTTTATATTTCTGCACTCTGCCTATTTCTACAATCTTATTGATTGATAATTAAATTTTAGTTAGTTGTGATGGTTGAGATTTAAAAATTGGTTAAAGTTCGTTATTTAGTTTTCAAGATTTATTCACCCCCTCTCTCGCACTCTGATTGGATTACTCTTATTTTTCAAAAGTTTGTTATTTTATTTCCAATACTCTTTTTCCAACTTTGTGCCTTTCCTATATATGTAATAAGTTGAAGCGTAACTCATGCGTTAGGCTCTCTCCAATTTCCATCTCAACTCCCCCTTTCCCCTTCTCAAGCCTCTGGCAGGACCTAGAGAGATGAACCCAAGAAATCCTCCATGGGGGAGACAACTAAAAAGTAAAAACAGGCTTACTGCAAGGTTCCTTCACTTATTGTGACTAGAGAGCTACTGGAAGAAACTTTTCTTTTTCTTTTATACCCCCACTTCTTTTTAAACTCATTATTTTTGTGCAGATTAAGTTTACCGACATTCAAAGCTCGAAAAACAGACCATCAAGTGCAGATCTCTTGCAATTTCCTCTGGCTATTCTGTGTACTAACTATCTGTTGTTTTTTTTCCCTTCATTTAAACAGGTTAAGACTGTTGAAGGGTTTACTGATCTACAGGTCCCTCCAGGTACTCAACCTGGCGATGTGCTTGTCTTGGCGAAGAAAGGTGCACCAAAACTGAACAGACCATCAATACGCGGTGACCACTTATTCACAATTCAAGTTACTATACCAAAACGTATCAGGTATGCCATTGTGCTAGTTATTTTATCTAATTATTCTTATGAATGCATTGCTTTATTATTTCTTTAACTAATCTAATGCAATTAATGACTCTTGGCTACTGCTTCTGTAGCTTGTGCATTTTATCTATATAATTTTGATCTTCATATTTCTTACTTTGTTTATTACATAATGTAATAAAACAGACCTCAAATGTAATAGATCTTACGAATGTGCTTCAGAAATAATTGTGCGGGTTGTGGTTTAGGTGATTCACATTTCAATTATAGTTCACATTGCAGTTGATTGTGTCCATTGTGTGTTTGATGGCCCTCATAACACTTGGGTGCTTCAGGTTTCAAGTTTGCAACAGTGACCTAATTTACATCATATATGATTGAATATTATGAGATTTAAATTTAATTATTAATTTGTAATACTTGTGCATGTACATTCTTTGTTTAACAGAATGGATTGATACAATCATCTGTTTGGAACTCCCCCCCTAAGGATGCTAATTTAAAAATAATAATAAGCTGCAAGACTTGAAGAAATCAAGAAACTTATACCTGTGTTATCCTTTCTTAGTGGATAAGTTGAACCTGTCCCTATGATTTGTAAGCTGCAGTGCTTTGGAGGAACATACTTGGACTATTGGAAGTCCTGTATGTTTTTCCAACTTCATTGGCATTTCAGCAGTTTACTTCACAAGCAAATGCTACTAATTGCTGATTCTAAAAATTCTTTCAGACACAGAATCTTTATCAGAAATTGTTCTGGACAATAATTTATTAGGGTGGAAGATGTATCTTGTAAGATCTTTCAGCTCTTCCTATGTAAAGTATCTTGATACATAAGTGGATGGCAGATGACCTGCCATTTCATCTGTAAACACGTTACCCTGTTGAAACTTGATGCATGCTCTTTTTTCTTTTTGTAAGAAGCATTTTAGATCTGCTTGTTGTGAGCAGAGCGGCAGATCCTAAACTCAATTTATAGGTCTCCAAGCAGATCTTGAGCATGGATTTTAGCTTATCATACTCAACAAGATTGAGTTGAGAACTGAGCGAATGTGTGAGTGGCTTATTGTAGAATGGGTCATATTAATGGGCTCAACATGGCCTGATATGAGCTGCACCTGGGCACAGAGAAACTGAGCTATGGTCAAATTTGAAGCTACTGTTATAAATAAAACCTCGCATTGAAAATCAACTAGGGGCCTCTTTTTATAAGTAAATTGTCTTGGGAATTGGGATATTATAGGTGTTGACACTTGACAACCAACTACTCTAAAAGCTCAAGCTATTAGAGAGGGTGTAACTTCAATATTTAAATCCTTCAAAACTCCCCCTCACGTGTAGCTTTCTTTTGGTCCAACACGTGTTTCAATTTTAATTATCAAGGTGATGGTGAGGTTTGAACTCGAGATTTTTTTGGCTCTGATACCATGTTAACAACCATCTACTCTAAAAGCTTAAGCTGTTAGAGAGGGTGCAACTAAAATATTTAAATCAACATTATTAAAATTTAATTATTGTTGGAGGATTTAAATATTTAAGTTGCACCCTCGCTAATAACTTAAGCTTTTAGAGTAGTTGGTTGTCAACATGGTATCAAAGCCAGGTATTAAAGCAGGGCCTGGGTTCAAACCTCACTGTCACCCTAATAATTAAAATTAGCACGTGCTGGAGCATAAAGAAGGTCTCACGTGAGGGGGCGTATTGGAGGATTTAAATATTTAAGTTGGACCCTCTCTAATAGCTTAAGCTTTTACAGTAGATGGTTGTTAACAATAGGATCCTAGATTTTTGTTTAATTAGCAAATGTTTTCATTTAGGAATCAGGGAGGAAGACACTGTAGTAATGGGGAGTAAAGATTGTAGTCGCAGCATAGTTTTTTAAATGTGTTCTGGTACTAAAAGTTTATAGGCCAACTCGTATGTATCTGTTATCAAGTTACCATTGTTTGCTCCATACCTGAGTTCTGTTCATCCTTTCATAGGCATATTTAGCTTGTTAGGATTATGGCTTACCCACCGGTTAATTTAAGTCAGGCCTCTCATGATCACCTTTATGTTGGTTTGGGTCTTTTTTTTGTTTGTTCTGTACTTTTTTGCTTAAGCACCGGACTTGTGTATTATTGTTGTTATTTGCATCTTTTTTGTTGTATTTCTTGCATTGGTTTCTATTTGTTGCATTGAATGAATACGGGGATGTTGATATGATCTTTCCTAAATTTTCTATCTCTCTCTTAATTTTTTGGTATATTGGTCTTCTCTAAAATTAAGATAACAGAACTCTTTTTTTTTTTTCATAAATGATAACAGAACTGTTGTCTCATACTTGTTATCGGAGTATTTGCTTTATTCAAAATTATTTATTGACTCTATTAGAACATGAAGCTACTCTGTCACTTTTGAATCTCTCTTGTATTCATATTGTAAAAATCTAGAGAACAAAAAATTTTCCTTAGATTTAATATTATCGTACCTGTTTATATTCGCAGTGCCAAAGAGCGCCAACTGCTTGAAGAACTTTCTTTTCTAAATAACACTCCCAGCAGCCGTTCACAAACTCGCCCTAAGGTTAAGCAAGCTAGTAAGTAGTTACTTTTATATTCTTGAATAATTTTCATTGAACTGAGTTATGGAAGCACTTTTTCTTTTTTACATACAAAGAGGTCATTGCTTGGTGCAACGACAAAGGCTTCGAGTGTGAAGTCATGGATTGAAGTCTTGGAACAACAAACTTGTGCAAAGTAATGTAAAATTTGGGTTTGGGTTTATCTCTACTCTTTTCCTTTCACTATCCTACTTGGGCTGGAATACATGGATATTCTTGCACAAGTGGTGCCATCTTTTTGTTTCTGTACAAGAATGGGAGAACTAGAGAACTTGAGTTTAATTTACCATTGCATTAAGTTTACATGTTGATGTAAAAATGAGAAGTAAATGTCATCACTCATCTTGCTTGCAGGGTGATTCTCTTGAAAAGTCTAATTTATCTACTCACTGGATTTTGCAACTTGAACAGTGAACATGATGTTTTGCTTATTTCAGCTCCTACAGAAAGTCAAACGGGTTCTGTTACAGAGAGAACTGATGAATCAGGAGAAAATGATGTATGGAAGAAGTTAAAAGATTTTGCTGGGTAATAGTTCTCCATTCTTTTACCTATAAATCTTTACTATTTAGTTTTGATCTTGAAAATGCAGTTAGGTTTGAACCTCCATTATAGCCATTAACTATTGTCTCTCTATCATAACTAGAGATTAACCTTTCACATGTTGATGCTAAACATTGGGTGTGTTAAAAAAAATGTTAAGCTGAACAAAAATATGTATACTTGAAGATATGAGACAGACTTTCTTTTAACTAATGACCCAGTGGCCTCCCCTAGGCAGAATTTTAGAAGATACGTTACTACATATTATTGGCTTATCTAGTGGCTTCTTATTATTATTTTGATAAGTAGTGGCTTGTAATTATGCCCTATCAAGTTACTTTGCAGTTCTCAAATTGAGAGCAAATTGTAGAAATCATTTTAGATTTTTATCACATGCTTTTCATACAGCAACATTCATGATGACTTTCACTTTATATCTAATCAGATGGCTTAGTCTAAGCAAAGAAGCTTGTGAGAGAAGTATTTTGTGTAAATAGATGATTGAAACCCTTCTATAGCTTGTTTTGGTTTATTATTAGGCAGAATGACATCCTGAATGAATTAACGAATATGCTAGCACATAGAACATTGCTTTAATGAATTAAATGTTAATTTGCAATATCTTAATGATGCATCTTTTGTATTATCATCTCTTTATTTATGTTTTCATTTCGTTTTCAAGAAATTCAAACAATTATGTTTTCATTGGGGATCCTTTTCTCATACGTTGCATTTACTCTTGTAAATTTATTCTGCATTGATCTAAAATCCTGTTGATATTGCAGGTCTGTTGCAAATGGAGCTCTAAAGTGGTTGAAAGACAACTTCTAGTCCTTCAATCTCATGTCTACCTTTGTGTATCATACAAGCAATAGAGTTTTTGCCCCTCAATATGGCTGCAAAAGGATGATGCAGTTACTATTCTTAATTGAATCTTCTTGGCTTGTGCTGAAGAAATCGAATGGTAACCCAGTGGATATTCATTGATTCTTTTTTCATAATTGTAAATTCTAGCACTTGGCTTTATTGCAATAGATTCATCTCTTCCAAGTGTATTAATTTGTATGCCTTGAGCAGATTAGGAATCGCAACGGCTAGTTAAAATAATGAATATATATTTGAATTTTGCAGAAGTTCAACGTGGTCCAATCATGTGCAGAGACATTTCTTGTTTACCTTTAAACTTTGATTGCTATGGACTAGAAATTTGGAGGATTAGAATATGTTCAAGTTACTGAACTAGAACGAGGGGCACTGATATTATATTTAAAACTCGCGATGAATAGGGATGCTGCCTTTTGGTGACTTCCCTTTTTAAGGCAAAAAGTAAAGGGCATTGAGACATAAAGAGACTTTTTGTTTCTCCAGAAAAGAGAGAACGAAAATTTATAACTCTTTCTGGGTAAAAAAAGACCATAACGGATTAAGGAAGGGGAGGAAACCCTCCCCTTAGCCCATAAACCCTATCACTCACAACAGACTATAGTTTTTATTCAACCAGAAACAGAATAATACCCAGTTGATGAGAAAAGTTTGGTCTAAAGTTGCCCTAGTTATTTTAGATGTTCCTGGCAGTGAAACAAGGCTAGAAATACCACAGTAATTTCAGACTCCCATAGCACAATTTGCTACCATATTGTTATAAGAATCCAGAGAAGTGTTCATAGAAAAAAATTGCTGGAAATTATCATCATCATAGTCACATATCCCAACAGCTGCAATAAAGTGACCATCCCAAGTGATTTTCATCCTTAAAAGGACTACCAACTAAGCTCTTTTAGAAAGTCATCAGTTGTAACATTACTGCTTTATGCAAGTATGTAACATAATCCTTTATATATATATATATATATATATATCATTGGAACCACTTACATCTGCAGTATGGGTCTCAGTATTTATTTGCTCCCAGCAGTGCTATATATCTTGTGAAAGTGCAGTTCAAAAATTATCAGTCATTCACTGGACACGACTCTGCTTGATCAAAAGCAAAACAGCTACAATAACTGGAGCAGAAATCATAATTAAGGCCTGTAAGATGTTGGGTCTCGTTATCTCTGGGAAGAGGATGCTTCCGTATTTTATTGCAGCTGCTCCCACAACAGAACCAACTCCTAGTTTCCATAAGTAGGTCAAGTCCTCCTGTTTTTAACCAAATAGTAGTGGTTGTGTTAGTCATAACTTAACATCAACAAAACATGAAATCTCGAAAGCGACAACGCTGAGCACAGTCGCGACTGTGCAAACTAAATATTTCACAGCAACAAATCTCATGTAACTCTGGATTAATTCAATTAAACAACATTCATTAACAAAACAAGAAATTTGAAAAGTGAGAATGCTAAGCACAGTCGCGACTGAGCAAATTGACATTTCGACTGAGCAAATTGACAACGAAATGTAATCCAGTACAGCTACACAAGTAATTTCTTGTTGGTGACAACAAATAACATGAAACTCCGGATTAATTCAATTAAATCATAAAAATTCGGATTTGATAATGTCAAGACTAGAAAAGAGAGATTGTCACATTTTTTTTCTTCCTTAATCTGCTGTGAAAATGGGTAAGCTACATTGATTGGTAGACAATGTCAATCCGTTTTTGACAAGTTTCATAGTTGATTCATTTCTCAGAAGCAAGATTCATTCATATATACTACAAAAGCTACTCTAGTTATTAGCCTTACCATTAGCACATATCATCATCAGCTCTAAACACACTCATCTCCACCAACTTTACACTCTGCAATATTCCTGAATCAAGACTTGGGGCTTACAAAAATTTCCACCATATGATCCTAATATCCAGCGTCAACTAATTAAATTACGGTCCTAAGATGAACCACCACAAATTTTGTTCTACGTTCACGATTTGAAACATTGGGACTAGGTAGAATTTTCCACCACATATCTGTATATCCTAAGGATATATCGAGCATGAACTAACTACTAATAAATTACTGTCCTGATATGTGATTGTATCATAAATACATACACACACACACACACACACATATATATATATATATATAGAGAGAGAGAGAGAGAGAGAGAGAGAAGAGGAGCTGACCGGAGATGTGAAGGTAGCAGGGTCGGGATGATTTACTTCTTGTTCCCTTTGGGGTTCGGAAGCTCGAACGACAAGAGTTAAAGTAGTTGTTGGAAAGAGATTTGGGACGCCAAAGGCAATTCTCGTCGCCTTCCGTGCGGCGTTTGGTCGCCGGAGAGCGAACAGCAACGAAGAGCAAATCGTAGCGGTTGCTGTCACCGCCATATCCGGAAGTAAATGGAATGGACAACAAAACAAAGGGACCTACACTACACCTACCTAAATAAAAATAAAATAAAACTTTCTATTCTCCTTTTAGCTTTAATAGCAAAATGACCAATTCAACCCTCCCTATCCATTTTTTCCCTTCCCAACAAACACTTCCTCTCCCTGCATTATTCGAACCACCCTATCTTTAGTTGAGTAAGCAGTGAGTTTCGAATAGTAATAAAATAGGTATAAGAGGATGGTATTATACTTACAGTATGAAAGACCTAGAGAGTGATCTGATAACGAGGGAGAGCAAGTAGATCAAACTAGGGAAGTAACGGTAAAGGTAGGATGCTTATGCCCAATGATCGAAACTTACTGAACCGTGACTATCTTGATTCTCAATCTCTTGAGAGTTTTGCTTCGAGTACTCAACTTATCTCCTTATATTTAGCCCTCTGGTCCATACCCAAAAGATCTTGAATATTTTTCTTTTCTTTAGCTTGAAGCAACCTGAGAGGTCTAGTCTAGAGGTGTATTAAATAATTAATGCAAGACTGACCATCAAAGAGCGGCGGTAGTTGAGCATATAGCTGTGACATTAAATGTGATAGTAAGGAAGAATTCTTTGTTTGGCACATGCTTTCACCATTCCCTAGATTGGGCTCACATTGTGAGGCTTGTTCTAGCTTCCAATCCACCATTTCAAAATCCCTCTAAGTGTCCCAAGACGTGTCGCAATGGTTAGCAAGGTCTCCTACTTTCTTCTTCTAGAACCATTGCTTTTCTTTGAAGTTGCACCTTCGTGGTTATGAGGGACTCAAAGAACACTTGATATTTGTTTGAGGTTGGAGGGGACCCAAATATGACTTGGGATTTTTGAATGACTCGAAGAACCTTTGGTGTTTGTTCGAGACGTGAGGAGACCCAAGTTTGACTTGGAGTTTCTGAGTGATTCAAAAAATACTTGGTATTTGTTCGAGGTTTGGGGGACCCAAGTTTAACTTTAAGGTTTCTGAGTGACTCAAAAAATATTTGGTATTCATTCAAGATTCGAGGGGATTCAAGTTTGACTTGAGGTATCTAAGTGAATCGAAGAATACTTGGTAGCTGTTTGAGGTTCGAGGGGACTCAAGTTTGACTTAAAGTTCTGAGTGACTCAAAAAACACTTGGTGTCTGTTCAAGGTTTATATGGATCCAAGTTTTAATTGAGTTTTTGAGCAAATCGAAGAGCACTTGGTGTCCTCTCGAGATTCGAGAGGGCCCTAAGTTTGACTTGAGGTTTCCGAGTGACTTGAAGAACACTTGGTGTCCATTCGAGCTTCATGTGGACCCAAATTTCGACTTGGGATTTTTGAGTGATTTGACTTGGTGTTTGTGTGGACTCAAGTTTGACTTGGAGTTTCTAAAAAAGGACTTTGAATTAGAGTTAATGGATTTTAGACTTTGAATTAGAGTTGGCGGATTTTACTTTATGACATCTTTGCTTATGTGGCAGATGTAAATTTTCACGTGGACTTTTGGGGTATGGGTACACCCACATATTGCAAATAGATTTTCAGTGTGCACAAAAAAGTATCTCTGTGAAAAATAGATTAAGATCCTCTCATTTTCTGGCAATGGTGGATGACAAAGATCACCTCACCAATAGGTGTAGTCCATTGCTAGTGTGATTGTACCTTTTCCTTGCATATTGCTATATTGCTTAAAGGCAAATTGTCTGATCCTTCATCTCTATATATACAGAGATGCCATATGTTCAAATAGTTAGTTAGTGATACATATATATATATATATATATATATATATATACACACACATATATATGAGAGTTGATATTCACTCTCCACTTTCTTTTTTTCATAAAATAAAAATACAAAAGAGTCCTTACATTATAGAATACTTGATTCTTACATTTTTAATATCATAATTATCCTTTTCTTTTAACGGTTAACATATTAGAAATTAGATTTTATATAATATAGGAAGCTTACCTTTATTCATTTGTATGTAATTAGAATAAAATGTTGAGTTGGAAGCAACTTTTATATCAATGAATAAAACAACTTATCTCTTTATACTGAAAAAAATTATATTTTTCATTGATTTTTTTTCCTAGAAGATATGTTTAATTGAATTAAAAATAAAAGGGAAGCCTAGTTTTACTTAAATAAAAACTATGTTATATAGGTCAATAAACAAGCCAAGGAAAGATTGTTTGATTTAAAAATAGAACTTTTAAAAAGTATATTATTATGTGATTAAATTAACTGAGTTTAACTAGTATATAGTATAATGTACATATATTTCTAGTGTTTATATATATTATATAAATTTGAATGCTAAGACTCAAAACAATGAAAATTCATTTTTCAAAAATTCCTCTTCTATTCGTAGAGCAGAAAATTGTGTTGTCACGAGTTGGAAACTTTAACACTAAAAAAAAAATTATAATCTAAACTAAAATGATGCATTAGAACTAAAGAGAAATTTATTTATTTTATTCAATAAAGTGGTTTTAGTTGCCCAAAAAAAAATTTGTCATAGAAGACTAATGAATTGAAATGGAAGAATCCTAATGACACTTGTGGTATTAAAAATATAAGAATCAAGTATTCTGTGATTTAAGGGCTCTTTTGTAATTTTATTTTAAATAAAAGAGAGAGTATAGCACCTGAGGAGATTAGTGAAGCGCGAATATCAGCGGCCTGTGTGTGTATATATATATATATATAAAGCTTACAATGGCTTACGACATTGCTTTGTGCAATTGAATTTCTCTTAGATTTTTCAGCATGCTACAAATGCATTAAATTCTAGTAATTTGTTTGAGACTGCCAATTTGTTTTGTTTGCCATTGTAAGATTTGGTTCTTTAATTATTTTTCACTGGATTAGATTTTTTGTTTTATCACATTTGTATTACTTTATTCTTCTTCAAGCTCTAGTTCAGAATATGTATTTAAAATATTCTCAAGGCTTTTTGACCGGTAAGTGCCATCTCTCTCTCTATATATATATATATATATGTATGCGACAGGTGCAACATCTTTTCTATTTACTGAATATCAGTATGTTGGCGTATTCATGGTTGCTTTTACACGAATTATATATTTATTAATTGAACAAAATCTGTGCAAGAGAGATGCCACTCTCTAAGCATATTATTATAACATCTAGGATTATCGATCAATAGAATTAGAACCGAGTGAGTGAACACCTCCTACTTGGAACTGAGATATATGAACACCTTCATGTGACTTCTTTTTGGGTCTTCATTCTCTCTCTCTCTCTCTCTCTCTCTCTTCAACGGACTGAAGCACAAATAGATTGCTGATTGTACAACCCATTTACCCCATTTGTAAAATGCTGCCTATTTCTTCTCCGCTTTGTAACAACTACAAATCCTTCTGCATCGTCGTTCTTATTCTTATTTACATCTGCTGTTTTCGGCTGTTCACTTTTACCAATTTGAGAAGCCAAGTCCGTCTTTCCTTCATTTTCATAAACAATTTTTATGATTGCACTGTCATTTGCAATTGCTTCTGAAGAATTCTCTGAATACTCGGACTTTCTCACACCAACCCTAGACTCGCTTGCAGGATCCAAGTCATCTTTAACTGACTTTACAATGAAGCTGAGCAATATCTGCCTTGCTAGCTCTGATTTCTCAGCATTTGAACTGCCTTTTCTCAATCTGTCATCTTCAACACCATCAGTAACCTTTTCAGCTTGTTTCTCTTCTTTAGAAAACTCCTTACTTGAATCAACCACAGACTCTGGGTCTTTTAAAACTTCTGAATCTTCACTTGCTGCATTCGTTTGCCAAGCTCTTCTGGGCACAAATTCTGGTGCATTGGGATTCATGATTCTTGGAGAACTGAATCCACTTCTTTCCTTGATGGGATTTTGGTTTTTCAAAAACCCGTGTGTCATGCGGAAAGAATGGCTGGTTCTATAATATAAAGCCGATCTAGGCCCACAAGGAACTCTAGCAGCAACTGGAGGGAATCCCACCGGGTCTGCAAGCATGCCTTGGGTGGCTATTACATCATAAACACTTGTCATAGCAACTGAGTTTAACGGCTCAGTCAAAGGAAGGGCACCTGGATTAAATGGTTGAGCTGCAGCTGAAAGCTTGCTCCCATTTGTTTCTACACTTTTTTCTTGATCATTTGAACACAGAGTCTGTTCATGTTCTGGGGCAGACATTTCCAACTCAGCTCCATTTTCATGAACATCTTTTGTGTCTTCATTATCTGGTACAGCTTCTTCTAGAGCAACTGCATTGTTTTCATCCTCCTTTGATATCTCAGTTGGATTATTGCAGACCTGGGTATTGGTCTTTTCCTCTCTCAGTTCTTCTAAGATCTCCAAAGGCTTCAAAACTGTACCTGGTGGTGCCACCGCTACTTCCTTATATGACACAGATTTTGAAGCCATAGCAGTGAGAGTGGCAGGAGGGGGGGAAATTTTGGACTCTGAGGTGGGGGAAACTTGGGAACCTGAAGTTTTCACAAGCTGTTTAGTCCAATCCTCTCCAGCACTGAAGCTAGGAGCCTTTGATTGCTTCAGCGAAAACCATTCTGTTGACATTGTCTTTGGCATTGCTTTTTGTGCCAGTGGAACCGCTTCCTTCCTGTAATTGCTGTGTCTAAATTTAGAGTTTTCCGAACTGTTTATGTTTAGCTTAGCAAGAACTGGTCGCCTTCGGCCAAACTTCCTGCCAGCACTATGAGTGGACCGCACTTTTGAGTTAGCTTCTTGCCATCCTTCATCGGAGCTCGTTCCCTGGACAACTTCATTAGTAAATGTAAGATCATATCTAGAGATATCACTGTCCTTGGGTTCTTCAGGAAGAAGTGTGCCCAGCTTATCCTCTGTATTGGTTTTCGCTATGGCCACAGTATCTTCTGTGTTATCTTGAGTCACAGTGTCATTGCTTATTGCATCATGCGGCCCTTGATGGGATTTATCACTAACCTGCAACACCTAAGAGAAAATGTATAAAAGAGAGATGAGCATGTCATGTCTTCAGCTTGAGAAAGTGGAGTTAATTTGCTTCCTTCCATGCTTTTCTCATATTATAATAATAACATAAAAAAATAAAAATAAAAAAATGAAAAGAAAAGAAAAAGAGAGAGAGAGAGAGATAAGAAAGAAGACAACTTGTTAAGAAGTTTTCATGTTCAAATGGAAATTAGTGGTTTGAATTTCTACGGTTAGCAGCTTACGTGGGATGACAAAATTAAAAATGACTTTAAAAACTTAAATTTAATAAAAGATATGGTGTATAATAGGAAACAATGGAAAAGGAGAATTCGTGTGGCCGATCCCATTTATATGGGATAAAGGCAAGGATGATGATGATGAATTTCTACAGCTCGCACAAAACTCAATTGACTAAATGGGGTCCATGAGTTTAGTCACTCAATCTGGGTTATGCATTCTGATTTCCTTTCATCATGTTTCTTGAAAACAATTATCAAATTGGCTTCTCAACGTTAGGATATACAACAGCAACAGGTGATATATTTTTTATAAGAGCATTCCTACAAAATGCCAAAACTAGAACATTGTCTTTCAATTAGTCAAATATAGCTATACAAACTGCATTCGATTAGTTAAATATAGCTATGCTGTTGTTTCTATAGGCTATATTTAGTTTTTGTTGAGTTATTCATACCTGACTCGTCAAGTCAATTCATCTCCACTAACACTCAGCCATAGTCTAAAAGAAAACCATTGAGCTTATAAGTTGATTAGGGCGCATACATTTAGTTGGCAAGTTCCTGTTGAAATATGCACCAACCCAATTGACAAACAGTGATCTTTTGCCCGAATCTAGCCTAAATTTTGTGGTATTTCAAACATTTGAAAAAAAACCAAAAATAGTAAAATACGGGAGAGGACATCGGCACTCCAAAAAAACCCCAGGCAATCTGAACAAAAAATAGACATGCTTAACAAAAAGGGAAAATAAGAACAAAGAATATTAATAATAACTAAAGAAAATTTTGGATCAAATGCTGCAGAATTTGACATGGAGATGAAGGATCAGATAATTTGACTGTAAGCAATATGCTACCTTCACTCGTCTTTTCCTTTGTGAATCTCCTTCCTTTGAATCCGGATCAGGACTAATGTAATCAAGGAGATCTGATACACTGCAAGGAAGGAATCAAAGGTTTTGGTGTGCAAAGACATAACTACATGTTTAATAACCAAGTAATTTGGGAATACCATATCAATACCTAAGGTGGCCTTTGCTAGCAATAGATGCATCTGGCTTTGGAGTTCCATTTCGTGCCACTTCTTGCTGTTCCAGGGCTTTTGATTCAAAATATTCAAGCCATGCTGCAGCATCCTGCATGAGAACAAACAGCACATTAATAAACCTCTGCTGCAACTTTTTACCTCTTTTGTGAAAGTTGATCACTAGTTAAAAGGCTTCTAGTTCAATCAGTTGCAATTTTTTAAGGGAAATTATAAGGAACAACCACAACTGGGTACTTGTAAGTGCTTTTAAAATGTAAAAGAGCCTGTATTAAGTTGGAAATGTAGCATTATTGAAACAGACGAAAACCAAAATAATTGACATTAGAGAAATTTATCAGGGTAGTTGCTACTTACTATCTTCAACGCCGCTTATAGTTTAAGGTAAAGATGTCATTTTTTAAGGATGAGTGATTTAAATGCCTTTTATTTTAAAAAAATTACAATTGTTTAAATGAAGCCCCCTGTACCACCAAGGGCTGTGCCTGTAGCCTAGTGGTATTTCCTCACCTTCCAAAGTAAAAAAAATAAAAAGATGAAGCCCTTTGTGTCAAGCTTTACGGAATGTGACTAAAACAAAGCAGGAAATTGTACTCCTCTCTTTTATGCATGCTGAAGAAACAGGGAAGCCAAAAAACCCAGTATGGACTGAATATATAAAACAATAACTAGCTATTGGAATATTCGGATAATTAGCGCTTAGGTCTTCTTTCTTTTTCATTCTCTCTCCCTATTGTACCTAAAATCCAAATCTTCCTGAGCCCAGTATCAATTGGTAGTACATTTCAACTTGGTAGCAGAGCGATTGATCAATGTTACAAGCACATCACAGCATTCAGGGGAGATAAGAAACAGTCCAGAGGCGTTGAATCTCCGAGGGCTTGGTTTGATCAATTCCACAAAGCTATGATCAAGTCTGGGTACAGGAAAAGCAATGCAGCCCATACTATGTTTATAAGCGAACAAAGGGCAAGATTACAGTCCTCATTGCATATGCAGATGACATAGTAGTGACAAGCAATGATGCTGAGTAACTGTCTAAGTTGAAAGCTCACTTAGCCAAGGAATTTGAGACTAAAGACTTGGGAATCTACGGTACTCCCTTATAATAGAGTTTGCCAGATTTTTGTTTCTCAAAGGAAATACATCCTTGATTCCTGAGAAGGGACAAGCATGTTAAGGTTGCAGACCAGCAGATTCTCCTATTGAGACTAATCATAGTCATTGGAATGGTAAAGGTGATCAAGAGGACAGGGTGAGATATCAGTGATTGGTTGGGAATTGGGAGACTAACATGTTTGTTTCAAACTCATCTTGATATAGTTTATGCAGTAGAAGTTGTAGTCAGTTTATGCATTTCGCACCATAGATTTAGAACTTGTTTATCATATTCTGAGATATCTGAAAATCTGCTCCAGATAAAGGGATATTGTTCTCTAATCATAGTCATGTTCTCCAATCAAGTTATTGCACCTTCCTAGGAGGGAATTTAGTTCCTGGAGGTGCAAAAAGCAATCAGTGGTGGCTAGATCCAGTACAGAAGCAAATTACATGGCTATGGCGCATGGAATACGCGACCTCGTGTGGCCTCATATCTTGATGAGTGATTTGGGAGTTGTGTGTGATGGCCCTATGAAACTTTATTGCGATAATAAGGCGACCATCAATATTGCATACAATCTGGTTCAACAAGGCAGGATGAAGCACATTGAGATTGGCAGGCACTTCATCGAAGACAAGCTGAATGATGGAGTGATATGCAGCTTTTCGTGAAATCAGAGGATCAGTTGGCTGACGCGTTCACTAAGGTTTTGAGTAGTAGATTTGTCCATTCCATCATATGCAAGTTGGCCATGATAGATGTTAACAACCATCTACTCCAAAAGCTTAAGCTGTTAGAGTGGGTGTAACTTAAATATATAAATCCTTCAACAATAGATATATATGCACCAGCACCGACTTGAGGGGGAGTGTTGGAATGTTCGAATATTTGGATAATTAGTTCTTGGAGTATTTTTGTAATTGCTGCTTATTTAGTGATATAAATAGATGTGTGTAAAGAGATTAGATATTATCAAACCCTTTTATTAGGTCTTCTCTCTTTTTCCTTCTCTTTTTCTCTATATTGTCTCGAACCCCAATCTTCCCAAGCCTAGTATCAATTGGTAATACATTTCAACTATAACAAATAAATCATGACAGTGTAGTAACCTGAGTACGAAGATCTTCTACTCCCAGTTTGGCTTGAAGAATCTGTAGTGTGGTTTGTTCATGTTGCACACTGAGGGAATACGCTTCCATCAATGAAAGAGCTATGGCTATTGCATGATAGCTAGCTGCAGTCTGCCATATGAAAGGATGAGAGTGTTTTGTTAGCTCATGCAAGAGGCTAAAATATTCTATGAATATATCTTGTGTGTGTGTGTGTGAGAGAGAGAGAGAGAAAGAGAGAGAGACCTGTATGTGATCGGCTCCTAATAATCTTTGATTACATTTAAGGGCTTCATGCAGGTATCTGAGAGCAACATGAACATTTCCCATACCCTCTTCCATCATAGCCACATTTATGTAAGTTGCAGCAGTATTTGGATGAGACAATCCACATGTAAAATGGAGAAGGAACAAAGCACGGTTCACATATCTGCCAAAAGAAATGCACTAGCTATGATTAATAAAGCCAGAAAACAGAAAGAGAATATACAACAATATGTAGATCTCTTAATTATGCCAAAAGATTGACAAACTCAAAGCTGATTCCAAGAAGAATTATTTATGTAGAAGGATAATTACTTCTACCATTTGGAAGGCTAGAAATCAAGACTTCATCAAGGTTGTTCTTTAAAGGCTCATCAACTTACAAGGTTTATTACTTGGAAGTGATGGATATTATGGGATTAAAGTTACATGATTTGGTTAATGGTGTTGGGATTGAGTGATTTCATGTTTCTAATTTTACTTCTGTTATTATCTTCTTACTGGAATTGGAGAGATTCCAAATTTTTCATTGTTCAGTAAGGGTATGCACTCTCACTTAAATCTTGTAGTTCTCTACTACTTTTTTTAATGCAAATCTTCCCATTTAGGGAAAGAAAATTATGCTAAAAGAATGAACACAAATAACACAAGATGGAAGAGATTCAATAGGAAGGTTGATGCAGGGAGAGAAAGACATTATGGTGTACAATTTCATAAAAACTACTATTCTCAGATAGATGAAATGTACACTGATTGGAGATAAAATGAAAAAGAAAAAAGGTGGAGAAGAATAAATTGGAGTTATGCAGCCGACTCCAACAGTTGCAAGACAATGGTTGTTGAGTAAATTTACCTAAATTCAATCTTCTGATGATATTCTTATTAACAGCAAATTAAATAGTAAAATAAAAAATGCAGAGACATTGTTTTGGCACATCAAGAACACAAAATAGACACATCTTACTTCAAAGCCAATTCGATGTGCTGTAGACGATAGTAAAAAACTGAAAGATCTCCATAGCTTTTCATTGTATCTGGATGGTCAAGCCCAAGTTCCCTCTCATTGATATCCAAAGCCTTTTGCTGGTATATTGTTGCCTAAACAAGGAAGAAAAACAGAAGATTGATGGTTAAGCAACCTGGTCAATCTCACACAAGATATACAAAGTTCCTTATACTATTTAGTGTTTATAGAAGCCTTAAATATAGGTGAACTTGTAGAGGAAAATTTCCAAATTGAGTTGCCAATATTTGATTGTCATTTGTTCAGCTGAGTTGAGTTCAAAGGTTACTGAGAATCTAAGTTGCTTTGGTGCTTGGACGTCTATACTCTGCAGTTGCTCAAATAATATTTGTCTATGGCTTTCACATTTCTATAAAGAGGAATTGGTAATTAATTGAGGATTTTCAAATTTAAATTTCTACTCAATATCCCCCCACTTTTACAATATATGAACTCGAATTTTACATAATCATTTACCTCCCCACACCCCCTTTTATCATTAGCTTCACTTCAACAGATTAGTTCAAATATTAGATTGGTTATCACTGATTCAAGGTGGTATAATTCATACTAAAAAAGTAACAAACACAAGTAAATGAACAAACATTCATAAAAGTGACATTCAGCAAATTTTGTCAGTAAAGTTGAAATATTATTCGAAAAGATTGTGGTACCTGATTAAAATCTCCAGTGTGGTAAAGCACTACTGCTAAGAGACTATATGCACTTGCAGTTGCCCGATGATAGGGACCACATACAGCAATCATTTTTGCCAGTGCCTTCAAAATTTAGGCGTAAATAAATTAAGATCACCTGTTTTTCCTAATTAGAAATGGAATCAAATAAATTAACTGCGTGGATGATTTTCGCACCTTTGTTCCATAATTAACAGCATCTTCTAGCTTTCCTTTATCCAGTGCAATCTTGGATGACTCCAACAAAGTCCGCCCATCAGCAGATGAACATCCTACATGCTGTAGAGAATGATTGAAACATCTCAGTCATTGCAATGCCATTAATTGCTGGACTGTTCAGATGATAGATACCATGCCTAATGAATTTATTATACATATATATATATATATAGAGAGAGAGAGAGAGAGTCCTACTTTGCACACAGGAACCATGCTGATAACATCAGATTTCTTGAAAGGGTTTGGGCTTTCCATATCATAGTCTCTAGTAACCAGCTCCAAGCCAACCTGGGCAAATCCTATATGCATAAGAATGTTGTACTCATTAATACGGGCATTGAAAGCAGTAACTGGGATGGTACCTTATGGCAAAGCCCTCGAAGAATCGATAATTTTCTCAACTGTTCAAATTCGTCTTTCAGCCTATAACCAAATCTTTTGTCCAGAAATGTTCTTAACCATTTCAATTTGAGAACGTGATCATCAGTAATGCTCTGTTCATTATCTTCCACTTTGCAGACCCCAAACAAGAAATTCAAGGTTGAAGTTACCGCTGCAGATAAGTCCACCACATTGTCAACAGAAGCAATAACGGCTCTCATTACATGCTTGAAAGCTCGAGTGACCATCTCATGAGCACAAAGTGACTGTATATGAGGAAGCTTCTCTGCAAGTTCAACCTGGTTCCCATAATGACATCAGAACCAACAATGGTTAATTGTGTATCTATAGGGAAAACAAATAAAACCCTACCCCAGGATCAAACTCTGCTTAATTTTTTTTTTTTTTAATTTCTATAAAGATTTTAACTATTAGTCAATTTAGGAAATAAATTAATTTCATCAAGTAGCAATATTTTAGAAATAAGAGACTCTTCTCTCACCACGCGACCCAAAGAACACATTTGCAATCCCCTTAGATGCATGAAGTCAGTTAGGGAACGTCCATCAACTGGAGAAAGTTCAAGCGACCCAAAATCTGTTACCTAAAGAATATGAGAGAGTTAGTTTGTGCATGATATATAATGGTATGTTTCAATTTAAACAAATTCAGTTATGCACTAAAATATTACCAGCTTAGGCAAAGCAACTTCGTCATAATAATTGTGTGCCATCTTGATGAGCTCATCCACAGACTGTTACAAGAGGTGAATTTGAACACTTATTGCCTTGAATATATTAATAAAGTGTAATTTAAAATAATAACAAATACAACAACAATAATAACGAAGGACACCGCTGTGCTGCTAACTTCGTGAAACATTACCAATATATCAATGACAACCTAATTGCTTTTTCACTCTTTCCTGATGCCAAAATAAAAGGTAATAATAGCTCATGGCTTGAAGTTACATTACAAAGTGAAAAATGTCAGATACTTGAAAAGTGTGGGTTACAAACCTTTAGATGAAGTCCCGTCCTAGTTTCTTTCAAACGCAAGAAGGCTTCTTCAGGAATTAACTTCTTCAACTCAGCCTCACTGTTAGACTCACAATTATTTAGCTCTCCTATGCTGCTTTCCACATTCAGTCTGCTGGCTCTGAAATCATTTTCTTCATTATCATCTGTGCTACTCACACTATTTGGCTTCCTTTCCCTCTTATTCAACATTTTAAATTGCTTTCCAAGTCCTCTAACAACAGGTACGGCCTCGTTATCATCCTTGGGGCTTTTAGAACCGTTATCGGTCGGTGCTTCCTGCTTTTGTAGATGTTGTACCCAGCAAGAACCAAGTTCCCATCTGATAGACCTCTCAGAAACTGCTGGCTTCTCCTCCAACTTACACAAGCTCTCTTTAATTACTTTCTGAACCAGACATCTTGAAACTTCTAGATCACCAGAATTAGACTGAGGTGAGTGGCCTCCAGATAACTCGGTACTACATGAATCACGTAGCAAAACCCTCAAGCTGTAAAAATTTCAAACCTAATATAATAAGTCCATTGCATGCAACTCTATTGTGAGCCAACCAAACAATTTGCATATTTTCTAAAATAGTCACTCTTCAAATGATAATCTGTTTTATAAAATTATTAATCACTGCACTTGCATAGTATACTTATTATTATCTCACAGAAACTATACTATATTTGCTTTTGGTTTTGCAGCTCTAATTTTACAACAAGTACAAGACTATTATTATGACTTGAAAATAAACAAGACAACAATGAATGATTAGCAAAGCCACTAAGTAGTGTTTGCCACAAACAGCCACTTACGAATTTAAAGGGTCTAAAGGACAAAAACCAAAAGAGCAAACGCAAACATGAAAGTGTTAAACATGCTAAGATGCACTCTTTGGTTTTTCTGTTAATCAAATATATGACTGGAGATGAATTGAGCATGAATTTCATTCATAACTTCCATTATACAAGCAATTCATTACTGTTTATAATGACAATCGCACCCCATTTCATCGTGATGTGGAGCACTACTACTGTCTTTTCGCACAAGCAGGGAGATGTCAGTAGATTGAACTTTATTTTTCTTATTGTTTTGGCAGTGAAGGCATAAAAACACCCTTATGTGTCATAAAGCATTCTGAAATGACTGGTAGTTAATACAGAAAACAGAGGCATACTGGATACAAACAAAATCCGAACTTTTGACAGCCTTTTATATCCCTAACTACAGTAGCTTACTATGTGTATGTTCTATTTGCGAGCAATTGTGAATTATCCAAACCTGTTAATGTTAAGCGCATTGGCTCCTCCATCTGGTTGATCATCAATTTCAATATCTTGAGCCATGTACTTTCCTTTCTTCACATCACCAACGATCTTTACAGTTGCAGAGTATCCGCAATGTCTTACAACAACGACACTCAATGAGGAAGTATCCTGCAAAAGTCAACGATGTTGCTTCAGTTCTCCTGATGAGATATAATGAAACTAAATTACAACAATAACAATGATAATAGTAAGTTCACTTGAAAATGAGATTAAGAGTTCAAGAGAATTTCACAAGTTTATTTGTACATTTAGATTCTTGTATTCTCAAATTTCCAGTAAAAAATTGCAATCCAAACTATGAACAATACTTGCATAAAATATTGATCAAGTAATATACTGATATGTTGTGGCCCGAATTTTGTCTCGGCCCAGGTCGCGTTGTGACCTGGGCTTGACCCGAAAAATGGGCTTTGTGTGGCCTTAAGCCACAAGGGGGGGGGGGGGGGGTCGCTGCCCCAGAAAAAATTTATGACCCGTTTTCACTTGTGAGTTTTGGACCCGGATTAGGACTCTCTTGTAGCCCGATATATAAGGGCATCTAAGGGTTTGGAGTGAGCGAGAGAAAATATTGAAAACGCAGAAAGAGAGTGAGAGCTAGGGTTTGGGGTTAGAACTTGTAATCTCCTGATTTCGCATAGTGAAATCTTTCGTCGGATCTTCGTTGTGGAAGTAGGCATATCGCCAAACCAGGTAAATTCCTGTGTGTTGTGCTTGTTTCGATTTGTGTTGTATTTCATGATTGTGATTGGTTTGCGACAGTTTTTCATAACATATACAAAGTTTCAAAATTTTAATTTGAACAAAGTCGAAATTGATTAAAAAACAAACTTTGAAGAGCGACCTATAGCATTTTTGGTCTTGTTCTCTGACAAAGACTGAAAAATCTAACACTGCAATACCTTGTTTGTCTTGGCTAATTTGAAAGAAAATGAAGATTAACTATAAGTCAGTTTTTAGTACATATATCACAGGAAAATAAAAAATGGCATACTTCTGATAAATGCATCCCTGTCAAATTGAATGGAAATGCGTTGGAAAACAACTACAAAATCAGCCATGCTTCATAACAACAACACCAATGTGATATATGTTGAAAGGTGTTGCAACATGTTGACCTATTTCAACAAATAATATGACCCTATAGCTAGGATAAAAATTTATTGAGTTTAGTTACCTATAAAAAAGAAAAGAAAGAAAAAAGCTTTATCAGGTCAAGTTATTCAAGAATGCAGCCTGTAACCTAAATTTTTATTTGGAAAAGAAATTTAATTTTGTTAATAAACATGCACATGCAGAAGTAAACAAAGAACACAACCTAAAACATTATCCAAACAACATTCAGATCAGGCATCCACAACTCAATTATAAAGATAATGGAGTATAGTCGAGGTGTGGCCTCCCTTCATTCTAATCTGAAGTTCTGGCTTTAATGGAACTCTTTTAGTACCCAAACAAGTTAAAAATTAGAAACATGCAGCAACAGAAAGTTACTTACGTGGACAACTACACTCTCATCTGCAGTCACCCCTTTAAGTAAGTTCCTTTGAGTGACTTTCTTAGAAGACATACTGGATGATTCACTGCCAATAATCTTTCCAAACTTCAAGCTTGCATCTTCTGCATCTCGTTTTACTGTAATAGACAAGTCCCCTACACGATCCTCATGCAAAATTGAGCCCGTAGGAGAATTCAATGCATCTTTTTCCTTCAAAGTGGAATCTAGGACTCGGCGTATGGCTGAAATAGCTTTAAAGATTGAGACGTCGACAAATAAGCTATGAAGCAAAAAAGCCTTGCGGTCTCGGACCACTCTCTCCTCCTCAGTCTTGCAAGGAAGGCTTGCCAATATTGCAAACTCTG
Organism: Cornus controversa; assembly: GCA_026545225.1. Lineage (NCBI taxonomy): Eukaryota > Viridiplantae > Streptophyta > Magnoliopsida > Cornales > Cornaceae > Cornus > Cornus controversa. The sequence goes on from CM048845.1 coordinate 105,210,848, forward strand.
TAGCCCACAGTCTAAGATCATATTCACCATATCTTCCCTGGCCTCCACCGTTGCCACCCCAATTCTCATCTTCAACTGGTAGGGGCAGGAAGTTTGCTGGAGATTCAGCAACAGATGGAGGGACAAGCCATGTATTGGCACGAAAACCATATGGAAGATTACCAAACTGGAGAAAAAGAAGAGAACAAAAACACACATAAACGTATTATATTGAGAGCTTATTGATCTACTTCCAGTAATAGTACATTAGCAAGGATGCTTCTTTATGTAAGTAAACATATGTCACCTTATTGTGTTCTACAAAAGCTTTCATCAAGGATTCATATGCCTGCACACCGCATCAAATTTATTATTACCCACGACAGTTATTTTTGAAACAAAATTGCAACAAATTACAGCTTAAACAAAGAGCAAACAATTTTAATTGTGCCTTAACTAGTTGATATGGCTTTCAGCACGACCAAGTCAGAAAGATCAGCTGATAGATTGATCACTTCACTTGGCCAAATTCTTTTAGAAGTTAGCTGAGGAGAAAATTTTGGATTTAATGTGATGCCTAAATCTTTTTCTTCTTTTATATATTTTTTCTTGACATGGAGCCTAAATCAATCAGCAGGAAGAAAAAAAAAATAGAAATAATTTGGATTCTCTATCAAAATTTCAGCCCTCTCTTATAGAAATGGTGTGAAATATGTTAGGAAACTAATTTTCTGTGAGAGGAAAATTCAAGAAATAGAGCACCAAAACCTTGGTTTGAGTGGTTCGTCCTCCGCCTCCTCAAAGGAGGCGAGAGTATTCAAGTCCCAGAGTGCTTACCAATCAAAATGGGGAAAAAAAAAAACAAGAAATAGGCGACAAAAATCAGAAAACAACAAAATATCTCAGGCAACATATGCCTGTGCGTTTTGGTAATATAATGGTGAATCAAACAAGAGAGAGAGAGAGAGAGAAGTAATATATTTGTTCTCTTGTTTCTTTTGCCTTTTGCTCACTTGTAATATCATGAATACTAGGAACTATGAGGAGATGAAATAAAAAAACTAGGAAAAGCATGTCTTATGGTGTTGACAGTAACAACATATGGAATGAAAATTTGGAGCCCTTACACTTGCAAAAGCTCGGCTGAGCTGTTGCAGAAGATCCACAAGGGAGTGGCTTTGTAGAAATTGCTTTCCCAAAGTGTAGAATCCTTTAACTGATGCAGCCACATGTATTAGCTTCCCATTGCATATCTTAATCTGCATAATTAACCACATTATTTGACTCAGTAAACTTAAATGCAGAAGGGAGAAATTCTCAAAAAACAAAAAACTACATGCATTTTATGCGCATCTCTCTTTGAATTTCCAAAACAAACCTTTCAAAATATTTATATTGTGTTTTTTGGTGACTAAGTATAATTATTTTGTTAATTTAGGAAATGGTTTAAAGTCTTGGGGATAATTTAGGAAAGTTAAATTTTATGTACATTGATTTTGATAAATTCTAAAAAGGAAAGAGGGATATTTATTTTAGTACAGAAATAGTATGTGGGTAGATATGGACATGCACATGAAAATGCAAAATTTGATGACTCCTCTCCAACAAAATCCTCCTATCGCTCACTTTTTCAAATATGATCAAAATTTATATAAATCAATAAATCATATATATATATATACACACCAACACTTTGATTTTTCATATATATATATACCTACACTTTGATTTTTCCAACAATTATATTTTTTAAAGCTAAAAAAGGTCTTACTCAATGTACCAGGTTCATGAGTCACACACTACTCCTGGAAGTGTTGGCCATGTGTCTGAAATCAAGATGTCTTGAGACGAAGACCCTTATTTTTATACTATAGACACAATCAAAATATACGGGATGCATGTCCGGACGTGGCAGAGAAGTTTAGGTGGTCTTACACCAAGTTGGCTCTTTTTAGAAGTGTCCATGATACACGTAAAAATCTAACAAACTATACAAATTAAGAACTCTGTCATTGATATTTTCAAGACCAAAACTTAGGTATGTATGAGGGGTCCACTGCATATGGTGAAAAGATCCCATAATCAAGCTGATTCTTGTTTCCCCTTTCAATATGATATCAAGATGAGGTCCATGAGGAGGGGTTGGGATCATGTGGTGTTCTTTTTAGCCAAAAACAGAGAATTGAATGTAAGGTCTTTCAGGCCATAACTGTCCCTGGGTATTCATAAGTGGGTGTTTCAAGAAGGTATTTATCTAAAAATAATTTTCCCAAGTCTTTTTAACTATTTTAAGATGGCATGACGGCTATTTTCTTGCAATATATATATATATATATATATATATGGCATTATGACCCAGTTGATTGATTTTGCCAACACAAATTTATTTTTTCCCAAAAGGAAAGAGCAAGAATGGTAATCTAGAGCCGGGTCAAATTACGCCTAGAAAGTAATGACAAAGGCAAACAATATCTTGACCCTTGCCAACTTGAATATATTCTTTTGGCGACAAGTTAAGCAGCCCCACTTGAATCTGGATTCTGGAGTTGTCCGCACCCCAAATTAAAAATATAAAAAGGAAATGGCATCTTTTCAATTAACCCAATACGTAGGGGCCCTCTCACAAAATATCAAATTATTATAACAGATTTTAGCGAGAGAGAGGGAGAGCACCTGCATTTCAAAATAATCACCGTCGCGCCCCTCTCCCTCATCCTTATGATCCACTCTTCTCAAATCTGCAAACCCACCCAGATACAGAAATAGATAGTTTTCATTCAGATTATTAGAAGTTTGATTTTTCCTCTTAAAAAGTTTCAATAAATAAGAATAAGAAAAAAAAATTTAAGCAAATTAATACTCACGTAGGATAGGAGGAGAGAGGTGAGAGAAAGAGAAGAAATCGTAAAATTCAGATAGCTTTGGTATGGGATGAATCGCCGCCATCTCGTAGCAACCCTCTGAAATCGCCGACACCGATGCCGGCTCTGAAATACTGGCTCGGACCACTTCTCCATTGCTCTTGGGGCTCTTCTTGGATCGACCACCCTCTGCGGCGGCGCTGGCGGCGGCAGCAGCTCTTCCTCCTTTGGGTTTGGCGAACCGAGTTGTGCACGCCGCTATGTCCAGTAGCCTCCGCACGTGCGACACCGCTTGGCCCTCCTCACTGTAGTCCTCTGCAGTGTCAGTGGCATTTTTGTAAATAATGGGAACTCTCTCGGTTATTAAGTATTTATAAAAAAGAAATGAAATGTGAGTAGCAAGTGGTAGAAAGTAATTGAGAAAAGTCCCAATCACTACGAGCTTGGATCAGGTGCAGTGAGACACATTTGTGGACTGTCCGATACAGTACAATACAGCACATGATATACAACTTTTAATCATTGATATTTCAATATCACTACAAGTTATAAAGTTATTTTTGATAAGCGAGTGATGTGGTGCATCGTGCATCATAAATTTGTATTTCAGAAAAATAAGTAAGTGATGTGACACATTGTGTATGGTTGAATCTATACAACAAATTATTGTGCACCGAAAAATATTTTGATCATTTTATTTTATTTTTAAAAAAAAAAACTTCATTTTTACAAGTTCATTGCTCAACTCTAAAGATTTTGTCAACAAATATCTAATAAACCCTTATTTTTATACTTTTTCACCGCACTTGATAATTTTTTTATAAATTAAATTAGACAATTTCGCCCCCATTTATACAAGACTAGTTTTAAATAATAGTAAATCGTAATATTTCACAATACAAATTTTCATTTCCTTATCAAAAAAAATAATAAGTGAGACAATGTCAATTTTGTACTGGCGGCTTCTCACTTCAAAAGTATATGCGCCTACACTGTTTGATGATACTTACTCTTGCACTAACCTTAATTAATTGGATTAAATAATATTGACAGTGATATATATATATATATAAAGGAATCCTTCTGCTACTTACCCTTACAAGTACAATATAATAATTTACAAATATATAACTTAAAAATATGTTACACGACATTGGAACCTATGTCACATGGGCATAAAAATTACTATAAAATATGACATGAGATAAGACAAATAGTCTCATTGGAACCACCAAAACATAGCTGGAAATAGCAATTCCGAGCTAATAATTAGTAGTAGCAGAGCATATAACACCAAAAAAGTTTGGTGTGGCAGCAATAACCTACCTTCAACCATTTTCAGCAAACACGGTTTCAGAGAAACCACCTCTAACCTATCACTCAGTCTGTGTCCTTTGACCTGTTAAAACATTAATTAAATAAGTTAAATTAATACAGTAATTAAAATAAATAATTGGTTCACAAAAAGCAACAGAAAAAATAGATTCATGGTTTAAAAAATATAATTAGTGTCAATTTGGAATATTAGTAAAATTAATAAAGCTGACCTCATGGGATAAAGAATAATTAGTAAGGTGACATGTCTCTACATTTACAGCCAGTAGCTTCCTCACATCAAGTATCTTATCAGTTGAGATGCCCTTCATTTCCATACAAATTATATTAATTAATCAAACAATAATAAATATAATTGATAAATTATAAACCTTTATTTTATAATGAAAAATTAATTGATTGATTTACATACCTTGAGAATAACCTGTGTTTCATATGGGGTGATGACACTTATGTCAAGAACACTTGGTACAACTGCAAATTAAAGGAGAGTGGAGAAAGGAAAGAAAAAAACAATAATAAATTAATATAATTGTGAATGACTAGAACCAATATTAATATATAAAAATAAGAAAAATTTCAAGTGTGAGATTTAATTAATTATATAACTATAACTATATAACTATATATATATATATATATATATATATAACCTTTTTCTTCTTTCTTCCTCTTGTCTGATTTAGCTTTACTGCCCTTCCCTCTACCGGACCTTGGGGCCATTAATTCCTTTTTTCTCTTCTTGTATTGCCAATAATTAAACTTTGTAAAACCAATTATTTTTCAATAATGGTTATACAAAATGAACCATGCAAAAGGAGAAGATTGAGAGAAGAGTAGAAAGGAAAAGAGGAGAGAGAAGGGAATGGAAAGGGGGGTTGAAACATGAAAGAGCTTTTAAGGATAGAAAGTGAAGGGGGGAAGAGGAAATCTCTTGTGGAGGTTTGAAGAAGATTAAGATAGGATAAGGGTTTTTGGGTTTACCCTTTTTTGGATTTGTGAGCAATCCTGGCCTCTCCTTCCTGCTTGCCTGATTCTCCCCTCTCTCTCTCACTAGAATTCTCTCTTTCTCTCTCCACACGTTACATGTGATGTCCTTTTAAAGACTAAGAAGAAGCAGCCCCATGCAGTAAGACAAAACAAAATGAGTGGGGGTAAGCCAGTGACGGTTGAGTTTATGCCACGTGGCACGTTACGCTCGGTAGATGGGCTTTGCCGAGCCTTTTTTGTTTTTTCACGTGTTGTGGCCTCGTTGGAGGTAGATATATTTTTAGACTAATAATTTAGCACTTATGAGAATCCAATAATTTCTTAAATAATTGAATCTCAGCGTTGTCACATTTTACACGGTGATTTAGCGTTTGTTTCTTATAATCACTACCATCAAGAAATTTTATATATATATATATATATATTTTTATATGTTACTCTTAATTAACAACATTATGCTGACATGAGAGAATTTTGATGAATCAAAGTCAAATGACCGTCTATCGAGTTGACCGGATGTCTCGAAGGATCCGGCATCGTCAATTGGTCCTAGGGTTTTGTCCTCCATTAGTTGCTCCGTAATGGCACTAAGAAACATGGAAGTAAGGACATGTCATGCATACAAAGTAAATATATATATATTGAAAATTTTGGACAAATGAGTAGGAACATAAAAACTCTCAAGTAAAATTAATTTTTTTCAAGTATTAAAAACATGATAAAATAAAATACCATATATAAAGATCTAATATATTTTAAAAGATAGATCACATGAATCTTTAAAAATGGAAAACTCATAAGTAATTATGTAAATTAAGAATTATCACCAATAGTCAGGACATGATATAATTATCTACCTATTATAGTAATATATTATATATAATATACTATTGTATATTTGTGGATTAACACGTGATTACTTAGTTACCTTTACAGATCTTTAGTATTATAGTATCTGTATATAGGATATACTGTTGGATAACAGCTGTGTTTGGTTAATAATATTATAGTACTATATATAGTACTATATATATATATATATAGAGTATACACTGTTAGGTTACCGCCGTGTTTGGTTAATGGTTATGGTCTTAGGCAAGCGTGAAAAATACGCTTGGTCATACCAAGAAGGAAAGTAGGTCATTTTTAACCTTACCAAAAAGGCTATTTTTGAATGAGACCATTTTACTATATGTGTAAAAAAAAAAATTATAAAACTAAGTGGGTATACACTCTGGCCTTAATAGGTTTGCCCAGTTCTAAACTCAAAAAATAATTGTATTTACTATATGTATAATTTTTTTTCTTCATAAAACTAAGTGGGTATATCCGTACCCACTCAAACCTTATTAGGTTCGCAGGCTTTTGTATATCAGTGCCTATAATTGACATATATCATAAGTTTTAGGCTTCCTAACATAAAATAAGTGAGTTTGAATTTAATTTAATTGTGTTTGGTCGAGGTCGTGTTGACTTTAATTGATAAGCTAATTAAACATGTTGTATTTGTATTTGACTCTAGTTAAACTTATTTTTAACTAAACGTGTCGTGTTCCTGTTAGAATGGATTCTAAATATATGAAATTTTAATTAGACCTACGTGTCTTCATCACATCATGCCAAATATTGACTCATGTCATGTTTAATAATTATATCATCTTCATGTCGATTCATATAACATAAACTGATATTACGAGACAACATGTATACAATAGGAAAACACGAATTATCACTCCTAACTACGAGGTAAAGGAAAAAAGAGTTGTTAAAGTAGTTAACCAAGTAAATTATACTCCTTTAATTTTTTTTTTAATTTTAATACAAGGTTTTAGATATCTCATCAGAAATATTTATTGGTAGTGTATGCCCTCCAACAGCTAGTCCATAAATTGGAGTAGATGTTCAGTACAATATCACATCATTGATATGTCTGATCAATAAAAATGTATTATTTAGAAAAAATAGTTTCACTAATACATAAAAATTACTGTCAATAAATTAAATTAATGCATTTTTATTGCCTGAATCACTAAATATCTACTCCAAAAGTTGCCGATTAGGTCTTGAGTAACCAGAATTCTGTTGATTTTGTTCTGGAGCTTCCTATTTTGTTTTGTGGCGTGAAAGTAAATCTGTTATATATATATATATAATTCATGCAAATATATAGTTCTATTTTCTATAAAGTAACAGCAAAAGAATTTTTGGCCCTATACTTGATGTGGTATATATGAGGCCTTAAATGGATAATGATGTGATGGAAAAGAGAGAGCGGTTAAAACCTAAAAGGGGTCTAGTTAGTGTAGCAGATGGTGATTCCATAGGCATCTCATGAGATGGTGTTGGTGTTGATACTTGCAATGATATTACACCAATGAGGCAATGATATCTATTATCGTGATATATATATATATATATATATATATATATATATATTCGGCGACAAATTTTTTTTTAACACTTTGCATTGAATTAATAAAAGGTTGAACCGAAAAGTGTGAAAAACTTTGGGGGCGTTTGATTCGTGACTCAAAAAATAATTTTCAATAATTAAAAATATTTTAAAAAAATTATAAAAGGCATTTTTATGAAATCAAACATTTAACTAAAGTTTTCAAAAAATAAATCTTAAAAATTGTCAACCAAACAGATTTTTTTTCTTCTGATTTACAGTTTAAAAAAAATAAAAAAACTAATCTCTGAAGCAAACATGCGCTTAATTTTGCATTGACAAATTTTGATGTCAAAACTTGATTAATCCATATTTAGTTCGAGTTTGGATTTCGGAAGCTGAATGACCGGTGAACAACACAAGCTTAATACCTATTGATCGGATTTGAACATCACTTAAGATGGTAAGTGAGTGTGTGTACACTTGATTTTTAAAAAGGGTTGAATGAAATTAGTGTTTTTAAAGGTCAATTTAGACAAAATGCATTTGGAACCGACTGCATTGTTTGAAGGGTTTTTGTGTGTTTTTCCATAATACACTTGGAAACAATTGTAGTTTCTTTGGACTCAGTTTCACACCCGTTCTGAAAATTTAATACTTTTCAAAGGACTCTTGCAACCGATTGGACTTTTATTAAAAAAAAAAAAATTATGGTGTCATCTCTAACGTTATTTATTTTCTTACATTATAATTACTATTTTGTATGATTGGTTTTATTTTTAATTCAATAAAATTACGATAATTTAAAGATCAATCAAAGAGCAAGCTAGACCTATTCAAGATATTTTGCCTGAAATCAAACCTTTCACACTATTTTCGTACCCAACAACTCACCCAAAGTTAAGCTCAATATAACATGTTTACACAATATGTGTCTCAAATTTTGCTGCATTTTCATGTGCTCCCTGGCTCATGATGTTAACCTTTGGTTGGGTTTAAAATTGACCGCTAGTTACAACTACTTGGATTGGTAATTTGGTTGGTTAGGCTTGATTGTTGGGTTATATACTTGTATGCCTGTTCGGGCTTATACTCATCTCTTATTACCACTTTCCAATAGTTAATTATACTATTACTAATACTAATCATATAAGTTAGGGTTTTAATTGGTTACTTTGGAGTGTCAACACCACTGTCATGTCCAACAGAAATTGAGAATTTTTTTTTTTTTTCCTTTCAGAAATTGAGATTTTTCAATTCAAACCTCATTCAAGTAACAACGAAAGAAGTATGAATTCACACAGGTTCTAAGTCACATAATTTTTCTAGAATGCTCAACGTGTTCTCTCTGTATGATATAGAATTTGTCGCTTTCGCTTTGTGTGACTTAACACAGACAAATTTGTTTCAAATTCGAATTAGCATCTAAATTATAACCCTAATTATAATGTCATAGCTATTAGCTCATAGAGATTAGCGCGCTCTCTCTCTCTCTCTGTATGATATAGAATTTGCGAGTTTCTCACTTCTACTCTCTTCATTGGCTGAGTTTGTTTTAAACTGGGATTAGCATCCAAATGGTGGCCCTGGTTGTAATGACATCATGGCCACTAGCATGAGACGCGTTGATCATTATCTCCATACTATATATAGATAGATGGGTGTAATATCTTACGTACCGTACACGTATATGAATCATGACATGAAGGAATTGTGCAAGAACTAACAACCCATTTACACCACAAATGTTAACAATATCAATTTTTTTTTTATATGAAAACCAATCAAATCATATCATATGAATCATGACATAAAGGAATTGTGCAAGAACTAACAACCCATTTACACCACAAAACACCATAACATTAATTATGCACGTGATGCACGTGGAGAGAGACCTTGACCTGCCTACATTCAATTTGTAAATACTTGGGGGTCCCACTAGGTACTTTTACACATATTGATGCCGAAGTCACTGGCACAAACTAAAGATTATGTTGGTCATAAGATACAAATAGAAAGTCTAGCACAACCTGGTTCAATCGCGATAGTGATAATACATGTGTTGTGTGTGTTGATCGTGTGTTTATACATGTGTAGTAGGTCAAGCAAACATCTCTATCAAATACAACTTTTGATAACATTATCACTAGAGAGAGAGAGAGAGAGTTGTGTTTCTCAATTTCTTCAGTGAATTAGCTGCAACAAATACTAATACAAACAAATGCATTTCGATTGCATGGAATTGACAACCGATAATGAATAGACAAACATTTCTCTCTGGTAATTTTTCAGATAATGTAATGAATATTGAGCCTGACCTTATTAAGATGAATTGAACATCACTTGATGAATTATGTATTCCTTTCCTGAGAGAGGTACTCTTCATAAATCACATAATTTCATCAAAACAACATTCAAACATCATATACTTAAAAGATACATTTTTCTTTTGAGTGTAGGAAGAAGCAGAAATTGATACTATTTACACTTTTAAAAAAAAAAAAAATTCACACAAAATATCTATAGTTCTTGTATGAAGAAAGCATGTACATAATCTTCATACAACCAACCAACAGCTCAGAAACTAAATAATAATGATTGCACAAGCCCCCCTTTGAATGTTAACCGGTGATTTATGCAGCAAGATTAGAAAAAGACTCGCAAAGCATCAACTACTTTCTCAGGCCTGTTAATATAGCATGATCAGAATTTAAAAAAATAAATAAATAATTGATAAATAGTGTAATAACCATGGATATTATGTTGCAGTTAGTTACCAGTCCTCCTGTGGCATATGGCCAGCACCTTCTATCAACTTGAGCTTGACAATAGTAGGGTTTCCTTTCTGAAACTCTTCTGCTATTGATTGAGGAAGATACTTATCCGATATTCCCCAGGCAACTAATATTGGTTTATCCCATCTGAAGCCAAGAAGCCATTTTTCATATCAAGGAACAGAAAAAGAAATGCACATCAGCAGCATGAAGAATAGTTTTAGAATGAACTTGGGTAATAAATATAAGAAACAATGTTGCAGACAATCCTTATTTGCGTGTTTCTTTATCTAAAGCTTGGGATCTAAAAGAATCAAGTAAAAGAAGGAAAAACAATAAAAACTCTCTGGATTGTTTTGTTCTTTTTTTTGGTCTTTAATAAAATGCCCCAAGGAGATGTCTCTTTACTCCTCCTTCACTTTTTGTGTAACTTGAGCGCAGCTACAGCTATCACAACTACACAAGTTTCCCTCAGGAAAAGTTACTTGTGTATATATATATTCCAGCAGTCAATTTTTTATGGAAAAAATTTCATAAGAAATTCCTATGATGCTCAGATTGCCATTTTTGTATTTATATTGCTTGATCCAGCCCAAAATACCGAAGCCATATGCCAAAAAACATCTATCCCAGTACCTACATATATATACATATATGTATTATACGTTTATATATACATTTATAGAAAACAATCCAGAACCATCTGTGCCCATGTAACTTTACTAATTATGTTTACCTTCCAGACGCAAAGCCAGCTGCAATTTGGCTTGAGATGTCTTTGAAGTTGGCTTTTCTCACAGCTTCAAGAAGGGCTGAAACATCAAAACATACCAAAAAAGATTTTTAAAGTTCTAGTGAAGCTCACTTTCGCTCACATATTAACCATGAGAGCTGATGTTAACTTGATTAAACTGGTTATCTTATTTTAAAATTATTTATTTATGTGAAATGTAGCTTGAAAACCATTGTCTGCATTAGGATAATCATTTAACATTCAACACACCTAATAAAGTTTTATATTGAATAATAAAGAAAAGATGTAGAAATTTTCTTCCAACCTTATTACACCAATCACAGAGAATCCAGAGATTTGCCTATCTTTTTAAGTGGAGGGTATACTTTAAGAAAAACTAAAAAAAGGTGAACATTATATGTCTATCTGGATGATTATACACAACTCTCATTAAACATCAACCATCTTGTGCAACTGTATTTATTACATCTAGTTCACAAAGTAAAACTAATTCCTTATTTTTCTCACAATTTTTAGTACAGAATTTAGATGTCTTCTGATAATACAGAAAAATAAAATAAAAAAATGCATGGATGGCAGCAATTTGTGTATGTCAAATAAATTGAAAACTAAATTGGTTGGTACATGTGGAATTCATATCAGTCTGTTATGTGATTTGGGATATTTATGCAAGTTGAATATAATCATTTGGTGTATTTTTATTTTTAGTTTTTGTAATATTCGTTTTCTAAGAGTATAGAGTTATATTTTCTTAATATGAGTAATTTTTGGACTTTTGATAGTCAAATTTGATTTATAGAAAGTGTATAAGTTAGGGTGATTTTAGAAGTTAATTACTTGTGTTCTATGTTTTCCAATGCCTATAAATATGACATGTACTGGAAAAACAAAAAATAATGAATAATTCTGCAGTAAAAAAAAAAAGAAAAAAGGAAGAAGTGAGAGTTCTCTCTTTATATTGCTTTGTAGTTTTGACATTCAAGATTACTTGTCGATCCAGTATCCCCATCTAGGTGTTTGTACCCTATCCCATACGACATAGATGGCTGAGGTAGCCATCACGTGGGACTTATCAAGAATCCCACACTTCGCATTTTCCAGAGAAAGAATTAGTGTGATTAATCTGAAACTCAAACTACATAATTTGGTCTGATGAAGCAGACAAGATTTGGCCATATAGTGCCTAAGGCCAAAGTTGGTTTTTATGCAGTAAAATGAAATTTATTTTGGGAATGCTCAGGAAGAAAGTAACGTGTTCTTTTTTACGTTTAAAAAAAATTATATTTAAATTAAGGATTGCATGTACAATTACAAGGACCTTACATATGTATCTGATCATATATGTATTAACATCATGTATTAGAATAAAATACAGCAGGGTTTTTTAATGGGAGACCTAAAACTCCTTGGTACTAATACTTAGTGACAAATTCATGAAAGTTTGGAAGTGGCTAGAGCAAGGATCCCAAGGACGTGCAAATTCCAAAGAACATGATTAGCAAAAGTAGAGAAAGCCATCAACCCCACCATACACATGTCCAGAGTAGTTCTTGGAACCAGATACGTATAGTTGTTGGCAATATGTACCCAGTGCAATACCCCTACCAATGTACTCAATCTAAAACAATGAATGAGGTTATGGTTCCATTCTCTTTTTCCATGGAGGGATTTTCTGATGTTCATTTTTTATTCAGCCAATTTCTGTGTTTACTTTTATTGTTTTCAGAGGAGTTCCTCGGTCTGCAGTCCCAGTATGAAGAATGGAAACATGCAGTTACGGACATCATTTTATGCATATCTTTCGCCAACCTCACCGTTGACTTTGCTGAATGATGATTTAAATCAAAACTGTTGGATTAAATATTTTCCTCCTGAATATTGTGATATATTTGGATAATTGGAGTCTGAGGATAAGCCAAAAATAGTTCAGGTGCAGATACATATAATTTACACCTGTCTACTATGGGGAAAAAAACTACAAAGTGTCATAACAGTGTTAAAAGCAGGCAGAATTACAAACCAAATCCAGGTCCACTGCTTGCCAAATATGGCAGTCGATAAACATCAGCCTTTTCCAGCTTTAGGACATAACTGTCAAGAAAATAAATGTTTGAGAGAAATGAACATAATAGAAATAGAAATATTTAAAAGCTCAATCTCACCGGATCCAAAAGAATAAATAAATTAATAAAAAACAAACAAACAAATTGAACTAGTGTTAAGCTGTCAAGCAACATTGATGTTCACTCCATACTTCTACTTTTACATATGGTTAGCAATTAAATGAAATTTTGCACATTAACTGCATGCCTTTTGCATTACCAATGTTTGGCAGAAATGTTTACTCCATTTCTGCATTGTCGGAGATAACCTCTCCTGAAAACTACTAGCATGCTTTCTCTTTATGTGATGTAAAGCTTAAAAAAAGGTACTTGGATCTTCAGATGAGACGAAAAATTAATTTCCACCAGAAGTCAATTTTGACATTGAAGAAGACACAGATTCATGCACAAGCAGATGTAATGACACAACTTGTAAGACCATGTACATAATTTGTAACGTCTATGAGAGTAAAGTAGAATGCAACATAACACTTAAAAGTTTGAAACATTTTCGGTGCCTGGTTGGTTGGTGAAGTAAACAAAAGAAAATGTAGATGAGGACAATGTGAAAAAAGGTATCTTAGCTTATAGTTGAAGACAGGAACCAAACTTGCTTTTAAGTACTGAAACTGGGTGTTGGGATATACATACATATATATATATATATAGACATATCATTGGCATAGCTGAAGTGACACTTATATAATGGAAGATGGCAAGACACGAAATCGAATTTTGATTGTAATGCACACTCATGAGAAAGCTAGAAGCAACACCTTTAGGAAAGAAGACAAGAAAAATACAAGATATAGTGGTCATGTACAGTGAACTAGTGACTGTAACAGTAAGGAATAATATGTTCAAATGTGCTAGAAGGACAAGTGAAGATGAAAAAGAAATGGGGTGAGGTAAATGAGACCTATTGTTTTGCTGAAATAATGGCCTTAGATAGAGACAATAGAAGAAAAAGAAATGGTGTGAGGTAGAGAGCATAGAAATGATGACCCATAGTTTTGTGAAAATAGTGGCCTTGGATAGAGTACAATGAAAACATAAATTTGTTTAGAGATCTCAAGAAAATGGTTAGGCCTTCATTGAGTTTACTCAACACACAAAGACGATTTATTAGATTTGTTCACTAGGAAGATTGCCAACAACCAATCGAAAGGACTACAAGTGTTTAAGAGTGAACTTGATTTCGTATCTTGTTAGGTCAATAGGACTTACGTAGGCATATTTTGTCACAAAAACTTGAATCTGTGTATTATTTTGACTTTGGGAGAGTATTTTTAATAGTTAGTTAGATTAGTTGGTTACCTCTTGTCCAAGGGCAGGAAAGGAATTCAAGCTATGTAAAAGGGCAGAAAGGAAAATTTCAACTGTCAGTCATTCACTCACCAATTAGGATTTATGTTTAAATGGCAGTCATACAATTAGGGTTTACAAAATTCATAATTTGATTCATTAAAATCCCTTTGAAATGCATAAAGGAGTTAATTTGACAGGGCACTTTGATCAATCCAAAGATTCATCGAAGTGGTCAGGTTTCGATTGATCGAAACAGGGCTTGATCGACATCTGCGGATTGCTGTTTCCTTCTTAAATGAAACATTATTAACTAATCTCTTTTAGCTTAAAACCTGTATATACCCCTCATGTTTTGAAAGAAAGAGCATTCCTAAACATCTAGGAATAAGGCTCTTTCAACTTTGAGGGCATTCTAGCAAATCAAATTGCTAGAAGTTATATTCATCATAGCATCTAGTATGGGGAGTGTGTATTGATGATGAACACCAGCTGTGCTTCAAGTAGTATCAACACCAAAAGCTTAACTACACAACTAACACAAGGATCAGACGACTAGTTTTGGAGATTAGAAATTCATGGAGTAGCAGATTGCATGAGAAGCGGATTTGTTGACGGAACAGCAGCATGAAGAGATCAGAGTGGATCTTGCGTATGTCTGTGTCAAGAGGTTAGTAGGAGATTTCTACTGTTCTAAGGGTCTGGTTAGCCTAGTTGTGTAACTTCTTTCTTGTAGTGGAATTTGATCTGCTGGACTAGGTCCCATGGATTTTCCCTTGGGGTTTCCACATAAAAATCTGTGTGCTCATGTGTGGATTGAATGGTTTTTACTTTTATACTCTTAATCATATTACATGCATGATGGACAGATTGAAGATAGTGCTTAATAGTTGGTTAATTTTTAAATTAGTGTTGTAGTTCATTCTAATTTGAATCGATCTTCAGGACGATCTGGAATGGATTTTCTTTTTTGTTGGGAACAGATAGATAAAAGTCAACATGGAAAGTCACAGGAGATTCTCTTCAGACATTGTTAAATTAGTATGATGCACAAGAAATGATTAGCAGATGAGACACAATAGAAGATCCGCAGAATATCAAAGCCAATAATGGCTGTAGAGGTTAGTAAGAGGTCCAACTAAAAATTATAGTTTCTGAAATTAGAAGATGCATTTAGATACGTACGCGCTACCTGCTTCAATAAAGCGCTCAGCCATCACTGCATTCTGGGAAGTAAATTCACCAAAAAGAGGAATTCTGGGAGAAAAAATAGAAGGAAAGAAAACATAAAGCTAAGTACATAAACAACATCGTACTCATTATGTGTGCACATGAGCTATAAAAATGAAGAGTCATGCCTAGCATGCAATTCAATTAAATTGCTTATCATAAACAGCAAAAGAAAAGTTCTTAACCAAATAAGAAACTAACAAGGAAATTAAAGCATCCTTTGAGTTGCATATCATTTGAGAAGGAAGGTTCAGCAGTATACGACATGTTGCAAAGCAAATAACTTCTCAAGCATTCTGAAACATTTAAATTAAATTAACCACCTCCTATACAATTGGCACTTAGAAATAACAAGTTTGAGAAATGAAAACATATAGGTTATACTAAATACTATCAGTGTTATTACTAATTTGGGGAAAAACATGAAAGATATACAAATGATTTTTTTTCAAACAAAACATTTATGTCATTATGCTCTATAACAAAAAAAATTTGTCATGTGGGTACATTAAAGGAATATGTGATCAGTGATGGTGGTTTTTGGTTGCAGTTTGTGATCAGTGTTGCAGTTATTGGTTTATGTATTTTTTTCCTCTCTTTTGTTGCTTTCTGTTGGGGTTGGGTATGCATAATTTTTTATCTTTGGGGCTGCTCTGTTCTGAGCCTATTTTGTCTGCTATTAAGGCAGATGTAGTTCTTAACTTATTCTTGATTTTTTGACCTGATCAGGTCTGTTCTTGGAGAAATTATGCCCTGGCTTTGCTAAAGTACTTTATTTCCAATTTTTCCCACTTTAATCCTATAATCATCTCACCTTACTAAAAATAAAAAAAGGAATTATGTCAACAGTAGAGTACTGATCTGAACTAACATGTCAGCCAAAAAAGAAAAGGATCTCACTTAGCACATATAGACATGAAGATAAGCCATCAAAAGGATTACAGTTACTCATCAGATGGTAGCACAGAAGTGTGGTACATGCATGACCCTGAATTATACATGGCACCAGATAGGCATGATAATATATGTTACCTTGATAAAAGTAACCAACATGGACAAGAAGGTATTATAGGAGGGTCACCTTGAACCCCCTTACCCCCCCAACCACGACCCATCAGGTCTTGTTTACATCTTTATTGTTATTGCTTATGTATATCAAGATGACTAATGTTTTTTTCCCCTGGAAAGAAACTCACACAGCCATGCCCCTATGAGGACTTAAACCCTCACCTCTCACTTTAGAAGATAGTGGAGATACCACTAGGTTACAACCCTTGGTGGTCAAGATGACTAATGTTTGAATATAGGATTTTCCTTTTGATCGCCTTAGCATGACTATCTCTAAATATCTCATCTGATTACCCTCACCTCTCACATTAGAAGATAGTGGAGATACCACTAGGCTACAACCCTTGATGGTCAAGATGACTAATGTTTGAATATAGGATTTTCCTTATGATCGCCTTAGCATGACTATCTCTAAATATCTCATCTGATTACCCTCACCTCTCACATTAGAAGATAGTGGAGAAACCACTAGGCTACAACCCTTGGTGGTCAAGATGACTAATGTTTGAATATAGGATTTTCCTTATGATCACCTTAGCATGACTATCTCTAAATATCTCATCTGATTGTTTTCGGGATTATTCATTTGCGGTGAATGCTACTCTCATGACAAAATAAAGGTGAAGAACCATCTTCAGGCTATATATACCTTGAAAGCCTCATCCACGAGCAGGATTTCTCTACTTCATACTTAAAACAGTATTATGTGTAAGATAATAGCAGATATATCACATGAAATACATTACACTAGGCCTCCAACAATTTCAAGACTCCAACACCAAAACTACATTTTATAAATGCTCTGAAGGAAAAGAAGATAACAGTATACTATATAGACACGCGGTAAGCATACACGTAATGTGTAATATCCTATATTTTTAATTAGTTCTTTATATGTTATTATTGGTTTATAAATTTTTATTTGAGTTAATTCTACATATTTAATTAGAGTTGTTAAAAAAAAATAGAAATGTTTTTGTTTGCAAATTTTAGTAGTATAATTTTAATGAAATTCATTTAAAGAAATTAGGTTGTGGGTTTAGTAAAATTGCTATGTTCTTGGGTTGGAGTGCAGAGGTATACAAAGTTATTAGTGGGTGGTGAAAGAAATGTAAATAGCAGGAAATGGGAATAAAGAAAATGTAATAGTAGATCAAATAAAATAAAGGAAACATGTGACATTAGTTTATTGTATACATGTCAAATGAAAGACACTTGTCACACATTGAGATTACATGAGAATCTAAAGACTTTATTTTCAAGCCAGCACAAAACACACATCCGTATTTATAGGCATATGTATATATGTATATATATATGATAACTATGCTTTCATTTTCCATCTCCTGGAGATATAGATCAGTCATGTGATTTCACTTGCACACACGAGATACATGTATATAAATATAGATAGATACATATAAAATATATGCATAAGTTAAAAAGCTTCCTCTAGAAGCTTGTGGGAACCTCCTCATAGCTATCTATACTAACTTTTGAAAAGGAAAAAATAAAACAGAGAGTTAGAAGTGATCGGTCAGTGTAGAGTAGAGCTAAGAGAGAGAGAGAAGAAAAGGACAAAGAGTTCTCCTCAAATTCTTCATTAACCCACGTAACAGAGGTAGGGGGTTTACATGGGAATTGTTTGTTAATTCCTTCTAAGTGCTTGTTCAACTTTACTGGTTGTGCTTATTTATAATTTCTGTGACTGTTTATTTATAAATTTAGTTGTTTAAGTTAATTGAATGGAGATTATAGTTGATATATTTATTTGTTTATCAGAAACTTTGAGAATAGATTTGTTATATGTATTTGGTTATGGTCATGTTATGATTTGGATAAATAATGGTATATCTATTGTTATATTGTAAATTAATTGTTGTTTATAGTTATGGTTTGACAATGAATTTTATTTATAAGTGATATGAAAGAAAGGTTCATATCTTGATAGAAATGGAATTGAGAAGGACAAAAGACATTGTATTGGGAACTATTTTGAGGAGTGGTACAGATTATAAAATTAATTAGTTCAAGTGAGGGGCATAGTCCCAGGGTTAAAGGGTCCCTAAAAGGAAATGAATTGTACTTACACGAGGGGCATGGTCCTAGGGTTAAAGGGTCCCTAAAAGGTTTTCTAGGTTAAATAATTTTTTTTTTGGAGATTGGTGGAATTAAAAGGACTCTAATAAGGGCCCTATAGGTTTGTTGAATCAACAGGGAGTATCTTTTAAACTCATAACTTCTTATTTGTAATTGCTGTTTTATATTTTTATTTAAGTTACTAAATGTTATTATTATAAATGTTCATTGTTCCGTATTTGTACTGTCTTGCATATTAATTTGGAGATTGGTGCAATTAAAAGGACTCTAATAAGGGTCCTACAGGTTTGTTGAATCAACAGGGAGTATCTTTTAAACTCATAACTTCTTATTTGTAATTGTTGTTTATATTTTTATTGAAGTTGCTAAATGTTATTATTATAAATGTTCATTGTTCTGTATTTGTACTGTCTTGCATATTAAATTGTTATAGGTTTTAGGATAGCGGTGATTCCCTACTAGGCTATTTTGGCTCACCCCTATTCTTTTCCCCACCCAGATTTGGCTCAGGGTAACGGCTAGAGTGCTGATATATATGCTTGGGACATGATGCTTCCTACACCCATGATGACCTGACTTACATGTCTAGATGTAGGAGGACTTTTGTGTATATTTTGTTACTTTTAATATGAGCTTGGCTTGTAATAGTTTTGTAATGTAAATATGAAGGTTAGTGAGCTTCGTGAGTGCAGTGTGTGAGGTTTGTAAACCTGGTATTATAGAACTTAAATCCTACGGTTTGACAGGTTTTACGTATGTAAACTTTATGATTGGAATGAGCTTTTATTATGGATTTCGAAAGTGTTATTTAGATATGTTAAATGTGGAAATCCAAAAATTTTATTCAGGTTCTCATTGTTTTCAAAAGTTTGAAAATTATGTAGATTTATTACCGAAATTTTCACTTAATGAACCTTTTCAATGACAATGTATCTTTAGGAATTTTACATGTGAACTAACCTTAATTTTTCTCTAAAACCCCAAAACCCTCCACGTCACACCTCGGGTTTCGGCTCTCAAAATCCGGGGCATGACATAATGAACCATCCTATCTAAATTGTACAAAGGTGGAAGATTATGAATACCAAAAGTACATGGCTTATCTTAAAGAATTGTTATTGGGCGATCAACCATAAGCATTTCTCTAATAAATATTGTAAAAATCAAACCTGAGCTGTTGAAACAGTCCAGGAATGGGAGATGAAACTGTTAGAGGACTGTTCAGGATTGTGAGCTTGGATATCCTGCTTGGGTTTTTCAAAGCCCAAGTCAATCCATATGAACCTACAAGAAATCCCTACAAGAAGAATGTAAAACTTTCAGTTCATGTGTAATTTTAGTATGATAGTACCTTTAAAAATAAATATTTATCAGATATCACTTGATTGAACATATGACTTCCCAACAAGTATAAACAATTTTATGTAGGATGCCTTTATAAATGTAAGTAAATGATACTGTTTATACAACCAGGGTGTGGATTGCCCACATAAATATTCATTATAAACCACTTGTAAATCTTTGGACTTTGTCAAAGTTGTCCAAACCTGAACTACTAGAGAAAAAGGAGATTTGACCCCCAGGACATCCAGTAATTTATCAAATTCAGCATGGAACTCCTTCTCTGTCATAATAAATTTGTTAAAAATTCAGAATTTGAGCCTTATAGAGCCACAAAAACATTATAGTATGATTATATACTGCGATTAACTTCGTGAAAATTACAGACCAGTGTAGTCAAAACCATATCCTGGCTGTGGCTTGTCGCTGAAACCAAATCCTATCCAATCAGGTGCAAAGCAGTGGAACCCAGAATCGGCCATCTAGTCAAGAAAGAAAAATAGTTGTCAATGAATAATATCAAATGTACAAGTTAGAGAATGCCCATATCCATTCATATTATGGGATATGTAGCAAACATGTTAAATAGGTATGGTATTATGACAGTATTTTCTGTCCTGTTCAAAATGGACATCTTTCCTTTCCTCTGTGCAGATTGAGGCCATAAAACTATATGAGGAATGGGAAAGCATTTATAAAATTGAATTGCTGTTTACAGAACAGGGAAGAAAACAGAAGGAAAGGAAAGGAAAAAGCTTCCACATGTCTTAATTGTATGGTCATAAGAAAAATCAGCAATAAAACCTGAGACATAACGACTCGATAGCTATAAGATTGTGTTGGAGCCCCATGAAGGAAGATGATGGTTCCACGTCTGCTTTCAGGCAATCCTGAAAGGCCAAATTTAGTTGTCAAAAGCACTTCAAAGAAAAGAGACTACAGAAGTGCAAAGTTTACCTGTTTCTCTCACAAACCATCTGAATTTCCCAGATTTGATGTAAGACCCATAATCTTTTCCCTTGTCTTCTATCCTCTAAAATTCAAAATGCATGCATGTTATCATTGTAGTGAAATTTGGTCATAGGAGTACCCAGATACTACTGATCTTAAATTATAACATCAGACGAAATTAAATACAATGAAAATATTGCACCATACCTGTCAATCTCGGTGCCAATTAGTAGTAGCAGGTCTAAGCTACTATCAAAGGACATCTGTACAAGTTTCCAATGGGAATGAATTATCTTAATCGACACATTGCATGATGACTGACTTCAACTATAAAGAACTAATTTTTGTAATTTTATAGTGACAGTAATTTAACCTAGCGTTGGTCATAAAAACATTGTTTAAAATTTACAACAACAACAACAACCAAGCCTTTTCCCAATTACTTGGGGTTGGTTACATGAATTCAATGTTTCCATTCCACTCTATTTAAGGTCATCTCCTCAGTTAATCCACATGCTATCATATCTTTTTTTTTTTCCGGTAAATCACATGCTATCATATCTTTCTTTACTAACTCTACCCATGTTAGCTTTGGTCTTCCTCTTCCCCTAGCATTGCCCTCAAACAAAAACATTGTTTAAAATTTCTGTTCGCAAAATAAATTTAACTAGAAGAAAAAGGGATCCAAGACTTATGAGGTGCAAGCTTCAAGTCTTGTTAAGAAGTATATCAACATGTGAATTAGACTAACAAACACCCTGAGAAACTAGGTTATCATCTCTAATTTAGTCGGAACTTTTCTTGACTTAAGATATCTCATCAATCAAGGTCTGCTGAGACATAAAGGAGGGCAGTCAGAGTAGATCGAACTTGTAAGGAATTTAAAGAATTGTGTTATTCAATCAATACACCAGATACGATACCTAAAGTCATGAAGTGTGTTTCTGTTTATCATGCAAGTTTTTTTATTTGTCCAAGTAGACCTTTTTAGAGTTCTTCTGTCTATTGTCAATTTGTCAGAGATAAAGTGGTTACTTTTGAACCCACAGGAACAGAGTTCTTAGTTGAAGAAAGATGAACCGAGTATTCAGGAAAAATTTAAGTGCTTTTGTGATGTAAATGTTCACATTTCCAGCTCTTATATAACTGCTCGACTGGTTGCCATTTATCAAATCAACTGAGGATTTAAATTTTAATATGAATGATAACATCCAATCGAAAGTTGATTGCTGCAACAACCATATCATCAATATATATCACCATTTCACTGAAATTCACAGAGTTTAGAAAAAGAACGACATAAAGATGCAGCACAAGTTTCCTGTTAGACCAACCTAAAATCACGGGGCTAAACTAAAGGGATACAATCATAAATCACGGGAGAGATTTTAGGCTGGTCTAACATTTCCTAATTCAATATTAAAATTTCACAATAAAGTACATAAGTTATTAGTTATTTTGTTCCTTCATCCATACAATCAGGGTTGTTGTTGTTTGTTACTTCTTTACATGAATTCAAATAACATTACAAGGAGGCCAAATTGGGATTTGGGAAAGGTGCCACAATTGAATTTAGGTTTAAGTGAGATTTAGAAAGAGAGAGATCAATAAACTGATACCGCACCGCTGTGTAGATACACAGGTGGGAGACATCCATACATATAAGAGTCAAAAAACTTCTCCCAGGCGATGTGGGATGGCAGAATAACAAAATCTGTTAAAACTTAAAAGTAATTCTGGTAAAAAAAAAATGATAATGAATTAAGCAATTCGTACAAATTGAGGTCTACACTTTAGAAAAAAAGAGCCAGGAAATTTAAAACTCAGGACATGCAAAAAAGTTATTTAGCATTGTTGATGAATCAAAATGATGAGTATTCAACAGACTGTCCATGTTAATTAAAAGAACACAAACTGTAACTCTGAAACCACCTACACATAATTAAAATACCAGAGACTATGGATACAGTAGGATTAAAAGATTTGAGGAAATAAATGTCCGAATCCGTGAAAATCAATCACGACACTACAAATGAGTGGATTTTGAAAATTGTGTAGACATTGAATGTTATGTGTGGAATATATATATATGTATATACGTATATGTATATATGTATGTCTTACATAGAGCATTTGGCCGACATTTCCATCCTCAGCGGGAGACTCGGGAAGCTGAATGGCGGTTCGGCTGGAAGGATTATCGGTGACGAAGCCAAAAGGATTGAATGCTGGCGTATCATCGTCGTCGTCGTCGCTCTTGCCTGAAGCGTTAACGACGATTCTTCTTGCTCTTCTACTTCTCCTTCCATTGTATATGTTATTGTTGTGTTTGGCAACAGAGATGGTCCTGTTCTTGGTAATTATGTTGTGGGTTGTTGATGATGAAGACGAGGGAAAGCTAATTGGGATAGTGAGAGGAGGATGGAGAAGAAGAGCCCAAGCCATTCGTTTTGGTTTTGGAGGTGATCAGGAATTTGAACCCAACAACCACTTACCACCACTAGTCTACTTCCTCTTTCTCCTTTTTAATATTATGGGTAAATATCTTATTTTTCAGGGAAACAAAATTTATTTGAAGTCACAGTATAAATTTAAACGTTATACAAGCATCTCTGCTAAAAAAAACTTGTGTGCCCTTTAACCTTGTCAAATGACATATTTAACACTAACTCTCTTTCTTTTATCCTTTTTTTTCTCCTTCTCTCTCCTCTCTCTATCTTCTTCCTTTCTCTCCTCTCCGTGGACTAGAAACCCACTGTAAATTTCACTATAAAATTGAAGGAGATACTTGGCTCTGGTACTCTATATCTATCTCTCACCTTGTATGTATATATATATATATGTGTGTGTGTTCATCTATGTTTTGAGGGCTGAGTGGTTATATGGGTTTCTTTTTGTTCTATATATTTATTTTTTCCGTTTTTAGGTGACAATAGAATTAAATTCAAAAATCAAACTTCATGATATGCAATTTTTTAATATGTTCAAAGTTAGAGATTTTTCCACGCTTGATGGGCCAAATTGTTATGAAACAAGATTCAATTCGTGGGTGAGTGTTAATTGGCCTACCAGGAATGTGGAATATATAATTGCAGTATATTATAAAGAAAGGCTAAATGGTTTGCGCGTCACAAGTAATGTCCTTCCACATTGGTCCTAGACTATGCAGCCTTTATGAATATTTATGTATCATGTTTATAAAAACAAATAATGGGACGTTAATTATGTATATACAAACACACACACTACACACATTCTGATCACCAATCTCCACTAGCAAGCTTCACTTCCACCACTTTGCCGTCGTTGAGCAAACCTACCTCTTTATCACTGAGTCAACAACCATAGAAGACCACCACAGTTCGCCAGACCACCATCTGGATTTCCATTCAAACTCATTGCCAGCTGCCACAATGTTCACTAGAGCACCTCTTCCGTAAGAATTATACCACAAGCACTCCACCGTTTCCACCAACTTCACATGGAGAACACCCACAAAGTTCCATTCCGAATTGCTGGACCACTTCTTAGTCATCGAGAGGGCTCCATCTCCACCAGTCACCACGCTCCATCACCATCACGAAGAACCACTATTGTTCATCATCACCATCCACCGGCTAGTATTCCACCATTGAGGAAATGCACCATCGAACCATGACAAGCCACTGAGAAGATCCATGAGACCGACTTCCGGTTACTCATCACCAATTGAGGAGATCCATTGCCGAGCCAACGTCTGGTAATGGTGGCAGCCATGAAGAGAAGATGAAGTTGGAGTGTTACATTAAAGAGAGAGAGAGAGAGAAAGAAAGATGAGAGAGAAGGCTGTCAGAGAAAGTCAAGTGAGATAGGGGAAAAAATTTGATGGTATATTAGACATTTCATATTTAAATTAACGGTGTCAGAGTCGAAAGTATCGATTAAATTTATAAGATAGTTATAAGTAAACTTTATTTTTGTGTGAAATAAAGTCAAACCACAAAGGAGTGTTATAATTTTTCTTAAATTTGCTGAGGCTTAGGGAAAATATTTTTTAGTCTTTTTATCAGGCTAAAGTGTTAGAGGTTATAGTGTTACATCATTGGGCTAGAAGCTCTTTGTTAGTTAAGTGAAAATATTATTTGTATAAAAACTAAAAGCACGTGTTAACTGGTTATTGTGTAACATTAGTAGTATGAATGAGGTTCTCCAAATGAAGCGTCTGTTCATGAACAATTCGAGTTCGGCTCGTTTCAGGCTTGTTCATTAAGCAAACAAACCAAATTCGAGTTCGAATTTTAAGCTCGTTTAGTAAACGAGCCAAACTTGAACATTATTGGGCTTGACTTGTGTATACTCGTGAACATAAGTTCGTGTAAACTTGTATATGTTCGTGAACATAGGCTTATATAGAACTCATGAACACGTTCATAAACTTAGAATTTGTACATGTGTGAATTCGTGAATATAGGCTTGTATAGACTTCAAGTCAAAACGATATTGAACACGAGTTCGATTTTTAAGCTCGTTTAATAAATGAGCCAAACTTGAACATTATTGGGCTTGACTTGTGTATACTCGTGAACATAAGCTCGTGTAGACTTGTATATGTTCGTGAACATGAGCTTATATAGAGCTCATGAACACGTTCATAAACTTAGACTTTGTATATGTGTTAATTCGTGAATATAGGCTTGTATAAACTTCAAGTCAAAAAGATATTGAACACGAACTCAAATCGAGTGCGAAAGTCTGAACAGACTCAAGTTTGGCTCGACATGATTCATTTGCAACCCTAAGTGTGGAGTTAATACCTTAATACATTTTTTCTATAACCCAAAATTCTACTTGATACAAGATAGTTGATGTTGTATTAAATTTCTCTTTAAATGGTGTGGTGTTTTTTTTTTAACAGGTGATATACCACTAGTCTTTCTTCATTGTACTTGAATCCTATTCGTAATATAATTATCCATCTCCCTTTGTCACATTGACCCTAAGTGTCTAAAACTGTTTATTGTGAGAAATAGTTTGATTTTGAATTGTTATTGTTGTATTATTACTTTCCAATACTTTATTAAATTTCATTCCATTTATTTTTGTCTTACTAATTTTTATTCATTTTGTTCTTAATGCATTTCTCATATTTTTAATTTTGTTGCCAAGACTTTCTCATAGTTATCTAATAACACTGCATCATCAGTAAATGACATGCACGATTAACCTAATCAATATTATTATTTAAAAGGGAAAACTACACCATTATGCAATTTTGGAGCCTAAATTATTACATGTTTAATATTGATTTTATTGAACAATAAATCACTTTTGCTTTTTGTACGAACTTAATTCTGTGTAACATTTGTTCAATGTTAAATGTGCCTTGGAGTTTCTGTTTTGAAATTATGTTCAAATTTTACGTTGCTAAACATGTTTTTATTTTTTATTTTTCTTAACAACATAAGCAACGCAACACAATTGCAAATGCTTCAAAACACTATCACGAAAATAGTAAGATGCGAAACGAACCCTTAAGCTGCCTTCAATATTAACGATTTCTACCAAACTTTGAAAATGAATAATAATTTGTAGAGTAAAAAGTTATTGCTGAATATATAATGAATATGATGTTCATTAATTGAACTGTGAAAGTGTGAGTCTTATACTCTTATTTATACTTTCTTAATTCGATGATAACTTTCACTATACCTATCATTATTATTTAAAAATACATGATTGCAAATCCATATCTCACCTATACTTGCAAAAACTTATACTCATTCTGGGTGATTATTGAAGATATTTCACGTTTAACGAAACTTTTAGAAGTGATAAAGTGAAAAATAAGAATGAAAATGAGTATTCCCCAAATTTCCAACCCACTAAAACTTTCAATCTATTTAAAACTTTATTTGGATTCATAGATTGCAATCTAGAGCTGTTGTCACAATAATCTATGGTCCTCGTTAAATCACCAAAGTCAAACAAATATTTCAAAATCCAAACTGAACATTATTAAAAAATAAGATAAAGTGCATTAAACTCCTGCCGTTTAAAAAAGTACATAAAATTTCATGTTCACTTTTCTTCCGGTATGCATTTGGTGCGAATCTAAGAAGTATGGACACGAACACGGCGACACGGCAAATTTCAAAAAAACAGGACACGACACGGCGGCGATACGGCTATAAAATAATATTTTAATATATATTCAACAAGTTAACCAATATCCACAATACTATAAATCTAACAATAAAAAAATAATAAATCACACAAATACTTCAATTTATTATCAAGCAATTAATGTATTTTCAAAAATGATGTTCATTATATTAAAACTCACTACTAAAATCTTGCATATCACTCATTTTTCTAATTAGAAACAAATAAATTTAAATAGAAAATACCAAATAAACCAACATTACTTTATGTTAAATAAAGTTCTATTGGCTTTTTTATTTTTTTGTTTCTAAATTTATTATTTAAGAATTTTATCTAACTATTTTTTATTTTTAAAATTTTTTATTTTAGAAAATACTATATTTATATAAAAAAGGGCATAATAGTCATATTAAATGATATATATGTTATTATAGTTATTTTAAGGGGTCAAGATGTCAACTTTTAAAAGATGAGGGGCTGAAATGCTCAAAAAAATAGTTGAAAGGGGTCTTTTTGTAACTTTGAAAAAGTTCAGGGGTTTTTTTGCACTTTTAAAAATTATAAAATGTACCCCGCCATGTCCCCACGTGTCCTTGCCGTGTCCCCGCCATGTCCTAAAAAAAAAAAATCCAGGACACTTCTAAGGAGTGTCCGACACGTGTCCGAGGAGTGTCCGAGTGTTCGCGAAGTGTCCAAGTGTCCGACACGGGCACGGCAGCCCTATACGAAATGTCCGTACTTTCTATGTGCGAATCAACTCTTTTTTATCAGAAAAATAAAATAGTATATATAAAAAGATATTAATATCCTCCAAATATCTTTAAAATAATAATAAAATATGAAATAAAAGTAAAAATACCTGACATTCAACCACACCACACACACGTTTGAAAATCACTCACGAAACTTCTCGTTCTCTCTCTTCCTATGAAAATTACTCACGTTTTTCTCTCTCACACACACACAGACTTCTCGTTCTCTCTTCCGATGAAGAGAGAATCTCTCTTCTGATGATATTCTCCCCCGGATTTGCTTATTTCTGAGTGCTTCTTGTATCATACACAGGTCCAGTATCCAATCAAGTGGTTTCTTCGGCCAGTCCACCAGTACGGGGTCGTAGCGATACGTTGTTCATACTTGAGTTGCTCGTCGTCATGAATTCTTCGTGGCCTTTGTTCACACTGGCACATCATATGGTCTTGTGGCTTGCCGTAATCATCATTGTTAGGGTTTGAGACGAAGAGGAAGGTTTACAAGTGACGGTAACGAGAGAATCTGCGATTTTAAGGTACAATTTCTTGACAATCACACTTAGGGTTTTAGTTAGGATTTCAGTTATGGTGGGTTTATGTTTTTCACGTGTTTGGTTGTGTCTATTATTTTAGTATTTTTTTGGCCATTGTATCAGTGTTCGATAACATGCGAATATAAATATTTGTGTACTAGATTTGTGTCTCCAATTTTGTCACTTTAATGTCTACTAATTTATTTTCTAATTTAATGTTATATTATTTGAGTTAAAAATTATGACTTTTGTAATTATCGAATCCTTTGGGTTCCACATGCCAAATAAAGTGGAGATTTTTGTGTTTTTACATAGTAAAATAAGAGCACTTTTTTTATGTTATCATGTTTAAATTGTTAATTGTGCATGCAATTGATCCTAAGTGTTGCACTGTGCATTAGCAAAATTAGGGCTTTTTGCATTCACTTGCTATTTTGGGCTCCACATGCCAAATAAAGTGGAGATCATACTTGGTTTGTCTTAATGTAGTTTTTTTTTTTTAATCTTTGATTTGTCTATTAGGCATTGTTCCTGATGGAAAAATTGTACTCAATTGAGGTGCGTCATTCGGGGAAGTTTGACAGAGACCACAAATATATTGGGGGGAAAGTTGATGTTTTTGAAAATTGTGATCCTGAAAAAATTTCCTATTTAGAAATTGAAGATATGTTGGTGAAAAATATTTTAGATCCCAAAAGTGAAGTGTATTATAGGGACCTTAGTGATTGGAAGTCCTGTACTGATGGTAAATGATAAAGGTCTGTCGGACATGTTTACATCATACGCCAGGTTTTCAATTGTGAATTATATGTAACAGTGTGTAAGAAGGTTCCAACTTTTTGATGTGCCTGAATCTCAAGCCTTTTATTTGCCTGAAGTTCCTCATTTAGTTCAACTCTTTCAATTGCCCGATTTTGATTCTGATGAGTTTCGACCAGTTTTAGATCTTATCATAACCTGTCACTACCTTAATCTTCCCACGGCCCTTCCCAAACACCTCATTCTCATTCCCCATCTAGTTTTCTTGCACCTTCACCTCAACCAAATCCAACAATTGAAAGTGCCTTGGAGGGTGAGGTAGGTAATGAATATTGGGGTGAACTTGAAAAGTTAGATGGAGGGTCTGTATATGCACCAAGTGATGAGCTTTGGAGTGTTCATAGTTCATCGGATGATGAGGTTGACAGCAATAGGGCTCCTCCTGAATATATTGTTCAAATGGATTTAGGGATAAAACCCTTAGAGGAGGGTTTGAAGTTTACTTGTGCAAATGATTTTAGGGTTGCATTGAGGGAGCATGCCGTTAAGAGCAACTATGATTTCAAGTTTATAAAAAATGAGAAGGAAAGGATTACTGTTGTGTGCAAAAGTGAGTGTGGGTGGAGGATTCATGCCTCCATTAATGGTAGTGATCATGGCTTTCAAATCAAGAAATTTACACGCACACACAACTGTCTTCCACCAGAAATAAATGGCCAGGCCCCATCCACCTATTTAGCCAATAAGTACTTAAACCAATTCAGAGTTGACGCAAGTTGGAAGAATTGTGGATTCAAAGGGTGCATTGAAAAGGATTTGGAGATATTGGTGTCTAGATACAAAGTTACCAAAGCTAAGAATAAAGCCTTGAAAATAATTGAAGGTAACTTTGAAGAACAATATATGAAAATCAGAGAGTATTTTGAACTTGTGATGCAGAGAAATGCTGGCAGCGTATGCAAAGTGAAGACACAAGATGACAGTGATGGGAACAAAAGGTTTTTGAGGGTTTTTTATTGTCTTGATGCAATGTGGAGAGGCTTCAAAGCTGGTTGTAGGCCTTTTGTTGGGCTAGATGGTTGACCATCTCTGACAGTTAGTGTTGCTGACGATGAAGGAGTATTTGCTACAAATGTCCAATTAGAGGGGGGCAAGTGTAATATTTCAAAACACATGAGTGATGAGTGTAATAAGCTAATCTAGAGGAGAGATAAGTGTAAATGGTATAAGGGTAATTTTATATTTTCCGTTAACAACCGTTAAAAAAGAGGTAAGTGTAATATGTCAAACTAGTTGGGAGGTAATTGTAATAAAGCCAATCTAGAAGGGAGGTTAGTGTAATTTATCCCAAATTAAATGCTTTGGATATTTAGGCTATGAATATAAATCATGGCATTAAAATATAAACATGTAGCTAAAATTATATCCATTCAAGTAGCATTACTCACATAGTGGAATTGCAATTTGTTTTTTTCTCAAATTACTCTGTTGCGATTAATCTCGGCCAATAGAGAAACGAGCTGAGCCAATGAGCAAGTTTGAGAATTGCGAGATTTAGAGATAGACCCGTCTTTTATAAAGAAACTTTGGAGGCACAATCCTATTTGAGCACCTACTCCCCCGCCGGCAACTATTCGGGGACATCTCCGATCAGATAACGCCTCCACCACCACCATAACCGCGACTTCTTCTTTCCAAATGAAAGGTAATGCATATCTTGATTAAGCAAGGGTAAATAAATTGATTTAGATTTAGTACGACTTTTTTATGCATTTTATGTGTATATATATACTCTTTAGATGCTTTAAATTAGATTAGCTGACCAGAAATCAAGTATGTGTGCACAAATTACTATCTCTTTGTGCTCCTCCATTTGGTTCACTTTATATGTAGTTCGTCCAGTCTTCTGCTTGTACACAGTGTTTCTAAGATGTGGAATTTTGATCAATTTGAAGATCAAATTGTTCGGTGAGACCATTTTGGTATTGATCATCTCATTGGTAATTACTCTGTTACATGCCTAACCAAATTAGTTTTTTTTTAAGAAAAAATAATCACTATTATTTTCTTTTTGATCCATGATTTTAGTAGAGAAGATTAAACATCTTTTCTAGGAAGCCACCATTTTAGATGTTGAACCCCAAGTGAGCAAACTGCAAACCTCTTCTTTTTTGTTTTCTTTTTTATTTAATTTTATTGGGTAAATTACACTGACAACCCTTCTTAGGGTTTGTTGAATAAATGGCATTTTTCTTTTTCTTTTCTTTTATTTTTTTGATAAGTTGTCGAATAGATGGGATTAAACAGGCTAAAGTGAAAAGTTTTTATTACCCTTAATAATTTTTAATAAAAAGATTGCAAAAAAGAGAGATTAATATGCGTCATCAGCATTTACTACACTGACAATCCCCTCCAGAATTGTGTTTGGATCTGTGTTCTAGTACTCTTATTAGATGTTGAACCCCAAGTGAGCAAACTGCAAACCTCTTCTTTTTTGTTTTCTTTTTTATTTAATTTTATTGGGTAAATTACACTGACAACCCTTCTTAGGGTTTGTTGAATAAATGGCATTTTTCTTTTTCTTTTCTTTTATTTTTTTGATAAGTTGTCGAATAGATGGGATTAAACAGGCTAAAGTGAAAAGTTTTTATTACCCTTAATAATTTTTAATAAAAAGATTGCAAAAAAGAGAGATTAATATGCGTCATCAGCATTTACTACACTGACACTCCCCTCCAGAATTGTGTTTGGATCTGTGTTCTAGTACTCTTATTTCAAGAGGGAAAAAATTCCAGGTCTTCCCATTTACTATAGACCTATTGTACAGTCCTCCTGTAACACCACCACTAAAAGTACTTTCATTTAAGTAGCAATATGACAAGGAGCCTTTAGTCTGGGTATAGAAAATCAAGAATTATCCTCAATAATGGAACTTTTGATTGATATCGACTGGTCTGTATTATAGTGATCAAATTCAAGCTTTTTCATTCTTTTCAATCCTGTGGTTCTGCCAGATTAGCATTATTTGCACTGCTTAGCTACTCTGTCAGGGATGTGTGCACAATTTTTTGACAATTCAAGCTTATACTTGGGCGTTGATGGTTGACACTAATGCTAGTTTCGTATGTGAAATATGCAAGTGCTCTATCAATGGAGAATGCAACCAGTAAGGTTACCGTCAATTTGTAACTCACAACTGAAGTTTACTATGAAGGAAAAAAAAATACTAAAGTATATGCGGTAGAAAGGACACTTCACAAATTGAGTGAAAGAAATGAACAAACTTTTTTCAGCAAGCCCCTATTTGTTTCAGTGATAAGTTATTTCCTAAATAAATGTTCATATTTAAGTTGAATATGGTATTTTATACAAATAGTTGAATATGTAGAAATAAGGTAAGATCTCTTAAGAAGGAAAGGAAGTGAAGGAGGATGAGAAAAAAAAGAGGCTAAATAAGAAGCGATGAGTTGTAACAGAATG
Organism: Cornus controversa; assembly: GCA_026545225.1. Classification (NCBI taxonomy): domain Eukaryota; kingdom Viridiplantae; phylum Streptophyta; class Magnoliopsida; order Cornales; family Cornaceae; genus Cornus; species Cornus controversa. Next base: position 105,243,698 of record CM048845.1, read on the forward strand.
CTTTGCTTTCAGCTGACAAATTCTCTAAAGTCACCTGAACTTAAAACAAAGGAAAAAGTAGTCAAGGAATAAGGAGGATTAATTTCCCTCAATAAGTCAATCACCACCTGCTTTAATGGAATCTTTAAGGCCGTAACTTGAACCAAGAGTTCAGCCTTGATAGAGTCACTCTGATAGTTAGGCAACAAAACACAAAAAGACTAGTCCTGTAATGCCTTTGTGGAAAATTTGAATATTGAGTTATGTGCTGCTTAATTGATCTTAAGAGAGGGAGGGTTTCCACTTTTTCTATTTTTTTTGTTGGTAGGTGGACTTTTGATATTTGGTAATATGTCCTGTTCTATATTTAATGTCTTGAGAAGATGAAAAAGGAAGGGAGGGGGGGTGCAGGTGGATAGAAGCTGCTTTCCACTTTTGTACTCTGCAAAGTGAAATTCATTTGTTACTGCTTGACACCACTGCTGTTTTATGTCTATTTTCAACGGAAAGGAATTCTTTTGCAACAAACTGAGCTCAGAGTGTGATTAATCATGGAAGATACATTTCTCGACCTTAAAAAAAAATGAATAGGAGCCCAGAAATATATATATATATTTACTTGAAACCTTTACTTGTTTGACAGTTCACCTTTATACTCTTTTTTATGTTTTTCTATTTTAGATGGACGAAGTTTCTCTCAACAGTGAACCTGTTTATGATGATGAAGCTGATGGATTTATGATTGAAGGAGATAGCACTATGACAGAGTACATTGGTCAAACCAGTGTATTTCAAGGAGAAAATCCCCTGCCTCCAGCTATCGGAATGGAGTTTGAATCCTATGAGGATGTTTATTATTTCTACAATTGCTATGCTAAGGAACAAGGATTTGGAGTCAGAGTAAGCAATACATGGTATAGAAAGAGCAAAGAAAGATATAGGGGAAAACTAAGCTGTAGCAACGCGGGGTTCAAAAAGAAAAGTGAAGCAAACCGGCCAAGACCAGAAACAAGAACTGGTTGTCCTGCAATGATAAAGTTCAGGTTGATGGACAACAATAGGTGGAGAATAATTGAAGTTGAGCTTGAGCACAACCATTTGATTAGCCCAGCTAGTGGAAAATTTTATAAATCCCATAAAACCATGGGTGTTGGAACCAAAAGACCATTGCAGTTAAAAAGCCCTGAAGAAGTTCAAAAAATAAGGTTGTTTCGAACTGTCATTATTAATACTGAGGACAACGGAAACTTGTATACTGATGAAGGAGAATTTGGGAATCAAGTTGATCAGTCCAATCAATTGAAGCTTAAACAAGGAGATGCACATGCTATATATGATTCCTTCTGTCATTTACAGTTGATGAATCCAAACTTTTTTTATGTGATGGATCTCAATGAGAGAGGATATTTGCGGAACGTGTTTTGGGCTGATGCAAGGTCTAAGGGTGCCTATGGTTATTTTGGTGATGTTGTTGCAATTGACACTACATGCTTGATGGACAATTATGAAGTACCACTGGTGGTATTTACTGGAGTTAATCACCATGGACAATCTGTGCTGTTGGGTTGCGGTTTAATTGCAGGCGAGACGGTAGAGTCGTTTACATGGTTGTTAAGAGCATGGCTTACATATATGTTGGGACGCCCTCCACAATCTATCATTATTGACATGAATGAATCCTTGCAAACTGCTGTTGCTGATGTTTTTCCTAGAGCTTCTCTTTTACTTTGTTTAACAAATATCATGAAAAGAGTTCCAGAGGAACTGGGAGGGTTGCGTGAATATGAAGCAATTAAGGGGACATTGACTAGAACAGTTTACCACTCTTTGAGGCCAGATGAGTTTGAAGCAGCTTGGGAGGATATGATGCAGCATTATGGAATTAGGGACCATAACTGGCTTCAGACATTGTACGAAGATCGTAGACAGTGGGTTCCAGTTTATTTGAAGGAGACATTTTTGGCAGGAATGTTTCCTATCTATCAAAGTGAGGGAGTGACTTCATTTTTTGAGGGATATTTGTATAAACATACTCCATTGGAAGAATTCCTTGATAAGTATGATCAAATTCTACAGAAAATTCATCAAGAAGAAATCTTGGCAGATTTTGAGTCGAGAACTTCAAGTTCTGTGTTGAAACCGAGATTTTATTTTGAGTTGCAGCTCTCAAAATTGTACACAAATAACATATTTCGGAAATTTCAAAGCGAAGTGGAGGGAATGTACTCTTGTTTTAGCACACGACAAATAACCGTTGATGGGCCACTTATTACATACATAGTCAAAGAACATGCCGAAGTTGCTGAGAATAGGATGGAAACGAGAGATTATGAGGTTATGTACAATATATCTGAAGCAGAGGTTCTTTGCGTATGTGGTTTATTCAACTTCAAGGGATACTTGTGCAGGCACGCATTACATGTCCTAAACCAGAACAGCGTGGAGGAAATCCCACCTCAATACATTCTTTCACGATGGAGAAAGGACATTCGACGCAATTATGTTCTTGATCATGGCTGCAACACTATTGATATTAACAACCCAGTTCACCGGTATGATCATTTATACAAACGTGTTGTGCAGGTTGTGGAGGAAGGGAGGAAATCACAAGACCGGTACAGGTTTGCATTGCAATCATTGGAGGAGATACTAAACAAGGTTCGTCTTACAGATGATCATCCAGTGTAATTATTAAGGCCTTAGATCTATGTGCTGAGAGCTTTGCATATTACAAAACATGATATATATCTGTCTCTGTGTGTGCGTGTGCGCGCACGCAATCATCCAGTGACGAGAGCTTTGCATATTACAAAACAACGCTCTCTCCCTCTCTGTGTGCGCGCGCCCAATCAGTTGCTCGTGTAAAGTAAGTTGTTCACAATAGCACGTTGGAACTGGCCTCTTTTCTCCCATTAAACATGTTTTTGAAATTGTTAATTGTTCCGTAGGTTGTGGAGGGGATCATTTCCCTAACTCTCACGGGATTTTAATTTTTATGGGAGATTAAACATTTTAAAGGATTTATCGAAAGAAAAAGGATTAAAATGATCAGATTATCCTTGATTCAGACAACTCAATTCCAACGGAATGACGCCTGTGTCTCAGGCCCAGCTATATCGAATGCAAATCCTGGTTTGTCTTCATTTTCTGTATAGGTTATACTTCTGCATACATAATATGTCAAAAATGTTTGTTGTTGCAGCTGTCTGGACCGGCATGAGTCAATTTGAGGTAACTTTTGGTGGACAAATGTGACTTGATGTGCAAGGGAGAGAGGTGAGAAAAAGTTCAGGAGACTAAAATTTGTGAGAGTGGTGGATAAGAAAAAGTAGAGAAGCATTTAGAATATTTCACAGTAGGCTTATATGGGTTCATGTTTGGAAATTGGATATATTATTAATTGGATTTGGTACTTATACTTTAGACAACAAAGAAAACCTATAAGTAGCATAATGGGATCTGGGCAGGTCGCCAATGAGCATGGGCAATCTCGAGGAGGTGATCAAAGAAATTCGTACTATGTGGGGATATTTTTGTTCGTAGACAAGGATCAGCTTGAGCTTGGGTGTGTGATTTTGATGCACAATAAGGTCCTGTTGTTCTTGCTTGAATTGTGATTCCTATAACTGATTGCAAAACCCTAGGTTTTTGAAATATTGAGCTGTTGTTTAAGAACTGGTAGTTGATATTTAATTTGATGATAAAATGACAACTTAGGGTTCAAGTTTTTCATTTTCTGATAAAGTTCACAAGCAAGCAGCAAGTACTGCACCAAGGTTGATTTCTTTTTCTGTCACTACCTCTACCTGGGTGGCTTTGGGTCTTAACTTCTAAGCCACGGGTCATCTTTATATAATTAGAGTTAGTAAAAGAGTAATAGCATCATCAGGACTACAGATGAGCATTTTGTATCCATGTACCTTTAACTTGTTATAACCAGACCTTTTAAAGCATTCCAAACACACCATCATAGAAAGTATCTTCTTTACGATCTTGTATATTACCAATATATCCAACATACAGGTGACAATGGGCCACATTCAAATTCAGTTGAAGGAATCAGATTCATAATACTATAACCAGTAAGAAAAAGAGCATATACAGTAACAATGAGGATCGAGAGAGGCCAACTGAAATGATAAATGCACCACTAACCTAACAAATGATGCATTGAATCAAACCAAACAACCCCTGAAGAAGAAATGACGCACTAGACATTGTAAATTTCATAATGGACGAAGAAATGAAGAAAAAACCTAGAGATCAGTGACTTTTGTAGGCCTATTGACAGAGAAACAAGATAAAGCACCTAATCTACAAATTAAACATAATGCCTATAAACCTATATTTCTGCTTTAACAAATCCATTAAAATATACTGAAGATCCATACTGGAGCCAATCCTTGGCACAAATAAGTGCCTCTAATGTCACAGGGTTCAATGAACTCCGATAGTCATCCATTTTCTTGCTTACAGTGTCAAACACAGAATCTGGAGCAACAGTAGAAACCGGGATTGACAAAATATCAGATGCCATTTTGGAGAGAGCTGGATACTTTGACATGTTCAGGTTCCACCATCCCAAAACATCAAAATCTTGAGAGCGAGGCAAAAGGGATTCTTCCAGATACTGATCTAGTTCTGATTTCATCTGTTGATTACTAGAAATCTCAGAGATGTAAAGATCGAAATCTGAGAGGCCATCACCACCACAAAGAAGGGATCCTTCTTGAGGTATATCTGTTTTAGCAAGAAAGGTTGGTGGAGGAAGTAAATGCACAATATATTCAAGAAATAGTTCATGAAGACCCTCATCAACAATCTTGATCCAGGTCTCAGCATCCTCGCCATATATCCTGGAAAAGCTGAACTCCACAAGCTTCATTTTGAATCTTGGATCCATAACTACAGCAACTGCCAAAACCAGGCTGCTGTCCTTCCAATATTTATCAAACTTTTCTTGCAAAGGTTTGATCAGATAGCTAATAAAGGGATCCTGGCTCATGGCTGCATGCGTCAGCTCAAGCTGAATTTTCCACACTTCATGAAAGAATGTATTGGCAGTTGGATATGTTGTAGCAGTTAGAATGTTAGCTGCATCAAATAAAAGCTTCAAGTATATACAGAGTTTTTCCACCTGTTTCCACTCATCCATAGATGGAATTTCCTTGTAATTTGGATCAGATGTATCCAAGCAAGAAAACACTTCCTTCAATTCGGAGGCAGCCACCAACATGTGATAAGTAGTGTCCCATTTTGTTTTGTTGTCAATGATCAGGCTCTTTGTGCTGGGCACTTGAAGTTGTTGCTTCAGTTCAATGAATATTTCTTCCTGGGCTTCTGAAGTTTTCACATACTTGATAATTTCTCGAACTTTCCTAATGGTTTCCCTAATTGAACCCAACGCATCTTCTGCAAGTCGACTTAAAACACGGGCATAGCAATTTCCAATTAGTAGTTGACCATTGAGAGCAAATGGGTTCTTGATAGTGAGTAGACCTCTGAGATTCTCTCTAACAGTTTCATTCGCAATGGATTGATCAAGAGTTACAGTAAATAGCTTGCTATCCATATTCCAATCAGTTAAGCAAGCAGCAATAGCATAATTGAAGGCAACTTCTGAATCAGGAGATGGTACCACGATAACATTAAGAATCCGTCGATGCAATTTCCAGTCGCCATTAATAAAGTGTCCTGTTAAAATTACATAGCCTAGGCTTTGATCTGAAGTCCATAGATCCACAGAAAGGCTCATTCGTCCAGGAATTCCACCAAGAAAGTTCAAAAGGCTTCGCTTCTCCCTCAGGTACACACTCAGACAATCTTTCAGCACATTATTGAAGCTCACCATATTGAACCGAGGTTGAAGAGTCCGTACAAAATCAATAAAACCAGAATGTTCCACAATGTGCAGTGGATATTCATGCAGGATGATCATCTTGGCAACTTCATGGCTGCAATGGTCCTGATCAAAAGGCATGCTTGCTGATCCAGGAGTTCCACTGTAGCGCTTTCTTCGTGGATCAGTGCCATTTGCAGAATATTCAGTTTTGATACCAGGGGTACATGGAGTTGGTTGATTTTTCTCCTGATTACGGCGGCGGCTTACAGGGCATATCCCCAAGGCAATGTGTCGTTTGAGGTGGCTGGTGCCTGCTTGCTTCGAGCCTGTAATGTAGGCAAATGACTTTTTACACTGCTTACAGCAGGCCCTTGTGCAGCCAGCATCAACAGTTTCAATTGTAAAATGTTCCCAGACTATGGACTTCTTTCTCCTGTGCTTGTTAGGCTGCGTATTCAAATTGGGTGGGCCCATGTTATCAGTAGGGTTAGCCATCTCTATGAAAAAAGTCCTGCATTAGAGTGAAAACCATCATGGGAAAGAGTCCAAATATGTTCAGACTGATGTGATTTAATTCACTAACTTGGTTAAACATTTGAATAAGGGAAAAAAAAAAACATTGTAATATAGATATTGTACATATTACTCCCCTATACTATTATTACTAATTTTTATTTTTTTTGTGCAAATAAAACCTTCATCTGTTGAAAATAGTTGCATCTTGCACACTTCTGTGTGAAAAACCGTAGCTACATAATCCCCATTTTATCCATTACCACAAAGTGTAAGACGAACCCTTGAAATATGGATATTTTGCATATAAACCCCTTGCACTATTGATGCTGTGCGTGTAACTCCCTTGTAATATATATATTGTGCATGTAACCCCCTTGTAATATGGTGAAAGGGCGTGTTTGTGATTTGTAATCACATGTCCTTATTTGCACAATTTTAATATAAATGGGGTTTTTGCACTATCAAGAGGGGTTTCATGCACATTATCTATATTATAGTGGGCCTTTTTGCACTTGACCCTTGAAGTAATGACCAAAGCAGCTAAGTGAATCCAGAGGCCCTTGTTAGTGTTTCAATAAGCATGTGATACACATCAGCAACCAAGGGTTAAGGGTTATGCATCCAACCAAGTCCAGGTCTCATGTCTCAAGGCCAACAATTATGTGTATGGGTGCACCCAATGGAATTAGACAGCAATTAAAGTTCCATTGCTAAACATTAAACTTCTGCATTATCCGAACTAATCAAGCAAACATACAACTGAAAGACCAAACAGTGACCTAAAATGAAAAACAAGATGCATTAATTTTGAAAACTGATTTAAAGATTTATTCACCAATGTCAAGATGGAGCCACTCAACGATTACAGATCAGCGATAAAGATAAAAGTGAGGCAAATCTAATGAAAAATATCAACCAGGGGTTTCTTCTAGAGCCTTTTTGCATGTTCGATTTGAACATGACTAACAGCAGCTACTTTAGCTAATCCCTAAAATGTACCATATACTAAAAAAAACAAATAAAGCTTATGGGCAAGTCGATGAAGATTTGCACCATTACATATTTTTACACAAAAATATAAGTAAAAATAAGGGAAGGATAATTAATATAAATATGATTAACGCTACAAAGGTGGCAACCCAAAACTATCTAAAGACTATATATTCTGATGATATTGCATACTTTTCATATACCCTGCTGTCCTGCAGCGCCTGATGTAAGTCATATTGTGGCAAACTTTTATCACAATTGAATAAAACAAAAAGACGTTATTTGCATTTCATTTGATTGATGCATCAAAAGTTAACTTGATAATTCAGAGACAACAGACAAAAAGAAAATGAATGAAAATTAAAATAGATCCATATGATGAGCAAGTAAAAATTTCAATACATATATAATATTCTTGTATCTATCATAAACAATAAGAAAATCAAAAACATTTTCTGGCATGCGTACTTAAATCCTGCATATTTTTTAAGGATTCTAAAACAACAAAGACATAATTTCGTAGTAAAACAACAAAATCCAAGGGAACACAAATATTGAGCAAGAAAACTTTTGGAAAATCAATTATTTGATAAAATTAATTTGGTACTTTAGAGAAAAAGAAATTCATTCAACTCATTTCAATTTCATTGCCAATTGTCCTGGAAGCTACACCACCGTGGAGAGAGGAAAGAGTTTCTCCAAGGTCATACAAATAATTTTGACCTAGAGTATTATTTCTTCTTTCATATTAGAGTGCTCCTTGAAGTGGCCCTTTAATCAATGTCATGCAAACACTTCAGCAGTTCAAAACTTGAATCAAGGAGCCAACATTTTGGAACCATTCCGTCTACAAATGCTTTATGAACCTTTTAAAGTTTGCTTCTCATACGTCTTTTTTTCCAAATCATGCAATAAACTTATGGGGCCAACTTGACTAAAAACCCATTTGTGCAAATATGGGCTACATAACCTACTGAACAATTTAGTCAATACATTCCAAAAGCAGCACACGAAGGGGGGGGGGGGGGGGGGGGGGGGGGGGGCGCTGTTTGGGGGAGGGGAGAGAGAACTTCCACTTTTTTCACCAGAAAGGGGAAAAAAACAGATTAGACAATAAAACATCATTTTGAACTAGAAAGAATTCTTTGAAAATATAACAACTTTAACATAAGCTACTACCACTACTTACTACCAATGTTCTGAAATCCAGCCTGCAAGGATGACCAGGCCAACGAACCATCACCGGCTAAGAGCTTCCTACTACCAAAATTAGTTCATTAGAAAGGCCTTTACAAAACTTACCTACATTGTTTGGTGAATGCATTTTCTTTAAGTCGTCCAACCTTTAGAGAGTGACTTGTAATTGACAATGTTACCCACTTACCTTTCACCCTTAATCAATACCTACATTTTATTTGAAATAAATAAAATTAAAGATACAAAAATATAATAGCATCATACATGAGTTTTACTCAAAAGTAATTTTTCGTTGATGACCAACACATAATGATGTATCAAGCATTTATTAAACAAATCAATACTACAACAACAACAACAACAACCAAGCCTTTTCCCAACTACTTGGGGTCTGCTACACGAATCCTATGTTTTCATTCCACTCTATTTAAGGCCATACTTTGGTCTTCTTCTTCCCCTAGTAGTACCCTCAATGTGGACTGTGTCACTCTTCCTAACTACGCACCTAAAGGTCTTCTTTGCACGTCCAAACCATCTTAACCGATTTTCTCTTATTTTTTCTCCAATTTGTGCAACTCCAACCATCTCCCGAATATGATAATTTCTAATTCTATCATTTCTAGTCTTACCGCACATCCATTTCAACATTCGCATTTCCGCCACACTCACTTTATGCATATATTGTTTCCTAGCTGCCCAACATTCTGTGCTATAAAGTATGGCTGGTTAAACAAATCAATACTTATGCCATTTTTTTTTCATAAATTAATATCCATTGCTATACTCTGAACATGGCTAATTATATTATGATTGCATCTATAAACTGGATAAAAAAAAAACCCACCATGGTGGCATAAACACAGCATATTCCTAAAAGTTCTCTGATTACAAAATGGTTACATTATCTCAACCTAAAAATAGCTGCCCATTTCTACCAGCTCTCCTCATCTTTTGCAGCAATAAAACAACTTTTTTTCCTTCCATGTAGAAGGATCCTTGGGCTCAATTTTTTTCACTACTCCAATGGCTAAACATGGCCTCTTATATAGCAGTGAAGCAAGTCGGAAAAATCAGTCATAAAACATGATTCCACTCCAGTCTTCCCCAATTCCCTTCTTCATTGTCTTCTTTCACAAGGGATTCAATCAAAGAATGTTCGTCGAAAAACTGTGAATTTTTGTTTAAATCCCAAGTCCCAACCCACAAAATCCTATTCAGGCTGCAAAGTCTCAAGGCAAGAGGTCCGCCATATATAGTGCTAAATTGCTAATAACTTTGTTAAATACAATAAAGTGATTTTATCTGATTCGAGTGGATAAGCATGATCTAATGCATTGTTATTATGTTATATATTACAATAAAAAGTTGTTTAAATGAGCAATTTATTCTTTATGTTTGAAAAGGAAAAAAAAAAGTTAGTGTTTAAAAAGGAAAAAAATTGTCATTTTTTTTTCATATCTTGAAGCAATTTATTCTTTATGTATCTTTCTAATATATTTATGTTGCCATTATGATGTCACAGTTTGACCCCAATTGATCAGCCTGATGAATCATTGACCCTTTAAACCATCTTTCCGTTCCAGTAGGAGGAACGGTCCATCTTCCATAACATTACTACGGTCCAGCTTCCATAACATCACTTACCACGCATAGAACGTATAGGATAGATTACCCCGACCTCCCCTGAGGTTTGACCTAATTACCATCGACAAAGTTATGAAAAAAAAAATTGGTCAACCTCCCCTAAAGTTTCTTTGAATAACTCTGATCTTTACTGCCATTTGTTCATTGTTAATCTACTTAAAGTCCATTTAAAAAGAAAAAAGAAATGCCAAAATCCCCTCATATGCAGGAACTCTCACATATATGCATACATAATCTAAACCTTACACTTCTAATGAGTTTAAGAGAAAAGGGTGACTCGCCATAGAATACACTGATCAACCACGAACCGTCATTGTAGTCTTGACAACTGAACGAAAAGAGATTAATGCTGACATCAGTGGTGATCATTAACAAGCATAGGGGTCCCAATCATTCCTAAGAGTTAAAGTAAGCAAAGATCAAAGAGAGGATGCATGGTCGTATCGCCATCTACACCAGCACTTGATGTATACCCACCACTACTTGTGCTTGCCATAAAGAGATCTCTTAGTGGAATTGCAAGCAAGAAGAAAGAAAGTTAAGCTAAACCCAGCATTATATAGTGTTTGAGCGTCTTAGTAAAGAAGAGAAAACGTGTGTGTGTGTGTGTGTAGAGAGAGAGATGGTGCCACTACTCTTAGCTGATTTTACCATGTTTAGCCAGAAATGCAACCAGAATCTGACACTAATACTGGAATCCGGAGAGGGATTGGACTGAGAATCGCCCAAAGAAGGGGCGATGTTGGTCATGGTGGAGAGAGAGGGGGCCGGCGGTGGAGGTGGTGGTGAGGAGGATGAATTTAGAGAGAGAAATAGAAGGGCTTGAAAATAAAATAAAAGGATTGAGATAGGGTCATTTTTTCTAGTTTATAATAGGATAAAATTGTAAACTTACTTTGACAACTTTCCCAGATGTTTGTGTTTATTACACTGTCCTTTCTTGTGTTTTCCAAAATTACACCACCCTCCCAGATGTTTGTGTTTTGGTAACACTTTGCCCCTTCGGTAATGGTCAAAGACGTTGACAATCTAAATTGGCTTATGTCAGCAACCAGTCATTTAGATATTCCATTTTTCCCTTGAATAAAAGTTGGAAGACGATATACTCCAATTAATTCAGTGAAATCATGACTTTATACTTATTATAACAAACATAAAAGAACAAACTGGCCATTTTAAATCTCTATTTCTTTACCCAACTATCTTAACCAAATTCCCTACAATATAATTCCTCACAACTTCCAAGTGACTTTTCGTTATAATTTTGATTTCACTCCATTTCACAAGTATATATATATATATATATATATATTTTTTTTCATAAGAAGTAAATATATATTTGATTTGCATTTTATGTTACATACTCTGTGTTTTTGATTTGAGGGGTCTATGTGTGTCCATATAGATATATATAATATACAGAAAGACAGAGAGATGGGGACAGTGAGCAACAAAACCAAGATCATATACCCTCAAAAGGAAAAATGCCCCTCTTTATCACTCATCTTTATAACAAACATAAAAGAACAAATTGGCCATTTTAAATCTCTATTTCTTTACCCAACTATCTTAACCAAATTCTCTACAATATTAATTCCTCACAACTTTCAAGTGACTTTTCGTTATAATTTTGATTTCACTCCATTTCACAAGTATATATATATATATATATTTTTTTTCCATAAGAAGTAAATATATATTTGATTTGCATTTTATGTTATATACTCCGTGTCTTTGATTTGAGGGGTGTGTCCATATAGATATATATACAAAAAGAGAGAGATGGGGACAGTGAGCAACAAAACCAAGATCATATACCCTCAAAAAGGAAAAATGCCTCTCTTTCTCACTCGTCCCTTTCAATCAAAAGGATCCAAGTTGGTGGGTGTGAAGTTTCAACCTCCAAAGGGAAAAAGAAAGGCAACTCCTGAAACTAACATAGAATTTGACGCATTTATCTCCAAATTGAAACAAATCAAAAGAAATGGAACTATAGAAGTAGAACAAAGTGTTGCTTAAACAATGTATATGTATAAAGCCAAAAGGCAACTGAATTGTTGATACTGATTAGCTGGGGTCAATAATCATTCTGATGAACCGACTTCTCACCATCGTCAATCTCAACTCCGACCAAGCCATTGCCCTCGTCACCATCAATTCCTTCCATTCTTCTCTTTGCAATTTTTGTTCCTGATTGCAAACTCAAAAACCTTTTCTTTCTCATCATCTCCTACTAATTCCAAATCCCTTGTTGCCACCTCATTGTTGATTCAGTCTCAGAATGGTTCCCAAGAACGAGAATGGATTTGGGGAGTGGGAGTCTTTGTGAAGGGTAATTCGGATGGTGAAGGTAGCGGTGGTGGGTCAGTGGAGATTGGATTTTTTGGGGGGAGGGGAGGAAGGTTGAGCCGCATTGAGGAAATTGTGATGATTGTTAGCAATGGTTGTGGCCTTCCTTTTGAGCAAAAATGCAGTAAGTAGAGAGAGAGAGCCTATATAAACCCTAAGCCTTCTCCCTAGGAAGCACAGACACGCCTAGAAGATCGAAGAATCCGTGTCAGACATGATTGAACACTGACATGTCCAGACACGTGTCGGACGCACCAAAATACGTGTCTTGATTTTTTTATATTTTTGGTCACACCACTGATACGGCATAGACACGCCATGGACACGTGTCCGACACGTGTGTCATATCGTTAGGGAATTTTCAGAAAGTTTTAAAAAGAAAGAGAGTTTAAAGTGTAAATGTGATGACTTATTTGAATTTTTAAAATAAAATATGGCAGTCATAACATATAATATTTCAAGTTTTTTTATTTAAAAAAATACTATTATTATTGTTGTAGAGTAGATTCAATTGTGTAGTTCTTTAAGTGATAAACTAATTGTTTTTATAACTCATTAATTATTATGATTTGTGAATTTTTCATTGTTAGGTTGATGAAAAATAATATTACTCTTAAAATATAGGATCATATATATATAAAGATATATTTATTAGTCGCGTGTCCCCCACCGTGTCCGTATCCTAGTTTTTTAGGATCTGTCGTGTCGAATCTGTATCCCGTGTCCGTATCGGTGCTTCTTAGGCTTCTCCCTAAACCAATCACATCTCTAGTCTTCTCTCGATTAAACCACATGGGGTAACATGTGGTTTGACTGATATTATGGCCTTGGATAGAGCGAACTGAAAAAATAAGATTCATATAGCCGACCCTAACTAGTTGGGAAAAAAGGCTTTCATGTGTTGGGTTGAGTTTTAACTTTTATCTCTCTTTATATAATCAAATCTCTCTCTACATATAATCAAATCTTTAAAACCCATTTTTTTTCCTTTTTCTGACAAGTATAATCAAATCTTCACAACTCAAAAACACACAACATTCCTCATTGATAATGAAGGGGCAAATAAGTCGTTTTGCACTGTGGATAACATAAAAAAAAAAAAATTAAATCTGAGGGTTAAATGGTAAATTCACAACTTCTGTTAAACGCTCTAGGTGAGGTCTGCCCAATAACAAATTAAAATGGGGTATATATACTCTTTTAGATGGAAAAGTTTTTATCGGTTCAGATCTGGATGTTTACCTTAAATAATTTATCTAGGTTTACATTCGACAAGGAGCTCCAACCAAATTTTAAACAATAATCTAATCTTTTACATTCCTAAACACAGGACCTTCATAGGCATAAACATCAATCCTTAATAGGGTTTCCGGGAAAACCTTAATTAAATAGATATATATGGATTATATAAAATAAATTAAAATAAAATAAAGTGGAAAAGGAGAGACTACATTCACCAAAACCAAACAGTGTAACAATCACCACCACACATCGAAAAAAGAAGAAACTACCTTAAGAAAAGCGTATTTCCGATATCAAGACCTGTACGAAAAAATCGAAAGAAAAGTATATACATTTATATATTAATATAAAAATAAGTTAGAAATTGTTACCTTGAAGTACAGAGTTTGGAATCAAGATCAATTGCTGATCAGAATGTCTCTGCAACTACAAATTAGGTTTAGGGTTTTTTTTTTTTTGTTTTTTTCCGAAGAGGTTGGAGGAGGAAGAAGAAGACAGTGGGCTTGAACCAGGAAACAAGCCCTAGTGGACCCAAGGCTTTCTTTTAGGCCTTTTTAGGTATAAGGAAGACGAAAGAATAGAATTCAAGAGGTTGATTGGGTATGGACTTTTGGGGTCCATTTACTATATATTGTCTGATGGACCCTAACCCATCTCCGTCGCCGTACATTTAGCCCATCCTATCAATTAAATCTGGAGCGTTTAAGCCACGAGCATGTAATCTTTTCTCAGTTAACGGCGACGGCAATAATAATGCTAGGATTTAATTGTACCAAATAAATTTGTTTGTTACTCTTTTTGAATAAAATTAAGAGTGATATCATTGATTGATTGTAGACAATCAAAAATCTTTATTTTCAAGTCGTATATATATTTTTATTCAAAATTCATTGCTCGAGTTTCAAAGAACTCCAAAGTTTTCAAATTCATTCTAGAATATGAAATTTCATACTAATTCTCCATTTCAAATCATGATCATGAATTTCATCCCAAAATAATCTATATTTAAATTTCGGTGCACTTAGTTTCACAGTCAATGACTCAATACATATAATCACACATCAAATCCCATAAAAATGTTTCAAGACACCATTTTTAGTCAATAATATAACATGGAGCGAACAAAGAATGTGACTGGTGGGGTGTGGGTCCCACCAACGCAATAGGACCCACGCTCCCAGAGTCACGTTTGGTGTACAGACTTCTTCATTCCACAAATCTTTATTCTAATAATAAAGAAAAATAATATACATATTACATACTGTGGGAGTTGTTGACTGTTGGATAGGTGGGTTTGAAGTCCGCCCTCTCACCAACTAATGTCGACTTGTGCTGCTAAAACCTTTATACATATATATATATATTCGTGTGTGTATAATATTAATATACATACACATATCGTCTATTGAATTCATTCATCTTCAGTTTGTCATTCAACAGAACAGAAGGGAAAAAAGAAAATGGGATTGTACACAACGGTGATGGATTCAATCACGGAATATAGTGGCCTATCACCGGCGGCGTTCTTCACCATCGCAGCACTGATGGTGGTCGTCTATAAAGTTGTCTGCGGAATGTTCGTGGCCGCCGAAGATTACGTGGCCGTCAAAAGGGCCAACAATGACTACGCACCGCGCGAGCCCCTCCAGCTCGGAGACGTTACGGAGGACGAATTGAGGGCTTATGATGGTTCTGATCCCAACAGGCCATTGTTGATGGCCATCAAAGGACAAATTTACGATGTTTCTCGCTCTAGGTAGGTACCCATCTCACTATTTACTGTCTTTTTTGCTTCTTAGTATTTAATGATGAATTAAAACCCACCATTATCAACTTGACTGTTTGGTCCTCCGCTGCTTTGCTTGCCTATGAAATGGGTATTTTTTTGAGGGTTGAGTTGGATAAATACATGGATTTGAAATTAAAACAAGTTTGATTCCGAAGGTCTGATGTTAGATTAGAGGTATAGGGGAAATATTTTATTTATAATCGTTGCACAACATGAATCCTTTTGATATTCGAATTCCACGCATATAATTTTCTTAAATTTCTTATACAATTCATTCGTTCAAAACCCATCCATCCGAGATGGAACCTGAGAGTGTGAAAGTGAATGGTTCTTCGTATTTGATACTTGGAAGATGAGTTTCTGAATGGAAGTCTTATATTCATTGACCTTTTATAAGATCCATTCACATACATTAAGACACTTGGAGAAGAGTGCTACCATTCTTCTTCCCATGTGTCTTTGATAGGAACACCTTTACTTCCCCTTAGTTGATATGTTGAGCTCCATGTCATGAGTCATGTAATCTATTATTCAAAAGTCTTCAGTTTGATGCCGTGTAGAATGTAGCAGAAGTTGTAATGCATTTTTTGGGTCCACTTCTCGCTGGAAGATGTTTCAGAATGTTTGTTCTTACAATTGAGGCTCAAGATTCCTGAGTCCCCTACCAATATAGTCGATAACAGGATCATCCAAGTGTTAGTGAGTCTAAATCACTGACATGCACCCAGTGCCATAAAAGCAATTGAAAACCCCTAGCTCCAATCGCCTTCAACTATATATGGAATTGGCCTCAAGGCTGGTCTACCAATCCAAAGCATAACTGTTTAATGGGCGAGAAAACTACTTGGCCATGATGTCTTCATCAGTTCCACCATTACTGTATCTCTTCATAAATTGAGTAATATGGTGCTTCAGGTCACTTTTGCCAACCTTGGCTGGCTAGGTTAGTGTCGTCTTTAGCAGCTCAATTCACTAAGACTTGATGTAAGATTTAAAAGTTCCAAGACCTACTCTTTCACTTTTCAGCAACCACCCCCAAAATGAAGTCATTCAATTTGTTAGTAGAAACTGATTTTTCAAAAGAGTCTTGAATGTCTTTGCACAAACCTTTTTATTTAGATGAGCTTTCAGAGATGTCTTGCATAGTATCTTGTTATATGGGTAGAGTCGCTCCTCGTGCTCAAGCTTGTGCAGACTGCAGAAGGACATTGATTTGAGCCTCTTGTTCTGAATCATACAATTGTCATGCTTAAAAAAAAATTTAAGTTGAAGTTGACTGTGTTACTATGACTGGCATAACATCATTGTCACCAGAGTTGATGGAACCCATCGGCCTTGCAGAGATGATATAGGATTTTCATAAGGAGATGCTGGTATAGAGCCTCTCTTAAAATTTTCTTCTATTCCTGTCCAAGCAGAACCTTGTGCCTCAAAGTGAACTTTTAAGAGCCTCTCTTAAAATTTTCTTCTATTCCTGTCCAAGCAGAACCTTGTGCCTCAAAGTGAACATTTAAAACATAATTTGGTGTGACAGCGCTTTTTCAACCATGGAAGCAGCATATTTCCTGATTCCTTCAATAAAGAAAATTCGGAATCTGAGGTTAGCTTATGTAATAAATCTGTTTAAGGAATCGAGCAGCACTTTTGTCTTGCTTCAGACCACAAGGTTGCTATTATGCATGCAAAAGTTTGGTGTGGTTTCAGCAGCAGCTCTGGTATTGGATGCACAAAGCTTCAAACTAAGGGTTTGAAGTTATTCCACTACTGAAGCATGAACCTGAAGGTCAATTGATAAAAAGAAGCAATGAGAGAAGAAATTGTCCCACTAGGTGTGGCAGAAATGTGCACAATAATTTCCCAAATCTGTATTCACAAGTTTCTGGTCTGGAATCAAGCACAGAAATTGTAAAATCAAATTTTAATATTTTAAATAGAATATAATTCCCTAGGGTATTATTTTAGAGTGGAAAACTTCTTAGATTCGTCTCTTCAAAGAAGTTTGACTTGGGACTTGGCAGCATGTTCTAGAATCAAACCCTAACTCGACTCTAGATGAGAATAATTTTGAATTTTTTTGTCTTGAGGGCTTGGCAGTTTGATCTTTAATCACAAACCTTCTTTAATTTGAGTGTAGAACGTGGAAAGTTATATAGATTCATCATGAATCCTTCAACTTGAGTCTGTAGGCTTTTCAGCAGAAAATATTGATGAAACTTATTTCCTTGAAACCAAGCAATACCTCAAAGTCGAAGGCTTCAGTATTTTGCCTCAGATCAAATGCCTGAGTGAAAAAAGTTATTTAGGTATTTCAAGCTTTAATCTGATGGAGCTTACTCTCTTGTTTGTTGTGTAGATTTGTAAATGGATTTATGTCCCATCTCTCTAGGAGTTAATCCCTATTTATAATTACATGGGGTAGTGTGAAATGATATGATTGAACTTCCTTGATAATTATCTCTTTATTTGGCTATCTTCTATTTTACACAGACTTGGTATGCATGTCGGGTGTGACTATGTGTTTGAGTTAGGATTTTTTAAATCTCAAAACCCAAGAACATGGTGACAGACTGACAGGGCTAGATATTTATATTTTTTAATATGGTTAACTGCAAAGGAAAAAACAACCTCAATTTTCAAGATTTAGCAAATAACCCCCCAAAATTTTAATTTTCGCATAGACCCCCTTATACTATTCAGAAAATATGCAAATACCCCCTTGTCGTTTGCACACTGTTAAATTGAGGGCTTGATATAATCTTTTGAAATTTGTGAACAATAATCTGCATAGAATTCTTGTCTAAGTTTTTGCAAATGAAGAGTTGCATTAACTTGCTTAGGTTTTTAATTACCAAACAATAATATCCTTATAATAGTAGTAATAGATTATTTTGGTAAAAGCCAGAGGACTCATGCTTGGCAATACAAGTTTAAGAATAATTTTATTAAGCCAGAGGACTCATGAATGGTTGGCATGGGTTGTGCATGCATGGCCATTTTTTTTTTTTTTTTTCTATTTAGTTGGACAACTTAAATTTTGGACAAAACAATTTCAGTGTTTGAGATGAAATATATTGGTTGTTGTCTTTAAATGCTATGAAATACATTACGGCAGTGGCATTTAGCCTTTTTTCTTGGTGAGCAACACTCATTGGTATATGTAGTGAAGGCATGCATATGTGTGTGCACAAACTCCAGTATTGAACATGGTTTCTATTTTAAAGATGTGTTTTTCCTCTTGTACCTTTTGTCTCTAGTGGGATGGTGAGCATGAAAAGACTAAACAACTCTATAAAGGCATCACACTTTGGCAACTAAAATGGCTCTAATATAGAAAAGAATACATCTTCAAGGGTCTGCTTCTTTGCATGTGATTAGCACTAGCAAAGAAGCAGTGGCAGCAGAACTGCTTCAAGGGATACTTGGGCATGCATTGCAATGTAAGTTCTATAGTTTTGTCATTCATTTATAATACATAAGGCTTTGAAAAGTAACACGCTCCCGACAGGCAGATGCATTCCTGTTGAGAATGAAGAAGAAGAAGAAGACGCACGCTTTTTCCGAGTGCTTGTTCTCTTGATATTATTTATACGGGCTTAGACTCTCTAAGATATCAATCACTAAGGGTACAAGCTACTAATAGGCTTACTACATTGCCAAGCATGAATCCTCTGGCTTTTACCAAAATAATCTATTAATACCATAAAAGATTATTGTTTGGTACTTCAAAACCTAAGCAAGTTAATGCAATTCTTCATTTGCAAAAACTTCGACAGGAATTATATGCAGATTATTGTTCACAAATTTCAAAAGGATGATATAAGTCCTCAATGTTATTTACACGTTGATGGTGGCGTGACCACCAATTTCTGAAGTTGTTGCAAATATGGATCATCCATAATCACAATCTCTTCACTGTGCTTAACGTTAGGGCTCTGTATATATATTATATGAAACAAAGGAAATATGAAACAAATGAACCAAGGGCATTTTAGTTAATCAATAAGGATATTATTACAAATGCAGGTCCAAATATGTCACACGCAAGGCACGTGACTAAGAAAAATAATAAGAGAGCTCTATATAAGCATATTGTAAACTTGTTCTTGGATATATTTGTTAGTTTCATTTCTAACTAGACATAAACACATCCCATACAAATACCTAGGTATTAGGTGTCCGGCACATGCATCTAAAAGAGTCAAACATACGTATTTTTAAGAGATAAAGATCAGCCACTCCATCTACTTGAATACACAACAGATGACAAGTTGATTAGTCATAGTGGTCCATTTTAAGAGCTTATCTTAATTTGTGACGCGTGGCACCATATGACGTGCTGAATCATGCTTATTTAACTAATTACCTAATTGGCATATGGCACTTAGCAGTATTTAATTCACCAATCATTTTAACGATTTGGGTTCTGTCACGTGGCAACTCAAGATTGACTCAAAATTATGTCTTTATATTGCTTCTAAGTTTTGCTTCATTCGCCAGTATGATCTGAAGTAACAACATATTTATGCACACAGACATAAGGTGAAATGGACTAGAGGTGGATTATGAAAACTTTTAACGATACAATTGGATGAATCAATATATTTGGAATGAAGGGATTTGAATATAAGATTGTCTATTGAAGTTAGATTTGGAAGATTAGAGATATGGGAGACTTTTTATTATAACCATTGTGCAACTCGATATCTTTGCTACTATATATTTCAAATAACTCTTTGAACCTTGTTATTTGAAATTCATACACACAATCTCTCAAATCAATCCATACATATTGTTCAAATTTAAATCTAAATTTAAGCTATACTCCTTTAATAATTGAACCTAAATCATTTATTCAAATTCTTCCATCTAAATGGAGCCTACGTGGTGATTGGTGCAAGCTGGGTAATGGTGTGTGTGTGTGTGTGTGTGAGGGGGAGAGAGAGAGAGAGAGATGATTGGAAACCAGATGACTTTAGGGTTTGGAGAAAAAGGATCTCCACTTGTTTTGCTGCCTGGAGGATTCGAAGGGTGGTGTGGAAATGCATGTTTCCACATGTTTCTGAAACATTTGTGTTTTCACTTTTAGGCCCTTTTCTTGCAGCAGTCCTTGAGAAAGAATAGAAACACGCAGCAAACATATTTTTGTTTCTTGTTTTGAAATATTATGCAAGCGAAACACTAACTGAAAACAAATGGTCATCAAACAGGCCCTTAAATGTAACCTTTCAATATCAAAGACATCGCTTAACCTGCTTGACGAATTTGATACCATGTTCAACTTTCATTCTTGCTATATCACCAAGTATATTTTTTTGCAATGTTTCCAAGTTTTGGTCTTCTTTATCCAAAATTTACCAAACCATTTAAGTTTGTCTTCTTTATTTAAAATTTACCAATTTATTCATGTTTGGAAATCTTTCTTTTGATTTCAAAGATTCTTATATATATATGTTTCTTCTTTCACCTATAACTTGAAGGAAAATATTCTATTCCTTTTCATTATTATTATATGTTTCTTCTTCTTATTTGTTTCTTGAAATTGAATAATTCAACCCAAAAAGGAGTATAAAATTTTACTTGACACCTTATGTGCAGGATGTTTTACGGTCCTGGTGGGCCATATGCCTTGTTTGCTGGTAGGGATGCGAGCAGAGCCTTAGCTCTTATGTCATTTGACCCACAACATCTTACTGGGAACATTGATGGTCTCGGTGCTTCTGAGCTTGATACTCTGCAGGACTGGGAATATAAATTCATAGAGAAATATGCAAAGGTCGGGCAGCTTGTTTCAGAAAAATCAGCCAGTGGGAGCACTGAAAGTGGAGATAAATTGCAGGATAGTCAGAAACTAGAATGAAGCGAAGCACTGTAGAGGCTGCAGAGTTTATTTTCTTTCCAACATTAAATTGATGGAATGGTTAATTCTTATATTCTCAAGAACTAAATGTGAAATTTCTGAATTGCATTGCATGGACACCTAATACATACAGTTTGTGCTTGCTAAACTGTATCATATATATAGATATATATTGTTCGAAACATATGTGGAAGCTGTGTTGTTACATGATGCTTCATTGGGCATTTTTTTTTATTCCCTATAGAGAGAACGGGGAAAAAATAATTCAAGTTCCTTGGGCTTGAATATTGCTTAAAGTAATTTAAGATTTCTGAATCTCCTAACAAACAAGTTTATGATAAACTGAGAAGTGAGAATGGCTGGTAGAATTGAGTTTGTCATATACGGTCTAAGGATCTTCTCCCAGCACTTCAGCCTTTTTAAGTTCCTTTCTTCCCTCCTACCAATTGAACTTTTATACCAAATGGTTGTAAACCCCCTTACTTTTACTTTTACTTTTACTTTTACTGTTACATGGGTTGATTTAACAGATGCCTCAAAACTATTTGAGGTTTTTGTATTGTATACTTGGTGTATCAATATATGAATGACAAGGATCAATCTTGACACTGCCATAACTTGGATCAATTCGTGATCTTGTCAATCAATAGAAAGTGTTGTTTTGATCGATTAACGATTGCTAGTCAATAGATACACTATACACAAAAGAGTTTATATGTATTTTTGAGTATTAGGCATTTTTAACATGCATTAGAACATTTTAAACAAAATATGAACTGCAAATGCATGATGCAAAGTAATGCTTTGATTTGGAGTTAATTTGTTACCTTTTTTATTTTAAGATCAAAGTGGTTTGACTTTTGTAACAAAACCTAGCTCGGCACTCCTAAAAAGATTGCATGATCATGGGGGAAAAAACATAAGAAAATCCAATATAAATGACACCAACTATTTAGACTAAGGATCAATTCGATACGAAAAGACTAGAACTCACAATGTTGCAGTGGAGTTGGGCAGTGTTTCTGAAATGCTTCTCCCCTCAAACTTGCCTCCTGTGAACCAAAGAATCAATTAAGGGTTATCGAGGAGCAAGAATTTTTGCAGGAACACTAGTTATTATACAAGTTCTCAAATAAAGAGCTGTGAACTTACAAACTAGATGATTCTGGAATAAAGGTTAATTTTTTTTATTTAGAAGGAAAAGAAAAACTCACTAATCAGAATTGTTGCCATAACCAAATTAACAATTATAAGAAAAGCTATAGAGCAAATGAAAATGCATAAATATATCTTATTATAACTGCCTGTAGGTAGTGACTGACACCACCCCTGAAATTTCATGTTGAGACTGATTGGTAACACGCTGTGCATGCTAAATGTCACAGAGATTAGATATGGTGGCTATTTGATTCAAACAAACATTTTTCTTTGAAATTCAAACTAAATAAAGTTGAATTGTGTGTGTGTGAGAGAGAGAGAGAGAGAGAGAGAGACTTTTGACAAAGAAGATGACTAGTCCAAGAGTGCCCATCATAGCCTTTAGGATACACAGTATACGTTTTAGGTGTTGCCCTCCAAGTAGAGACACAAACCGTCATCAAGACCACCGACACAAACCGTCATCAAGACCACCACCAAGCTACCAAGGCATGGATGTTAGATTAAACATCAATTCGAAGATTTTGACTTACTATCAGAACCTCCGATCTGCCTTTTCAAACAAATAATGTAGTTCCTGTCCAATGAAACATCACTTTCCCAAACCATCAGAACAACTTTAACCTGTATCAGAATTAAGCAACTTGAGCAATCCTCCTGTGTATCGCATAAGCAATCTGAGGTTTTACAACTTCACTAAACATTGGACCCTTCTAACTTTCAGCAAGTAAGATACATCATTGATGTCAATTGAATCCTAGACTACTTGTACATATTAATATCCTACTTAAGAACACAATCAGAGCTCGACAAGAGAACAAAATTTAGTGTTCGACTCAGTAAAAAAATCACAATGCAAGGTATAATGCCCACCATTAAGTAAATAATGAAATTGAACGAGGCATGCAAAGAAGCATATACAACAAATTAAAAGATCATTATTTATAAGAAAAAGTTGGAACAAGGATTCAACGGGAAGAAGGCAAACTTCAACCCCAGTAGTGAAAGCATCTGCTATAAATAAGCACCACAACAACAATTTTGTTACAATCTTTTAAAACGTAATATTGCTATACTACTTTGTCAGCCATCGGATCAATGCTGTTAATCCCTTTCCGTTGGTTTTTGTGACTACTACTGCCTCCTCTTCATGCTGCAAGATGGGCACTTGTATTGCTTTATATTCTCAGCCTTGGCAGGTGTTATCTTCACACACTTTCCATGGAACCACCTCTCACAGATGTCGCAGCCAATCCAAAACTCATCTGCGCTGTAATTTCCACCACAGCTTCCACATAGGGTTTCACTATGTTCGTCATCTTCCTCCTCGTAACTTTCATCAACCAACTTAGGATTGCTTTTCACCTGTCCATCACTCGATCTCTACAGATAAAGGAATCCAAGTTAAACTACAGAGAGATGGGCACTGGTTTTAAAGAAAAAAAAAATACTGGATAAGTGGAAGAAAAAAGAGTTACTTGTAGAAAGCATGTTTTCATAAATCAGGCTAAATCTACAAGCCTCATTCATCTATACAATGCATTACTTCAGTATCATTACAACAATAGAACATCATTACCATATACACCACCTTAGTTTACAGTATCTTTCAGTACACCTCTCTCCAAATTTAGTTTGTCTGGACCCTAGAAAAAATAGATAATAAGGAAATAATCTAAATCAAGTTTGATATATCTTACCTTTGTGCTGCCCCGAGATTTGCTTCCGCTATCTGCACTGGGTTTGTCTTTTACAGGTTTTCTCTCTGTTACAACCTCAAAAACGGTGGGCAGATCATTGATCAAGCTGAATAGACGTTTCCTGAAAAAACAAGATAAAATGCCTTTGAACACAAGCATGACTCAGAAAAATGTTGCATGAGGTTTGATGCACATTATGTTGCAACAAACCCAAAGATGGTGGTTGGAGAACGACGAGAGTGTGGAGAAGAGGGAGGTGTATTTTCATGCAAGGCCACATATGTGGCCTAGGCAAAGGTAGAGGAAAGGGATGGAAATACAATGGTCAATGCATTGTCACATTCAAAGAGAGACAGTTGTCCTACAATATTTGTTCCCATTCCTCAGTTTGAACCTGCTAGCTAGAGGTAAGCATCTGCTGGGCGTAAGGGACACAGGCGCTGCTACTGATACGTTCTTTGGTGCAATTATAGTGGCAGGATCCTCATGGCATCACCTCCTAACTAACTAGCACTTCCTCTTAACCAACAAGCCCAACTATTTGAAACACCACCGCCCCCCCTCTCCCTCTCTTCCCCACTCCCTGGGAGTGACAGCCCATGTACCAACATGGGAAAGAGTGAGACCCTATGTGTGATGACCATAATTTCAGATTATATCCTAAAGGCCAAAGGCAACCGAGGACTAAATGGGGGGAAAAGGGAACAAGGGATACAATGGTAAAATTCAAAAACAAGGTGATTATTTGGATGGAGTGGAGCCTGATCAAACAAAACACCCAGGTGTCGAAACAGATTTGACAAGTGTCAAGTGGCTGCCATGAAAACTCCCTGTATAAAAGGAGAGGGTAGGAAGGAAGAGAGAGAGAGAGAGAGAGAAGAATAAGAGAAGTTAAAGAAGAAAGAGAGTAGGCTCTAAAGAGTATGAATCTTTCTGACCTCATTAGTTTTTATGTTGTCAGTGCAATTGTAGATATTGGTAATTTGGATGTTGAATTATACTCCCATGATAACACGTAAAATAGAGAATGGGATGATTAAATTTATGCATGATATGTTTTCTTCACATGTTATGTTATTTTAATTTTGAATTTTGTAATCTTGTCTATCATATTAAGTATGATAGAGTGTGTGTGGCAGGCACTCTTTGATTTGTACAAAGAAAGGACCATTGAAATAGGAACGAAAAGAAAATGAGAGAAAAGTAAAGGGATTGGAAATTGGATGTACGACTGCACAAAATGTTAGCTGATTGAATGAAAGAGACATCCATTTCGTTAGAACAAGAAATAGATTGCGGTAAGATGATGGTTGTGGTCTGAAGGGAGGTGGCATTAATGGTGTTAGGATTGACTGTTGAAAGACTTTGGGCACATGGAATCGAAGGGTCTTGAGAAGAGTACCCTGGAATGATTATGCCCACATGCAGAGGACAAACCATGATTTTGTGTGGTGACTGTCCAAGGGAAGATGCTTTATGTGTTGGATCTAATTAGGATAGACTCCAAAGGGAAGAACTAACGATGCAGTGACCACACGTTGCACACGTGAAGGTGACCCCAGTGGGAATATAAGTCCTGTGGAAGACTCAAAACATGGGCTGGCCTCAGAAAGAGTATGGCAAGATGAGTAACCTACGAGGGAAGAGCTTGTGTAAATGCCAAGTGACCAATTAAAGAATATTTCTTACACCAATTGTCAGCCTGTCCTAATGCTGTTGGCCAGTGGTCAATAGCTAGTAATCAGGTTTTGTGAATAACGAATGATGAGTTGTATTGAGTCTGAACATAATTAAAAGATGTAATAATTAGGTGAGTCGATCTGCGAGAGTTTGTTTCGTGAGACTGCCAGGGTTTACTTTTGGCTATGATGACTGCTCATTATGAATTATTATATTGCTATGAGCTTGTTGATTGCTTACTAGAAATAACTATCTTGCTACAAACATTTTGACTGCTCACTATGAATTATTGTGTCACTATAGTTGTCTTGACTGCCCATTCTAAATTACTGCATTGCAGTGAAAGTATTAACTGCTCTTTGTATTAAGCCAATTTAAATACTACTGTGGTAATTTTGACATCATGAAGTTTTAATATGATGCAATCAATGTCATATGTTACCATAAAAAAGAATAGAGTACATCTTTTATGTTCCTTTAACGGTTAGCCAGGCAAATTCCTACAAGGAAAGTGCACTCATCCTAATAACATTTGAGATAGTCAAGCAAAACAATAAAAGATTCAAAGGATAGCTCCCAGTTGGAGCAAGAATATATTTACATAATAAAAATCAAACTAAACATCTTGTTCGAATTATAGACTCCTGTTGTAACGAAATTTGTCAACTAACATGTGTCCAAACAAATTGAAGTAGATTTACTTGACAAAAATCAATCAACATGTCAAAACAATGATGCTGACAAACCAACCATTTAACATGAACGAATCACTATGAGCTTCTCAATCATAGCAAGTCTATTATCAATAAATGCATCAGAAACACTATGGAGTAATTATTGCCAACATCCGCTGAACATAAAAGGAAGAAAAATAATTTACCTTTCATTGCGGTTAAGCCGGGCTCCAAAATAGAATGCTACAGAAAGCAACCAACAATCGGCGTGCACAGCAACCAGCAAAAGCCAATCTTTCCGGTCCATGCCATCTCTCGCAAAGTTAATTCCTAATGCTGGCTCTGGAAGCTCTGGAGGAACTTCCTCTGCCGGAAGAGAGACTTCCCAGGTCTCATTTGGATGTCCGTACAAACATAAATTCTCCTTTTCTAATCAATCAATGAAGGAAATATCAATAAAGAATAAATGCAAAAGAAAAGGAAACAAAAAGGTCCAATTGTTATTGAGATGACAGTAATAACTAAAAGAAAAACTGTGAACATTTACACTCAGACGATTTGGTTCATCCACAAAATAATCAAATCAACTAAATTTTCATTCAATTCTTGCCTAAACTAAGTTAAGTTCATTTTGCTAGAAGAGGGTCCGGAGTCAGACAAAACATTTGTAAAAAAGGAATAAAGAGGGCTGTGTGTGTTTGCTTTACCATTAAAAAAAAGATCTTAACATTTAAAATCTTTCATACTTAGTTGTAAAACTGTCAAAAAAACAATCCTCCTACAAGATGAACTACCATCCTATCCTATTCTTCTATTCCAAACAACTCCAAATTGACCAATTAACAAATTCAACAGTACACAAATATTAAATTCCAATTCCAAACAACTTCAAATTTACCAATTAACAAATTCGACGATAAACAAAAGTATACCAATTAACAAATTCAACGATAAACAAAAGTATACAAATATTAAATCTGAGGTTGAGGCGGAAGAATATCAAGAAAAAACAAAAAATGGGGCAGGAAAAAGAATGTGAATACAACATCCCTCA
The DNA here is from genome assembly GCA_026545225.1 of Cornus controversa. Taxonomy (NCBI): domain Eukaryota; kingdom Viridiplantae; phylum Streptophyta; class Magnoliopsida; order Cornales; family Cornaceae; genus Cornus; species Cornus controversa. The sequence goes on from CM048845.1 coordinate 105,271,369, forward strand.
CATTCTTTCCCTTATTTCCTTATTCTCCACATAAACTTCAAAATTCCATTATCTTTTCAGCAGTCCCAATAAACATACCATATACAACTATTAAATCTGAGGTTAAAGAATATAAAAAAAAAAATTGAACAACATCTCGAATCTACCATAAGGAATAAGGAAAAGTAAACTAAAACTAAAAATTACCCGGATCACAGAGTCCACAGAATTCATCAACATCTGAGAGAAACCAAAGTCAGAAAGTCAGACAAGATTTCAAGAAAGAATAACAAGAATGTAAAGAGAGAGTGGAAACAAAGTATATAGTATAAGAGTACCGAAAGTCAAAGCACGAACAACGCCAGTTCTTCGACCGCTATAGTCTTTGAAGATTTCTTCTACAGTTCGAGGGCTTGAAGAGATTGAAGCCATTTCCATGAAAAAAATATGATCAAAACTGAATTCCAATGGATCTGAGTTTATATCTACGGAACAAAACTATAGGATGAATTGGATTCGCAGAGAGGAGAGTAGGGTGAGGAGAGAGAAAGATCTGGCATGTATTGTATGTAACGGGTGAAAGAGTCTAAAAACAGAGGGAGAAGCGCGTGTAAACAACGTTATCGTTTTACCTTCGACGACCTTTTATTTATAATTATTACTGTAATTATTATTAATTAAATGAAAAGAGTGAACTAAAAAGTCTAAAACAAAACCAACACGCCAATTGTCAAAACTTAACCCAACAATAGTCGAATCCAAATCGTAGCAGGAGGTTGTATCCCATTAGAATTTTAAAATATTATAAAAGTCTAAAGTATTTAATTCAGATTAATTTTAAATTCTTTTAAAGATTTAGTACATTAATTCAAACTTTTAAAGAGTCCAACTTGTATTCAATTAGAATTTAAAAAAAAAAAATTTATTTTGAATCAATTTAATTTTATGTATTGAATTTATAGAGGTGATATTTGTCCTTTTATTTTTCACAAATAAATGATTCTTGTTTATGCAAATGACAAAAAAATACACTCAATTTTTTTTATTTAAGAGTCATTAAACATTTTATTTTATAAAATAAAGTGCATTTATCAACTGAATCGTGTGAAATTTGGCTCTTTTAATTAATTGTCCAAATAACTCTAATAAAAATTATAAAACAGTATAATGCAAGTTGTTACCTTTAGGATAAATTTTTTTTTTGACAATTTCTCTGCACACATAAGACAAGGCTGTGCCCAATGTTGGACTAGAATTTGACTAAGAGTTCGGAGGGGGAAAAAATCATAACCAAAATCATCAAATAACTAAAAGTAATCATCAAGGATTAAGAGTAATAATTTCTATCCAATCTTAGAGTCCGTTTGTAAATTGTTGTTAATAGACTTTGAATCCAATTTTGATGAGACGAGCCCTAGTGATATGATAAGCATAAACATAACCCCTCACTTATAACTCTCTCACTTCCTCTAATGAAAAGGTAACTGGAGACTTTCATTTTTTACGAAGAAGGTGATTGGATGAGTCTCCTACTACTACGATACTACTATGAATAATCATTTATAAATAAACGTTGTTGGATAAAAGAGATGTGTAAACCCTAATATTCAATTTCATCAGTTGATTTATGATAATTTACCAAATCAACACATCAGGACATATTTTCAAAAGTTGTGATCTTGATTACATAATATTTGATCAACTTTTATTTTACAATTTGTTTGGTGACAAAAATAAAACACTAGTTCTGTTCTAATAAAATTAACTTGAGGGTTGTAAATTAAAAGATATTTTTTCAACATCTCAAAGTAAAATGTGATAATTCAAGTTGTAAAAGACAAATAAGTGTGTACATTTTTTGACAAGAAAATTTTTTTTATTAAATATATAACGTTTTATTAAAAGCCGTTATTTTAAATTTAATTTTAAAAGTATTTTAAACGACATTATTACTAATTAACAAATTAGAAAACAATTTAATTAGAAAAATTATTTTACACAATTACGTGATCAAACACCTAACATATTTTTTATAATATTTTATTGCAATAGCACACCAAACGGGCCCTAGTGATAAGACCTGTGAAAGCATTGCAGGCCGATCTCCTCCCTGGTTGATAACTTGCAGATCGTCGCCACCGAGTAGTTGTAATTGTAGAGAGAGAAGAGAGGAAGTGTAGTGAGAGAGAGAGTGCCTGTTTGGGGGCATGGTGGGGGTGGACTACTACAAGATTCTTCAGGTGGACCGACACGCCAAAGACGACGACTTAAAGAAAGCGTATAGAAAGCTCGCCATGAAATGGCACCCCGATAAAAACCCTAACAACAAGAAAGATGCCGAAGCCAAGTTCAAACAAATCTCCGAAGCCTACGATGTATGTATATATGAAAATACACTCTTACATCTATATATACATAAACCCTAAATTCTTAGTTCTCGATTTTATTTTTTTTCTCAAATGTGTTGTTTCGTTTAGGTGTTGATTCCCTTTTGGTCGTTTGTACTACATGTTTTTAGGTTTTGAGTGATCCACAAAAGCGGGTGGTCTATGACCAGTACGGCGAGGAAGGATTGAAGGGACAGGTGCCACCTCCTGGCACCGGTGGCTTTGGCGGAACATCCGATGGTGGTGGTCCGGCAACATTCCGATTCAATCATCGCAATCCTGATGACATATTCTCCGAGTTTTTTGGGTTTTCGAGTCCATTTTTCAGAGGGATGGGGGATATGGGAGGGTCTCGTGCTAGCACTTCGGGTTTTCCGAGGAGTATGTTTACGGATGATATATATGCTTCATTTCGCGGTGGAGGCAGTGAGGGGTCGGGTAATGTGCCACGGAAGGGGGCACCAATAGAGCGGACGCAGCCCTTTAGTTTGGAGGATCTGTACAAGGGCACTAATAAGAAGATGAAGATTTCCAGAGATGTTATTGATGCTACTGGGTATGCTACAAGGTCAATCTTAATTGTTTTCATTTTTTGAGTTAATTATTTATGATCTATGATATATTGAGTGTTCAAAATCAATGAAGCTCAGATTTAATATTCGTGGTTGACTCAGGCTGATTGGACATGCACCCTGTATTTCAAGTTCCCTTGCACTCTTATGTCACATAAAATCAATATTTTACTCTAGCAAATAAAAGAAGAATTTTAAATTTGTAAGTAATATGAATATTTAGCTGTATCCTAGGTCTTCAGCTTTGGGGATGTGATAATCTGAGATTCAAACACATACTTGCACCTGATACACACATTCATGTAACACATTATTACTTATGCATGAAGAAGTTACTTTAATTGGCTTCAAATGAGTTATTGATGTGTGGAATGTTGTATTTAGCTATACTATGTGATTTGATACATTGCAAAAGATAAAGATTTAACTATAGCTGTAAGACTGGTCATCTTATTAGAATTTGGAGTCTACACTGCATATAGTAAATTGCTTTTTAGGCATTGAGGATTGATAAGGAATTTACTATTTAAAATAAAGATAACTTCATCCACAAAGCACGTGAAAATGAAATAGTTGTAGAAAATGTTACTGCAAAATTAGAGGATATGAACCAATATAAGGCTTATTGTTCATAACACGCAAGTCACTTTCTATGAAATTTGCAGTTTGTCTTTTTTTATTTTTATACTTAAAGGAATATCTTTATTGTGCCTTTTTTCTTGTGGAACCTGTAATAAAGTTCATATTTTTGTGATTTACTTACTTTATATGAATTTTCATGGAGATGCACAAACTTAAACATGGACTGCGGTATAGAGGTTTAATATATGTAGTTGTGACCCTGTGTCTAGTGTTGACGAACTTTTGTTTCAACACACGACAGTGTTGAAACGGTGACAATTGCATTCTTGTGCATGACATATATACACCTTATATATGTATATAATGAGTTTCCTTTTTCAGCTATAAGTTTGTCATTCTTTTGTTCTTTGTCTGGTTAATGAAAATTGTGGGAAAAGAAAATAATGCTGGTCTTCTTACACACTTTTTTAAAACTGAACCTGAAATTAGATATTTAGTTTTCATTTATTTCTTTTGATCACAGTAACTTGAAAGTTACAAGGAATTTGTCAGAGGTTTACAAATATTTGAAATAGACTGTGAATCTGTGGAAGCTTTAATTTTTTTTTTTTTATAACAATACTCCATACTTTCTTGCATTTTTGGTGGGCTTGGATATGGATGGTCCTGTAATCTTGAAAGCTCTCTGTTTTCTATATTTTTATATTTTTATAAAATAGTTCTTGTATAAGAAAACAAATATAATAATTGCTGATGTGATGCATTGACCATGACTGCAGTTTGTTTTTGTTTTTTGACCTTATGCGTGTTAAATTCTCATATGACCTGTGGTATCGTAGAACTGATATATATATATATATATATTGCTGTGGAAAATTATTCAAATGTTTTCCAAATTTGTTTGTTGATAGGTAAACACATTTATCATTCATACTTATATTTTATTTTAACCTTTTCGGGAGAACATTAATCTAGATGATTGTTAATAGGTTGAGTTGACTAAGTAAATACTCGGAAATGCTACATTAAAGAGGGTCATGCTATGGCGAAACATTTAACTCAGTTGTGCTTATCTAGGTTCTGTCTTATTGTGTTTTAAACTATAAATATTATAGTGATTTCTCTAATTATGCTGTGTAATTTTATGTTCATGTCAGTTGTGTTTATTAAAAAAATAATAGTTTTATTAGGAAAGGAGGCAAAACTTGGATTATACTTTAATAGCCTAAAACTTTAAATGAAGGGTAAATTACATTGACCTCTCTTGAGGTTTCGTCGATATACACTTACCTCCCCTCTTGTTTGCAAAATTACACCGACCTTCCTTGAGGTTTGTATTTTTGTAACACTGACATGCCCTCTTGTTTACAAAATTATGCTAACCTCTCTTGAGGTTTGTATTTTTTGTAACACCGTGTTCCCTTCCGTTAAAGGTTGTTAAGGGTCAGTGTGGTCAACGTGTACACAAGAATCATTAATATGTGTGATGTTATAAGGATAGAAACGTAATTACACAAGAATCATTAATTTGTGTGATGTTACAAGGATAGAAACGTAATTACACAAGAATAATTAATGGCATCCTCTGGATAGCTCTGACAGGGGAGGTCAATGTAATTTTGAAAACAAGAGGGGAGATAAGTATATATTGACGAAATCTCAGGAGAGGTCAATGTAATTTACCCTTAAATGAATGGATTTTTTTCTTGTAGAGATGTAAAAAATGCTGGCTGTTAGAAGGTCACATGGTAATCGAGAATACATTATTTAAATCACTTTTCATGAATACATTCATTCTTTAAGTACTCCCTCCGTCCCGTATTAGTTATCCATTTTTTGAATGTGGGTTGTCCCAAAATACTTGTCCACTAAAAAAATTCAAAGTAAAATAAATCCAATCTTTCCATAACTACTCTTTTAAGTTTTAAAAATCTCTCAACTTGGTAATATACTTGATTAAATATGAAAGGACATCTTGATAATTTTATAAGGGGACAATGCATTAATTTCATGTCCCTTTAAAAGTTTTAATACCAAATATGGACATCTATTATGGGACAAGAGAGAGTACATTTTTTTCTTTTTTCATAAATCTTACTTCTACTCCATACACGATTGAGAAAGTATCGAATTTGAGCTTTGGCCAAAAGCTCTGTGGTACCTAAAAGTACTTTTTTGTGCCTACCAAAAACAGCTAAAACTATTTATGGGGGGAATGCCACCTTTTTTCTTGTACATGGTGTTACTTTTTTTATAAAATTGTCTTTCTCAAGAAAATACAGCTAAACTAAAAGCATTTGCAACCTGCTGAACCACAACAGCAAACGGAAACTAAGTTTAGTCTTGGTGCTCTTGCTATTCAACTATCTTCTAGTGGGAGGTGGAAATGTTGACCTGGTTTTTACATTATATTCAACTAAAGACTGCTCTTGATAAAACTACGACAATCTTTTTTCGCTTTTATTTCACAATTCTATTCTTCTTCTTTTCGCAAGTGTTATTAGATACCTTTTGATAGGGTTGCTCTAGCATCAGAGGACATGGTTGACTTAATTGGTGAAAGTTGATGCCTTTTGATTAGGTATTACAGTTGCAAAACTGCAAAAGGGAACAAGTTCTATTTGGCAAGTATGCAAACATACTAGAGAGTGGTATCTTGTGGATGAGGCAAATAGTGGCAATTATTAGGTTTGTGCCATGTCTGCAAATTGTCTTAGATTTTTGGCTACTTACAGGCTTAGTCAAGGTTGCTCATTTTAGGAAATGGTGTGAGATTTTTGGTTGGTGATGGAGAAATTTTTAAGGTTTTAGGAGGACAATTAGTGTGGATGTGTGACATGACACAAAGTATGTTTGACTTATTTTGGATTGCCTAATTGTTGCATTTTCATCTACCATTGCATGAATAAATTTGACAAGGTGTGGGGCCATTGGCGTGATCTTGTGACTAAAGAAATTTAAGGGGACATTTTAGAGAGCTCCAGGTCGTAATAAGATGATTACATGGTGCTTCTAGTGTCAAATGTTTTGTTAAATAAACTCCTCTGTATGCATGAAGTATTATATGTTGGACACGATACATATGTATGGCTGCGTGTGTGTATATGACAGGCCTGGTTGCACATGCACCCGACATGTTTGGTAATTTAAATATGGGGAGGCGAGCATATGATATCAGAGCCAATCCCTAACCGAAATATGGGGAGGCGTGCATAAGTCCACGAGGGTCAGGCCAACCAAAACGCTAGTGCTGGGTCCAAGAGGGGGACATCACCTAGGGAGAGAAATTACTGGCACTTATAAGGGGGATGCCTCCTATTTGTATAGACGCGTTTTGAAAATCTTGAGCGGCAAGAGGGTGCAAAGCGGACAATATCTACAAAGAGTTGGGTGGGTCCTGACATATCGTATTAGAGCCAATTCCCAGTCAGAATATGGGGGAGCGTGCAGCCCATGAGGGTCACACCAGCAAGGACACTGGGTCCTAGAGGGGTGATTGTGATGTCCCACATCACCCGGGTGGAGAAGTTGCTAACATTTATAAAAAAAGATGCCTCCTACTTGTGTAGACGTGTTTTAAAAACCGTGAGCACCAAGAGGGTGTAGAACAAACATTATTTGCACAGTGTGGAGATGGGATTATGAAAATGAGCCCATTCCTAGTCAAAATGTGGGGGAGCGTGCATAAGCCCACGAGGGTCACGCTAGCGAGGACGTTGGGTCCTAGAGGGGTGATTGTGACGTCCCATATCACCCGAATGGAGAAGTTGTTTACATTTATAAAAAGGAATGACTCCTACCTGTGTAGACGCGTTTTAAAAAGCGTGAGCAACAAGAGGGTGTAGAACGAACATTATTTGCACAGTGTGGAGATGGGATTATGAAAATCAGAATCCACTCAGCAAATCGAAGTTTACTTAAAAGGTGTGACCAAATGAAAATGATCCACTTTTTAATTATTAATTGTTGGCCCTTCTTTAAAATGTAGTTTTGGTCATCCTCTCCTTCGCATTAGAGAGTTGTGATTAGTTGCAATTGTCCAGGGTTCATGATTGTTGCAAGCCAAGGTCTCCGAGATTGCAATTGCAATTTGAGAAAAGGCAGATGCAATGCAATATGATGAACAAGATTGATTCTGCTATGATACGATGTTAACTCTTGTACAAAGAAAATGGAGGAGGAGAAGAAGAAGAAAATTGATCTTATTAAGGAATAATTAAAATTACAAAGTACAAAGATGACGCAATTAAGCCCTAAAAGGCTGAACTAAAATAAAGGAGAACACAAGACTACCCTTAAAGAAAATAAATAACTCTCTAACAATTTGACCTTGTTATAAGCATCTGATGAGGTGCTGCAGCTGTGTAGTTGGTTAGGGTTATGATTGAAGCCATGTCGAAGCAATTTTATTTTGGTGCATGAAACTTGATTGACATTTTAGGTGGTCTACTTCCTTGGATACTTTATTTTTGCTGACTCAATCTCTCCTGCACAAAGACCTTATAAACTCATTGTTGAATAACTTGAATTTTTACTGAGTCATAATTCATAAACCAAAGTGAAACTCAGAAACGACATTAGAGAATCCTCAAGAGCTAGCTGTTGGTCCGTAATCCCATAAAGTGTTTCTGTCAAGAACTTGTTTGAATAATAAAAAGTTCCTTATTAACATCTCCTGTTGATTAAGGCTATGATCTTAGATAGAGCATAATGGAATAAAAAGATTCTATGTAACCGACTCTAGGTAGTTGGGAGAAGACTTTGTTAACATTTACATCTATTGAAAATGTGCTCTTTGGGGGATTATACTGCCAAAGAGTAGCAAAGTATAATAGACCAGTAGTATGGGTGGCAGAGATCTGATTGGTAAGATATAATTAGTACCAAACTCTTTATAATTGTTTGTACATATATGTTATTTTTCAATTGATATTTATTTATTTAATTTACCTTTTGTCCAGGAGACCCACCACAGTTGAAGAAATTCTTACAATTGCGATCAAACCGGGCTGGAAGAAGGGAACAAAAATAACTTTTCCAGAGAAGGGAAATGAACACCGAGGTGTTATACCCTCAGACCTCGTCTTCATTATTGATGAGAAGCCTCACAGTATCTTCAAGAGGGAAGGAAATGATCTCACTGTCACAGTTAAAATCTCTCTTGTAGAAGCTCTGACAGGTTACACTGTGCTGCTGACAACCCTTGATGGGAGGAATCTGACAATTCCTATCAACGCTGTTATCAGCCCCACCTATGAAGAAGTTGTTAAAGGAGAGGGGATGCCCATCCCCAAGGAACCTTCCAAAAAAGGGAACTTGAGGATTAAGTTCAATGTCAAGTTCCCTTCCAGGCTTACCTCAGAGCAGAAAACCGGTATGAGACGGTTGTTAACATCTTCATGAACGCTAGCGGTAGAGCTCTCTTCTACCAAACTGCTGGCCTTTATTCTAGGAAAGAAATTCATGCATTACTGAATTAGGCATTTTATCAGGACGATTAGGAGTTAATATTTTTTCATTTTTTTATAAAAGAATAAATATATTGTTTTTCATGTTGGTGTTGCCTCTTTTCTTTTCCAGTCTTATGAGAGTTAAATTTCCTCTACCTGATGACTGGTCGATTATTTGGGTATTGACATCTAAAAACATTCATCATTCCTTCCAAAGTTGAGTTCCACTTTTGAAGCCAACGATGACAATTGACAGAGACAGAGCACATCATACTGGAACGAAACAGGTGCTAAAACGCTTTGATTTTGGTGTCAGCAACAATTGCCATACCCTAAGGCAACACCCGAATCCATTGATTGGACAAAGTTGCCGAGATCATGCTATCTACTTTGTAGGAAAACTATACGATAAAGCCATAGCCATGTAAAAGGGGCTGTGCATGAAGACCTGGTAGAGCAATCTCCATAGATGGTTATTGAGTGGGCTTGTATATGTAATGAATTTTCTTTTTGGCTGCCATGTCAAGTCCTTAGTTTGAGGTCATATTAAGTCCTGGAATGGTCATTTTTTTGCTTCTTGGTGTAGCTTAAGAACACAGATTAGAGTCAAGTATATTGAAGTTTGCTTCACCCTTCTTTCTTTTTGTTTGCGTTTCCAAATGTATCGTTTTCTCATCCAATGGTTGTTGTCCGCTAATTCTTATAAATATATAATAAATGTTATACCTAATTTTGTACCAACTTTTAAAGAAAGATTTGGCATATAAAGAGAGGAATAATAGAATCTTCCATGACGACACACTTGCTGAAAAAGGGCCTTGAAATGTTAGACATTAGTTGCGCCAGTTGGCTTTCCAATTTTGTTACATCTTTTGGGCCTGCTTTGATGTCCCCTATTTCACGTTTACGTCTATGCCCTCGATTTGCCCTAGCTTTACGTCAACCTTTCCCCGTAGGAAGCCCCTACCTAGTGTTTTCTTTTTAATTAATTCTCTCTACATTTTGAATGTCATTAGCATTAAGCACTTCAGTTTTACTCCATATTTAAAACTTACTTCTTAAAATTAAGGGAGATGATATCATCTCCATTCACATAAATTGAGTCAGACTATGTATAACGACTCTACAATTAATTGTTGAATTAAACTTGCTAAATATCTTGATTCATAGAAAGTTGAAGGTGAGAATTAGCTCCGATGCTAGCCAAATTATCCGAACACACAGCTCTCCTACGCATTGATAACAAATTGCACAAGTTACTAGTTAGCATGAAAATGTGCAACTAATATTCTAATAATACATGTTTCACTTACTATTTAGTAGTTAATTAATTATTAAACCATCGTCAATGATTAAGACGATGACCTATTAGTGGCAATACGTGCACTAAAACCCTCCCTGTTGTTGTGATAGTTAGGACTTGGATTTTAAATGTAGTCTGGTGTTGGTGTAGTTATTGTTGCGGTGATGTTTGCACCTGTGGATTAGATTCTGATCTGAATTTGATTTGAATCCCATCCGATATGAATTGAATATAAAATTCGATAACTTGATAAATATCCGAATCCGATCCGATATGGATTGAATATCCTGGTCTACTTGGATGCTTTTGGCCCAACACTTGGTGTTGGGCTTCTGTGTCACAACTCTTATCGTATATCTATATGCTTTGGTGTCTAGGCAGTAGGCCCACAAAACAATCTCTTTCTCTGTCATTTTCGCTCACTCGCTTTCTCTCTCCATCTTCTCTCTAACGCAGACGAGGGAACCCACAACCGCAAAGCAAACCGGGTTCTTCTCTCATCTCCATTTTCTGGTCGGTGAAGAAGAAGCGAAGGTACGCTCACTTGCAGGCTTCCACATGCATCTTTTTCTGCACTTATTGTACTGTGATTTTAATTGGTCTGTCTATTTCCACATGTATATTATTCTGCACCCCTAAATTTTTTGTTAAGACCCATGTGGAATAGGATAAGAGGAATGGGATAAGAGATTAGATATGGGTTTTAGTTCTATATTTGAGAAATTTGAGGTTTTTTCCTTCTGAATAGTAATTCTAGTTAAATCGATTAAGGAGTAGCAGTCCCTGTGAAATTACTTTTCGAGATATGTTCATGGCCTCAATAGAGGTGTCTTTACTTTTGGGATGTTATGGCATGTGCTTCATTTGAACTTATACTAAGACCACAATTTTCCCTTCCACAACCCGTTAGGTTATTAACAGTTTCCCCTTCCATAATTTCTTAATTTTTGTGCAATGGTAAGTGCCTCTCTTTACAACAACCAGAAGTGGCCAATGTAACTTTGATATGATTCTTGTAAGAAAATTTCTATTATCTGTTAGGCTACTAAGAATTGGTATGACTTGCTTAAAAAACTTGAATAAAAACAACGGAAGAAAAAAATAAAATAAAAATGAACCAACTTTAGGAAAGAAACCCTCAAAAAGTTTTTTCATTCAATGAATGGCAGTTTATAGGATTTCCGAATTTGGTAACTTTCATTACACTAGCTGTGTTTATTCTATTTCTTAACCCTCATGGCTCCTTTTTCCTCCTAATTATTCATGGATCCTCAACTTGAAATATTTGAAAGTTTGGATTTTGTTATCAGGAAACTATTCACACCTTTGTTTTTTCCAGCCTTCATGACATATAGGTAGCCAAGGTTGTAGCAAATAGTTTGGTGAATAGTTAAAGTTGTGCACCAATATGAACCACTGTGTTTGGGTTTGTCATAGATCTGATACCTCTCCTCTAGTTGACACCTTATTTTATTCATGTCAGGTTAATATAAGTCAGTTTTTCTGAAGCCCATGACCACTTGAATTGGTTAGTCTTCTCATTGTGAATGGAATCTGTTGATATACGGCGTAGATCCAGGTAATGCCTAAATGGCGTCCTTGGACATGAAACACTAGAAGGTTAAGTTTGTTTCAGCCTCTGCAACCTCCCAAAAGCATGTAACACTTGCTTCTATTTAGATACCTTTTAAAAAAATAAAACTTAAAATCATCCTGAAGGAATAGAGCACTGAATTATATGAAGAGAGAAATGCTGTAGTAAGCCTGTTTTGTCACCTAAACAAATGAATGGATAGTTGGGCAAGTAATGATTTCATTTGATTCATAAAAGAACATTGATTTCTTGGTTCAGCCTTTTTACATGGAACTGCTCTCTTTTGTGGGTGATAAAAAAATGGAGAATGATTTTGTTTATATCAATATATTATTTCACAATGACAGGAAAGATTTGGCAGTTTGTTACTTTTGCTGGCACAGTATATTGTGAAGATGGCTGCTTCTTTTGCTTCTAAATGGTTTCCTGGTATGTGATTTTATAGTTTTTCAAGCAGTAATTGGTTGCATTTTAAAGTTACATAAGGAGTATTATGACAACTATTATTGTTTCTTTTTATTCTCTTTTCGATTCTAGTACTTGAAAATTTTATCTTTTTTAGTATTTTCCTGCAATAAAGCTTTTCATATGGTGCACCTTTGGACACTTTGTGTGCACTTTTTGGTGTTTTCATATCCGCATTATGAAATTTAAACCTCTTACATGGAGCTGGGTGCGTGGGATTGTGCTCCTTAGAATGCTAGTAGAATATCATTTGCTATTGTGTTTTAGGGGACAAAATGGCTGATTTGAATTGGGGTTACTAGACTTCTTCTAAATGATTGAAGTATAGACACACCACATTTGTCTATGAGTATAGGATATGCGTATGACGTGTCTAGTGGAGCATACAAAATGGCAAGTGTATTTAGGATTTGAAGTTGGTTGTATATATGTAAAGCTTTCTTATGATGTTTCCTTTGTTATAATATTGCTTTAATGTTGAAGATGGGGAGACATGGGCATAGTGCTGGCAACCACCAAGCTAAGGTGGCATGTGCTGATAGGTTCCGACACATAACCCTAGCAGTTGCGGGGTGTCAACTGCACATTTTGGGCTATATTGGCAGTTTGTGAGTGCTTATATATATTCTTAATTGGGCATTTTAGTAGAGGACGAATTATGGAGTGTAAGATAGAGTTGAGAGCTATACACTTTGGGAGGGTTGGTGTGCCATTGTGTGTTTACCAAGCCTTGGTCAGAATTTCCTTGTATTGTTTTGTGTATATAATATAAGGTTGGGAACCGTAAGGTTTCTGTAAATGTTGTGTGCTTTGTCCCTTTTTATTCCTACTTAACCTTCTTGTGTGTGGGAGTGTGACTTGGTGTGTGTCCTAGACATCAAGTGTGTTGGCTGAGACTAAGGCAGAGGAAGACGAGGACTATCCTAGTGCCATCACAGCGGCGAAAATTTGTGTTTGAATTTGACCCCTGTGACACCTATCCTTGTAGAATCAAGATTTTTAATAAGGAAAATTCCAAAATCACTTCTATTTATTCCGAAAAGGATTTTAACTCATCAAAACATGTCAACATAAATTTAAGAAACCCTAATCTGAATGAATGCATATATGAACATGAGCTTTAATTGGTGAGTGCATAATTGAGAGTTGTAATAACATTTTTTGTCCTTGTAAAAAAAATAACATTTTTTGTCCTTGAATGTAGCTTTAACTTACGATTCTGCCCTTAGACTGAGGTAACATAAGTAGACTGACTTTTGAAAAAATTAATCAAAAGCTAAAAAAACATATAGATATACATACTTTGAGTTTTGAACAAAATTTGTCGACACAAGTCCTATTGACCTAACAAAAGGTAATGTAAAGAAAAGAAATACAAAATTAATATAGGTGGAGATAGTAATTAATGATATCATAGTATATAGTTTGACTGAGTTTATGGCCCTAGATAGAGTGGAATGGCAAAATATGATTTATGTAGTCGACCTTAAATAGTTGAAGAAAAAGCTTTGTTTGATTAAAAAGGCAGCTTCAGTATAGGTAATCACATTCTTACTCATGTTGCCTTCTCTGAACTCTAATGTGGTGAAAAGTTGATTCACGCAATGTGGAGGTGTTCTTTTCATTCCATCTCAATGCTGACTCCTTTCTTAATAGCTGATGTAGATGAACGAATGCAAAAACATGCCAACTTTGTATGATTTGGATGCACTGTGTAGTGTTATGTGGGTTTACACTATGTTTGGACAATTCAAATTTGTGATTTGCATGATGTTTTTATTAATGAAAAACTGAATAGAATCTAGTTTTTACATGTTTTGCCACAGTGATTCTCTTCTACTTCTCTCTGTATTTATTTGATTTGTGTGTGTTTTTTTAAAATACTAATGCTGTTTTATCACTGTGGGGGGGAAAAAAATTAGGGGCCCGTTCATTGTTGGGTTCACTCACTATCAATTCCTCTGGTTTACTGAGAACATCGCATGAGATGACATGCAGTGATTTCTTGTTTCAGGTTAGCATATTTCTTTGTGTTTTGTATTTTAACATTACAAAATTGGCATCGCCGTTGTGCATGAGACGTGGTTTTCATGCACTTGCTTTGATATGAGCTGCTGAGGCCCAAATTATTATTTTTCCAAGTGTTAGTCGTTAATGATTGGACATCCTTTTACTTACCAAAAAAATAAAAAATAAAAATGATGGGGCATGTTTTTAAATGACATTTGCTCTAATTTTTTTTCTTTCTTAAACTGTTATTGAATAATTTTGTTGTTCTGGAAGTGAGAGTAAAGTTGTATTAAATCATTAGAAAATTTTAACTTATCAAAAAAATAATAATAATAGTAGAAAATTTTAGAAAGTGATTTTCCATGATTCTGCAAAAATACTGTGGGTGGACTAAGACAATTGAGAATTAAGATCTCATGTATAAACTGTCTTGTCAGAAAGGAGAAAAAAAGTATTTAAGCTGAGGAATGGATTTTTACAGGCTGAAAATGTTCAAGCTTTTCCGATGTTGATTCAAGTGGTTGATGATATATTATTGATAGATTGAATTAGTGTTAGCCCTGGATGTGTTATTGGACCTAAGATGGACCTGTGAGAGGCTGTGACTGAGCAGGAGTACATCTGCTTACTCAGCTTATTCTCTTCTTTTCATTCCATCTTAACTCCAACGTCTAAGTGCTGGTTAAGTAATGGTGAGCCTGTAACACACCCATAGACTGTTTTTTATTATTATTATTTTTTGTCCAAATCCATTATCCCATAACATTCTGACCTGCTTGCAATATTTCATTTTATCGTCAGGATAAATTTGGTTATTAAGTTTTTATTTTGCATATTTTTTCTTGAAAAACTAACATAAGTCCGTCAATTATAAGGGTTCCTTTAGTATAGGGTCTGTTGGTAGGAATTCTAGTCCTTGAGAGCAAGTAATCCCTCCCCTCCTCCTCCTCCCCCTTCCCCTCCCCACACCACCCCCTCCCTCCCTCCCTCCCTCTTCCAACATACACACACACACACAAAAGTTCAAGCAAACGCACATACACCTTCAGTATTGACCCTAACAGGGCTTGAACTCTCAACCCCCCCTTGGGGGAGGAGAGATCATACTATCAGGGCTAAAGCCCATCGGTAGAGCAAGCAAAATTTTGCTTACTTGTGGAGATATAAATTGCATTTCAAGTTGAAAATGAAAAAGATAATGCTAGAGCAGCTCACAAGAAGTCATTTTGGAATGGTCATTCTAAATGCACCCATGTTTCACTGAAGAATTTACAGATGACTTATTGAAGTAGGTCTTCTTTTTCATTAAAATAAAGCATTCTTGATACTGTGATGTGAAGCAATGCACATATTTTTCGATTAGGTTTTGTTGCATGCCATTTTTTTAACTCAAGTCCATACTTGAAATCTGTTTTCTTTTGTATTCGTACAGCAACATAGGACTTTCATACAAATGAGGACCAATCTTAAGGTGGTGGACAACTCGGGGGCAAAACGAGTTATGTGCATACAAGCTCTGAAAGGCAAGAAAGGGGCAAGACTGGGGGACACAATCATTGCATCAGTAAAAGAAGCACATCCAGGTGGCAAAGTTAAGAAAGGAAAAGTTGTGTACGGTGTTGTCGTACGTGCTGCCATGCCGCGAGGCCGTTGTGATGGGAGTGAGGTCAGGTTTGATGACAATGCTGTGGTCCTTGTCAACAAACAAGGCGAACCAATCGGGACCAGAGTATTTGGGCCAGTCCCACATGAGCTAAGGAAAAAGGGGCATGTAAAGATTCTTAGTCTCGCTGAGCATATTGCCTGAGGTATGGACATCTTGCTGTCTGGTGCTTTTGTTGCATTCTTAGTGGTTTTAGATTCATTCTATTGTGTCATCAAAGAACTAAAACGTGGTCTGTGCTGAATATCTTGGGAGCTGAATTTGGTCATATTCTGTGCTGCATGATTGTCATCTCAAAACTCAACTTTTAATTCCATAGTTGCAAATAATGATTCTTTGTTCTTTTTTCAATGGCATATAATGAGAATATATTATATTTTGTTAGAAAACATAGATGATCTTAATAAAAATGTAATGTATTCCGTAAGACAATTGATGCTCTTGTGTAAATGTGTAATCAACACCCTGCTCATACGCCAATGTAATATATTCCATTAGACACAATTGATGCTCGTTAATCAACACCGTAGTCCTACGCCCTTTGATGCTCTTGTATAACCAACAGTCCCACCCTACTCCTCTTGGCTCTTGCTATTATAGTTTGCTAATTTATGCTACCACCGGAATAATAATCTAGTGCATGGCACTCCATTGCATACACACAATGACCCATTGTTGCCAAGCACAATTGCCATCTCCGCTGTCACCAATGCCACCTTAACCAACACAGACTGTGTTTTCTATATGCGTTGATAATGCCATTGTAAAAATGAAGAATGCAATCATGGAAGGTCCTACTAAATGAGGAGTACCCTAGAGAGGAAGTAGGAGGCGAACATAATATAGGAATGATAAATAAAATTACCAGGACATGCTTAAAAAGATGGCTACTAATAAAGCAGGCCTAGATAACATACCTATAGAAGCATGAAGAGTGTTAGGAAAAGTAGGAATTGAGTGGCTAACATGTTTTTAACAACATTCCAAAAATAGGCATGATACCAAAGGAGTGAAGAAAAAGTGCAATATTACCAAGGGGTAAAATCACAAAAACCTCCCTGTACTATATATTATAATCATATCACTCCCTTATACTAATTAAACCTCATTAAACCCCGTTGACATTTTCAAAAAGTCATCAATGTACCCCCAGCCCATTAATTTGCCGTGAAATACTAACGGAAAAATAGCACGTGAGTGTCATGTGCAAAATTAACATTTAGGTATTGTTGCCATAACCGAATTAACAACTATAAGAAAAGCTATATAAATATATCTTATTATAACTGCCTGTAGGTATTGACACCACTCTATAACTTCGTGTTGATATAGCCAGGAGACTGATGGGCAACATGCCCATATATTAGATATTAGTGGTTATTTCATTCAAATAACCATTTTTCTTTGAAATTAAAACTAAATAAAGTTAATTTTGAGAGAGAGAGAGATAGAGGGTCTTTTAAAAAGGAAGATGGTTGGTCCAAGAATGCCCATTTAGGATAGACAGGATACCCGTTTGGTGTTGCACTGCAAGTAGAGACACAAACCTCATCAAGAAGACCACCAAGTTACCAACTCAGATAAATCAGAAGATATCAAATATAGCTTTCAAAATTATTAAAAATCCATAGAAACTATTGCATGGATGTTAGATTAAACATCAATCGAAGATTTTGACTTACTATCAGAACCTTCAATCTGCCTTTTTCAAACAAATAATGTTCCTGTTCAATGAAACAGCACTTTCCTGAGCCATCTGAACAACTATAACGCATATCAGAATTAAGCAACTTGAGCAATCCTCCTGGGTATTGCATAAGCAATGACCCAAGTTGGGATGGTTATGGTCACAAGAGCACAGTCATCAGACACAGAAAAACTTTATTGATCGTCAGATTAAATGGTTTTTGGACTATTACGGCAACCAACATCGCCAACACAGTTTAGGGTTTCCAATTCAAATTTCACTCTCCCATATCAGATTAGGATGCGGATTTATCTCCTCCTCTCTCACCCTCATTCTCTCTTTCCCTCTCTCACAAAACCCTAACCTTCCGCAAATAATGATCGCAACCTCTTCCACCATCAGTCTCTCTCTCTCAGGTGATAACTAGAAGAAAGTTCTACCACAAATAGAAAATTTCTTCTAGTGGATTCAAAACTGTAGCAATCACAAGGTGACTCTCTAAAAGCCTCTATCTATTTCTTAGTTTTCACGAGTTTACACAAATGTTTTTCTCTCTAATCCCTTTATATGTGTTTATGTATGTAATCAACTCCT
Organism: Cornus controversa; assembly: GCA_026545225.1. Taxonomy (NCBI): domain Eukaryota; kingdom Viridiplantae; phylum Streptophyta; class Magnoliopsida; order Cornales; family Cornaceae; genus Cornus; species Cornus controversa. Next base: position 105,289,655 of record CM048845.1, read on the forward strand.
ATAATTACTTGATAACCTGTATAGCAATTCACTGAACATGAAGATTGCAATCAGTAGCGAGGAAAGTTGAAGTCCATGGTAAAAACTTTTAGGATTGATGCTGGAACTCCGAGTGTGGATGATTCTGGATTTGTTTCAGGTGTATTCTGCAAGGGTGTGTTTTTTTTTTTTTTTTGTCCACTTGATTTTGAATAGTCCAGTGGCATTTTCTATAGCATTTTAAGTAGCAATTTGAGGGCCATTAAGATAAATATGACATGGTGAGTTATCCTTACTGATATGAGAAGAAAACATATCGCCGATTAGGATTCCTCTTCATGTTGATGTCTAAATAGCCAACATGAAATTCCAACAGCAAAGAAAAGTAACAAGAGTTCCACAAATAAAAGCATAATCTTTATAAGCAGTTTACTCAAGGATGTTACATGATTTGTCAGTGTTGTATGGTTCTATAAATCAGAGTTCTTATGAATTTAGTTATATTATTCTTGCCTAATGCCCTTTGGTTAAGGCATTAGCTTTCCTTCTCAAAAAGGTATGATTTACTTGCTTCATCCTTCATTTCTTTTTAGATAATGACTGGGCACTTTGGACTTAAACAAACTACTATTTTGTGGTATCTTGTATAGATACTAAGAAGTGAATATATTTGCCAAAAACAATTAGCATCACATATTAAAGTTTTACAAGGGATAACTTAATGGCTAGTCTTGAAGACTGTAAAAGCAGAAAGAATGAACCTAAAGTCTATTGGGTAAACCTAAATTGTAGGTGATAAATTTAAACTTTATTGGGTAAACCTTAATTTTATTGCCAAAAAAGTGATTGAACATCAACAAACTGTAGTGTGGTACCATGGAGTACACAATTTGACAATTACATCCAAAATGATTGGTGATCAACAATGTCTTTATTTGTACTACAACAACCCATGTGCTTAGTAGTTAAATTTCCATCTCAGCAGAGAGCTTATATGTATTAACAAGAAAATATCCAGACTATACCATTTGCCCTATCACATTCCTCAAATCTTTAAATATTTTCTGTATAGATGTAATAATTTACAAAATAAATCTAATTTGCATAACGAAGCAGCACAATTTACATTTTTAATAAATATTATTGATGTTTATGTTTCACTACACTGCTTATATATCATTTTTTATGGGTATCATGTATTATTGCATTGCCTCTTTTTTACTTGTCAAAAAAAAAAAAATTGCATTGCCTCTTTTCTAACAACATATTTGTTTTTGAATATTGCATTTTTGCAGGTTAAGCAACATTAAATGGCGTCTATCTTCTAACTCAAGGATTTTCGTCTTAAATGTGGAAGACCATAATCATCTCAGAGCTAGTGAGAAGCAAACTCAGCCCCTTCCATGGTGTCTGAGAAAAACCAGACCAATCTATGGCTATGTTGATCCTGGAATCCCCTAGAATCTATATTTGTTTGATTTGGCTGGTTTAAATTTTGTTTTGGATGTTCTTTTTGCTGGGTAGGTTTTTTTGCTTGTGGGTGGTTTGCTCTTGATTCTAGTTGTTTCATGCTGACTTTTGTATTGGTGTAATCTCATTGGGCTGTTTTTTTGTAGCCCTCTGGTTTGGATCTTATCTTTTGTTGTTTAAATAGAAATATAATGTTTCTTCCAATTCATATTGCTTGCTTATAATGGCATTCGAATTATATAAATAATAAGTGGGAAGTAATAGCAGAAAGTCATTTTACTCAATATTGTTCCTTTCTTGAATCTATTAATATGAATTGGCTTTATTCAATATTGTCCACAATGGGGACAGGATCCAAATTGAACCACTTTCTAATATGAATTGGTTTTAGTTTGGAGGTAGAATACCTACCATGTGGAAGCTCTAGGTTCAAGCATTCTTCAATTCTTGAAGAACCACTCAATAGCCAGGTTCATGCCAAACTTCATATTACAACTTTCATAAGAATTACCCCTGTTTAACCTTCATCCAAACAACTGAGAAACACCATGAATATTATTAGCAAGCTTAATGCCCATATTGATATTATCACAGACCTACCACACTTTCCTTTTCAAACACTAAAACCCTTTTTCATGGCATATTCACACTACATTCTGTAGGCTTCATCTTCATAACTTACTTTCATTTCATTCCAATTCTCAGTCCATCAAAATCTTCACCCTTTTCATTTTCCAAACAGTGAAATGATGTCATTTGATACTTGCACTAAACATATTAGGTTAATCAAAATTAATCAAGTGATGGGAAATAAAATACTATGCAGTCAGAAAAGACGTGATTTTTACTCCTTTTTCTTTCCGACCTTTCGGCAAATATATATATATATATATTGATTGGGTTTTATAGTTGATGAAGCAAAAAATTTCACCCCAAACTGGTCAAACACCAACCTGTAAAAAATGACAAGAGAAGAGTAATCGAAAAGGCATCGGCCGACTACGCTCTGACGATCAAGTCGGAAATCGGAAGTGCTTTAAAAGCTGTAAAGGAACTCAGAGGGTATTAATTGCGTACATTGGTATATGGATCGTCCTGTATTTATAGTGACAAAGTGAGAGTGTGCCCTAGTAAAACTCTATTTATTCAGCTTCCCTTTCCTACTTGGAGACACTTTCCCACTTGGAGACAACCAGTCTTGGTCAATACATTCTTCTTATACACGCCACCTTAGCACTATCCTTCCACGTCATATGATTCATATTAGGAGTCAAACACTCCATCAGATGCCCTAATGTCACTTTGAAGAATCGAACCTTAGCTAATAAGGTCTAATGATCTCACCTAACCATTATGCCAATGACTTATTTGGTTAATAAATCTTAACTAATAAATTTTATACCATAGCTCTTGATAAACCATGCGACAACCTTGGCGGGACTTACCCTCCATTTGCTAAAAAATTTTTTAACGAGTTGTGCCCCCGTAGGGTCGGTTGACAATGTTCTCGGGATTAATTATTTCGACTTTTTCATTAAAAGCCCTCCTTGGAGGTGTATCCTCCCCGTAGGGTTTTTTTAACAATGTTCTCGGAATTCATCCATCCCGCCTTTTTCATTAAAGGCCCTCCTTGGAGGTGTATCCCTGTAAGGTTGTGTCCCAGTAGGACTATTTTAACAATATTGTCGGAATTCATCCATCTCGCCTATTTCATTAAAGGTCCTCCTTGGAGGTGTATCTCCGTAGGATTATGTCTCCGTAGGGCTATTTTCTTTTTTGTTTTAGTTATAACAACATATTTTAAAACAAAAATGATTATTATTGATATTCTAGTAACAAGTAGAGAATTATTCGAACAAAAATCTTGGAGCTATTGTCCTAAGACTCTATATTAAATTGAGTTTTAGCTAGAATTATTAAATTAATGCAACTTTTAAAAGAAAATCTTACTGGTGGCACTTTTTTAGATGCTCAGCATTCCAAGGATGAGCCAACTGTCTCTCTTCTAATGTCTCTAGTCAATATGCCCTCTGTCTCCTCCAAGTCCACCGAAGATAAATCTAATTTCTCCCAACAGATGAGTTTTTTTAGTGTTGTCATCTTTACCATCCCCATTCCATGGGTGGTTCCGTGTTCTCTTCTCATCTCCAGCCACGTATCTTTGTAATTGGCCCCTACGAATCAGGCTTTCAATCTATCTTTTCAAGTCTATGCACTCATCTGTATCGTGGCCATGGACACGATGGAACCTGCAATACTTGTCGCGGGACCTCTTGGATAGGTCGCTTCTTAGTTTTGGGGGCTATGCAACAACTGGTTCATCTTGAATGTAGAGGAGGATTTGGCTCATTAACGTGTTTAATGGGGTAAAGGTGTTGAATCCTTTATCACAACGTGACACTTTATAGATCTGCTCCCATGATATTCTGTCATACTTGGGGTCTCTATCTTCCTCACTGGAATGTCCCCCATTTTCTTGTCTGTCTTTCTAGCATCAAGGGTCTCCTCTGCGTTTATGTACTTTTGGGCCTTCACGAGTAGCTCGGACATACTTTCTAGAGGGTGCTTGGAAATTGAGTACAAGAACTTTGAAGGCAGTAGGCCCCCCATGAATGCGGTAACTGCCATCTTGTAGTCCAGAGCATCGACCTGCAACATCTCCCTGTTAAACCGGTTAATGTAGTCTCGCAATGACTCTCCCTTAATCTGTCTTACATTTAGGAGATAGGTGGCGGGCTTTCTGTGCCATCGGGCGGCAATAAAATTTCCTACGAATAATTGGCTCAGTTATTTGAATGAACGTATAGATGCCGGCTTCAGGTTGTTAAACCATGACTGGGTAGAACCCTTTAATGTAGTAGGAAATGCTCTACATAGGATTTCATCCGGTATTCCTTGGAGGTGCATCAAAGCCTTGTAGGTCTCCAGATGATCTAGCGGGTCCTTGGTCCCATCAAAGCTTTCAAGGGTGGGCATCTTAAACTTGTTGGGCAAAGGACAATTTATTATCCCCGCGAAGAAAGGGAGGTTGGTTTGTTGGACCAGCTCCTTTACTGTAGCAAGGCCCTTCCCCTTTATGGCGTGGGCCATGCTTTCTACCCTGGCTCTGAGGTCCTGCATCTCCATGTCATAATAGGTAGTCTCCCCTGGGTGCTCTGAATCTCTATGATGTTGGTTCTTTTTGAGTGGGACTAGGTGACTGGGGTTCATCCCACATCTTACTTGACTCTGAGCTACGTCATCCGTTAGGACTTCACTGTCTCGCCCAACACCATCCCCTTCTGGATTAACAGGCCTAAGGTGACCCGACGATGGTACTGGCGCCACAAGAGGGAGGCACTATAGAATTACTGTATTTTGTTGGAGTATCTGGGCCAGACTTTGATTTAAGTTCTGGACCTGGTATTCCAACACTGCGATTCTTCCCTAGTTATTTGGGATTTCGGGGCGTGCCCCAAGGAAGTCCATCTGTCCAAGGGGTTGCATGCCTCCTTGTCCTGTAGCTGGCACATTGTAGGCGGGAAGATCAGGGGCGGGAAGCGGGCCTTGTCCGACTGGAGGGCCATGTCTGCCAGGAAGGTCATGGCTAATAGGAGGATCCTGTGCGGCTAGAGGATTGTGACCGGCAACAAGGTTCTGTGCTGGAGGATTGTGGCCGGCAGGACAGTCCTGCGGAGCTGGAGGATTGTGGCCGGCAGGAGGGCACTGCACAAGAGGTTCCTGTACGGCCGCAGTCTTTAACCCAGATCGTAGGTGCATCATACTTCGTATATGATTCATGTAGAACAATCAAGTTTGTGATTGTTTCCCACAGACGGCGCCAACTGATGAAGCAAAAATCCACTCCGAACTGGTTAAACACCAACCTATAAAAAATGACAAGAGAAGAGTAATCAAAAGAGCACCGGCGTGGTGCCAGTTGACTACGCTCTAACAATCAAGTCAGAAATTGGAAGGACTTTAAAAGCTGTAAAGGAATTCAGAGGGTATTAATTGCGTACCTTGGTATATGGACCGTCTTGTATTTATAGTGACAAAGTGAAGCTGTGCCCTAGTAAAACTCTGTTTCTTCAACTTCCCTTTCCCACTTGGAGACAACCAGTCTTGGTCAATATATTCTTCTTATACACGTCACCTTAGTACTATCCTTCCACGTCATACGTTTCATATTAAAAGTCAAACACTCCATCAATAGTGTTTTCTAAAAATTCAAAAAATAAAAAATAGTTAGATAAAATTTTCAAATAATAAGTTTAGAAACATAAAAAAATAAAAGGCTAATAAAAATTTATTTAAGTTTTTTAAAAATAAAAATATAACTACATATATACTTTTTTCTCTACTAGTTTAGTCAATAGTGTTTTCTAAATAAAAATTTTAAAAATAAAAAAAGATTTTGATAAAATTATCATTGAAAAGGTTTTTTTCTTTGATTTGCTAACTATAGTAGGAAACACTACTATAATAAAAAATAATAATTAGAAACATAAAAAAGTAAAAGGTCAATAGAATTTTATTTCAGAATTTTATTGCACTATTTAAAAAAGATTTATATTTAGAAAACAATATACTAATAGAAAAAAATGTCGTACTCATTGCACAAAATTCTAGCTTAAGTGAGGTCTGAGAGAGATGGATGTCAGTAAGCTCTACTCCCATTTTTGGAGAGGATGTTTCCAAGTCTCGAATTCACGACACATTACTTTAGATGATGACATTTTTATTTAAAAAAAACTTAAATAAAGTTCTATTAGTATTTTATTTTTTATGTTTCTAAACTTAATATTTGAAAATTTTATATAGTTATTTTTTTTTAATTTTAGAAAACACTATTTATAGAGAGAATGACATAATGGTCATAGTAAAGAATATATATGCCATTATAGTTTTGTCATGGGTCAAATTGTCCACTTTTGTAAGCTGAGGGACTAATTTGTTTTAAAAAAAAAATAGTTTAGGTGGTGTTTTTGTACATTGAGAAAAGTTTAGGGGAGGGACTTTGCACTTTTGCCTATTAAATATATTTTTTATTATACATGATCTTATTTTAATTTTTTTGTTCATATTTAAAAGATATATAATACTTCTATATATAAAGAATAATAAATTATTATTTAATTATATATATATTTTTTAAAAAACGTACACTAGGTTTAGCCCCAAATTATCCGAGTCTGCCCCTGGCTGTTACAGAGGGCTTTAAGGGATATATTGAAATTTGATGTTAAAGAAGAGAGAGGTGACAAAGGGCCGAGGGATGAGATGTAGTTGGGCAAGAGAAGAAAATGGAAGGTGAGATTGAAGAGCTGATTACAGAACAATTACAGAGATTAGAGATCGAGCAATTTCAGAGGAAGAGTTTTTGTTTGGACGGGAAACAAATTTTAGGTCAATGTGGGTAAACACCGTTAGCAAGGTTGGTTGCAGTCATAATTCAAAGATCCTTTAATTATGGTTGGGTCTGAGTTGATTTTTTTTTTACTTGAGCCCAACCCAACCCGAATTTGAATTTGAATTTGAATTTTATTTTTGTGTATAGATATATATATATTTACTCTGAATCTGCTATATATATTACAAATTATAGTCTGATTACTCATCCATTTGCTATTATATCATAAAATGTATTAGTCATATCTTTAATTATTTGAGTTGTGAAAAAGTTAAAGATTCTTCATCTTTTAGTCTTTCCAATAGTTATATCTAGTAGTGGTAGATGATGTATGATCCAAGCCCATAAAAATAAATAAGAAAGTAATTTATAAGTTGGGTAAAATTTGTAAAATATTTATACGATAAAGTTAGTATGACAATTCGAAATCTCAGACTAAATTACAAATCTAATTTCAACTCGAGCCAAAAAAAAGTTAAGAATAAGTTGGTTAACTTGAGTTAAAAATTGGATTAAGGTTAAACTTTTTGTACGTTGAATTGAGCCTTGTACCTCTAACACATCCAACTCATCCTAAATTGCATCATACATGTACATGTCCACATCCAACTCATCCTAAATTGCATCATACATGTACATGTCCATGTCCATGTCCATGTCCATGTCCATGTCCATGTCCGATGGTGGACTAGGTCTTGACTAAAAGCGGGCAGTACCACTATCATCAAAGGAAAAAAAAAATCCCATAACCAAAAATAATCATCTTAAGAGTAATAATTTTTATCCAATCTTATAACCCGGTTGTAATTATTGTTGAACTATTAAAAGCGTTTTTATTTTTTAAAAGAAAAATTGGTAAAAAAAAAAACTATTAAATGGTAGATAGTTTAGTTTAATGAGAGTTGGAGTTCCACAGGACATATGGTGCTGTGAATTTGGAAAAGAAAAGAAGAAGAAATTAAACTTTATATTTTCTTAAAATGCATTATGACTTATGAGCAAAAGTTATATATCTATCTATATCTATACATCTATCTATCTATCTTTACAAGTTTGCAATCATTTTTTTATAATGCATTTTAAATTTTTTATAATATTATTTATTACAATAAATATATGAAAATATAACTTTCATTAAACTTTTAAACAATTGGTGTTCTTTTATAATTATATTAATTTACTTTTCTTCCAAGTATTCTTTTTTTATTTTTTCTCTTAAACTTCATATCTTACAAACTCTTTTATTCCTCAAATTTAGAGAGAGAGTTAATAATAATTTACTAATAAACTTCTAATTCCTCACTCTTAAGAATTCTATGTGAACTAAATAATTAATTCACCAAAAAATTTATTTATAAGAATTTTATATGAACTAAATAACTAATTCAGAAATTTTAATAACAACTTAAACTTTACCCTCATGCTTAGCAATAATTAATTTGTATAATAATTTCAATTAAAATTATAAATCACGTGCGTTTTATTAGTATTTTAAGTAACTCTTTTTTTTAGACAATTTTATTCATTTTATTTTTTCTAAAGACAATATTATAAGCTTCACTATTCTTTGTTTCAACTAAACAAATCAAACTGGGAAATGGAAGACCTCTAGAAAGCAAGTTTGGTAATTGGTTCTATTAAAAGAACAAAGAGTTTCCAATCATTTTTTTTATAATGCCATTTTAATTTTTTTATAATGTTATTTATTATGATAAATATATAAAAATACAACTTTCATTAAACTTTTAAACAACAAGTATTTCTTTTCGAATTATATTTTTTAATTTACAGTCTCCTCCAAGTATTCTTTTTCTACTTTTACTCTTAAACTTCATATCTAACACAAACTCTTTTATTCTTCAAATTTAGTGAGAGAAAATTAATAATAATTGACTAATAGATTTCTAATTTCTCACTCTATTAATCACTCTTAAGAATTCTATGTGAACCAAATAACTAATTCACCAAAAACTTTATTTATAAGAATTCTATATGAACTAAATAACAAACTTATTAAGGACATAAACTCTACCCTTATGCTTAGCAATTATTAATTTGTATAATAATTTCAATTAAAATTATAAATCACTTCTCATATATTAGTATTTTTAAGTAAAAATTTTTTTTCTGAGACAATTTTATTCATTTTATTTTTTATAAAGACAATATTATCTCTCATTTAAAATCATATTATTATTAAATATAAGAATGTTTTATTTAAGGACATTATTGTAAAATTATTTTTAAAAGTAGTTTAAACAATATTATTACTAAACAAATTAAAAAATAATTTAATTATGAAAACTATTTTACATAATTACATCATCAAACACCAAACATATTTTTTACAAATTTTATAATCTTTTTATTTTATTTTATTACAATAGCAAGCCAAACGGGGCCGTAGCGATAGACCTGTGAAACCATTGCAGGCCGATTTCCTCCCTGGTTGATGCTTGAAAATCGTCATCACCGAGTAGTAGTAAGATAGAGAGAGAAGAGAGGAAGAGGTGAGAGAGAGAGAGAGAGAGAGAGATAGCCTATTTGGGGGCATGGTGGGGGTGGACTACTACAAGATTCTTCAGGTGGACCGAAACGCCAAAGACGACGATTTGAAGAAAGCCTATAGGAAGCTCGCCATGAAATGGCACCCCGATAAAAACCCTAACAACAAGAAAGATGCCGAAGCCAAGTTCAAACAAATCTCCGAAGCCTACGATGTATGTTATATATATGCAAATACACTCATACATCTATCTATATATATATATATAAACCCTAAATTCTTAGTTCTCGAACTTTTTTCTTTTAGTATCGTTTATGGATTTATTCTCTTTGGGTCGTTTGTACTAAATATTCTTAGGTTTTGAGTGATCCACAAAAGCGAGCGGTCTATGACCAGTACGGTGAGGAAGGATTGAAGGGACAGGTGCCACCTCCTGGCACTGGTGGCTTTGGCGGAACATCCAACGGTGGTGGTCCGACAACGTTCCGATTCAATCATCGCAATCCTGATGACATATTCTCCGAGTTTTTTGGATTTTCGAGTCCATTTTTTGGACAGATGGGTGATATGGGAGGGTCTCGTGCTAGCACTTCGGGTTTTCCGAGGAGTGTGTTTACTGATGATATATATGCTTCATTTCGTGGTGGAGGCAGTGAGGGGTACGGTAATGTGCCACGGAAGGAGGCACCAATAGAGCGGACGTCGCCGTGTAGCTTGGAGGATCTGTACAAGGGCACTAATAAGAAGATGAAGATTTCCAGAGATGTTATTGACGCTACTGGGTAAGCTACAAGGTCGTCAATCTTAATTGTTTAGTTTTTGAGTTAGTTATTTATCATCTATGATATATGGAGTGTTCAAAAACAATGAAGCTCAGATTTAGGATTCGAGTCTGACACATCTGATTGGACATGCACCCACTATTTCAAGTTTCCTTTTATTGCATTATTGCTTAAAAATGAGTGAGGTGTCTATGTTGAACACTCTTATGTCACATAGAATCATTATTTTACTCTAGCAAATAAAAGAAGAATTTTAAATTTTTAAGTAATATGAATATTTAGCTGTATCCTAGGTCTTTGGCTTTGGGGATTTGATAATCTGAGACTCAAACGCATATTTGCACCTGACACGTAGAGTTCATGTAACACATTATTATTTGTGCATGAAGAAGTTACTTTATTTGGCTTCAAATGAGTTATCGATGTGTGGAATGTTGTATTTAGCTATACTATGCGATTTGATGCATTGCAAAAGTTTAAGATTTAACTGGAACTGTAAGCCTGGTCATATTCTTGCAATAGAGAGTCTACACTGCTTATAGTAAATTGCTTTTCAGGCATTGAGGATTGACAAGGAATTTACTACTTAAAACAAATATAACTTCATCCACATAGTACATGAAAATGAAATAGTTGTAGACAATGTTACCGCTAAAACTTATTGATCATCACTTGCAAGTCATTTTCTATCAAATTTGCAGTGTCTGTTTTTTTGTACTTCAGAGAGTAACTTTATTATGCCTATTTCCTTGCGGAACCTGTCATAAACTTCATATTTTTGTGATTTACTTGCTTTTTATGAATTTTTATGGAGATGCACAAACTTAAACATGGACAGCAATATAGAGGTTTAGTATATGTAGTTGTGACCCTGTGTCTAGAGTTAACGAACTTTAGTCCAACGCATGACAGTGTTGAAGCAGTGACACTTGCATCCTTGTGCATGATATATATACACCTTATATATATATGAAGTTTCCTTCTTCAGCTATAAGTTATTCTTTTGTTCTGTGTCTGTTAATGAAAATTGTGGGAAAAGAAAAGAATGCAGGTCTTCTTACAATACACTTTTTTAAAACTGAACCTGAAATTAGATATTTAGTTTTCATTTCTTTCCTATAATCTTGAAAGCTCTTTATGTTTTGTGTATTTTTTATATTTTTTAAAATAGTTCTTGTATAAGAAAAGAAATATAATAATTGCTGATGTGATGCATTAACCATGACTGTACTTTGTTTTTGTGTTTTGACCTTATGCTTGTTGAATTCTCATCTGACTTGTGGTATCACAGAACTGATATATATATATTTGGTGTGGAAAATTATTCAAATGTTTTCCCAATTTTTCGTAGAGAGATAAACACATTTATTATACATACTTCTATTTTATTTTAACCTTTTTGGAGAACATTAATCTAAGTGATTGTGTTGATAAAAATGATGATTGTGTTTATGGGTAGAGTTGACTAAGTAAATACTCGGAACTGCTACATTAAAGAGGGTCATGCTGTGGCGAAACATTAACTCAGTTGTGCTTATCTAGGTTCCATCTTCCTGTGTATAAACTATAAATATTAAGATATTGATTTTTCTAATTATGCTGTGTAATTCTATGTTCATGTGAGTTGTATTTATTAAAAAATTATAGTTTTATTAGGTGAGGAGGCAAAACTTGGATTATACTCTAATAGCCTGCATCTTTAAATTAATCGATTTTTTCTTCAATTCTTCTAGATATATAAAAAATGCTAGCTGTTGGAAGGTCAGATAGTAGTCGGGAATACAATATTTAACACACTTTTCATGAATACATTCATTCTATCAGTACAGTTTTTCTTTTTTCCTAAATCTTACCTCTACTCCATAAGCAATTCAAAAAGTATCAAACTTGAGCTTTGGGCAAAAGTTCTGTGGTGCCTAAAAGTACTTTTTTGTGCCTACCAAAAACTGCTAAAACTGATAGTAGGGGTAATGCCTCTGTTTTTTTTGTACAGGGTGCTTATTTTTTCTATAAAATTGTCTTTCTCAAGAAAATACAGCTAAAACTAAAAGCAGTTGTAGCCTGCTGAACCACAACAGCAAACGGAAACTGAGTTTAGTCTTGGTGCTTTTGGTACTCAACTATCTTTTAGCGGGAGGTGGAAATGTTAGACCTGTTTTTTATATTATATTCAAGTAAAGACTGCTCTGGATCAAATTACGTTGTTCTTTTTTCTCTTGTTTCACAATTCTGTTATGACCTGTCTGGTTGTTGCACTTGCACCCGACATGTTCAGTAATTTAAATTGCTATATAGTTACAGATAAAATCTCTTATCAAGTTTCTTTGGTTATATGGTTGGTTCAAAATGAAAAAAAAGTGTTCATATCATTACGAAACGAAGTATGCATATTGTTGCTAAAATGTCCACCTTCATATGGAACTGTATGTGGTGGGGCATCTTTTTTGTTGGGATCATGGGCTGGGTTGCTGCTACATTAGTCGGATTTTTTTGGAATTTAGTAGAATTTGGACCGTCTTATTGGTCATGGTAGAATTCCTCATTTTAATTTTGTACTGTCTTTTTATCTTTTCTTGTTGGGGCTTTGAAGTCTTAATGGATTATTGTATAAAGGGCGATTTTCCTCTCTCTTCTCTTCTAACATTTGTCTATATCTATACAATCTCTTACTTATTGTTGAGTATACAGAGCTCTACTTATAGAATGTTTTGGGCTTGCTTCAATTGAGAAACAACAGCGAGTCTCTTTGTTCTTTTTCTCCTGCAAAACTACCTGTGATAAAGAAGGCTCTCCCCTTTTGGCTTTGTGTGGTTTCGGCCCAAAAGACTCCTGTTTAGTGATAGAAACATATGGCACAAATTTGGGATCAAATGTTTCCTACCTCATTCGTTTTTGTTGCTCCACACTTATAGCACTTATAGATGGGACGTATTTGTTGCTCCACACTTGCCCCCAAAAAAAGAGTAAATAAATCAAAGAAGAATATTAAAGATATTGATATTTGGCTGTGTCCTTATGTATTGGGCTTGGGGGTTTGATACACACACTTCACACGTAGCTGAGTCCATGTAACAAAAGGCATATGAAGGTAAAAAGTGGTTAGTGAGCAAATATGGTTAATTCAAGATATTTGGCAGGCATTGAAAATGCATTTGTTTTCTCTCTTTAGTGTCCCTTGTTTGGATTGTTGTTCCATCAAACTGGCCTATTTTCCATAAGAATGGTATACATGCTGATTTGCGCATCTCATGCAAAATTGGAAACCAGAGAGAGATGAGACGAATCTGAATGTGAGAAGATGATGGTCGTGACCGATGATAGATATATACACACACATATATTCAGCTCCAGCTTACCTAAATATATAAATAGATATAGAAGCCCTATATATATGAGATAAGAGATGTATGAAGCGTGTTTGGGAAATATAAGTAAATGAGGGTATAGTTGTAAACTTTCCATATAATCGGGGCGGGAAAATGACATACATGGCCCTGTCCCGAACCCGGTTCCAGTTGAAAATATTTATCTCAAATCCGCCCCTTACCATTTGTATGCTAATCATACCCACCCCTAGGGCGGGGTGGAAACACTGCGGGGCGGGCCAAATTGCCACCCCTAGTCTAGTTATAAGCATCTGATTGAGGAGCTGCAACTGTTGAAAAATGTCATTATTGGGTGGTGGTCCCCTCAGATTAAATATGGAACTAACCTCCAACTTTATAGCATGAAAGGGCTGGCCTAGGAGGCCTAGACACGGAATCTGTGTTTTTCCACTCGTCAACCCAAGTTTTTTTCATTGGACCAAGTAATATACCTTTCAAATTCCATTACAAGTAATATGTATTTGTTGCAGTGTTTTATGAGTTTCTATTCACATATAGTTAGAATGAAATATATATATATATATTGTGCAATAAAAATCTACAACCTTTTTCCTTCAAAAGATTTGTATCAAGGTCTTGAACTCTTCATTGTTAGACTGAAATCTTCGCTGTTATTACTGTATATGTTGTGCTCTTATTTCTTCTTTTTCTTTTTCTCCCCCTTCTTTTAGCTAATAATGATTTGTTTCGCATTGGGATTATGTTTTTCCAGAGTTATGTGCTCTTGCTCATTCTCGTGAGTCCGACTTGGGGGATTATACTGCCAAAGAGTAGCAAAGCATAATAGACTAGTAGTACTGGTGGCAGAGAGATCCGATTGGCAAGCTAGATATATTTTAAACCAATCTGTTTATAATTGTTTGTACATAGATGTTATTTTTTCAATTGATATTTAATTATTGAATTTCTCTTTTGTCCAGGAGACCCACCACAGTTGAAGAAATTCTTACAATTGAGATCAAACCAGGATGGAAGAAGGGAACAAAAATTACTTTTCCAGAGAAGGGACATGAACACCGAGGTGTTATACCCTCAGACCTCGTCTTCATTATTGATGAGAAGCCTCACAGTATCTTCAAGAGGGATGGAAATGATCTCATTGTTACACTAAAGATCTCTCTTGTGGAAGCTCTGACAGGTTACACTGTGCTGCTGACAACCCTTGATGGGAGGAATCTGACAATTCCCATCAACGCTGTTATCAGCCCTACCTATGAAGAAGTTGTTAAAGGAGAGGGAATGCCCATCCCCAAGGAACCTTCCAAAAAAGGGAACTTGAGGATTAAGTTCAATATCAAGTTCCCTTCCAGGCTTACTTCAGAGCAGAAAACTGGTATGAAACGGTGGTTAACATCTTCATGAATGCTAGCGGTAGAGCTCTCTTCTACCAAGCTGCTACCTTTATTCTAGGAAAGAAATTCATGCATTACTGAATTAGGGATTTTATCAGGACGGTTTCAAGTTAGCATTTTTTCATTATTTATATATATATATATATATTGTTTTCCATGTTGGTGCTCTCTCTTTTATTTTCCAGTCTTCTGAGAGTTAAATTTCCTCTAGCTGATGACCGGACGATTATTTGGCAATTGACATCTCAAAACATTCATAGCCTTTTCAAAATTGAGTTCTACTTTTGAAGCCAATGATGAAAGAGCACATCATACTGAAGAACAAAACAGGTGCTAAAACACTTTGATTTTGGTGTCACCAACAATTGCCATACCCTGATGCAACAAGAGAATCCATTGATTGGACAAAGTGGCTGAAATAATGCTATCTTGTTGGAAAACTATTTGATAAATTGACGCGAAAGGGATTTAACAGCTAGCATGTAGACCCGATAGAGCAGTCTCCATAGATTTTGAGAGGTAATCTTCATGGTTATTGAGTGGGCTTGTATATGTAATGAATTTTCATTTGGAGAAGTCTAAAAACGTCACATGTGAGAGAGTCGAAGTGTCGGTGTCAATATGTATATCACAACTCTTTTTCTTTTTGGACCATAGTATTTAGGCAGAATTGCTATGCATACACTTCAATTCTGGTTTTTGCTTGTTACTTTAGTTTGAGAAAACAGAATAGAGTTAAATATATTGAAGTGTAAGAATATGCTTTGTGGCTGATATGTATGTGAAGGTTCCCTTATTAGCCCCTTTTTTTTTCCCATTTAAATCACTGTGGAAATGCAATTATCCTGAGGAAGCAAAGAAAACGATATGGATAAAAGCAGTGTTCATTTCGAGGAATGGATGCAATGTTGGTCAATTTTCCTATAAAATTGGTGTGCATGCAATATGTTGGCTGTGGTGAAGTCTTTCATTAGATTGAGTACAAAGTCTTTACTGGACAGTGGACGCTATAGCACTTCGATCTTACAATTTTTTGTCACTCTATCAATATGCCTTTAGAGATAGTGCAAACGTGCTATTAGTGCAATATCTCTATGGATTCTAATGATAAGGACATTAAGTGCATTATTCATATCCTTCATATAAAAAATGATTTGATAATAAGTGCTTGGTGCTATGTCATTCTTAAACAAATAAAACTAATGATTTGATAATAAGCGATAGTACTCTTAGCTATATATGTATATTATATTACCTTTTACACTCCGTCTTCTGAGATTTTTTTCCTATATTATCATGCTCTTAAAAGATTGAAAGTCTCACATGAGAACATTGGACCATCTTAGACCTATAGTGCTTAGCACACCTTTTCATCTTATTTCTTTTAAATTGGAAGGTGGGATTCAAGTTTCGCCCCCCCCCCCCCCCCCCCCCACACACACACACACACACATTACATTTAAGCACTGTGTTTGAATCTCTTTAAAAAAAAATGAAGATCTAATGATCAAAAATGCTTAAAAAACTAATCTTACGATTTAAAATATCTATACATATTTACGGTTTAAAATAACTTTATCTACGATCAAACGGTCACGATTTACTCACTACATTTACATATAAATTCACATTCATATACACATCTATCTACCCTCACATCTAAAATAATATTATAATTTTTATAATATGTGCCAATATATATATATTTACTTAATTTTTTATTTTGTATGATATATGTGACAAGACAACGAATCCTCATCAAATCTTTACTTCATGTATATTTTTTATTCTTTCTAGGTCAAATCTTTCTTTAAAAGTTGTTACAGAATTAAGTATAACATTTATGATATATTTATTATAACAATTAGTGGACGTTTACAAAACTTTAAACGTAAGAGTTTAGGATAATGGTGCACAAACATAAATTATTTTCAAAAAAACCTTATACGAGTCAAAGTATGAGAGTAACGTTTTTATTGCATACAGATAACATCTACGTAATTTTAACGGCATGTTTTAAATGCAGAGTAAAATTGAAATGCTTATATCACATTCAAAAGATAGAGATAATTTATTAAATGGAACACACAAACCAATACTCCAACCAAGTTGTCAAAATAAAGTTTCCTAACTACTCCAAAATATATGTACAATTATTTGAAGGCCCCCCAAATATAAATTATTAAAATAATAAGACATCAAAAGACTCAAGGTTCACATGCAAGTAGTATAGGCCAGCACACATAGTATCAAATAAGGTAGAGAGAGAAACAAGAAATAAATCACACTTCGGTTTCATTTCTTCACTCTCTATATAGTTATATATATATATACACATATACATACGTACTGCCTTATCTCTTCTATTTGCCATTCTATACAGAGGAAAGCTCGAAAGCTTTCCTCTGTTTCGATTCGAACCGCAAGACTATAAAGGAAAGAGCCATGTTTGTGTGCCGACACATTCCAGGTCTCGAGCCTTCTCACAGCGATTCCATCGAACCAGCGGACAAAGAACAATGGCGGAACAGATGGCTGAGTAATCGAAACGGAGCTGGTGGCTTTGCCTGTGTTTCTTTGGCGGAGAAGAGAGAGGAGAGAGAGTTCGCGCCCACGATGGCGCAGCTCTTGGAGCATCCACTGTCTTTGGTTGCGTTGGTGCCTAGAGAGGCCGCGCTGTTCGCAGCCGGTGCGGTTGCCGGCGCCGCCGCGAAGACCGTCACGGCACCGCTTGACCGAATCAAGCTTCTCATGCAGGTGTGGTTCCTTTTGCCCCAAATTTTCACATTTTCACTTGTGTTAGAGCAATTTAATCTTGGACCATTGGCTAATTTAGTATTTTATTTTGTTTGCGAATATAAAGCTATCACTTCATTCTCTGTGAATTATGATGCTAATTCATGGTCTTTGTACTGCTTTTGTTCTGGAAAGCACTGTCATGGCATATGGGGATGTTTGTGATTATGAACAAAATGGTGGATTTAATGAATGCAGTTTTTTTTTGGTTGAAATAGGGTATTTAGGGACTCTCAATTAGTACATATATTATTCTCTAGTCTTGCGGAACTAAAACAGCTCCATTCTTCATTGTTACGAGTTTTATTATAATTATGAGTTAGAATAGTTTTCTGGCTTGTTTAGCTCTTAGTTAAAATTTGAATATACAGTCCTTCTTCAGACAAAGATAAATATGTATGGTATAAGATTTTATTTTATTTTTGATAAGTAATATGTATATTGTATAGTATAAGGTGATGTTCACAGAACACCTGTGATCATAGTGTATCCAGATGGAGGAAGAGGGAGAAGTTAGGATTATGAAAGATGATGGATTGGTGGAGGTAAATATTGCATTTTCACCCATTAACTAGAAATACTATGAATAACTATAAGGCTTTTTCCTAGAAAGATAACAGAATTTCTATGGTGACCGACCTTTGCATAAGAAAAAGCAAATAGAAAAGAAAATATCTTGAGAATGAGAACAATAAGCACAAAATGTTTTGAGCCACCACAAAATGTTGGTGCTTTCTTTTGCCTTCAGAAGATGATTGGCACTTGCTTATTCCTTCTTGCATGTACAACACTGTTTTAAAAAAAAATTCTCCCCCCATCACCTTAAACTATCACCAGTCAATAATCACAGCAAATGTAATTATAAGAAGGAAAAAAAAATCACATCAAAGGCAGCTAACCACATAACGAAGGAAACCTTGGAAGGCACCTTAATCATCTTGAAAGCTTTCTAAATGAATGTTATCTTCCCTCCATAATTAACTGTACCCAAAGAAAACTTGCCATTTTTTAGCCTCATTCCATCTTAAAAGCATCGATCAACTCAAATTCCCAGTCCTTTAAGGCCTAGAAGAAGGCTCTATACCCCATTGAGAAATCTGATGTGATCAGAGTCTAACACAAGTTTCTTTTGATGCAACGTGATAGATTTGAAAAAGAAGCCCTCATAGTGGTTCCTGTACATCATATTTCTTGCCAAAATATCACTTTATGCCCATCCCACATCACAAAGCTAAGTAATTTGGAGAATCTACCCCGTCCCTGTCCCTTTTGAGAGTCCAACATCATATGAATACGACACTTCCGTTGAAGTCCATCCTTCAACCACGCCCAAATTTACCCCCACTCTCGCCTCCACAAAATATCCTCCTCCAAAATTTTGTTAATTGCTTTAATTTTCTTGTGCTCATACCTCCCACCTAAATAGTGGTGCAAACATATTTTCAAGCAACAAAATGTTACTTGAAGTCCTCTCCAATACCTCCCCACAAGAAATCCCTCATGAACTTCTCTAATCTCATACAAAAGAGACAACAATGGTAAAGATCGACACAAAGTAGGTAGACAAGTTCATGACGGTGCTTCTTATTGGATTAAGCTTGGCACGAAAAGTGTTGTCTCTTTCAGGACACGAGTCTTCTCTCAAATCCTTCCACAATTGAGTTCCAAACCAAACTGGCATTAAAAGACAAACCAAGGGCCAAACCTAAGTAGGAGGAGGGAGGTATGCTGCCCTACAACCCAAATTCCTTGCTAGTTTGAACTCCATATCCCTTATCTATGAAGCACGGACACTTCTATAAGGGGACGTACTTGTATCTTGTATATGTCAATTACAACACTTCTCAGACACTCCTATACTTCCTAAATGTATCCGTAGTTTTTTAAATAATTTTTTTTTTATTTATTCTAACACGCATTAGATACTTCTTTGATACTTTTAGATACTTTGGGACACGTATTTAACAAGTCTTGTAACTTTTTCTAGTATAATATCATTGTACAATTGTTAATGTTTGTTTAGAATTTTTTCCAACAAGAAGTATTGAGATAGATATCATGACTAATTTTGGTCCAAAATTTATCTATGCAATATAACTCTCAACTCTAAGCTTATTTGTCATAATCTTTATAAAAAAATGTTAGAAACCATATATATAACATGAAAAATAATAATTATTTAAATTTATCCAAAGATACATACATACATATATATTTTTTATACGTATCTACATTAGAATAATATATGTATTGCCGTGTCCTTGCTTTATCCATGTCCTATTTTGTAAGAATTTACCGTATCACCATATCCATGTCTTGTCGTGTCCGTATTTGCAAAGCTAAGGAAAAATAGTAGAAGTATTTGTGTCACCTCAAAACACTACAGGATATAACAAAAGTACTTCTACTACGTTTCCTTAACTCTGCAAAACATGATACTGTTATTAGCAAACCAAGTAAAAGAAGATGAGATAGGAAATTTTCCGATGACAACAACCAACCCTATCAACATTCTTTTTGACATCCTGCTCAGCACCTCTGAAACCATGATGGAAAGAAAAGGAAAGAGAAGGTCTCCCTGCCTTGAAAGAAGCCTGTTAGGGAACCATTTAAAAGAGTGGAGAAACACACAATTGAAATTTGTTCCTTCATCCACTTCCTTTACCTAGCCCAAAACCCATATTCTCCATGGCATGAAGAAAGAACCTCAATTGCCATGATCATATGTCATCCCATTGTCCAACTTGCAAACAAGTCATGCTTCGCCACTGTCCCACTACTCATCCTAGACTTACTTGCTACAATGCATTTTCTCACCCTCTTTGTTTCCTCTAGCTATCTTCTTCGACAAATTGTTTAAATTTCCTTAATACTCTTCACCTTTATATAAATTCACTGAGATCTTCTTTGGAAAATATTTATTTTGGATGTGTTTGACATCTGCTCTTTTCTTTAAATGATTATTTTACTTCTTTGCTGATTTTTTATCCAAGCTAACTTTTTTCTTGTGCATGTCTACTTGTTGTCAGATTTTGTTGTTAAGAGGGTCAATTTATTAGTTACTTTCTTGTGAAATAGGATCTGGCAATTTGCTTTTAAAAGCCGGCTGTAAATGTTCAAAGAGGAACCTTGAAAAGGCTGTACTTGATTCCAAACTTTTGAAAGCAAAATAAAAAATAAAAATTCAGTTAAAGAATTTTATTGTAATATTATTTTTCATAGATGTCAAATTCAAAGATAACCTACTGAAAATTGAAGTAAGGATTATTCTATCACAGACCTCTTTCTCAATAGAAAGGGGCTTCTTTGGAACCAGTCTAGTTTTTGTTGTTGTTTTTCTTCTTTTCTTCAGTTTTCTCTCTCTTTTTTCTCTCTAGTGTAGCAGGCACAATTATGGGACATTTTCATTTCAAACTTAAAGAATGATCTGAGTAGTTGATCAATCAACTTTTCTTTAATTGTATGTATAAATATGTATTATTTGTTTTTTTTTTTCCTTTTCTTCTTTTGTCTGTGCATCAATTCCTTAGCATTTTATCTGCTAGTTTCATGGGGGATTGTTTCTTTGTAGTCCCAATTGACCTGGTCTGTTTGCAGACTCATGGATTACGAGCTGGGCAGGAAAGTGCAAAGAAGGCAATTGGATTCATTGAGGTATGTTTTTGTTCATCTTACCAATTCCTAGTTATGTCCGCTTGCTGCAACATATAACAGATTCCATGTGTTTTTTTTTTTATAGTTATACCAGTTAAATATTGTCTTTACTTTCTATCAATACTTTGTTGAGCCATTTTGAACTTTACCACATTACTATTTCCTAGGTTGGTTCTCATTCGTATTCATTTTTCTGTGTTGCAATGAATGGGCAGCCATGTCATTGATGGAATGCAACAATTTCATCAATTGAAAATTAGCATGTGTAATATAACTACAGTTGTCAACTGCTGGATGTATTAGTACACTGGGTAATGCACTTTGGTATTTGTACATTCTCCATCTTCTTTTACAATCTTGATTTGGTCATTTCTTACATGTACGCCACTTCCCCTTCTAATTATGGTCTTATTTTGCTTCTTAAACCTCCCTTGCTTAGGCAAGAATCAAGATTCGGACTAAGGCTATGTTTGGTATGCAGGTATGGAGTGAAGTGGGAATGGAATGAGAATGATGTAGGAATGGAATGGTCATTCTCTTTCTACTATTTGGTTGCAATCATGGGATGGTCATTTCCATTCTCATGTGTGAATAGAATAGTTTAAAACTCAGAATTAAATGATTTTTAAATTAATTTCATCAAGATTCGGACCTAAGGCTATGTTTGGTACGCAGGTATGGAATGCAATAGAGAATGGAATGAGAATGATGTAAGAATGGAATGGTCATTCTCATTCTACTATTTGGTTGCAATCATAGGATGGTCATTTCCATTCTCATGTTTGGATAGAATAATTTAAAACTCAGAATTAAATGAGTTTTAAATTAATTTCATCAGGATTCGGACCTAAGGCTATGTTTGGTACGTAAGTATGGAATGCAATAGAGAATGGAATGGTCATTCTCATTCTACTATTTGATTGCAATCATGGGATGGTCATTTCCATTATCATGTTTGGATAGAATAGTTTAAAACTCAGAATTAAATGAGTTTTAAATGAATTTCATCAAGATTCGGACCTAAGACTATGTTTGGTACGCAGGTATGGAATGCAATAGAGAATGGAATGAGAATGATGTAGGAATGGAATGGTCATTCTCATTCTACTATTTGGTTGCAATCATGGAATGGAATGCAAGAGAGAATGGAATGAGAATGATGTAGGAATGGAATGGTTATTCTCATTCTACTATTTGGTTGCAATCATAGGATGATCATTTCCATTCTCATGTTTGGATAGAATAGTTTAAAACTCAGAATTAAATGAGTTTTAAATTAATTTCTCCAAATTATCCTTGTTAACAAAAATTAAATTAATAGAGTGACATATATTTGTGTTATATAATTAAAATATAATATTATTTATAATATGATATATATCATAATATATTTTATGTAATGCTATAATATATTATAATGCAAAAAAATATTTTTTATTTGATTTATTATTTTTCTATATATTAGTAATATATTTGATATGAAGTGTTTATAACATGTATTATGTAAGTTCTTATATAACCTATATAATGTATCTATCATATAATTATATATTATGATAAAATTTATATTAAATATAATCTTACTTATCAAAAAATATATATATTAATATCTAAAATTTTATGTATTATTAATAATTTATGTATATTAAATTATGAATATATAATGTTACAAATATTATATGAATTATGTTATATTTTTATTATGTATTACATTATGTATATTCCTGATAGTATTTTTATTATAATACATTATACAATATATGACATTTATTTTATATAAAATGCGTATTTTACATATATTTAATAATTTATTAATACTTAGAATATCATACATTACTATTTATTTTTATAATATTTTGTTACACATATTAAATCATTTTAATTATGATTTAATATATAATAGTATAAACAATTTTTTTACAAAAAATATTTATTAATATTATATATGATTTATATATTTCTATTGTATATAATTTTATATACTATATTTATATATATTTTTAACATAAATATTATATTATATCATACAATATTATTTATTTTTTATATAATATATCATATACCAATGTTACATTATTTATAATATTTTGTTATAAATTATGATTTAATATATAATAATATAAACAATTTTTTTACAAAAAATATTTATTAATATTATATATGATTTATATATTTCTATTGTATATAATTTTATATACTATATTTATATTATTTTTTTACATAAATATTATATTATTATTAATTTTTAATATTAATATTTTATTTAATATATTATATGTTAAATATATTGAATATATCACATTATGTACATACATAATGTATACATATGTATTTATATACATGTTTAATGAGTGCGCTTTTGTCTTGACATATTTTGATTTCCTAATGGAATGAAATGCTCATTTCTTAACTTTTGAAGAGGAATGGTCATTCCAACATTTCTTGGGAATGATCATTCTAAGGAAACGGTCATACCTATTTTGTTGTGGCCTACCAAACACGAGAAAGGGAATGAAAAGTTGGTATAAGCATTTCATTCCATTCCATTCTAGTGTACCAAATATAGCTTAATTTCTTTATAATTTTTTTTCAAAAGCCTTTCTTGTCTCCCATGTTGTGTTATATGGACTCTCCTATTCCCCCCATCGAAATGTTTATGTCAACACGACATGATATTGTTAAGGATATGGTTTATGTTATGTGTCTAACCCAAACTTGGATCAGACACTATTGTACTCTAAACATAATGCGCATTTAAAGCGATTCTTTCTAATGCCCTAAATTGAGCTTAGCTCCGTTACCGAGCCTTGTTCCGCTTCGGATGACTCTCTATCTATATCATCTTCTTCAGGGCCCAACACCTCTTCTACTTCTGAAATAGCGTTTGATACAACGGTTGTGTCTAAAATTGATGATCTTTCTTTGGCTTTAGACTTGGGGTTTGGAATTGAGACCACACCCTAGCCCAACCATCTGGGGGCTTACCGATGCCTTTATTTCGGAGCGGTAACCAAGCCTTCTCGTCTATCGGACGCATCTCCTCCATCTATGTTATTATGAGACTTCCTTTTCCACGCATTATAACTCTGACCTTAACCCGAGCCAGCCGCCACAGTTCTCTATTCAAACTAAGCTCTAGCCCTAGCTTCAACAACTTCAGCCCTAGATTAAGCTGAGGCTAATCCTGAAGCTCATTCTTCTGTGTATGTCGTATGCTCGCTCTTGTTTCGGGAAAACTAGATTGTTGGTCAGAAAGATCCTTCTTTAAACTATTATGAAACTGAGTACCTAAGAAAGAGGCACTAAAGCCATCCTTTCACACCGACCTTGGCTTCTAGACCTGGAACAGCCTTAGCCTCTTTAACGGCTTGTTCCCTTGCCTTTCCTTCTTTATAGCTTAGTGCTTCTTTCCCTTGGCTTTCACACGGCTTTGCAACACTTAACTTATTAGATTAGAGTTAGAGTAGCACTTGGAAGAAGAAGAAAAAGGAATCAAATTTAACAGGAGAGAAGAGTTTACTGCTTTTGAAATAAATGGAGATCCTTTCTTTCACCACATGACATTTAATTAAATTTTAGTTGGGTATATCCTTAAGAAAAATAACATTATAATTACGTTATCTTATACTATGTAATTTATTTAAACATGCAGGACATTTATTCGTACCCACTCCCAAATTTTAGAGACATTTCAAACCAAGTATCCATATCCTAAGATAAGACATGGAGTAAGAAGGTCCAACACCTAGACACTTACCAACTCTCGATACGTAGTCAAGTCCATGTGACATAGCTTCTAAATTGTCCCTATGACAATGCTTTGGACTTCTATTCCATTTTGAGATCATGTATTTCTTTCATTCATCATCAAGGATTTGGATGGTCGAGTGTTCTTTGAGTGTTGATTATCATTAATCCTAGTACAAGGAGTTCAACGCATTAACACATTCACACAACAGTTCAAGAATCGGATGACTAGTAAAGGAGATCAAATCACAAGTTGAAGAGCGGATCTCATGAGGAGCGGATTCATTGATAGTCAACAGCAGAATTCGTGGAAGAACATCTGGGCATGTCTACACCAGAGCTAATTAGGTGATTCTAGGGTGAGAATCTATTACCTAGGGTTGTAAACCTTTCTTCTTATGGTGGATTTGATATTCCTAGATTAGGTCCTGTGATTTTTCTCCTATAGGGTTATTTACGTAAAAATTGGTGGTGTAGTATGGATTCTTTTATACTATTTTTACATGCTTGGTTAGTTGTGGTTTAAATTTCAGTTATTCAAGTTAGTTAAAATTTGAATTTTTGTTAAGTTAGTTATTTTTTATTTCGCTCCTATTCACCCCTTCTAGGTCTAGTTCGGGGTTCATTAAAAGTATTGGTGTCTTGGGTGCCGGTCCCATCCCTCAACGTGTTCTATGTGATAAAAAAAAAAAAAACTGTTACTATGTGATAAATTCTGCAAGTTTACTGATGGTGCCTACCTGGACATGAATTATAGGCCATAACATTGATAGGGAAGGAAGAAGGAATCAAAGGATACTGGAAAGGCAACCTTCCTCAGGTTCTTTGCATCCTCCACTTTCTATATGAGCGGGATAAGAATTTTCTAATTAGTATTTCAAAAAAAATTTCCCAAGTTTTCAGGTAAGATTTCTATTGAGTTCAACAAAAATTCATGTCATCTATTGCAGGTGATACGCATCATACCTTATAGCGCTGTTCAGCTGTTTGCCTATGAAACGTACAAGGTAATAGAGAGATAGTTATAATAATATCTTGTCCCCGTTATATTTTTATTTAGAGTTGATAATTTAAAAACATCTGACTTGTATTTTACATTCGATTTGCTAGAAACTTTTTAGGGGAAAGGATGGTGAGCTTTCTGTTATTGGCAGACTTGCGGCTGGTGCTTGTGCTGGCATGACTTCAACTTTTGTTAGTAATATAGCAAATGATTTTACCTTTCAATTCTACCTTTTGGTTTATCTGTATTGTTTGGGTTCTTCTTCTTTTCTTTTTTTTAAAATTTTCTTTTCGGGCTCTATTTCCATTTTTTATATATGTCTATATATGTATTCAGATCTTTGATTCTTTGACTCTTTCTCTTCAGGTAACCTACCCTCTAGATGTCCTAAGGTTACGATTAGCAGTTGAGCCAGGGCACATAACTATGTCTCAGGTAAGATAGACCAACTTAAATTGTATTTATGACAAGGAAAACTCCATATATGAAGATGAATTCCAATTAACTGTTTTCAGGTTGCCTTGAGCATGCTAAGAGAGGAAGGAGTCGCATCATTTTACAATGGTCTTGGACCTTCTCTTATTGGAATAGCACCTTACATTGCTGTGAATTTTTGCATTTTTGACTTGTGAGCTTACTCATCCGAGAAATAATCTTTCTACAGCTTAATGAGGAAAAACACAAATAGAGTCTCTTTTTCATAGAACTTGAATGTACCTGATGAATTTCAGGGTGAAGAAGTCATTGCCAGAGAAGTATCAGAAGAGGACCGAAACATCTCTAGCAACAGCTTTGGTGTCAGCTACTCTTGCCACACTCATGTGCTATCCCTTGGACACAGTGAGAAGGCAAATGCAAATGAGGGGTACACCTTACAAGACAATTTTCGATGCCTTTCCAGGTAAATCGATGCTACTAGTTACTAATAATGGTAAACTAACGACCATAAATTGTATTGTCATTGAATGTGGATAAGTTTTGCATAAAGGATGCTGTGAAATAAGTTTGAAGCATTCTATTTTGACATTCATTTGTGTTTGTAAGATTGAAAGAAAAAAAATTCTTGGTCTTAGGATTAAATCTTTAGTATATAAGTTGGATAGCTTAAAAAGATTGGAACACTCTGGGAGCTGCAATAAGCTGTCCCCTTTGAATTTCATCGGTCAGAAATTAACATGGTTGGTGATTCTTAAAATTCTCTTCAAATTATGAAGGTGTTTAAGTAGTTTTTCTTCCAAGTATGAAGATACCATACCAGCTTTTATGACTTCCTTGCAAATCATGTGGAAAATTTGAATTAATTTTCGGGATATATATGGTTTTATGTCTTTACATTATTGAAGATTTTGTCAAGCGTGTAGTATTGCTCTCTTGTGCCCCATGATTTATTCCCATGTTAGTGCGTGACCCTGACGCTTGGGTCAGGTATGGGTCCTAAACCTTTGTGTTCAGAAGGTGTGGGATGAATTTACGTTTACTGGAATACAAACCTCATAATAAAAAAATTAAAAATCCACAATAGCCAATATGACAAATCCTTTCCAAAAAAACCTGATTATTGTTACGCTGGAAACTTGATGTGGTATCTGGTAGAAGTATCTTTCTCTTTCCATCTCTTCCTTTAATTGAGTACAACCAATTCCCACTTTCACCCTAGTTAGCCAGTACACATCTATAAAAGGATAAATGGGGGAGTGAGCTTGGATACTCAGCAAGGAACAACATCTAGTTCTCCAAACAATTAACAAATTTAATTGTCTTAGTCGTCCAATGCTAATCACATCATTCAAATCATAGGACAACAATCACACAAGTTAGCACTTAGAACAGCAGAAAAGAAATGTAATACTAGGGATTAGGTATGGTCCTTGATTCAAACGATTCTTTATTTAGCACTAGATTATTTTTTGGCAGCAATTACAGGTCAATCATAGCTCGTCTTACTTATTACTGTAGTTTTACGAGATGCGTCATCCTGTGGTCAAAGGGTCGTTTCTTTGGGACTAGATTATTAATTGGCAATGACTATCAATTTTTTGCCACCAGTTTCACTTTTGAGAAATTGTCTTGTTGTGAATTTCAATCAACTACTTTCATTTCTATAATGACCCAAATCAGCAGTAGTTTTTGATGGTATACTACCTTGGATCACGTTTAGTTCCAACAGCAGTTGTTGATGGTCTACTACCTTGGATTACATATAGTTCCTGCTCGCTAGCACGCTCTCTCTTCCTGGAGGTCCCTTCTGCTAGATTTGTGAGGTCTTTTTGTAGGAGTCACCATGCAACCCCATTTTGCACAAACCCAGAAGTTGAGTCAAGAATTACAGCACACCTGTGGCCATTACAGCAAAACCAGTCTGAGGCTATCACAACGCTGGTCCGAGACTGTCGTTCCAAAGGTTGGCTTGAGGCCATCACAACATCAACTAATCAGGTTCTCAAGCAAAGTAAAAGCCTCTGAGACTGTCATAAGGAACCAATTTCTGGATCAACATAATTTCGAGACTAATACCTCAACAATTGCAATGGAATCAATGAATGAAATCAATAAAACATTGGCATAGGATCAAAAAGCAAACACGATGGTCCATGACCATCAGAATAGCAAGATTACGAGTCCGAGTCCGAGGCTGTTACATGAATTTAACTGTCCATGACCATAAGTGATTATTTATATTGTTGGAGAATAGCATTATTGGAGTGATTTAAGCCTTAATAGAATATTAATTGGAGTGATTCATGGGATTGAGATTAGGAATCCTCCATCTATATATTTTTCATAATTATCACATGTTTGTATTCTTTCACCTAGAGGTGATCACTGTAAACAAAAATAGAGAGAGAATATAATGAAAGTGATGTTGCCCTTTGGGCTTTGTGTGTCATGGTTGTAGGCCGTAGTGGCCGAACCATGTTATATTCTTGTGTCCTTGTTTAATTTCTCTCTTCAATTTTATTTTTTTAATTAACATATATTATTTTTTATTAAGAGATTCGTCGGTTTGAGACTATCAGATTTGATTTTGGAATTAGATGGTTAGTTTGTAACCGTTTAATTTTTCAATTCATAATCTCAGTCATATCACTATTCATTCGATGTGTGGTATCTTGGTGGTTCGAGACCATATTGGCACTTTACTATCAGTAGTATTCACGAATTGTTCGGAATTCATCACAACTCATGACAACAAGTTATCATAATCACGTATTCAGCTAGCACAGGCATCTTCCATTTAAGCATATTAAACACATCTATACAACACTCATAGGTAAATACATCAATGCATGACCATGTTGCATGTGAATGAAATAGATACAAGAATACAATATACTTACTAGGCAAATAAGATGTAATACTAGCGCAAGCACGAATACTTCTATGAAGGGAACATACCCATTTCGTGGTTGTGTCGGATACCGATACTTTTTTTATACTTGTAATATGCGTCCGATACTTTCTAAACATATCCATAATTTTAAAAAATATATATTTTTTAATTTCTAATACGTAGTTTATACTTTTTAGATACTTCGATTACGTATCCGATATGTATTTGTATTATTATTTTTTGATAAGTAATACTATTTTATTATTGTTAATAAAAGTTTAGAATTTTTCAAAAAGAAGAATTGATATATATATATATATATTTCTAGACACACACATGATGGCAAATTTAGTTCAAAGTTTATTCATGCAAATTACTCTCAACTTTCAACTTATTTATGCTTTTGTTTATCCATAAACATGAGTGGTGTTTAATAACGAAAAAACGTTTGGCTTATTTTAAAAATCATAAACAGAAAAACATGTTTGTTAACCTTAAATTATTATTTTTTTTTAAAAATCAACACAATAAACTGCATAAAAAGTCAAGTTTATGCTACAACAAATATATACAACAATAATAGAGCAAGAAATATGCATAAAAAAGATATAGATAATATTGGGTTACATATATATCTACACAGCAAATGATACTGTAAAAGTATAATAATCCACAACCTAGAAGGCCCTAACAAGTAGGGGATGCACACAATTCAGTTCTTTATGGTTATTGGGAGAACTGGAACCTAAACCGTTTCTAACGGTTCTTTAATTTTGAAACCGAAATAAATGAGTTCGGTTCAATTCGGTTATTATAAGAGTTGTATTTAACCTTATAATAGTTATAATAACTTCATTGTTTAAAATTTTTTACATAACAAAATGTTATTATATATATATTCAACAGTTCCAGTTCCGGTTCCAAGGCTTGGAACTGGTATCGTAGTGAACGGTTCCTAAAATTTAGAGCCGGAACCGGAACCGTAGTGAACGGTTCGCTTCGGTCCAATTTGTATGGAGTGATAAGAGGGATTTGGAGGGTATACTCTTTCTTTTGAACTTCTTACGTTACTACTTTCTTTTTCATTTTTTTTATTTCTATTTTTCTTTCAACACTGAAAATGAATGAATCATATGAGTACAAAATACCATTCTTATTTCTTTGACAAGGAGATGGTTGAGACTTCTTTGTTTTTTACTCAAATAAGATTTTTTTTTTTAAGCATGGGTGCCCCTAGGTAACTATTTCTTATTATCAAGTATATTAGTAATTATTCATATTGTACCCAATATTTTTTCTCAAGGCAATTGATGCTCTTTAATTCTGTCCACACTTGATAATTCCTATATTTTTATCGTTGTATCAAACAATAGCCTTTTATAATTTTTTTTCTTTTCATTTTCTCACTTTTAGTTTCAATTTTTAATTAAAATAATATAATCACCATTTTAGATAAAAAAAGAAAAAAAAAAATTTTTTAATAAACATCATTTTGATGTTTATGATTTGAAGGCTTAGTTATAGTGTTGTTTTAAAAGTGTTTTGACAATTTATAAACAAAACAAAAATTATCAAACATGTTTATCGTAAAAATTTGTTTTGATAAACAATAAACACTAAACATAAACGGTTACCAAACGGGCCCTTATTTGTCATAATTTTTTATAAGAAAATGTTAGTAACAATATATATGACATAAATAATTATTATTTAAATTTATCCCCAAATACAGGCATATATCTAAATTTTTGTACATATCTATGTTAGTATATATATTGTCGTGTTGCTCACTCTGTAGTTTTTTAAAGTATCCATGTCCATGCTTCCTAACTAGCATATAACACATCATTTTGGTAACTTGTAGTACATAAACTTAAGGTTGAAGGAGGTTAGGTCCGGTTCCTTACCTTGAAGGAATGGGAGTACCTCTACTCTATTTCAATTGGTATCTGGTCACTCAAGTCATTTGGTCGAGACTTCTTCCTCTTTCCCTTCTGCTTTCTTTCTCTTCTCTCTTTTTTCCTTTCCTTTTTCTCTCCTCTCCTCTCTTGCTCTGTTCTCTTCCCTCTTTATCTTTTCCTTTCTGTTTACACTTCATTTTGGCAGCCATGGGGCCTATTTGTTGGCTCCCTTGCATGAGCCTTGGGTGCCACTTGCCATTTTTTTTTTTGGCTATCTTGCATTGATCAATCAATCGAACTCCACTGTTTCACATCAACCTGCCAGCCTGTCTGGCACGCCACTGCCCTGAGTTGATTGATCGAACGTTAGTTCAATGATCGAGTGCTACTGATTTTAGCTTTTGCCCCTTGTTTCTTATATTTCTGTTTAGACCCCAACTTCTTTTCCTGTTTCCACCAAATTCCTCTTGCAAGTCACGACTGAGCTTATCTTACCCTAAATCTCCTAGGATCTCAGTGTTTAATTCAATGCTTCCCTCATCAATTCTTGATTCTTTGTTGGGAAATTTTCAGGATGTTACAGCCTTAATTCTCCTACACTGCCTTGTGGTTATTTTCATATCTAATTAGTTCCCTGCAGAATTTCAAATTTCTGTTAAAGAACTTGAGGCTCATTATGTAATTATGATTTTATTATCATTGCACGGAAACAAAGAATTGACTTTTCCATGTAGCACCATCATACTTGTAGACTTCAGTATAGGTTTCATTTTGACCATGGTTGGTGTGATTTGTCGAAACACCATATTTCAGATTAAGGGGACTTGTATGCACATCAGTGCATTAAGTCATATTTTCTAGAAAAGGGAGGTATTCGTGTAGACACATCCAAACTTCTAAACTAATAAAACATAATACCCATGCTTGCTTTTGTGATGCATTTATAATGAACTCTGGCATATGTAATGTCTTGATTAAAGCTTCTCAATATAAAAGAGTTCAATATTTTTTATTATTTCTCAGCTTTCTGAATATGCCTTTGTATCCTGTGTAGTTATGAAGTTCCAGATCAAATTAATCAGGATTACCCTTTTAAGATAATGTTTCTACTGTTGATATTTGCTGTGATCTTCAACTCCCTGTTGGGAGTGTCTTTTTAAGATGAAAGCATTGTTGTTGAGAAAGTTCAATTTCTTAACTAGTTAAAGCTACCAATTGTTAACTATCTGATTTGATCTTGTTGATGCAGGTATTGTGGCACGTGATGGTCTAATTGGATTGTATAGGGGTTTTGTACCCAATGCATTGAAAACTCTACCAAATAGCAGGTTCAAGTGCCTTCTTGTTGTTTCTTCTCTACTCTTCTTCCTCTAGAATTCCCTCTTCTAGTAAATTCTTCAGTTTTCAAATGAGTTTCAGGGTCTTGTTTGATAGCGTAAGGAGTTAGTCGCAAGGACTACGGCTGAGTTTATGAAGATTTTGCTTCATGTATTGGATGTCTTTTCAAACAACGATTTACTTTTCATTGTTATCGAGAAGTTCTTCATAGACGGGGAATATTAGTTAACCAAGAGTTCTAAGCCTATTTAAAAACAATAGGGATGTGTTTGGACATCTCAGAGAAATACAATCTCTTTATCATGCATTCATGTAGCCTACTTTCTCTCAACGAGATCATGAAAAGAATGAACACTTGGTATAGATTATCTTTTGGATTTCAAAAATGGTGGTTTCAGTTTTCAGTATCATTTGTGATGGCTTTGTCCTTGAGGATGCATTTGTACCATCAGTTTTGTGGTTGACTAGTGTGATGCCAAGCCACCTTACGTGCTTGGTCATTGAGTTGATCTCTCGTCATTATTCTCCATTTTTGGTTGCATTGTTCTTACCATAATAGTTGACATTAATCTTTCTTTTTTCTTTCCTTCTTCTTAATACAGCATTAGGCTTACCACCTTTGACACGGTCAAAGGTTTGATTGCAGCCAGTGAGAAGGAGTTTCAAAGAATCATGGAGGAAAACCGCAAGAACAAAAATCAGAGCACTAGTGATTCAACAATGTAGAATTTTGGCTTCGAGATTTCTTTTTTGTTGCCAATTCTTTCGTGGAGATTATTTTCCACTAATTTAGCATCTGTTATGACAATGAATTTGTATGATAGATGAGAATTCATGAGCTGCCAGTAATTTGTAGTATCGGAGGCTTGTGCTAGACTGGAATTTTTGCGGAGTAGCTTACTGAGATTATTTCCCCATCATTTAAAAGTATTTGAATGCTTGACATAGATTTATACTGCATATTTTGTTCAGTAAAATTTAAGTTATTGATGTTCACGGTCTTGATTATTGAAATAAACATGTGGGTCATATGTACTTTTAGGGTTTCTAGTGGTAATTGCCCAAGACGTGAAGTGATGGTAATGTGTTAAATAGGTCCAATACGATCTGGGTGTGAAATTTCATAATGGAGTCTGGAATTATGTTAATAATCCTTGAAACTTGCCTTTCTTTAAATGCTAAGATTTGGTGGCTTCCTTTCGCATTTAGCCATCACAGCAAATCTTACATTGACTATATATATATATATATATATATATACACACACACACACACAACTCATCCCGTAACATACTGTGGAATCAATCGAACACGAATTGAATCAAGAAATGCTATGGATCCAAACACACAAATATATGGACTAGTACATCGCTTAATTCAGGGTCCAGCTCTGAGAGAGGTAAATGTGAAATGGGTGTTACTGTGGGGGTTGCTTACGGTAAGTAATATATTATGTGCAGATGCAAACGGTGTCTATGCACTTATAGGGTTACAAATTAACTGAGTTTTTCATGAACAATTTATCTAAAGATTGGCTCGGGCTCATTCGTTGAGCAAACAAGTCGAGCTTGAGCTTGATTTGTAAACTCGAAACAAGTCGTTTCTGAAGAGTATTGGGCTAGTATTGGACTCGGCTCGTCTTGTCTAGGCTCGTGAAAATGAGTTCGTGTAGAATCGTAAATGTTCGAGAACATAGTTTCGTGTAGGGCTTATATACACTCATGAACACATTCATAACATAGGATTTTATAAGTTCATTGCTGTAAGTTCATGAATATAGACTTGTGTAGGCTCGTATGAGTTCATCAATGAATCAAAGCAATCTTGAACACGGGCTCAAATTGAACTCAAATGACTTTGGTTCTTTAAAGTAGCCAAGTTTGAACTTTTTAAAATAATAACGAGCCGAGGTCGAGCTCAACTTTTCAAACTCGTCACGATCCCGAGTTGAGCTTACAAATTAGTGAGCCAAGCCCGAACAGACTCAAGTTTAACTCGACTCAGTTCATTTGCATCCCTACTTTTCGACACAGGGTTCTTTAGAACTTACATGATTGCACTTTTGCATCTCACATTTGCTTCGGCCAATCAGCCCATGACATGTTTGCTTCAGAATCTAACATATGCGCCATGAACTAGTAAGGTTATGAGAAATTCAGTTGTCGGAAATTTTTTATAAATAAAAACTTAATCAAAATAAAAAAAAAAAAAAAAAAAATTTGAAACATTCAATCTCCATCCCAAAAAGAGACGAGGTAAGAAGAAGATTTTCTATTGAAATAGAAAATTCAGATAAATTTGAAATGAAAATTACCAACAAAAAAAAGTGCAATTGGAAATAAGCATTGTGCATAATTAAATGTGCCGTGTTACATGTATGAGATAGGGTATTTAAGTCATTTCAATTTGATAGTGAGGGTAACAACACCTTTGTATTTGTTACAAGGCATAAATGATATTTTGGAAATTTTGTCTCAAGAAAAAAAAGGCCTTTGGTTAAAGGGAGGTCAATATAACTATTCAAAACAAGATGTAATGAGTCTCTTAATTATGACATATAATAAAATATTATTTCCATCCCAAAGCCGAGTTTAATTTGTTATCTTTTTTTATTTATTCTAACTTTGGGTTTTAGGTCATTGGCCCATTGTTACTGTTGCATAAGCTTTGGAGATTTCAACTAAATATGTTTTTGTTTTTGTTTTTGTTTTTCTTGATTCTACATCTAATATGTTTTTCCTTCTTATCTTGAAGCAACCAACCACTCTTCCAAACCAGATTGATTACAAATTTACAATTTACAACTGATATCAAAACAGATCATTGAACATTTTCAATGGGTATCGATCTGTGCATGACTATACATTGTCATATTGCTTAATCTTTAACCTTTATAAAGTAATTGAAAACACTGCAAATGAACAAAAGGCCTCAAGGAGAGACAAGTTTCCGATGCGGCAGAGCAAATACTCGTTGGCGTTGCAATTGTTACGAGGAAGTTAAGATGGATGCAGGGTAGAAGCCAAAAACTTGTTTCAAAATTTTGCTGAAAACATAAAACACGGACATTAAATGTTCTTTTGGCAACAATTTTTTTTTTTGCATTTTTGATTTCCATGTGAAGTAAAAACAATAATTTTTTATGAAATGACTAAAACATCCTAACTTTATGATTTTCTTTTTTTAAAAAAAAAAAGCTAAAAGGTGAAATAACAAAAAAGAAACTTTTAGGTTTTCAAAAAATTCTGACATCATTATATACAATAGGGGATAATTTGTTCCAAATTTTGAAATTATAAAAATTTATATACACATACCAAATAGCAAGGTTATTTTTTACACATTTTCTATATAGCAAAGTTTTTTTTGCACTTTACCATTTTTAAATTCACAATACATTTGTTTAGGTCTAACAGAAAAATAAGAGAAAATGACTTTTTTTTTTCTTTCAGATTTAGATTTTCTTTTTAAATATATGCGGTATTGTGCAAAACATAGCAAATATATTATCAAATGTGTTTTCGTGACTTATTTATCTTTTTCATCAGTTAACAAAAAAAAAAATTTATTGCCAAACAATTATAAAATTCTAATAAATTTTAAAAATAGGAGAATTAAAAAATAAGGAGAGAAAAAAAGATTACTGCACATACATTATAAATGGATATCTGATGATGTGCCGACACGTCAAGTACCCTAAATCCTACACTTTCTAGGACTGCAATCAAACTGGGTCAAGCATACAGGGGTGTTCATTGTTCAACCTAGGTTACCAAAAAAAAAATGATTCCATTTTGGGAGAGTTCATCCCAACCGAGCAATACTCTGGTGTCTCCAGCAAAAAAATACGGATCACCTCCAATGTTAGAGATTTTGTGTTTGCATCATATAACTGTTACACAACATAATTCATCACTTACGAATCAGCGATTTAAAATTATTCTGTAAGTGATTTAAAGTAATTGTTGCATAAACGAGTTAAAAATTTTGTATAAGCGATGTGAAATTATTGTGTTGGCATAGGACATCTTGTGACACAAAAAATGATCCGGGTTCCTCCAAAAAAGGGAGGCGAGCGTTCAGAGTGTGTGTGATGGCATGTGCTTGTCTTGCTTACCTAATAATTTAAGAGTAATGATGGGTGTGATGAAAGTTAATTGGAAAAGTAAATCACTTTCATCCTTAGATAGTGCAAATGAAACTCATGTTTTTCCAATCCAATGGATGAACACTCTTCACTACACATTCGGAGATAAATTTTTACTTTACAAATCTTTATCCTATATACATATATACACACACACAAGTATATACCTGTGCTTACGACACCATCATACACCTTTAATCATGATCGTTAGATAATATTATTTTAAATCGTAAATAGGCAAAGACATTTTGATCCCAAAATTAGTTTTTAACAATTTTTATCATTAGATTGACTTTTTATTATTATATCAAGCTTAAATGTAATATAGACGGTGAAGAAAACACACCTCAAAACTATTATCTGTAATTCTGTATAACTCATCTGTTATATGTTCAAAGTCTTCAATGCTATTAAGCACTTTAGACTTTTCAGCGTCAATTTTCAGTTTTGTTAGACAGCTTTACTCCAAAAATTACTAAAAATACATAAACTTTTAGGACTTGCTAATCTGTAAATCACTAATCAATTTATGATATCAGATCAGAAACAGGGACACGGCTTCTTGATCACAGCAAAGCTGTGTTTTTTAGCAATTGCAATTCCAAGAAACTAAAGCAATGTCATTCAACTAGCGAAGCTGCAAATATTTTGAAGTTACCAAAAAAATCCACTTGGAAATGCCAAGAAATAATATCAAATTATAAAAGTAACAAACTTTCTATTGCAATGATTTCAATATATTCATAAGATGGCCACAGGGCATACAAAAGCGTTCCCGTGGTTACTTGCATATTGGAGTTCAAAAAAATTTATGGAACTACACTAGAGAAAGTAAAGAAAGAAAATATCAGCTTCTGAAGTAGGAACCAGTGAGAGA
Organism: Cornus controversa; assembly: GCA_026545225.1. NCBI lineage: Eukaryota > Viridiplantae > Streptophyta > Magnoliopsida > Cornales > Cornaceae > Cornus > Cornus controversa. The sequence goes on from CM048845.1 coordinate 105,327,316, forward strand.
CAACTCTTGCTAATGGGATTGGGGCGGCCAATTCCAGTAAAGTCAGATGGCGGTTACCTCTACTAGCTATAACTATCAACATTGTGCAGTCTCCTGGATATTTGTTTCTCCATACGTAATGCAATACACACGGGACCCGAGATGTTGTACTCCAAGACCAGCATTGTTGCACCCAGTGAAGAAGAGTGACTCATCTTCTTTTCCAATTCTGCGTCTCCAGCTCATTAAAAATGCTGGCCGGGGCAGCCCCAAGCATGCGTCTGTGGCAAAAATATAAAAGAATGAACAAGCTGATCAACTATAGTCTCTGGTACGTAAAACTACAGAATCAGATAGCATAGTACCACCACTCTGCTCATTATCCCTGTGAGGAACTGCTTCATTATCTTTTGGCTTGTAAGACTTGAGGAGAAAGGAAAGAGTCTTTATTAAGTTTGAGTACTGTTTCACATCTACAAAAAGCATGAAAAAGAGGTACATAATAAGGGATTAAATTGAGGACATTGAGTCGAAAAATTGGCAGATGAAAAACTTGGCTGCTAATTTTGATTTCCAGAGATATATTTCCATGTTCTAAGAAAGCAGTTAGTAAGTCATTTAAAGTACTCAAACTGATTGAGTGCCATACTTTTTTGCTTTCTTTTTAATAGGTAAGAAACAAACATTCACTTTGTCCCAATTGGAACTTGAACCCTCAACCTCGTTTGAGAGGTGAAGAATATATCATTGAAGCTGTGTTGGGTGCCATACCTACAGCTACTTTAAGAAATAGATAGAAAAGAAGAAACAATAGTAAGAATACAAAGGAGAGATCGCTTGATACAAATCTATATTACATGAAATTGGGTACGAGTATTGGGTGTGGGTGCATCTCTAGGTGTAGGACCTTCTCGAATTCCAAATTTTAGGACACGGGAAAATGTATCAAAAAGTTGGATATAGGTACCTAAATACACACTTTGTATTTAAACACATTATATTAGTGTAATGTTTGATATTGTTATTCTTTAACAATGTGCGCACTTATAATTTAAATTAAATGGCATGTGGTCGAGAAAGGAGTTTCTATACGTAGGAAACATTTTTCAGCTATCAAATTTGAGTTTTTAATTCTTTTTTAATCATCACACGTGAAGGATCTAGGTGTCCAATTTTGTCCTGTGTCAAACACATATCCAATATCCATACCCATACCCATGTCGTGCCATGTTGATACGTACCTGTGTAACATGAGCACGGACACAATACGACGCGAATACAAAAATACGTCAAATCCTAAAAAAGTAAGGACACAAATATGACATAGACACGACTAATATAAATATAAATTATCATTTATAATTTTATTGAACAAGACAAGTAAAACGTTACATAATTTAGAGGAGAGAGCTACGTGAATATCCTAATCTCATATATGTTATTGTTGTCCTGCCTTGTCATTACAATTATAATTTTGTCATATTGAGAAGTATCATTACGTGCTATAACATGCATATAGTGTCAATTTTCTTTTAAAAGAAAAAGAAGTTGGACACTTTGAATTGTAGTTGTATCGTTTTCAAGATTGTTATATGTTTGTATTCTATAAGATTCGTATTTGAGAATGTAGGATGTCTTAGTTAAGTGTCTAAAACATGTCGGCCTAGTGCCCGAATTAATAAAAATTATTTCTAAATTATGGACACATCCATGAAGTATCAGACATGTGTCCATAAAGTGTCCATGGAGTGTCATGTCCAACAGGGACACGGCACCTTTGCAGAAGTGTCCGTGCTTCTTAGATACGTACCATAGGAGAGTCTATGTAACACAGCTAAAAATCATAAAGTTTCCCAGTAATCCTCAGAAGTAATTGCAGTTTTTTAGTTAATCTAGGGGCCCAAATTATCAATCATTCACAAAGAAAGGTCAACAACCAACTAAAATCAAGAAAGTGCCAAGGGCTTCTTTGTATTTGAAACCCAGCTAATGAAAGCAATAGTGTACCTTCCATTACTTTTTTTTTCCTAGTTGGTACGCACACACCCACCCCCAAAGAATTGTTTGCACCCAAGAGGACTTGATCCTTAGACTTAATGCTTGCAAGGCACTAGGACCAAGTTCTTTATCTACTTGAACCAACCCCTTGGGGTTAGTAGTGTACCTTCCATTACACCTAGAGGAAATGCAAAATTTGCACTCCCTAATATCCCTCCTACGAAAAAGCAACTCGTTATCATGAGTTAACTCACTCGGGTCAATTGACATGAACAGTTGTACTCATAGTTGTTCCTAATATAGTTATTCAATTTTTTCTGCCAGTTTCCTGACTCAATTTTCAGACATTTTTTCATAAATTGTGAATGTCTTTCCATTCACAAGCAATTGACAAATGAAAGATATTTGAAGCATACGTTTTATTAAGTCAAGTGAGAGAGAGCAAAGTATAATTAGCAGAAGCTGATGCTAGATAGGGCACTTACACAATAAAATGTCACTAGCAATAACCAGGTCCCAGTCTGGGTCAGCAGTTGGGAAGGTATCCCCCCATGAATCTGAAAACATAACAAAAATACTTGATTTTAATAATCCTAGACCTCTGGAAAAAGTTTCAGATAATGCAAACAGAAAATAAATATTGGGTTAGAAGCTTTATTAGAGTTATCATCTCACAAGGTTATCCTTTAAGATGATCGAGACCATCTAATCTCAAAAATAATTTACTATTAGGAAATAAAAACTTTTCCAGCTATCATGAGAAAGAAGGTCAACAACATCAAATACAAGCATCTTTTACAATAAATAACAATATAAGAGATGAGGCTTAATTAGAAAAGGAACTAACGCTTTATGTGTGGAAGGACAGGTGCAATTCCATTAACCCTGCAATTGTGAGCTATGTTCTCTTCAATTTCCTGATCATCATAATCTGAAGTTGTGATGTCAAGTTGAAATGATTTTTGTAGAAAAATGGCTAAAGCTCCAGTTCCGCTGCAATGAAATAGAAGAATAACCATCAGGAACACAATTTTGAAAAAAACAGTCAGGCTCGCCTAAAATTTGTATCACTAGTCAAATCAGTCAATTTGCACTGGAGACACTAAGGATGCTACAGTTTATGGTCTTTAGCTGGAAGGAATATAAAATGATTGAGCTAGGACTACAAAGCTTAAGAGAAAGACAACTTCCATTGAAATAATTGAACCAATAGAATAATCCAGTATTTTAAGTACAACAGATCCCACATGCCTGCCCAATTCTATGGTGCGCCGTCCTTCAATCCATGAACTATGTTTAACTAACCATTCTGCAAATGCAAACGTCCCTGGCCAAAGTAAATTAGCATTCAGCTGGTGAAAAGAAAATTCTCGAATGAGCAGCTCCTGCAACAAGCCAAAACATATATAGAGATGTTAAGAGCATGATTTTATATTAAACACAATATATATCCATCCAATATCAACAAAAAAACATTTGGCTACAGAAAAAGAATTAAGGACTGAAAATAATTAAACCATTCAAAAAGACTGCATTTTTTCCAAAAAAAATTATCACAGACAGTTTGCATTGAAGTACAATTGTGTGCATCTTAAACTGGTTCAATATTTCTTTTTTTCAATGTTAAGCACCTAAAGGAACTAAAAAGAGGCAGATTCCTCCACCAGTTAATAAAAGTCACCAAGAAGCTCTGTTCATTCACATGCTTTGAATCACAGCGAACCAAAAGAGTCGAAGTTTCATTTTACTTCCCAAGAGTTCAGAAATCATAGAAGGTCACTGACAAAGGTTTATTAAGAACTAGTTCTTTTCACAGAGGCAATCTGTTCATCATAAGAGAATTTAAGTATAATATAAATGTTCAAAGCACAACCAATTTTCTGATGAATTGTTCCTAAAGTTTGTAGCAACTGTTGACCTTTGTAGCTATTCCCCCAATTGTTGCCCCATAAACATCAATGTTCCTGGATTCAATAAGGAATAATAAATTTGTGGCCACAGCGAGGATATTACCCGATGTGGGGATGGCTATGAATTCATTCCAACAAGTCAACAGGACCTTCTATCACAGCCTATAAACAATAACTACTGTTATCAACCACAAATGAATTTTTGAGTATAACTAATATATCATCCTTAATTGCTCCTTTAATTAACTGAACCTAAAATGAAACTTACAAATCAAAATATAAAATCTAGAGAATCAGTTTTAGAACAGAGATAAGTCACACCAAAATCAAGAAGAAAAGAAGTGAGTTAAGAAATTGATGGGTGATAGTTAAAGACATAAACAAATGGCAAGAAATTAATGCACCACATGTATCACTAGTGTTGTAGATCAAAATAAGTAATTAAATCAACCCAACAATCTGAAAAACAATTAACACACTGTTCTTAACAGGTAATGCTGAAAAAACGTGACTATACTTGCCATTCCAGGAAATTGATGCCTTCTCTGCACGTAGCTCTGGTCGGTCTTCATCGTTTCCTCATCTGCAAACATGACCCAGTAATTATTTAAACACACACATCATGTTGAGCAAGCTAGAGAGAGAAAATACCTCCCGAGCTGACATCCTCGTCCGCGAAAAGCGAAGATGGGGAGAAGAGAGCAATATCCATCACCTGCTCCGCTCAAAATCGGAGGAAGAAATTTGAAATTTCTCTTACGACCCGGGAAGGAAGACCAAAAATAAACAACAGAGTATATCATAACCTCGACTAAGATTTTATATAGATGTGTTTATATAAATATATATATGTGTGTGTGAGTTATATATAAATATATATCACTAACCTTAACTAGGATTTTAGGGCAAATTAGACTGGGGTTAGGTTAGGATTACTAAAATTTCCATAAAATGTTATTAATAATACTAATGTAAATTATAAGAAAAACTACTAATAAGGGCCTACTTTTAAACTCTAAAAACAAATAAGCCTTATAAAATTTTCATAAAAACAAAAAAGTCCTACTTTTAAACTCTAAATACAAATAAGTCTTATAAAATTTTTGCAAAGACAAGTAAATTCTAAAAAAAAGTAATTGGACAATGAAGTCCTACTTTTCATAAAAAAAAATCCAACAAAATCTATAACTAATACAATTCATCTTTTACCCTTTTTATATATAACGTATGTTGCCTAACTAATTTTTTCCAAACTATTTTGCTAAAAACTTTATTGAAAATAAATAATTTAAGAAAAAAATTTATTTCAAATTCACATTATATTTGATTTATTAAGATAATTTGATAATATTTTTAGATAACATTGTCTTAAATTTATAGAGATTTATTTTTTATTATTGAGTTTTTTTAAGCAATATTAAATAGAAAATTCGAAAACAATAAAAAAAATCATTTATTATTCATAAATGTAATGAATGAAAAGTATTTCATTGTATTTTAACATGTTATGAGTATTTACGGAAAGTGAATTTGAAATAATTTTTTAAATATTGTAGGATTATTAATTTTGGTAACAATTAATATTTTTTTAAAATAGGTATTAGTTACAAAATATTGAAAGAAGAGAAATTTTTTTTATTTTAGTGTGAAAAAAAAGGCACTAATGAAAATTGAGAAATAAATGGCAATACTGAAAAAAGTTAATTATCTATAAATTTTGAACTTAGTTGGAAATAAGATTTAAAAATAGAATTTGTTTGTCTTTGTAAAAATTTTATAGGACTTACTTATCATTAGTGTTTAAAAGTAGGATTTCTTTATCTTTTTTGAAAATTTTATAAGACTTATTTGTCTTTAGAGTTTAAAAGTAGAACTTACCAATAATTTTTCCTAGATTATATTGGCTTGGGTTGCTCAGTACATTTATTACATCTGATCTGTAAATTCGACCTAAATTGAAATCGAATTGAAAATTTTTAACCCAAACCCAGCTGACAAATGGAAAGAAATAAATAATCTCATTCAAAAATTATACACTCCTAGCAGTCAAGCGAGATTTGTTCACATTCAAAAACTAAGTTCCCATTTGGGGGAGCTTCTTAATATTAAAAGAACTTCATTGATAAAGTCTTCGTAAAATGAATTTTGTTAGAAAGAATTTAGGAGAAAAAAAACTTTTGATTAGTACATTTTTTAAATGTACTTTAACTTTTAAATTATTTTTTTCTTGGTAATATTATTCATCATCCTTAACAACAATTACAACCATTAGAAAGTGCGAAGTTGACAATGGAAAGTTGTGGTGGCGGCGGTAGAGGTGGCGATGCTGGTGGAGGTAGTGGTGGTGGTAGTGGTGGGAGGTGGTGGTGGTGGAGGTGGAAGTGGGGGTAGCGGTGGCAATGGTGGAAAGTGGTGCAAGCGATGGTGGTGGTGGTGGAGGTGAAAAGCAGCGGTGGCGATGGTGATAAAGGAGGTGGTGGTGGCCATGGAGGTAGTGGTGGTGGTGGTCGTGGAGGTAGAGGTGGCAGTGGTGGTGGTGGAAGGCGGCAGTAGTAATGGCGGTGGAGGAACGAAAAACAAAAAGGGAATATAACACAATCTTGTTAATATATAAGAAGTATATGGACAAATTAGTAAAATAACAAATTTATTTCAAAAGAAAATTTGACTTTCTAAAATGAGTTTCTAAAAGCAACATTTTTTTACTTGTCTGAAATGGACTTCCTGACAACTGGCTTCTTTTGAAAACCTTTACATATGTATAACCAATTATCACATTTTTCTAAAAAAACTTTTTGAGACATCAAAAAGCTCTTCTGAAACAGGCACTAAGGCCATGTTTGGATTGGCTTTTGAAAAGCAACTTTCGACCTCAAAAATTGTTTTGAAGAGTGTTTGGATTGATAAAGCGAAAGAGTTTCAGAGTCTAAAAAGTGCGTTTAAAGAAAGTTGGTGGATACCAGCTTCCTCATTTAGCTTCACCTTCTCTTTTTCTTTTGCGTAAAAGCTGAAATAAAAATTCTGTCAAACAGGGCCTAAATAGTAATCAAACGAAGTTTAATCAAGTTGCACCTCTAAAAAAAAGGAGTTGAAGAATCTCATTCAAAATCTAAGTACTAGTCAAGCGAGGTTTGTTCAAGTTGCACCTCTACGGAAAAGGCATTGTAGCAAGTTAATATTCGTCCCATTACGTATACATGATGTATTCGTATTACCAGTTTATATATATATATAGAGAGAGAGAGAGGGAGAGAGAGAGAGAGAGAGAGATTCATTGTAAAAACATGTGGTTATTCTATACGGAGAAAAAAAATAGTGCGAAAAGGAAAAAGAAAGGAGGCCACACATAATCATCATATTCAAGCGAGGACAAATTTATATTGATGAAAACATTTCAATTAACAATACAATCTGCTCTACCAATATGGCATCCAATCCTCAGGATATGGCTCAAGCAATAAGACATCCCCGCACAAGCAAGCAGCTTCTTCACATGGCTAGTGTAGTGGTGAAGCAAATCTCTCTTGTAAAGACTCAACTCAATTGGGCAGATGCTGTTATCTAGATTTTCAGCTTTCAATCAACTAGGTAAAATGCCTAGGTCTACCCACTACGCACAAGATCCTACCTTGAGTCACTCTTCATCACCAAAACCCTAATCCTTTAGTCACTCTTATCTTCACCTAGAAAGCACCAGTGTCACACTATTGGAACAACTTAATTGGGTTGAAGTTGCAAAAGGATCTACAAATTGCTTGCCTTTATATGCCTAGGTGGATGACGATTCCGGTGAACCACTGCCACTCAATCGCTGAGAGATATGCGTCCTATGTACTCCTGGCTTTGTTAATAACTTCTCATTCAGGTTCACCTCTTTGGAAAGCATCTCCACCACCTGCTTCATGGCGGGTCTACGGTGAGAAGCTGCTTGGGTACAAAAGAGCGCAACCTTAGTGAACCGCAAAACCTCATCCTTTGGGTATTCAGTCAGTTCCGTGTCAACAACGTCTAGAAGCCTTTCTTCTTCTTTCAGCTTCCATGTCTGCAGCAACATTAATATTTCAGTTTGAACATATAAAGAGATTAACTTGTAACAATCATAAAGAATGACTAAAACAAATTCTATTGTAATTTTGGATGAATCTTGTCAGCTAAGATATACTGTATGTCAGTCAATAACCCATGTAGCCTAACAAACTCCTTAAAGAATAACATAACCATATGACAGTCATCAATGATCTTATTTCAAGGAATAAGTGGGATTTTTTTTAAACCTCACCACCACAACTAAGATAGCATTACTTTTAACTGTACAACTGTCCTAAAAAACCCAAGGATAAAAAGTCCATACTATGATCCTTCCACGATGTGCTGAGACCAGCCTTCTTTCTTCTTCCTTTTCTAACTGAGAAATGCCAACTGGGAGACAATTCAAACAATATCCCCCTTCAGGGATGCCAATAAAATTTGTCCTCAACTATTAAATTAGTTATCTAATAAAGTGACCAGCGATTCCCCTTACACGTGATTCTCAAACTATGAAGACTCTAAGTGATGTTTCGGTAGTGCATAACCTAGACCCAAGAAATAGATAACTGTCTTGAATTACCCAGTCAATATGGTCTCAATGGTTTCCATTCGTATCTCTTAGAAGATTATCCCAAAATCAGGATAAATGGAATGCTCATCCTTTCAATTTCCGATTACTGGAAACTCATGGCTTGAAGAAAACAATGGTTCAACTAAAACCGCTAGTCTATTTTTTACCTTGCATGGTGGTTAAGAACAAAAGTTTGTTCCTGGAAAAATGCAACTTCCCTTGTCTGTTTGGAACCGCATTTCCTCTAGGATTGAAGGAACCTTAGGCCTGATAATAAACTATGACACAATTCCTGAGCTAACAGATAATCTCTCTAGTGAAAAAGTACATGCACAACAACATAGAACTTTGCTAATGTTGAGTATTTTTTGTTAGCTTTATTGAGTTTTCATGAAAATACTTGACAGGATGACCTTTATGACCTATGTCACCTCCAATGCTGTAATTGATGAAAGAAGTTCAAAACCTACCCATTCCACCAGAACCAGCATATCCTTGCCAAATGCTGCCTTACTACAGCTTCTGCCACTAATTATTTCAAGAATAAGCACCCCAAAGCTATATACATCCGCCTTCTTTGTAAGTTTTCCAGACAAGGCATACTCTGGAGCTAGATATCCTCTGTGGAAAAATATAAGATGAGTAGGGAGTGAGAGGAAGTAAAGGGAAGAAGAATGCAAAGAAGGAAAAGGAGATCGAGAAGAGAACATAGCTCGAGACAGCCTTACATCCTTCTGTGGTACAAGATCTAAATATATGACAACTAATAATCTTCAAATTTTGCATGAATTACATAATTAGTACATAATGTGTAAGGGAAAACAGTTGAACTTTTAAAAGTAGTGTCTCTAATCTTGAAATACAATAAACAATCAATTCTCTGGAAACTAGAACCTGTACAAGTCATTCGGTAAATTATGCCAACTCCAACTTTTCCCTTGCAATATATATCATAGCTAGGAACAGCATTATTAGGCAATTTGCAAGAATATTTTAAAGAAAGCCAACATTTGCTAATTTGATACATAACTCTACAACATATAAGTTGAGTGCATGTTTGGTCGACTGGCAACCTTCAGTCATCCCATTAAAGCAAGCTATCAAAACAAAAGCTTCATCGGAGCAAGTACAGATTATCTAGAATAGTAAAGCCAGCTATGTATCAGAAACTAGATGAAATTTCTGTCAATGTCAATGGTACAAGCTATGCCCATTTGAAATTTTATTGAAGAAAAAAAAAACGCAACCTAATGCCCTAGACAAGATAAATAAAACTCTGAATATGATTACTCTCCTTTTATATTTATTTATTCTGAATCTGCTTGCTCTCCTTTTCTACTGATTTATTTTTTTATTAAAGGGAACTCTATATTTATTAACATTCATTTTCTCTACTTCTATTTTCTATCCGATTGTGGTAAACATCTACTGGCCTAGTAGGTAATCCTCAGGGGACCTACTGATACTTCCCAAGTACATACGGAATAGTTTCCTGTAACATCTTCTATATTACCAGGTGAATATAATCTCCTAATAACTCAGAAAATTTCCAGAGTAAAATGTTGATCTCATGTTGGGGGGAGAGAGAGAGAGAACTCATCCTATGCAACTTCTGGTACAGGTAAAAAAATCAGGTAGCACACCAAGAAAGCATATAAGAAGGAAGCAATCAAATTCATGCTTACATTGTTCCTGCCACTCGAGTACTAATGTGAGTGACATTGTCTGGAAAGAGTTTAGCCAGTCCAAAATCTCCTATTTTAGGATGAAAGTTTCCATCAAGAAGTATATTACTGGCCTTTATATCTCTGTGTACAATATGTGGTTTAGCTTCCTCATGAAGAAAAGCAAGACCAGAAGCTGCGCCCATACAAATAGCAGCTCTCTGAGGCCAATTTAGAGCAACACGTTTACCTTTTGAACCTGAAATGAAAAATTTTAGACAGTTGATAACTACATAGAGTACTGAGAAATACCTTCACCAGAGAAACTTGGTGGCTTTGAAATGTCCAATATCTAAATCTAATTTTACAACCATAGATGCATATAGAGATCAATGCTTTCACACACACACAGAGAGAAAGAGAAGCTAAATAGATAAATAGCTGGTTAGTTCACTCCATCAAGTGCCATAATTTGGCTAGGGATACCTTTAAGTAAAACGCCAGAGCATAAATCTAATTGATACCAGTTTGCCAAAATTGTTTTGGAAGGTAGGAGTTGGAAAAATGGAAAGTCATAAATCAGCTAGGATTGAATAATCACTGTATTCTGCAGATCTTTTTTAACATACATTCATCTCAACTAACATAAAAGTCAACTTCAAATAAAAGTTTAAATGTTCAATATTCAATATTCAGATAATTACCAAGTAAAGCACTGGCAAGGCTGTTGTTCTCAAGATACTCGTATACCATTATCCGGTTATTGCCCTCAACACAACATCCAATAAGTTGGACAAGATTTGGATGTCGGATATTTGATATCATATTAATCTCTGTCAAGACATCACTTGCCCCTTGTTTTGATTCAGCAGAAAGAGACTTGATGGCAACCCGGGTTCCATCCCTGAAAACTCCCTGCTATCGTATATAGTAACACAGGTAAGTACTACTAAATAAAGAAAAAAGGAAAATGGAAAAGGAAAACTAGGCCATACAAGCACATCTGCACAAAATGCGAGGTACCAGGCAACTCCTTTTCCCTGTGTCTCTCTCTCCCTTTATTGATTTTGTAGGGACAACAAAAGTAACTGATAAAATATAATGGTCAGTAATCTCACCCTGTGGACAACTCCAAAAGCACCACTGCCTATTCTGTTTGATGGATGGAAGTCCTCTGTTGCTGACCTCAATGAATTATAGGAAAAGAGTCTTACATTGTTGGTAGCAAGCTCTAAGCATGCACAGATACATAACAACACAAGCAAGGAACTCGTCAGGTAAATTTCAACAATAGGGAGAATCTACAGGTAAAAGCAAAGATAAATACAAGTTAAAAGCATCCTGCAAGCCTAAGAACATAAACACTATAAAAACCGCCATGCAGAACACAAACATGATAAAAACCACCATGCCACCACAGAGACCGAGAATCTTAATAATTTGTGCTCAGTTGAGAACATAAAATTTCACGGAAAATTTTCCAACCAAATCATTTTGATAGTTTGGATTAAATGATCAGTACCCTTTCTAGGACAATTTTTCACATATATGATAGAATTAGACTTTTTCCTTTTGTTTTTTTTCACATGTAAACAAAAATTAGAGATTATATTATTACAATTTTTCTTTCAGTTTAAGTCACTTTCACCTAGAACATTACGACACTAAAAAATTCCCGGCAAACCTGCAACCAATTGAATTATGGATACTTAATTCATAAACATCCTGTTCAAATTCTCAAATTCAATTTCATCCATGCCATTCAACAGACTTCAAACAGAAATGTTATTAACATTTACAGTCTACTTGTACAAAAAGTTGACAATTAGCAAAAACTAAATGGTCACAGAGATGAAGATCAAAACCAAGGTTCTCCATCTCAAGCTTACATTTTGAAATTACACATTATGTTTTACTTTATAGGTTGCCTACTATATTGGGTCGACCATACTGATGAAAGTTCATCTATAGAAATTAACTCAATTCAGGCAGAGCAATACAGGGGTGAGGTCAATGATTTGGACCAATGTTGGCTTCACTTAACCAGACCTAATTTTCACCCAATGGATATTTACAAACATCAACCTAACTTTCACCCAGTGGATATTTACAAACATCATAAGCTAGGGAACATCTGAAATATTTAGCTTGGACTAAATTATGAAAGTTGATCGACTTTCTGATTCTGACTATAAGCTGATGAAATTTTAACACATCCATCAGCTCAATTGGGAGAAAGTTGAACGACTTTCTGATTCTGACTATAAACTGATGAAATTTTAACACATCCATCAGCTCAATTGGGAGTAAGATCAGCAGTGATGACCTCTATGGGCAGGTGTGATGTGGGCGGGTGTGAGGCACTAGGCGAGCTCCACACAAGCATGCTACGGGTGTCGTGGGAGGGAAGGTGAAGGTGAAGTTCTTATATGTATGTTTGCACTCTTCGCATCTTAAAATCGTGATGTCATAAACCCATCAGAACTCCACAGTTAAGCGCCCTTATGCGAGAGTAGTTCAAGGATGGGTGACGGGAGATGTTGGGCCTCCAACGGGATGGATGGATTGTGAAGACCTTTGTGGGCGGATGTGATGGTGAAGGTGAAGTACTTGTGTTCGCAGCCTTCTTTGACACAACAAGTTTTAAAATCGTGAACCCATAACTACGTTGAACTCTGCAGTTAAGCATGCTAATGCGAGAGTAGTGCCAGGGGTCACCCCTGGGAAGTCTCTGGTGCAGATCGTGGTATCAAAGCCAATCCCCAGCCGGAAATGGGGGAGCGGGAACAAACCCACCCATGAGGGAAAGGATAGATACTGCTGCAACTAAACAAAAGCAAAGTAATGCCAGTAGGAATTTGAACATTGAGGGAAATGATAGATACTGCTGCAACTAAACAAAAGCGAAGTAATGCCAGTAGGAATTTTCCCATTATGAAATTCATATACATCTTCTTACCTTCTGTTTGGCCACGACCACACTTTTCTTTACAAGAATTGAGCGCACCGCAGCAACTAAAAGCCATGGCTTACACAAAATTACGAGGCCTTCTGAAAACTAAACCTTCCAACACACTTTTCTTTAACTCAATACCTACTAACCAAAACTAATTGATCCCAAAAACATATACACACATATAATATAGGTCGGGCATTAATCAGAAGAAAAATCACTGACATGACCAAGAACCCATCTCCCAAAAAATCTTAGCAATCACAGAATTGGAAAACCCAACCCGAGTTCCGCGTCATATTTGGTGGGAGCAGAGGCGGAACCCTAACTGGTGATGTTGAACAGAGAAAAACCCAGTAAGGATTGTGGACATCAAATTGGGAGAGGCCACCCATGATTATATATCTATATAATATATACACACACAAACTTTGAATATGAAACTACTATGAATAAAACTGTTGTGAATTGCTTTCTTCTACGTTTGAGAATTTGACTATAAGAGAATAGGAGGCAGAAATTTGGCCAAGAACTCAAGAAAATAGTAGTGAAAGCAACTGATAGCGACTTTATTGTATAGCAACTGATAGCGACTTTATTGTATATTTTCTCGAGAAAATACACCTCATAGTGACGGACGCAGAAATAGATATTTGGGTAAATATTACTGACAACGTCAAAAACACTTTTTAACGGTAAAAATGAACATATTGTCTTCTGACTTCTCATCTAACTCTTTAATTCTCTCTAAGGAACCAAAATAACCGTTGAATTTACCTGTATGTATATATACCATAATATAAGTAATTTATATATAATTATTTATTTTCTAAATAATAATGTTAACATAAAATAAAAAAATAATTAATTTTTTTTTCTTTTTCTCTATTTATCTATATATATACAGTATACTATCATATATATGCATATAACCTATAAATATCATTATTTATTTTCATAAATAATAATACTAACATAAAATAAAAAAAAATTAAATTTCTCTTTTTTTTTCTCTATTCATCTATATATCTGTCTATATCTATATCTATATCTATACTACTATTAAAAATACAAAGGGATTTTTTAGTTTTAGTACACTATTTTTTATTTTAAATTAAAAAAATAAAATTACCCAAACAAAACCTTTTCATTTTTATTTCTAATTTCTAAATTTAATTTTTATTTAAATTATTTCCCAAGCAAAACACTTTATTTTTTTATTAACTCTTTCTTTTTATTTTTAATTTCTAAATTTAAAAGGGCAACTCCTGCGACCCTTTATTTTTATTTCTAATTTCTAAATTTACTTTTTTATTTAAATTATTTCCCAAACAAAACCCTTTCTTTTTTTATTAACCCTTTCTTTTTATTTTTAATTTCTAAATTAAAAAAGCAAAACCCTTTTCAGCGAGAAAAAGTAAATAATGAGGCCTTAAACACTTATAAAATCACTCTTTCTCTCGGCTACGACTCTCTTTTTAGTTTCAATACACTATTTTTTTATTTTTAAATTAAAAAAAATAGAATTACCCAAGCAAAACCCTTTCCTTTTTATTTAAATTATTTCACAATCAAAACCCTTTCCTTTTTTATAACAATTTCTTTTTATTTATAATTTCTAAATTTACTTTTTATTTAAATTATTTCCCAAGCAAAACTCTTTCATTTTTTATTAACCATTTCTTTTTATTTCTAATTTCTAAATTTAAAAGGGCAAAACCCTTTCCCACGACCATTTATTTTTATTTCTAATTTCTAAATTTACTTTATTTTTTAAATTATTTTCCAAGCAAAACCATTTCTTTTTTTATTAACCCTTTCTTTTTATTTCTAATTTCTAAATTTAAAAAAGCAAAACCCTTTCCCGCGAGAAAAAAAGTGTACAATGAGTCCCTAAACACCTATAAAATCACTCTTCCTCTCAGCTACGGCTCTCTTTTTAGTTTTAGTACAACATTTTTTTATTTTTAAATTAAAAAAAATAGAATTATCCAAGCAAAACTCTTTCCTTTTTTATTTAAATTATTTCCCAATCAAAACCCTTTTCTTATTTATTAACCCTTTCTTTTTATTTCTAATTTCTATCTATACTATACTATTAAAATTACAATGGAGTTTTTTATTTTCAGTACACTATTTTTTTATTTTTAAATTTAAAAAAAATAGAATTACCCACATAAAACCCTTTCCTTTTTTATTTAAATTATTTCCCAACCAAAACCCTTTCCTTTTTTCAGTAACCATTTTTTTTATTTCTGATTTCTAAATTTAGAAAAACAAAATCCTTTCCGCAACCCTTTATTTTTATTTCTAATTTACAAACTTACTTTTTTATTTAAATTATTTTTCAAGCAAAACCCTTTCGTTTTTTATTAACCCTTTCTTTTTATTTATAATTTCTAAATTTAAAAAGCGAAACCCTTTCCCGCAAGAAAAAGTGTACAATGAGGCCCTAAACACTTATAAAATCACCATTCCTCTCAGATATGGCTCTCTTTTTAGTTTCAGTACACTATTTTTTTTTTAATTAAAAAAATAGAATTAACAAAACAAAACCCTTTCCTTTTTTATTTAAATTATTTTCCAATCAAAACCCTTTCCTTTTGTATTAACCCTTTCTTTTTATTTTTAATTTCTAAATTTACTTTTCTATTTAAATTATTTTCCAAGCGAAACCCTTTCCTTTTTTATTAACCCTTTCTTTTTATTTCTAATTTATAAAATTAAAAGGGCGAAACCCTTTCCCACGACCCTTTCTTTTTATTTATAATTTATAAATTTACTTCTTTATTTAAATTATTTTTCAAGCAAAACCCTTTCCTTTTTTATTAACCATTTCTTTTTTTTTCTAATTTCAAAATTTTAAAAAGCAAAACTCTTTTCCGCGAGAAAAACTGTACAATGAGGCTTTAAACACCTATAAAATCACTCTTCATCTCGGCTAGGGCTCTCCATTCTTCTTCTCCACTCTTATCTTCCTTTTTTATTAACCCTTTCTTTTTATTTTTAATTTCTAAATTTTAAAAAGCAAAACTCTTTCCCGCGAGAAAAAGTACTGTATAATGAGGCCATAAACGCTTATAAAATCACTCTTCCTTTCAGTTACGGCTTTCCATTCTTCCTCTTTTCTCTCCTCTTCCTCTCGGCTCTCATCAACATGGCTCTCATCGTGGTTCTCAGCTTTCTCTCGGATCTCTTCAACAACCATTCGATTCGATTCATCTCAGTTTACATGTGAGTTCTTTTATTTGGCTTTTTTTTTTCTCCTGATTGTTTGCTATTAGCTCTTGAAATCAAATTTTTTTAATAAAAAATTACGTCTGTCTATCTAAATCTACAATCAATACAGAAACCTGAAACATAGATCAAGAGACTAATTTAGAAAAATGATTTAAGGCTTTCGATAAAAACTAAACCCTGCAATGTAAGATATAGAGGTCAAGAGGTAGATCAGTTAGACATAAATATGATTGAATAATTTATGTTTATTGATTAAGATCAATAAATTTCTTCAAATATAGTTCAAACTCTATTTTGATGAAGTAGACTGTCACTTCTTCCCAATCTTGAGGCACTGAAAAAAGGTATGGGATAATTGGACTTCATCCAACACCATGCCCTCCAGACTTCTCATTTGGTCTGCGATACATGCACCAACCAATCTGATGATTTTATTTTTAATGAGTCACCACTTCATTTAAAAAATAAAATAAAATCATAAGGTGATCAATGTGATCCAATTTCTTTGGTCTCCCTAAAAGTTAAGATTAGGAACTTTATGCATATATGGCTGAGGCAAATTCTGATTTTGTTTGTTATTCATGGAATTATGTATACAATATTCTATCTTCACTGTCTTAATACTGTTTTTGGTCTGAAAGTTGTTTGCGAAGAATTATGTTCAGTTGTTGTATGATTGGTTTGATGAGAGCTATGTCATCCAATTCATTGCTATCAAGCATTTGAAGCTAAAGTTAAAAATGGTGTCTATATCTTAGTCTTTTAGCTTCCTTTTTAGCAAATTTGGTTGAGCTTTGAGAATATCTTAAACAGCTTTTGTATATGTTATTCTTTAATTTACATGATTAATTTTGTTGTTTTAATTGGAGCTTGAAGTTGTAAGTTTAAAAAAAATGAAATATAATTTTGTGGACTTCAAGAACTTGTACAAGTACATTGATGAAAAAAAAAATTATAGGTTTGTTTTCTTTTAACTCTTTACTCTCACTATATATATTTTCTCTTATATATAAATCTATAAATTTAATTTTTACTCTCGCTAAATGTTTTGGGAATCGTTATTGAAGCATCTCCTATATTCAACATAGTTAAGAAGAACAATTGAGGGACATCCAAATTGCGAGACATCATTATAATAGATATGAGGTACATCATTACAACACTACATAAATGCTCATAATTACCATTATAAATTATTAAACTAATTATTTTTTATAATAGTTCAAGAACAATTACTTTAACATTGTGGGACAATCTTGTTGAGAGTAAAGAAATTTTGATAATGAAGCTAATAAACGAAAGACGTATTATCATAATTACACATTTATCAAATCAACACATTCAAAGGTAACTTATCACACAACATTGAGATTATTCACTTTATATTTTTATTATATCTAAATGAATCATAAAATAAAAAAATAATTTTATATTTCAGGTTTGGGTCTTCAAACACAACTGGGATCTACATTACAAATTAATATGAAAATTGAAAGAGTCAAAGCATTACGATATTGGTTGTTTATTTATTTCTTCTTACTTACATTAGGTTTTAATTATTTATTTTACTTAAAGAATATCATGACTGGTAGGACATGGTTGGTGGAGGTAATCCACTATCAATAGTTAAAAAATCAAACAGAAGTATATTTGTACATATCAACAACATATTGTTCCAATAATTTATTATGTTTTGATAGGTTTGAAGAAAATGTAAATGACAAAGATATTGATGCTCTCATTTCAAGTTCAAAATATCAATTATTCGAAGAGGTTGAAAATTTTTCACTTGAAGATATAATTGAAAAATCTGCAAATGACATTCAAGGTATTAAATTATTATTATTATTTTATATATTCATTTAATTTTTCTTTATTATATCACATGATAATAATTAATTTATGTTAAAAATATATATTTTGTAACTCAACTTGTAGAAAACAAATTACTTTTTTGAAGAAAGAACTATAGAGATTTCTTTAAGTAACTAATTAATAGATTAATTTTTAGGTTAATTGGTTACTTTGGAAGCATAGGCCTAAGTATAGTATTATATGATGGTCAAGCCACCAAAAGTATTGACGCGTTCTTTAAAAGACAAAACATCAATAACTCAAAAGATGATTCACCATTTTTATCTAATTTTGATGTTTCGGTTCTTGATAACCCACGTCCTCCAAATTCTCCTAGAGTTAAACATACAGAAGTTGATCATAACTTGTTACAACGTGATCTAGGATTACGTCGTCAAATATGGGAATATCCTGTTAACCAACGTGATGAAATTCGTCGAGTTTATATCAAAGTTGGACCATACCAATTTGTTCTTTCAAAGTATCTGTGTTACAGATCGAAAAAACATCTCCGTCGATTTCAATCATCCTGGTTCAAATTATTCCCTTATTAGTTAAAATATTCTCCTTCAATTGATGCTACATTTTGCTTACCTTGCTTTGTTTTTGGAAAGAAACCAATTGGGCGTCCCGGAACCAATGCATTCACTATTGAAGGATTTCGAAACTAGAAGAAAGTTAATGATGCAAAGAGGTGTGTTTTCCTAAATCATATGGGAGAAAGTCCTTGTCACCTCACAACATAGTCGAGAGATGTTGTAAGGATTTAATGAATCAACCTTGTCATATTGATAAAGTGATGGAAAGACAAATTTCAGAACAAATTTCAATTAATCGATTGAGACTGAAGACTTCAATTGATGCAACTTGATGACTTACATTTCAAGCTTGTGCTTTTAAAGAGCATGACGAATGCCTCGAACCAATAAATAAGGACAATTTCATTGAAATGATAAATATTTTGACAACATATAATGATTATGTTGCTAAAATTGTTCTAAAAAATGTTCCAAAAAATGCCAAGTATATCTCACCATAAATTCAAAAGGAGATTTTGCATATTCCTTCTAGAAAAGTGAAAAGTAAGATTCGTGAAGATATTGGAGATGCCAAGTTTTGTATTCTTGTTGATGAAATACATAATGAATCTAAAAGAGATCAAATGGCTCTTGTTTTAAGATTCGTCGACAATGGTGGTTTTTTACAATAGTGTTTCTTTGATCATATACGTGTTAAAGATAAAACTTCATTGACTTTAAAAAATTAATTTTTTTGCGATTCTCTCTTATTATAATCTTAGTGTTCACAATTTTCGAGGTCAAGGTTATGATGATGCTATTAATATATGCGGTGTATAGAATGGCTTACAAGCATTATTTCTTAATGATTGCCTTTATGCATATTATGTGATTTGCTTGGCTTACTATTAGTTGTAGCATCTAGAGAAGTAATCCATGTCCATCAATTCTTTTCAAAGTTGAGCTTCATTATCAATATCATTGGAACTTTTTGCAAACAAAATGATGAATTATAATTTGCTCAAGCTGCTGAAATTGCACATTTAATAGTTATTGATGAACTTGAAACTGGTAGAGGAGCTAATCAAATTGATACCTTGCAACGACCAGGAAATACTCATTAGAGAGCTCTCATTTTGATTCTGTTTGTAGCTTAATAAGGATGTTTGGTGTAATATATTCAATTCTTCAAAGCATCATTAAAGAAGGATCCACTTACTCCTAACGAGGGGATGCCGATGTTGCTTTTGATGCTATTACATCATTTGAGTTTGTGTTTATTTTGCATTTAACAAAATAAATTATGGGAACAACTAATATCCTTTGCCAAGTTTTGCAACAAAAATCTCAAGACATCTTAAGTGATATGCATTTGGTTTCGACTATAAAAGAACTCATTCTAAAATTGAGAGAAGATGGTTGGAACAACTTACTTGGAATTGTTGTATCATTTTGTGAATGCTATGAGATTGATGTGCCTGATTTGAGTGCTCATTATACAAAAGGTAGGGGTCGGCTACGTCACCAACAAGACAATATTACATTTGAGCACCACTATCGAATTGATATATTCAATGCTACAATTTATTCACAAGTGCAGGAGCTGAATAACATATTTAGTGAACATGCAATGGAACTTCTTATTCTTAGCTCAACTTTGGATCCTAGGGATGTTTATAAGTTGTTTAAAATTGATACATTTGCAAGCTTACAAATAAATTTTATCCTCAAGATTTCACAAACCAAGAGATGACTCTTTTGAGATTTCAATTACAATATTATATTGTTGATGTACCTCACTATCCACAGTTACGAAATATGTCAACAATTTCTTAACAATGTAGAGGATTAGTGGAAACAAATAAGTTAGATGTCTACTATTTGATTGATATATTGATTCATTTTGTCTTGACACTTCTAATTTTTACGACAACTACAAAAAGAGCATTTTCAACTATAAAACTTGTCAAAACAACATTTTTGCAGATTACTTGAGTATCAACATTGAAAAAGAAATTACAGAAACTTTTAGTTCAGATTTGATAATAGATGAATTTTATTCTCTGAAAGATCGTTGAGCTAGGCTTTTGTAGTAGATGTTTGGTCTTTTTGGTTTATTTTTGTACATATCTATGTCATATTTAACTAGATATGGTCAAATATTTTTTTGTAAACAAATAGGCCAAAGTTTAGCTAGATTTGTTTTTGTATGCATCTAACGATAATAAAATACTTTTGTCTTAAAAATATTCTTATATTAGATTCTCTCATATATCTTAAATTTGTAAATAGCCCCCCCCCCCCCCCCCCCCAGTCATGAATCATGGCTTCGCCCATGAAAACAAGTGTAATCATAAAATCCAAGATAGATTAGGATTCATTATATAGTTATTTTAAAAGCATATATTAAGTTATTAATGAGCATTGCAATTTAAGTTTGACAATTGTTATGTTTGTATTGCTTAGGGTGGGAAATGTTATATTTGTAATGTATCTGGTTAAACTCTTTCTGCTCACTTGTTCAAAAGGGATTTATATTGAGTAATACTATATATCTATACTACTATTAAAAGTAGAAAGATATTTTTTTAGTTTCAGTACACTATTTTTTTTATTTTTAAATTAAAAAAATAGAATTACCCAAGCAAAACCTTTTCTTTTTATTTCTAAATTTTTTAAAAAAATTACTCAAGCAAAACCCTCTTCCCAAGCAAAACCCTTTCTTTTTCTTTTATACACTACTATTAAAAGTACAAAGGGATTTTTTAGTTTTAGTACACTATTTTTTATTTTTAAATTAAAAAAATAGAATTACTCAAGCAAAACCCTTTCTTTTTATTTCTAAATTTAAAAATAGAATTACTCAAGCAAAACCCTTTCCTTTTATTTTCTATACTACTATTAAAAGTATAAAGGGGTTTTTTAGTTTTAGTACACTGTTTTTTATTTTTAAATTAAAAAAATAAAATTACCCAAGCAAAACCCTTTCTTGTTCTTTCCTTAGCAAAACCCTTTCTTTTTCTTTCTAAATTTATAACCCGCAAAACCCTAAAAACATAAAATCATTATTCCTCTCGGCTACGGCTCTCCTTTTTTTTTAATTTCTAAATTTAAAAATTGAATTACCCAAGCAAAGCCCGCTCTTTTTATTTCTAAATTTATAACCCGCAAAATCTTAAACACCTAAAATCACTCTTCCTCTCAGCTACGGCTCTCCATTATTTTTTTATTTTTAAATTTAAAAATAGAATTACCCAAGCAAAACTCTTTCCCAAGCGAAACTCGTTCTTTTTATTTCTAAATTTATAACTCACAAAACCCTAAACACCTAAAATCGCTCTTCCTCTCTGCTATGGCTCTCCATTATTTTTTAATTAAAAATGGCTCTCATCTTCCTCTTGACTCTCATCAACATGACTTTCAGTGCAACTCTCAACCTCCTCTCGGATCTCATCAACAACTATTCGATTCGATTTTGTCTCAGCTTACATGTGAGTTATTTCTTTTTATCTTCTTAATGGTCGTCTGATGAGCATGCACTGATTTTCAAAGTAGCTAAATTCAGCTTACATGTGAGTTTTTTTTCTTTTTATCTTCTTAATGGTCGTCTGATGAGTATGCACTGATTTTCGAAGTAGTTAAATTCAGCTTACATGTGAGTTTTTTTCTTTTTATCTTCTTAATGGTCGTCTGATGAGTATGCACTGATTTTCGAAGTAGTTAAATTCAGCTTACATGTGAGTTTTTTTCTTTTTATCTTCTTAATGGTCGTCTGATGAGTATGCACTGATTTTCAAAGTAGTTAAATTTGTTTTACTACTCTTTGCCCTATATTTTTGGAAAACAATGAAGTTATATATAATATGCATCCAAGTTTTTATTCTTCTTTGTGCCTTTTTTTTTTCTTTTCAAAGTAGTTAAAGTTGTGTTACTGCTCTTTGCCCTCTGTTTTTTAAATTTTGAATTTGTGGCAAGACAATGAAGTTATATATAATATAAATCCCCTCTGTTTTTTGAATTCTTACCACTAAACTACAGCCACAAATATGAATATTAATATTTTTTGATTTATCTATCTTAGAAAACTTTTGGTTTCATTTAATTTTGTGCCTAGCTTGGAATATTAATTATAACATAACATGATTGGATTTTATATGCATAATGCACTTAGAGATATATAATTGCAACTTCTTCTATTAATCCAATAGACCAATTCAATAATCAATTATGTCCTGGTTGAAAGAGTCAAAGCATTACGATATTAGTTGGTTATTTATTTTTTCTTACTTACATTAGGTTTTAATTATTTATTTTACTTATAGAATATCATGACTGGAGGAAGCTAATCCACTATCAATAGTTAAAAAATCAAATAGAAAATAAATAAACAAGCATTATATCTTTCTTTTTTCATGAAACTCATAATAATGTCTAATTAATGATTGTGTGTGTGTGTGTGTATTTGTACATATCAACAACATATTGTTCCAATAATTTGTTATGCTTTGATAGGTTTGAAGAAAACGTAAACGACAAAGATATAGATGCTCTCATTTCAAGTTTAAAATATCAATTATTCGAATAGGTTGAAAAATTTTAAATTGAAAACATAATTGAAAAATCCGCAATGTCATTCAAGGTATTAAATTATATATATTTTTATATATTCATTTAATTTTTCTTTATTATATCACATGATTATAATTAATTTATGTTAAAAAAATATATTTTGTCACTCAACGTGCAAAATTCACATGACTTTTTTGAAGCAAGAATTGTAGAGATTAAAAATGCATCCGAACCATGGTACAATGCAAGAAGAAAGTTGAAGTACGAAAGGATGGACTCAGTTGTACTAATTGCAAAACGAAAGACGTTAAATGTTTTCCAAGGTATTATTATATCTTTAATCACTCTATTTTTTTTTAAAATCACAATATGACAAATATGTCATTATTTATTATTACGTATCAATGAAGTATACTTATTTATGCAGATTTATGATGCAATTTAGAGTCAAATATATAACAAATAATACATATCTAACAGTATTTGATGATTCTCAATCATTAATAAATTATTCACTAGATGATGCAGTTAAAAAGTCAGGTAATACTTTTTTCCTCACTCATAAAATTTATGGATAAAACAATTCATTTGAATGTATCAATATTACTAAAATAAATTTGTTCTTTTTGTAGGACAAGAATATGAATGAATTTTATGACAAAGTGACAAGTTGTAAAGGAAAATCATTTCTTTTTGTGATCAAGATAGATAACAGTAAAAATGATGTAATAAAAAAATAGTAGAAATATAAAAAGGATAAGCGTTGAAAATTTTCAAAAGAATAGTAACAGAATGTTTAAGAATTATACCTTTTGATTTCTTATAGTTTATACTTGATTCCTTCCATGTGAATGATAGTTAACTTAGTTTTATTTTTTTCAACAAGTGAGTTTATATTATCAAGGTTACATAATGCAAATAGTTTAGGGTGTTTTAATTAATGTGTTTGGATGTGTTATAGTAATAGTTTTGAATGCTTTGGGTGTTATAATAAAATTTTAATTTATTTTTTATCCACGTGTTTTAAACTAGTATACATATAGAGGAAAGCTAACATTCCCGCTAAGAAGTGAAGTTAGCAAGTGTCCCCACATTTTAAAGACATTAAAAGCCCATAACTTTTGTTGTTTAGCAAGTTTATTGAAGGCTATTTTGTCATTTAATATTTCAATTTTTTTTAAAATTAATTCTCACTTCTACGTTCTCAACTATTGTCGAAGACCATGGATCTATGGATTCCGGCGACCGTGAGATCCATAGATTCCGATGAGACATGTATTTCATCACCACCATCATAATTGCAACCACCACCGCCATCCCCATCCCATAGCCACCACTATGTGTATTATGGAGATCAATAAATCTTCATCACCACCGTCTCAAACCCAAAACCACCGACACCACCACCACTATTCATTTGCATCACTGCCATCCCCACCACCATTACTGTGTATTCTAACAAATTAACCACCATCACCGTCTCAACCCTAAAACCAACATCACCACCACCCCTGTTCATTATGCTGACCTCAGCCTGCACTCCCTCGCTTTCTTCCCACCTGTTGTCAAGCTATACCTCTCACCAAGGGTTACCTTCCTCGCCTTGCCACAGATCTGTAGAGAGATGAGAGAGAGTTGGGTTGAGATAAGAGAGGGTTTTGTTGACGGCACAGAAAAAGGAGAAAGAGAGAGGGGGATGATGTGAGAGATTCACGTGTAGAGAGAGAAAATGAGATGTTTTAAAATTACATAGAAGCCTGTAACTTTAATGAGTTAGCATATTCAATCCAGGTTATTTTTGTCCAATAAAATGTGGGGATACTTACTAACCTCCGCTTCTTAGCTGGGATGTTAGCTTTCTCCTATATATTAACTACCGCTCAAGGTTGAATGATTATAATTTATATATACCAAATTAAGTAAAATTGATTCACAAATATATCATAACAAAGTTTTGTTATTATTTTATTTTTTTAATATCATGACAAAGCTGCACCACAAACAAAAGCATATTTTTGACTTTGATTACCAATGTTGTTATATTTAGGAGTGCATACGGTTCGGTTTCAGGTCGAACCGGAATCGTTGAATTAGATTCGGTTTCGGATATTTACGGTTCTAGTATCGGTTCCAACAATTTTTTATCAATTATTTTTTATTTTATTTTTAACATTGACAAAAAACATACTCATATTTATACACACCTAATTATAACAATAAATTATAAGCAATTAGTATTTATCTATACATTATATGTTTTAATACTTTATATATAAATAGAAACTAAAATTTAGAAACTATTAGTATTTGTTTATCTTATATATATATATATATAGAATACTAAAACTTAAAAGCTATTATTATTTATTTTTATATTATATTATATATATTCTTTTAACAGTTTCGATTGTTTGGAACAAACTGCAATTTCGATTTTGATTCTGGTTGGCCTGTTGTTTGGGCACCTGTAATTATATTCAAAACTCAAGCACAAACAAATCACTGTATATGTTGTGTACACAGCCACGTGAACAAGCGAAACACGTGGTCTAGCACACCCGCCATCTTATATTGTGCATCAACTATAATGAAGCAAACACAGAACATATTTATGTTAAAATATTGTATTTTGATATTTTCTGATATATATATTTATATTTATATTCATATCTCTATCTATCTATATTTATTTCATCTATAAAAGTGAAAGAATTTTTTATTTTTTGTATGCATTTTTTCACATTTGTTTAATTAGAGAAATAAGATTTTTACTTTCATTAATATACAACATGCATATACAATTATTGAAAAAAAAATCCTCTTTCTTAGAAAAACTGAAAATTCTCTTTAAGATTTTATTTCTCTCTCTTTATAAACGTTAATCACAACCGGTAATTATACACACATCTATACTACCAATTTACTTCATTTTAAATAAACTCTAATTTATATATATACATTATATGTGCGTTTATATGGATGTATATATATATATGTGTGCGTTATATCTGAGCTATCAAGTTACACGCACACAGAGACTTTTCTTTTATAATCTGTGTAGGCATGTCAAATCTGAAGGATTAAAACAGTAAAACAAAATCTCAGATACAACATCGTATGAAGTGGATCACTTGAGTAAAAATAATGTAATTTTATACATTTAAACAAATGAATAGTTTTTTATTATAACGGTTAATTATAAATTATAATTCTATATTTTTGGACTTTAATTTTTAATTTTGACAATGAAGAGCAAAGTGTTTAAAAATTAATTGTGTTTTTTTTCTTTTGAGGTGTGTTATAAATTCCTCTTTTATGATTTTCGAGATTTGATGATTTGCAATGTTGATTTACAAAATAACTTCTCAAAATTAACAACTTTTTACTTTATCAAATTGGTAGAACGGTAGACTTCACTATTTTTTCACAAATTTACACAATTTTTTAATCACGTGCATTGGACGTGCTCTTTACAAGTATTTATATATATTAGTCTAAAGCACGTGATTAAATATAGTATAATATATATCACTAAATTGAAGTTTAGTAATGTTGGATTTCATTAAAATATTATGTATATATTATCTAAAGACGTATTTCTTATACAAAACATTGGAAATCATATAAATGAATATAATTAATCAATTAAATAAAAAATCATATACAATAAGAGAAGAGTCAATAAATTAGTGATAACAATACATAATGAAAACTCTAACAATTTCTCCCTTCAAACTAAGAATAAATAATTAGCCAAATTAAAATTCAAAAAATCAATCACAAAACAAAAAAGTACATGAATGATCATTTATAAATTTAAATCAATATATGAAGAGTAATCAATATATTGATATTAGACTTGAATTTATCATCATAACTTAAGAAAATGACAAGAAAGAAAAATTGTTATTTCTGCGTGTGAAAACATAATTCAAAAATGATACTAACCAATAAAAATGGGAATACATGAATCCTAAAAAAATAGACCAAAGATCTATTTTCAATATATATAATTTTTAATTCAACAGACCAAAATACCAATTAATTTTCATCTTTTTGTTTCCATGTCTATATCTATGCTACTTATAAAATTGCGAGACTTTTATTTATTTATTTATTTTTATACATTTATCATGTTTTTAAAACAAAAAAAAAAAAGATTCTCTTAAATTTCATATTTTAATTAACAAATTTAACTGTTGTCTTTTGGTATGCTAGTTAAATAATGAGAAATAATATTAAATTAGTGAATTGTATATATAGATATAGATCCAGTCCTGGACTGTGCATTAAAATTAAAAGAGTGAAATCGTGTGGTCTTAAAACAAAGAGTGAAAACGTAAATTGTATTGAGAAGGTCATTGAGTATGGCCTCTTGAAATTTCATATAATAAACAAAGAAAAATCTAGATAGATTTTCAGTTTATTTTAGGAATGGGAAAATTTTCTTAACAATTATATATATGTGTGTCTATATATAAATTAGAGTTTAATTAAAATAAGGGTAATGTTACTCAGGCAGAATTTGTAGGCAAAAACATTTATATCCATTGGATGCATGTGGTGAGTGTATGTGGTGAGGCCTACCAAATACATCTAATGGATGTAAATGTTTCTGCCTACGAATTCTGTCTGAGTAGCATTATCCTTAAAATAAATAAGTAGTATAAATGTGTATAGTGTGATCATTATTAAAAAGAGAGAGTCAATAATTGTATATGCATTTATATGTGTGTATATTAATGAAAGGGAGAATCTTATTTTTTTGTTTAAAAAATATGAAAAATGTATTAAAAAAAATCATAAAGTCTCACACTTTTATAAGTAGTATATATATAGATAGATATATATATATATATATACAAATGTTTGTGCTGCATCAATTATATTCTACTGTTAAGTTGGGACTCAAATGTCTTTTAAGCATTCTCTATAAAATGTTAAAGTTATTCCGTTGTCATTTCTCTCTAAATTTTTTCTCTTTTGAAAGGATCCTAATCCATTCTTTTCTCTCATTAATAGCTTTTCCTTCTAATTTCATCCATCCAAACGTAATATTCTCACTTTTGGAAGGATCCTAGTCCATTCTCCTATCTCTTTAATAGCAAATCAAAACATGAAAATCACTATTGTTTCCTTTCCTTTTCTTTCAATTCAACTTTAATGCAAATCAAAATAAGCGATAGACGACTTGAAACAGAAAGTAAAGGTTTGACAAAACAATTAACAGCAACAGTGGACCATGCTTGATGCAAGGGAAAATTAGTTTTTAGTGACCAAAGTTTTAAAAAAATTTATTTTTTTGGTGACCTTAAACTTAATAAAAGTTGGATAATGACCAAACTTAAAAACTAATTGCTAATGAGTGGCCATTTAATCTTAATGTCCAAAATACCCTTTATTCTCTCTATACATCTTCATCCTTTGTTCAGTTTATTCCAACCCCCAAATATCATAAATTTTAAAAAATTCGATGATATACATTATAAAGAAGATATAATAATATATATAAATATATTCTTATATATTAATCTCTCATTAACCAAATTTTTTTTTTAATTTGGGTGCAATTAATTACAAACCTCACACTTAGTATTAATAACCTAGATAATCATAAGTTATTTTTCCCGTTTCTTGAACACCCGGGATAGATTGAAAAATGTATTGTTCATTTTTTTTAAATTGGAATTAGGAATAATTTGCTAAACCTTGACATACTAGCAGCAAAAAGGAAAAACAAAACTTAGACATACATGGAACAAATTGAAAAGGCACATGTATTAATATATATATATATAGCGAGAGAGAGAGAAACTCATCTTGAGAGTCACAGATGTTCTCTCTCTCCACACACACATATATATAGCACTGATCTCTTACTCACCGGTGAGTAAGATATTTTATTCACACTTTGATTAGTGACCATTAGATTAAATCTAACGGCCACTAAACAAACCCACTTACCTGTCTTACTAAAATCACAAAACCACTGTCAGTATATTTTAATTTTTGAATATTAATATTACACCAATGCATTTTCTAATGTAAAATAAAAATTGTAATATTAATATTACACCAATAACTATTTATTATTTTATAATGAATAGTTTTCAAAATAAATAGTCCCTAATGAATATAGTCCTAGAAATAGATGTTAACATGCTTTACATTTTTTTGAATTTTTAATAAATAAAATGATAAGATTACCCTTTAAAACTAATGTGGCTTGTTCCTAAGAATAGGTTTTTTTTTATTTTTTTAATTGAGTTTTCATAAATTGTGAATTAAACAAATTTTTTGTATTATTTTCTGACTTTTAAATTTTTTTTAAACAGAAAACTGAAACTAACAAACACTAATAATAAAATAGTCAAAAAATTCAGAAAAATATTTGCAAAAAAATTAATAGTTCAAGCGAGTTTTTGCAATTTGCCCCGTTCTAATTAAAGTAAAATGTCAATGATTCATTTGAACTTTATTGTGTTCATCTATTTTCTCCAAAAGTTCTTCACACGGATTTTCAAAAGTTTAAAGTATAATTATTTTAAACTAATAACTAAAACTTCACTAAAGCTCTTAACTATTTTCATAACGGTTAGAATTAAACATGAGATTGTATTTGTCACATAAAAACCAAATACAATCACATGCACATTAATAAATTTTAATTTAATTAAATAATTTCAATTTATTTTTTCTTATTCTTTAAAAAATTAGAAATTGGCTTGGACACTCACTTCTCCCATTTCACCATCATTTGAGGTTTTTAAAAGTACATTATCACTAAAAAAAAATTACATGCATAGGCAGTTGCATATGTGGTACAAGCGCAGTCTACGTATTCACAAGTGAACATAGTCAAAACAAATCTTAATATCACAATATCATTTTGATATATATTTTCTCTATTTTAGCAACTGAAACACAAGTAATTAGTCCATAAAAACATGAAATTTTTAATTGTTTCTCAGTCGTATTACCAATTGTTTGTTTTCGTATATCACAATTTTTATTTTACTTTAGGAAAGGAATTTGTGTAATATTAATATTCCAAAATTAAACAATTTTTATTTTACATTAGGAAAGGTATTGGTGTAATATTAATATTCCAAAATTAAAACATACATGCAGTGGTTTTGTAGTTTTAATAAAACAGGTAAGTGAGTTTGTTTAGTGACCGTTAGATTTAATCTAATGATCACTAATCAAAGTGTGGATAAAATCTCTTGCTCACTGGTGAGCAAGAGATCAGTACTCTATATATATATATACACACACACACACACACTTTCTTTCCCATAATTTTTTTATACCTTTTGAAGCTTTGGTATTTTGGGGTGCTATTGGAGAAGACGAAAATGAATAAAAGAGAGGATATTTTAGACATTAAAGTTAAACCCACTGACAATTATTTTTTAAGATTGGTCCCTATTTATCTTTTATTAAGTTTAAGGTCATTGTAAAGCGAAATTTTTTTAATTTTAGTCACCAAAATCTAATTTTCCCTTGATGCAAACTCGAAAAAAGCCCTCCAATGGCTTGGCCAAAAAATGAGTCCCACAAAGAGCTTGACTTAATCTAGCTAATGATCCCGCGATGCAAATGTCTCTGAGCTCTCATTTAAAAATATTTTTTTATCAAAATCTTCCATCTGTTTGCGCGCATACATATATATATATATATATATTTATATTTGTTTTGTTTTATTCACTTAAACTTATATAGCTTTTACTACAAATTAAATTTTTTGATGAAACTATTTTTGTTATAAATAAAATTTCGAGAGCTTTAATTTGAGTAGCATTTAGGCCATGTCCTAACTTTTTTTTTAAAATAAGATTTATTAAAATATTATTATTTTTACTAGCCAAATCTAGAGAAACTACAATTGGTCAAAAATATGAAAAATCTGATATAATGTTGTGGTTAGCTAAACTAATTACGTGATTAGCTAAAATGACGACGTGATTACACAAAATTTAAATCTGGATAAGCAAATTTAGATATGCCGCGGGAGATGCTCTCAGAGCAACAACATTGGACCGGCTAGAGCCTTATCCCCAATTTGAAGCAGTTTTCCCGAGCCCAATGTGGGCCCTTATGTTTCTTTTTGCTGAAAAAATAAATTCACTTTTTGTTTTTCTGCTTTGAAGTGAGAAATTTGAACCTTGGACCTTCTAGTAGGGGTAATCCACCAAACTAATTGATTTCGCTATTTAACTAAAAGTACAACAATTATATTTATTGTATTTTTGAATTGTATGAATTATTTTCAAATAAGCTACTTTATACTGTCTAAACCACTAAATATAGCACATAAACAAATTTATTTATATCTATTTTATTTACATGCAAACAAAATTATATATTTCTTTAATTTATTATAATTTTATATGATTTGATTATCACATATTATATCAAATTAAATTTTTTTTTTTGCTTAAATGTAGTAATATTATTAATAAAATATATATATATATTTTTTACTAACGAAAATCTGGAG
The DNA here is from genome assembly GCA_026545225.1 of Cornus controversa. Lineage (NCBI taxonomy): Eukaryota > Viridiplantae > Streptophyta > Magnoliopsida > Cornales > Cornaceae > Cornus > Cornus controversa. Next base: position 105,359,104 of record CM048845.1, read on the forward strand.
AGGCTAATGTGAGCCAAAATTTAAAGGGCTGAAAATATTGATATGGCTCTGAAAAATACTAACATGACTCTGAAAAAATTGAAATGACAAATTTAGAGAGCCAAAATTCAGAGAGACTAATACGAAATATCTAATCAACTAGCAAGACAAATGACTGTAAATGTAAATGACCAAATAAAGCAACAAAGGAAGTAAAAGGTCAAGCAACACGAGCTAGTTAATTGTGTTTGAATGTATCAGGATCCTTTGGTATAATGAGCATTGTGTTGTATTGCTAGTTTGTTGTGTTTGAAATTAGGGTGGCAAAATTGGACACGACACGACAACACGACTCGAACACGACACGAATTAAGCGGGTTTGGGTTTGAGATAAGCCGACACGTTTAATAAATGGGTTGACACGAACACGACACGTAAAAAATGGGTTGGGTTTGGGTTTAAGCTGTCTAACTCACGACATGATTACGACACGATTATAATATGAGTTATTCATATATTATGATTTTATACAAACTTATATATACATAGTTACATATATTGCAATTGTTTGTAATCTATTTGTTTGTTTATAGGACTGATGTAACCATAAAACGCAAGGATGAGATTGTTACGATGTTTTCCTTGTTGTTGAATCATCTTAGTATATTTTTAAGTTTATATATAGATACAAAATTTATAATATAGTTTGGTTTTAGGATTTATATATTGCTATGTACTTTATTTTTATATGATCTTCAGAGATATTTTTAGGGGTGAAGAAACTCATATAATATAAGTTAAATGGATTAAAAAGGTTATTAAACAAGTCGTGTCATTATAGGATATGTTTATTAAACGGGTTATACGGGTCAACATGAATAACACGTTTAATAAACGGGTTGGGTTAGTGTTGAGGGTCTCTGACACGATTATTAAATGGGTCGGGTTAGGGTTGAGCTGTTTAGTAGAATACTTATATATCGACACGACACGAACACGACACGAGAACACGAATTGCCACCCCTAGTTTGAATGTATCAGGATCCTCTGGTATAATGAGCATTGTGTTGTATTGCGCTAAATACAATTAAATCATGATCCAACACATTATTTCAAATTTTAAGTGAGGGTGTAAAATCGAAATAATAGCGTTCAAACACGCTATAGATTTGACTCGTGTCGGAAGCTGGAACCCCTCCTGGACTAGGAAAAGACATACATTGGTCCCAACTTTATTTTATTTCTATTATATATCTATAGTTTTTGTTAAAATTGTAAAATTGGCCCACTAAATTTTTGATAATATATATACTTGCTCTCACTTAGGTTTTAAGGGCTGGCAAATTGGGCAGGTTTGGATCGGGTTGAATATCAGTCGGGTCAACCCGTCAACCCATATTCGACCCGACTAGAAACAACAGTAGCAAAAGATATTGATGTATTTATATATCTATACACAAACACATATAGTATATAATTGTGTTGATATATATATATATATATCATAATTCTATTTTTTTTTTAAATAATATTTTTCCTTTTTAGTAATTATTGTTGGGTTTCACCATTGTACTTTCCTAGTATTGGTAATGATGTCCATGATAAATGATGTAACTAATGCTTCTTAGATACTTTAGAATACTTTTTAACAAGTTTGAATATTCAAATGTAGTTTTTCCAACAATAATTAGTATAATTGTTAAGAAAAAATTGTAATTTTTTTTTAAAAAAAAAAGAAGTGTTAGAGATATATATCATGATTTACTACAAAATTTATGTATACAAATTATGTAATATTACTCTTAACTGTTATTTTATTTATATATTATAATATTTTATAAAGAAAAGTTAATAATTCAATTTTTTGTATATATAAAGTATTTATTATTTTTTGACATGTGGCTCTTTGATTCCTTCTTTGAATCGAGTTTTGGTGCCAAATCTTACTCCCATAGAACACCACCACGCACCAACCAAGGTCAGCTCATTCTCTTGCTATAGATTAATTTCTTCAATGACGATTTCTTTCTTCATTGTGCATCTCTTTTTTTTTTATATAACTTTTTTTTATTTTATGGTATTGTTAAAGTCCGTATAATTTCATGCGCATTGTCATGTTTGTTTGTATGAGAATAGAATAAAATAGAATATACAATTGAATATCCTACTATATATATATATATATATATATATATATATATATATAGACAATGTTGTTGCACTATAAAGTTTGTGTCTAAATTATATATTCTTCTTATTTTTTATTAGGAAATTACAATATTTACTAAAAAGGAAAAAAAATTTTTTTTCTAAAAATAGAATTCTTACTAAAATATTTTTTTCTAAAAACAAAATATTGACCAAGTATAGAGAGAGAAAGGGGAAGAGAGAGAGAGGTGGGATCAAAGAGAGAGAAAGGAAAAAGAGAGAGAGAAGTGAGATCAAAGAGAGAGAGAGGATGGATAGAAGAGAGAAACTTTAATTCACATTTTATTTTATGGGTAGAAGATGAATTAAATATGGGTACCCATATTCAACCTATCTAACTTGCCAATTAATTGGTTTATATTTATCCAACTCGTTTATGACCCATATAAAAAAAAAAGTCACCCATATCTATTTTTAACTGAGCGGATATGGGCGGATTGGAGGGTTTGCACCCAATTTACTACCCCTAGGTTTTAGCTTATGAAAAAAAGTAATAAACAACCTCTTTGGTTATATTATTATAGTTTTTTTTTAGATAAAACAAAATCTTATTTAAACAAATAAAAGTTACCGCATTGATGGAGCCACGTGTTATTTTGGTTTTGCATGTCTATCTTTTAATAATTTTATAAAAGCGTTGTAGAATAATAAAAATAACCTTGATCTTAAAACTCAACAAGAAGAGAGAGAGAGAAAAACAAGGGAGGAAGAAGCATGTTTATACAACTTGTATTTTCAAAAGGTGAAAACTCAAAGAAAACAATTATTAATGTATTAAATGAAAATATTATCATTCAACATCAATATTTTTGTATTTATTATCTTGGTTCAATTTTTTTTTCATTTTTTATATCTTATTATTATGCATGCATTGTTTGGTAGGAAGAAATAAAATTGGATGGAAGGGAGAGAAAAATTGATGGATGAGACATCCATGTGGAGAAATATTATTTTTTTCTTATTTTGTTTGGTTGGATGGAGGAGAAGGAAATGATATAACACCTTACTTTATTTATTATGAAAGAAAATAAGAGAGAATTTTAGTTTGTTTTTAACATTATACCCATCACTATCTATAACACTCATTTGAACCTTTTATTATCTTTATTTGGTTCATGTATGCTAACATTGATTGTCTATTATCTTTTTTTTTTTTAGGTAGAATCATATTTCTTCGTGGAAAAAAAGTTATTGTAAGGAAAATAAAAAAGTACCCACTTACTCATTTGGATATAGTCAAATAACGGTGGAGGATTGTCCAATTAATTTGTGAATTTAGGTAATAATTATGAAGGGTAGTATTGTATTTTAATTTGTTTGCAACATCTTTGCCTCTTTTTCTTCCTTTCCACCATCAATATTTTGTGAAAGAGGAAAAATAGTTCATCCATCATCTTTTTCATTCACTCCTTGTCTCCTCTGTACCAAACAAAGGAAGTTTGTTTATTCATTTCTATCTTCCCTGCACCATATTCCTTTCTTCCTATCAAACGAAGCATCAAGATCACCCCCACAAATTTTTTTTTTTTTTTGGGTTTGTCGCTTACCCAGGTTGGTAGATTAGCTCATTCGTTGTGAAGCCAAGTCAAGGACTTGAGATCTATGGAAACATCATCAATAATTACAAATTTGGATCACCTTATATGTACTGAACGATCCAATGTATAAGAGAGGGTGGGGATCACTCAATGATAAAGTGACCCCATACTCTGTTGGGTGGCTCCACCCTCTTTCGCGCATTGGACAGTCCTGTGCACCTGAGAGGATTCATGTTTCATTAATTACAACTTATTTCGTCCTACTTGCCCGAGGAGACAACTAGAGGCTTACCACTAGCAAATTTTGTAATAATTTGGACACGTGGCTACAACACGAAACCTCAAATATTCGCAATTATCTGCAAACCAAATTTAAAGTGACGTAAAATAGTAAACATGTTTTGTCGTGAATGCTATAGAATGTCTTAATGCAATTTTCATGCATAATCAAACCCTTAAAACTCACGAATTTGGTTTACGAGGACTAGCATGAAAGTCCATCTAATATGTTAAATTTATTAATTTTTTTCCTTTTAATTAAACCACAATAATAGGAACCATAGATTAAACTAATGAAAAAACTTTATTTGGCATACCATTTTTTGATATGCCAAATTTAACATATTTAATGGTATGTCAAATGCCAAGTAAGTATTTAAGGTATCGATTAAAGGAGTTCTTGATATTTAAAGTAATGATTACAAATGCCATGTATGATTTGATATATCAATTGAAAATGCTCGAACACACAAAACTCAATAATGACCTTGATCGTACTCAAGACCCACCAGATATAGGAATTTATATTACTTTATTAAAATACTACTACTAAATATTATATATATATATTTATTTATCTAGGCAATAAAACTCACTCACTCACTTTGTTACTGTTACCTAAACTACTGCATATCTACAATGATTCCACATTGTAAATTCCTCCTTAAAAATGAAAAAGAAAGGAAAAGAAAGGACACGTCAGTTGTTTACTATTACCTAAGCTACTACCTTGAACTAGGGATGACAATAGAGCGTGGTGGGGCGGGTTTTGACTTCTCCATTCCCGCAAACATGTAACTTTTCTCACCTTATCTCTGTCCCGCAACCGTATATGAACGGGGTGGGGCGGGGCGGGTTTTGACTTTTCCATTTCCATAATCGTTTAACTTTTCCGGCCCCGCCCCGTCTTTACTTTTTTTTTTTTAATGCAAATTTTTTTATAATAATAAATTAGATATTTCAATACATATACACCAAAAATACACATTTAGGTATATGCAACACATTGACTAATATTGAGTCATCCATTACTAATATAATAAACTTGTATAGTTGTATGATATATATAATATTAATATTTCCTTCATATATTATTAATATTTTCTTTATATATTATATATACTATAAGTATAAATATATATATATATACTTAAACGGGGCGGGTACCCGTTGGGGTAGGGTCTTACCCCGTCCCCGCGCCGTTTAAGCTTGTGTTATTTCCTTAACCTCATCTCCACCCCGTTTCCTTAAATGGTTCATTAAACAGGGTGGGGCGGGTACCCGATGAGGCGGGACAAATTTTCATCCCTACCCTGAACTACTTAAAAATGAGAAAGAAAGAAAAAGGAAATGCACTTAAGTGGAAATAAGACATTCATCTTCTAAAGTTCTGTTTGGCAGAGCTTTTACTTCGACTTTTACACAGAAAAAAGAAAAAAGTAGAAGCAAAATTAGGAAGTTGGTATCCACTAACTTTATTTAAACGTTCTTTTTGAATTTCAAAACTTTTCAACCTTATCAATCCAAACACTCTCCAAAACGACTTTTGAACTTAAAAGTCAAAAGCCGTTTTTCAAAAGCCAATCCAAATAGGGCCTAAAGATGCTTATTCTATCCCATATTTTATGTATTTTTAATTAATTAACTAACATGGTGATTGCGAATTTCGTCTAAAAAAGGGTCTGGTTGAAATGGTATGTAGTTATCAAACAAATAAATTGTATCATTTTCCAGTTTTTCTTTTATATTTAAAAGTAATGAAAAATATCAAAACATATTTATGTTTTTTTTTTAATATTATCACAAGAAAATAAAAGACTAGCCAACATACAAGACTGTCTTACTTAGGACTGCAATTCGGGCTGATTGGACGGGTTAGAGGTACAACTCGGACTCAACCCTACATATGAAATATTCAACCCTAACTTTAACTTCTCAATCTTAGCCCAATTCACTCTTAAAGTTTTAAACTCGGATTGAGATTTCGGGTTAGAAAGTTTAGTTAATTCGAGTTATCTATATCATCAATTTTCATGTTGAAAATTTAAAGTGATCTTAATAAGTTTTACATTAAATTACTCCTAAACAAAAAAAATAAAAATTTAATGCAAATTTATAAAAAATTACAAACAAATTTTTAGAAAATTAATTATCCAAAGTGGTAACATACAATAAATTAAGATTTAAATAAAGGAAGTTAAAAAGAAAAAGGTTATCATAATTTGAATATTATATATAATATATTTAAAATAAAAAATATGCATGTAAATAATATTACAATTCGAGTTCGGGTTGAACTAGGGTTATTGACACTTCAATCCAAACCCAACCTTAATTAAGTTTGAGTTGATATTTTTTAACCCAAGCTCAATTTTAATTATAAAAATAATTATCTAAGTCTATAAAAACTAAAATCGGACTCGAGATGAGTTCGAATTACCCATTTCAAATTATACCCTAATGGAAAAAATATCACAAAAAAATCATTGCACTAGCACAAGAGTCAAAGACTGACCAGAGCTTTACTTGAATTGAATTTTGTATTAGCGCTCTACTTTTATAAAACAATTATTTTACTTAATCCAAAATAAAAAAGAAAAAGAAAAAGAAAAGAAAAGACAATTGTGTTAATTCATTTATTAAAAAAAAATAAAATAGAAAGAATATAAAATAATAATAATTATGGGTATTTATAATTTAATTCTAAAATAAAGTAAAACCCTAACGCAGCCTCTGAAACGCGAATCCTTTATATATAAGCGAGTACTGCTGACCTCTAACCCTAGTTCCAGTGAGCCGCCCTACACTTCGTTGAGTGGACGAAACGTTTTGTGTCAAACCATAGTTCTTGGCTCATCTCAAATCTATCGCCTGCAATATTTGTGGTAAGTTTGTTTTCACATTTTATCATTTCGATGGCGTTGGGTCTCTAATTAATCATACACTTAGTTTGGAACTGTTTTGGAGAAAGTATTCTGTTACTCCATTTTGATTATTGATGATCGTATTTTAAGGATTTTCGAAGCTCCCAGCGATGTCGGATGAGGAAAGAGAAGAGAAGGAGTTGGATCTCACCTCTCCTGAAGTAGTCACCAAATACAAGAGCGCTGCTGAAATCCTCAACAGTAATCCTCTCTCTCTCTCTCTCTCTATATATATATATATATACCTATGATATGTAAATTTGCAGCTTAAAATCTCCACTTTTGTTCGAGGGAAAAAAAAGATCGAAAATGTAGATTGAAACTATTCCTTATGTTCGTGTTACTTCCGTATTTAGTCCGTGTTGCGTACATATTATTTTCAATTTGAAGTTGTTTTATTTTGGTCATCCAGTTCATAAAGTTCACGATAACTTGTTAAAAATATATATGTATACAAATATATGCAGAGGCTCTGCAGTTAGTTGTGTCAGAATGCAAACCAAAAGCTAAGGTTGTGGACATTTGCGAGATGGGGGATTCATTCATCAGAGAGTAAGCTTCATACACACATGTTATTATTAATTAATAAATTATGGTTTAGGTTCTGTTGATACCAATTTGATACAAAGGTATGTTATACAGGCAGACTGGCAATATGTACAAAAATGTTAAGAAGAAGATTGAAAGGGGTGTTGCATTCCCAACATGTATTTCTGTAAACAGCACTCTGTGTCATTTCTCTCCGCTTGCCAGTGATGAGACAGTGTTTGAAGAAGGTGATATATTAAAGATGTAAGATTTCGTCAAGCTCAATTTAATTTTATTCCTCAGTTGTATAGTGGAAAACTGACAATAGTATGATTGAATATTGATGGGTTTTTATTTGGATGCAGTGATATGGGTTGTCACATAGATGGGTTCATTGCTGTAGTTGCACACACTCATCTCCTACAGGAAGGTCCGGTGACTGGTAGGGCAGCTGATGCTATTGCTGCAGCAAATGCTGCTGCTGAAGTTGCATTGAGGCTCGTAAGGCCAGGAAGAAAGGTAATTTTATTGTAGATTTTGGGTTTTACTTTTCTTTTTTTCCAAATGCTATACCGTTATGGGTTGTAATTGTCAAATTTTGAGTAATGGTTGCTTGTATACAAAGAAATGAACTCTATAGAGTTAATTTTTTTTGAAAGTGCTCATCTTCTTTTCGATTGATTCTATTTCCTGTGTACATGTAGGACTTCTAGGTGAATTCAAACTTGATTCCTGTTCTATTTGAGCTAAAGAGTACCTTATGTGCATTACATTTTTCATATATGCATGTACTCAGTCATTTACCTGGCTTCACTGCATATTAAAAAAAGTATTGCGATTCATGCTATGAATTTTTCTAAATCTGGGGGCACACGTAATTCAGTATCTTGTTGGATAATGTCCGTACTGTTAAACGTGTTCTGAATATTTAAGACATTAAAAGCTAGTTACATAGCCTACATATGGCCACTTGCGAACTGTGTATAAAGTCTATCTGCCTGTGTGCCAATTTGCGTAAATTAGTAACAGCGTTTGACATGTCCAAAGATCATTATTGGCATTTTAATCCTACTTGCATCAAATATGAAGTGTTTTCAAGGATTTAGCATGTTTGGATGATTTGTTGTGCATATTCAAATTCATCATTGGCATTCTCTTGGTTGAATGAATTGATTTTTCTGAGGCATCTTTAGAGGTCATGATTTCTTATATCTAAAGAAGCTATTGAAAGCTATGGAGCAAGCTGCAAGTGATGCTCTGATTACCTATAATGAACCACTAGATACGATCTATGACAGTAGCTACTGTTGTTGATCCATGACACACCTGATGAGGCATCACATAGTTGTTATGCTGACAGGATAAACTCAATAGTGTCTGATTTTTTCAATTTCTTGATGGTTATGCTAATTGTATTTTTTAGTAATTATATAATTTTTTGAGCAGTTATCATATTTCTCATTGTAGAGTTTGTATTAGTTTCTTCCCTTTTTTCCGACATGATTTGGAAATTACAAGTAAAAGGTGTGTGGTGCTTTTCTAATCTTTCTCGCCTCCCTAATGATGAACAATTTGATAAGCTATGGACTACATCCAAATGGAGCTGTTTGTCATAGTTACTCTGATACGGGATATCATGTTCACACAACACAAGTCTGTTATGCGAAGTAATGTGTCCTCTAACTGCAATATATTTGTTGGACCTTTTTCACAATTTTGCTCATGCTTGGTGTGTGTTCAATACTATGTCATTTGTTTGGTTAGGTCATATTGTCACTCATCATTTGCCTTCTCTTGGTTGATTAGTTTCTCTCTTCCTTTCTCTACTCTCTCTCTAAATGTCTTCAGAGAACATGATTTCTTCCAAATAAAGAAATTATTAGAAGCTATGAAATAAGCTCCAGATGAAGCTACATGCCATAATTACTTGGATTAGTCATAATGCACCACTAAATGTGTTCCATCTCTCATGACAGTAACAATTGCTTTTGTTCCATGAAATGCTTGATGAGTCATCGTAGTTGTATTGCTACAGGATTGACTTAATAATTTACAATGGTAATTTTGTTGATCATTATTTTTCTTATTTTTTATTTTTATCATTATAGATATTTTTGATTTGTTTTCAAATTGTCACTATTCTGTTCTTGTCAACTATACTTATTTTTTCTGATGTGATTTGGCAAATATATTAGGAAAGTGGTTTTTGTTTTTGACTCTTTCTTGCTTCCCCTAAATGATGAACAAGCTTAATAAGCTATGGACAACATCCAAATGAGGCTATTGTCATAGTTACTCTGATAGGGGATGTCGTGTTCACACAACTCAACTCTGTTATATGAAGTCCGGTGTACTTCTGAACCTTTTTCACGATTTTGCTCGATCTTGGGTGGAGTGTTCAATTCTGAGTATATGTCATTATCAATGTTTGGCTATACCAAGAACCGATTTACACGTTATTGATGGTTGGTTACATATAAATTTGGTTTAATTTTCAGTTTTGTCATCAGTGTACCTTGCCACCTCTCTCTCTCACACGCGCCAACATTAAATATGTTCTAGATACGTCCAGTAATCAATACTGTTTTACCTCAACTTAGTTGGACACTGGTCTAGTAGTTTTCCATATATATGATTACTATTTTTATTTTGCTCCCCCCCTCTTTCTCTCTTAGGGATATCTTTTTATTGCAAAATTCACTAAGCAGTTTTCAAAGATCATACTGTTATTGGCTTTATCGTTTGCTTGAGATCCATAAGTGTCTTGAGAATTTCTGCTTCATAAGATGTGAACAGGATGTATCTGGATAAGATGATACCATTGAAATAGTGGCATTCTATAAATAAAAAGGCAATTACCGTTGATGATCCCATCTATGTGGGTCAGAGCATTATTTTGCACAAAGTCGCTTCTTTATGACTTGACCTGCATTTTCATGATTGTCAGTAGGCCATGAAAAGTGATATTTGTAGTGACTACTTTGAACATGTTCATTTAAACTGTTTTGAGATTTCCTGTTTGATGAGTTGTATACATGATTTATATAGATGGAGATAGCCTTTGGGAGCTACTCATATTATTTATGTATACGCTTGTACGAACTGGATTTTTATGACACGATTATCTATCCTCTTATTGATGAATCTTTAGCAATAGTTAAAAGTTATTGAGTATATTTTGTTAGAACTGTGTACTGTATGTGTGCAAACTGTCACCTGTGCGAGTCTATCCTCTTATTGGTGAATCTTTAGCAATAGTTAAAAGTTATTGAGTATATTTTGTTAGAACTGTGTACTGTATGTGTGCAAACTGTCACCTGTGCGAGTCTATCTTCTTATTGGTGAATCTTTAGCAATAGTTAAAAGTTATTGAGTATATTTTGTTAGAACTGTGTACTGTATGTGTGCAAACTGTCACCTGTGCGAGTCTATCCTCTTATTGGTGAATCTTTAGCAATAGTTAAAAAGATATTGAGTAGATTTTGTTAGAACTGTGTACTGTATGTGTGCAAACTCTGGTTGAGGAACTATTCATGTAGGAGGTTAGCTGATTGTTTTTCCTGTAGTATTCTCTTCACTAATTCTTCTAGCTGGGCTTCTTTATTAAGCATTTTTCTGTAGAATACATCGAGGAAGTCTAAAATGGAATTGTATAGGAGTCTCTCAGGTTTCTGGTTTTGTGTTTTATATGCAAGTAGATCATCTTACCATGAAATACCATATCCTCTGAAAGGAATATGTAAATGGAGCAAAGTAAGGGATGAGGAATGATACATTCTTGTAATGGATATTTATAAACTGGAAAAAAAGTAACTCCTTGAGGTGATGATATTTTCATTTGTACTCCTCAAGGTGATAATATCCTCATTGGTTTCCTTTTTTGGAAGTTGCGTATGATGTAATTGACTAATTTTGGGTAATCGATATTGCCATTTTCAGTTGCATATTTTGATTACCCTTTCGATCGGTCATATATTTATTCAGGTTGCAATATAAAAATGAAAAGAATGTAATTATCTAGATGCATGCTTTTTAGAATGTAGTAAAGGCAACTTTGCCGAGGTGATCTGTTTTGTATGGGTTTCCTCTTTTTCCCTGTTGCCGATATTGTAATTGGCTGCATAGTGGAAGTCTGGAATCAGTTTTTCAGTCGGTTCACTTTCATCCATCTATGGCCAACATGTTTCTAGAGATAGCTTTTCCCTTTTACAAGGAATTACGCTCAACTTTTAAATATACAAATATGATGGTAAAGGTAGCTTTGAATAAAGATGAGATAGAGGAGCTATGACGATTTGGTCATAGTAGTACAAAGATGTTGGGAAACCCATATATGTGGATTTATCTTGTGAGTATAAAAAAGACACTCTTCTAGTTTGCTTAATGATATTGGTATATTCAATTCAGGGGATAGGGATAGCTCCAGTTACGGGCAAGATGAGATAGTAAAGCTGCAGTAGTATCAAGGCATTTATAGGGGCAATTGGAATGCCCATTTTTGTTGGTTGAGTTTGGGAGGATTAAAAGGAACTCAGGTTCTTGTGGCTGCCTAATATTTGGTACATCTTGTCTACAAGCTGTATCAGAAATGGTAATGAAGCAAAAATGTAGGTTTCTATGTGGAAGTTGTAACAAATGGTGGGATTTGGATAATACCTGCTAGTGGGATTCAAGCTGCCCTAATTAGCTGCTCAGTGCTTTCCAACCCCGTTAAAATTTTTACAAGATTTGCATGACTCAGCATACATCCTTGAATGAGTATTTTGACTCAACCAAGCATTGGTCGTGAAATGAGTTTGGGTTGGTTAGTATTAATATTATATAGATATTAATTTGTTTTTCTTGTTATATGAAGACTATAGGAGTTGATTAGTCGATCTGAGTACTTCTTTGCTCTGAGTATCCTTCAATCTATTCACTGAGTTTCTTTGTTTATGGCAGAACAAAGATGTAACAGAAGCAATTCAGAAGGTTGCTGCTGCCTATGACTGCAAAATTGTTGAAGGTGTTCTCAGTCACCAACTAAAACAGTTTGTGATCGACGGAAACAAGGTCATATTGAGTGTTTCCAACCCAGATACAAAAGTTGACGATGCGGAATTTGAAGAAAATGAAGTTTATGCAATTGATATAGTCACAAGCACAGGTGATGGCAAGGTAAGTCAATGTTATCCCCAAGAAATATTCTCATGCATCATCTTCTTGCCTTGGTTCTTAAAATTTTTGGTGCTAAATTTGCAGCCGAAGTTGTTGGATGAGAAACAGACAACCATCTATAAAAGAGCTGTTGACAAGAATTATCACCTAAAGATGAAAACATCTAGGTTCATTTTCAGTGAAATAAATCAGAAATTCCCCATCATGCCATTTACTGCAAGGTTATATTCTTCTTCATATGATTCCTTTATCAAGTATGTGTCTTGTGTTTTTTTCCCTAACATTAAGCGCGTGGTGCCTGTCACAACAGGGCCCTAGAAGAGAAGCGGGCTCGGCTAGGATTAGTGGAATGCGTCAATCATGATCTTTTGCAGCCTTATCCTGTTCTTCATGAGAAGTCTGGTAAGAGAGTTTTGGCTTGATTGAGGTTTGCTGAAATTTGATGGGATTCACATGCTGCCAGCAAAGCTTAATTTGTTTCTTGTTTAGCAATGTGAACATCTGAATTTGTACATATTGTTGTTCTACTTATGTTCAGAGATTGGTAACTGGTGGTGTAGGTGATTACGTTGCGCATATCAAGTTTACTGTATTGCTCATGCCAAATGGGTCAGATCGCATCACATCCCATGCTCTGCAGGAAGTACAGCCAACAAAAACAATAGATGACCCTGAAATTAAAGCCTGGTTAGCATTGAGCACAAAAACGAAGAAGAAAGGTGGTGGGAAGAAGAAGAAAGGTAATTGGCAAGATTTACACAATGGTATGGTTTTAAGTTTTTATTGGCAATTATTTTCTCATGTACATGGATTCCTTTGTATCTGTGTTTTGCAGGCAAGAAGGGTGACAAGGGTGAGGAGTCTGCAGAAGCCGCCGCCCCCATGGATGCAACATAAACTGGTGCCTCATCCCAAGAACGGGAAAATTTAAATTTTCTTATCCAATTTTGGCTACTAGTTTGTATCTGGTTGTTTATGGGTTCATTCAGATGGTCATTAAAAGTTGATCCTCGTTGAGTTTTCCCCAAATGTGTCTGCTGCATGTACACAGTTTAACTTTTGTATCCTTTTTAGTAATATTTTCCTTATAGAAAAACTGACTTTGTTAACAATGGAACCCGTAAATTTTACCGTTAATAAATGAGTTAATGTAGTCCGAAACTACCTGATGATTAAACGCTTTTAATCTAAATTATTGGTACACACCACACGGCATTCACATCTTTACAATCTTAAATAAGTTTGTTGGTTATGTTCGGCTATTTGGGAATGAGAATGAATTTATTACAACCAGCACCTCCTTTTGAGGTTAAATGTGGATGATGAACTCTTCCTAAGTGAGCGCTTGGGAGGGTTTTTTGTGTGCACATGTCCAAATTATCTCATCCTATTTTATCTTCTGTTGGTGTTGCTTGAACCATTTTATGAATGTGTTCATCCTAAAGTCAATCCTTTTAATTTTCTTGTCCATTTCAACATTCATTATTAAAAGTAGGAAAAAAATTTACTTGTCAAAGGAAAAATATAGGAAACATTAGATATTAGTGGCCAATGTTCAGGAAAACTTATTTATGTTGACTTCAAAGTCATAAAAGTAGTGAATGGCAACCAAACTTGAATGTTTGTTAATGTCCATTATCTGACTAAACACTCTTTCTCTCTCTCTCAAGCGCTTTTTAGGTGCACGCATATATAAATATGATTTATCTCTATATCTCACTTAGCTTGGTAGCACGGGTGGCAATTTTCTCTGCCCTGGCGAATTTTCGTTCCGCTCTGTTCCTAATGGAGGGAATTTGGTCCGCCCCTAATAGGAGTAGGGGCGGGTATGATTTGTTTAAAAAAATTCGTCTAGTACCAGCTCCACCCCTATTATATATATATATATATATATATATATATATATATATATAGTGACATAATTGTATGAAATGTGTCATTTCTTTTATTATTATAATACCTATATAAATATAGTATACTAGATATATGGCAGCCACTAGGATTACCTTGTTCTGCTTTATTTCTTTCTTTATCTTATGGCTAAAAGAGAACTCTCTTTATCTTGTGTACATAATAGATCTATAATAAAAAAAATTCTTCAAGACCAAAACCGTTTCTATCTCCATTTACATATATATGTATGTTTATGTTATTTTCTTTGGTCCTATATATTGAGGTTTTGACTGTAAGAGTGTTGTATCATCGTTTGGGTACATTTAGTCCAAACATCGAATTCAAAGCAAATAAAGTAAAGAATTTTAAGGATTTTGTTATTCTTCTCTTTCTCTAAATGGGACGGTGCTGGTATGCTTACGACAAATCCGTTAGGATTCTTAAAGGGGGATGAATTTAGTATTTTCTTGATGGGGCGGGGTAGGGTTTTGGCATACTTGCCCTATACCCACCCCGTTGCCATCCCTAAGTAGCATAATGACGTCTCATCAACAAAAATAAAAAAATAAAAAAAAGTGAAGACTAAATAAATTTTATTTTATATTTTTAAAAACTATCAAATTCTATCTATATATACTTTTAGTCCATGGACATAATTTGATAGTCCTATCAAATGAAGAGTAGAACTTTCTTATAATTTTTCCAAAAAAACCTCCATCGTCTCTCTCCCTCTTTCACTCCTCCATATAAAAATACATGTCTTTCAAAAAGAAAACCCGATTAATGACCCCTTCTTCATTTCTTTTATCGTGTGTGTACCCCAATTCTATATTTAAAAGTAAATTGATCACTAATGTCCAGCAAGAACCTCATGCATACCCCAATTCTATATTTAAAAGTAAATTGATCACTAATGCCCAGCAAGACCCTCCTGCGATATTAGGAATGACATCTTAGAAACTTTTAAGGAGATTAGCTTTTAAATTAGCCTAGTACCTCTAAGAATATTATAATAATAGTGAGTTTGTGTCACAGTTGATTTATTTACAAAAAATAAGGTTTGTATTATTGATAGTTTTTTTTTTTTTACTTGGCAAGAAATACACTCATATACCCACTTTGTTCTTAAAAGAACTTTAACCTTTACCTTATATTGTTGTTATTTTCAAGTTAATTATAAAACTATTATATTATAGAAAAATGATATATTTGTTTTCGAATGAATTTATGTGAGTGAAGTGTGACATCATTATGATATCATTAAGTTGATGGCGTCACGATTCCTTTTACATTATTCATTATGAACTGTTAAAGCAAATTAAACTAACATTCCTTTATTTCAGAAGAATAACATAAACCTTCCCTATGTAGTTTACTAAATTACTAAATTGCCCTTAAACCTAATTGCTCAAACCTTCTTGTTTATTAAAAGATGCACATTATGCAATTAATCCAAACACGAAATTTCAAAAATTTCCAGCAGCCTGTTTTGTCAATCTTGTAGTAGTCGTGGTGGTAGTTTCTAAAGAATAAGGGTGTTATTTCCAAATTTTTATAGCTCAAAGGTTTTCTTGCAATTATGATTGAATTGGTTAACATACCAAACCCGACCATTTTTCTAGGGTCCACTCCCAAACAAAAACGGGTCGGACTAAAAATAAAAAGGGTAAATTACCTTATCGCTTCTGAGGATTGCTTTTATTACCCTAGCTTAAGCCAGTGAAAAAAATTTCTTTAACTTCTCTTTAAATTTGGTTGACTTAATTTCCATTGTCCCTTCCGTTAATTGATCGTTACTTCTATGCCAGCCGGAATAACTGCTCTGTGATCGTTAGTTCAATTAAAATAAAAAAATAGAATTACAAAAATACCTTCAAAATTAGAAGAATTACCCGACTGATGTCTCTAATTCAAATCATAACACTAAAATTAACACACAAATCACATTCTCTAATATATATATTCTCTAATATATATATATATATATATATATAATACGATTCATCCCACCACCAACCCCCATTGTCGTGACCTCCACCACACCACCGTCGGCCACCCACCTTCGCCGACTCCACCACAACACCACTGCTAATCACAATCTCTCTCTCTCGTATCAACCACAACCCATTCCAAACCTAAAAACTCAATAAAGCCTCGTAGGAATGGGTCTTGACCAGAACACCAAATACAACCACACTGGAAGATCCCTTTAACACGAGATGCTTGAAATCTGAATCGATTATGTCATTGACATGGTGGGTCTTGGAAAAATTAAGAAATTTCTTGAATTGAGATGTTTTTGGATGCGAAAATCTGAATCAATTGTGTCATTGACATGGTGGGTCTCGAAAGAATTGAGAAATTTCTTAAATTGAGAAGTTTGTAGATGCAAAAATCTGAATCGTGTGGCATTGACATGGTGGGTCTCGAAAGATTCCCTTTGACACGAGATGCTTGAAACCAACCTATCTCTATGGCCTAATTTGAGATTGTTGAATGGACCTCCTGTCACGGTGATGAGATCTGAAGTAGCAACAGCTAGGATGTCAGTGCAAGAGACGACGCTAGTGTAGGCAAGCTCGACGGCGGTCTTGGCGCAGACGATGACATCGAAGGTGTCACCAGCGAGGGAGAGGTTGGTATCAGTGTCGTGCTTAGCTTTATTGAAGAGGGTGGTGGAGACGAGGATGCAGGCATTGTAGCCCTCGATGAGATTGTTGTGGAAGAAGAAGGGAAAGGTGGTGGGGGCATGAGTTTGCCTAAACTCGTTCCCGTCCCGCTGCCTTCAACACTATTATCAAATCAGTTGCGGATTTGAAACGGGACGGAATTTCAAAATCCATTCCCGTCCCGTTTAAAATTTCAAAAGGGGCGGGATGAGACGGGACGAGGCGGGGCCCCTCCCCACAAAATTATAACCACATCAAATATTAATAAAAATTAATTTTTTCAAAAAATACGAGCCTAGTGGGTAGTACCAAATTTGATACTATTAAATTCAAAATAGTATAACCCCTGTTTAAGAAGCAAAATGACAAGATTCCACAATTAAGTAACCTATTACAGAAAATATATTTCACAATTAAAAAACTTAGTAACAAGTTTAATGCAACAATTAAAGAAGTGTTAATACAACAAAAAGATAAAATGAAAACATAAGTCTTAATACAACCAAAAGCAAAATTATAATTTGTATATATATATATATATATACATATAAATATATTTATAATAATAAAATATATAGGCTGGGTGGGGCAGGTATGGGGAGGGTTATTATAGAGTCCCAAACCAGCCCCGTACTCGCGACAGGTTTTGATTTTTTTTCCCAAACTCGTCCCTACGGAAAAAAAATGGCTCCTATACCCATCCTAAATTGGGCGGGACGGGGAGGAAACCCGGCCTGACGGACAAAATTGCCATCCTTAGTTGTTGGTGATGGTGATGGTGTCTAGCATAATCTGTTCGAATCTTGGGCATGTTTTCTAGTAGTAGTTGAGGGTGACTCGATGGCATAGCCCATGGGATTTTGTGGGAGCGAGGAAAAAGAAAATGGTGGTGGTGGTGCGGTGGCGGTGGTGCTAGCGTGGGACTGTGGAAGGAAACTACATAATATATGTATGGGTAAAATGCTCTAACACCCTCTCAGGTTTGGATTTATTACCCATAGATTAAACTTGTGTCAAATAAAGCTCTAACACCCCCTCAGGTTTGGTTAAATTAGCCTTAACACCCCCTGTTGTCAAAAATACCCTTAGATTCTCTCTCTTAATTAGATATTTGTTAAATAAATTACTATTTATGATACATAGTTCATTATTAGTTAAATTAATTTTTAATTACATAGTTTGTTAAATTAATTATTATTTATCTTACACATTTTATAATTCAAAACAAATTATTATTTATGCAACATAGTTTATTGTTAATTAGACATTTGTTGAATAAATTGTTATTTATGCTACATAGTTTATTTTTAGTTACATAGTTTGTTAAACAAATTACTATTTATGTAATAAAGTTTATTATTATTTACATAGTTTGTTACATAAATTATTATTTATGCTATATAATTTATTATTAATTATATATGTGTTAAATAAATTATTATTTATGCTACATAGTTTATTATTAAATATATTATTTTTTAAATAAATTATTATTTATGATACATAGTTTATACTTAATAATAAAGTATTATTTAAGCTACATAGTTTATAGAGAAAGAATCTGAGGGTATTGTTGGCAACAGGTGGTGTTAAGGCTAATTTAACCAAACCTGAGGGGGTGTTAGAGCTTTTTTTGACACAAGTTTAATCTGTGAGTAATAAATTCAAACCTGAGGGGGTGTTTGAGCATTTTACCCTATATGTATTGTACATGTATTTATGTACATGTGTATATATACATATACAACATTATATATTTGTTTGTTGCATATATCATCAAAGACAAATAATTAATCGTAACTTTGTAATTATACAACAAGCTTTAGTTTTCTTAATGGTTCCTTAGTCTAACAGGGGCTGTGAGTTATTTTTCAAAAACTTTAATTTGAGGCTAATAAAAACAAACCTAGGGAGGTAAGTGTAATTTACGCAAATAAAAAATCACTATGTTGAAAAATACCTGAAACTCAAATTGATCAATCTGTGAGTCTTGATTGAATCCGTTGCTTCTCAGCTACTTCCTTCCTTCAAATGGCGACAATCAACCTATCATCAATACCCACTTCCTCCTCTCTGCGTGTACTCTCTTCTTATTCTCCCCAAAATATCTCTTTCTATTTGCACCCTAAACCGTCTCTCATCGCCTTCTCTTCTCCATCTCTCAGACCCAAACGCACCATTAAACCTCGCTCTAAAAGTATCGTCGCTTCAGCACTCAGGAAACTTTCCGACACGGAGCTTGTTTCCCTCCCGCCGGAATCTGACGACTTCGCCGCACAACTTCCGTCAGGTTCCGGCGTCTACGCTGTTTTCGACCGGAACACTGACCTTCAGTTCGTTGGCATATCCCGGAACATTGCGGCGAGCGTTCTCACCCACCGGAAGTCGGTGCCGGACCTCTGTTGCTCCGTCAAGGTACGTTTCTGATACTTTTATTTATTTTTTTGTTTTGGATTATTTTGACACGGCTAGGAAAAATGAGAAAATGAAAAATTAAAAGCGAAATTCCTATTCTCTCTTTTCACTACTAAAAATATGATATTTTCTCATTGATGTATAATAACTGTTCATGTGGTTTAGTGGTATATACCTTATATTTCAGTTTATTGAAACAGTAAAATTAAAATTTAACTGTAAAAATTCAACTAGGGATTCTTTCCAAGTTGGACTCCATGCAAGAACTATTTCATCACGATCATCCTTGCTTTTATCCAATATCGACCACATGAATTTTGTTTTTCAATTCTTTCCTATTATATACCTTGACTCCTTGGATTAATTTTTTAAAAATTATTTTTAATTACTTCAAATCATTTGTTAGATATATGAAAATTTTAATTTCTTAAATTTATTTGTTAGATATATATGCCCTTAAAAGTCAATATTTATTTTATTCTATTACTTTATTTAATTATGAATGTTATTATTACATTGTGTATATTATAGGGATGTCATTTTAATTGCGCTCTAAGGTAAGTTGTAAGAAAAAATTCATTGATGATTAGAGAATCATTAAAGAGAAGATAAAGTGTTTTCACTTTTCAGTTCCTCATAAACCTTATTTTGTTTTTATTTATGGGTGATAAAGCTTTACAAAGGGTACTTCGATCATTGGGTTGGGTCAAAGTTCTGTTATAACTTATTTTTTAAAGATAGTGAATTGCTGCTTTGGACAAGGTCCTGTGATTTTTACCCATTGGGGGTTTTCATGTTAAAAAATCTAGTGTCTTCTATCTAGGGGTGCACACGGTCCGGATTGGTCCGGTTCTGGCATTTTTTGGAACCAAACCGTATGGTCCGGTTCCACTAAAAATGGAACCGGACCGAACCGTTTAACCGTATGGAACCGGACCGAACTGAACCGCGAAGAACCGGTTTGGTCCGGTTCGGTTCCACGGTTCACCAACCTATAGTTATAATACTAACTATAATACTATAAGTATAATATTTCAAAAACAAAGATTGCAATTATAGTATAATTATAATACTATAAGTATATAATAAGTATAATATTTAAATATTAGATATAACATATTTTATATTTATATATATAGAAACGGTTCGGTTCGGTCCTAAGGGACCGAAAACCGTAACCGGACCGTTACTACACGGTTCCACAAAATTGGAACCGTGACCGAACCGGACCGCGAAAAAACCGGACCGAATTGCCCGGTCCGGTTCTGTTTGGATTCCCGGTTTGGACGGATTTTTGTGCACCCCTACTTCTATCCCTTGTTACTTGCTTTTATTTTTTTGCGTTGAATTCATGCGCTCCATGTTGATGTGATTGACTGGGAATTTAATTGAAAATTTAAAATTGACAATAATCAATCACAAATCAAGCAAATAAAACTATTCACACCTCCTCTAGGCTTTTGGGATCATTCAATCAATTAGATCCTTTCCACCAGTGCAAAGAGATAAGGTTTTTTCGAATAGAAGGAACACAAAAGACATTGTTGAGAGTTATAGAGGAAGAAGTAGTGAGAGTGAGTTTACTAGAATGAGCGATAGGGAGAGTTTGTCCATTACCCACACTGATAGAGTCGCTGCCAAGATACTCACTGGGTGACTGAAAGGACTGAAGATTGGCTGTCATATGATTAGTAGCACCAGTGCCTGAGTACCACTGATGATCTTGGGAATTAAGATGCATTGTAGCAAAAGCTGATGGTAAGTCATCAGCTTGATAAGTCTGATACCTCTCTTTTTCTTCGTCGAACAGACGCCAGTTGTGTTTATCTTCTTATCTACGTTGATGATATCATTGTAATTGGGAGTGACATGATCGACATTCAAAATTTTGATCACCTATCTCGGATGTCATTTCGACATGAAAGATCTTGGTTCACTTACTTATTTTCTCGGTATGGAGGTACATGGCTCTTCTTAGTCTATTACACTCACTCAATCCAAATATACTCTTTCTCTACTTCATCGTGCCGGCATGACGGGCGCCAAACATCTTGCTAGTCTAGTTGCCTCAGACTCTAAGCTCTCTAAAGATGATGGCACTCCTCTTGCGGATCCTACTCCTTTTCGACAACTAGTTGGTGGGCTCTAATATCTCACCATCACATGGCCAAATCTTGCTTATGCCGTGAATAAAGTATCTCTCTTTATGCATGCTCCGACCTTGGCTCACTCTGATGCTGTCAAACGAATTCTTCGGTATGTTATAGGTACAATTCAGTTTGGCTTGCATTTTGTTCCTATCAAGGACATGCATCTCTTTGCCTATTCTGATGTTGATTGGGCTGGCTCTCGAGATGACCATCGTTCTACTTTCATAAGTTGTATTTTTCTTGGTTCTAATATCATTATTTGGAGTTCCAAAAAGCAACCAACGGTCTCTCCGTCCTCCATTGAGGCCGAATATCGTGCTTTGGCCACTAGTACTATGGACCTATATTGGCTTCAATCTCTGCTTCGTGAACTTGGTATTTTTTTTTCAAGCCTCCCTCTTTATTTTGTGCTAATATTAGTCCTACGTATCTTGCTGCAAATGCAGTTCTCCATGGTCGTACAAAGCATATAGAAATTGATTATCATTTTATCGGGAACGTGTTGCTTGTGGTGCCTTACAAGTGCTCTTTGTTCCTAGTCATGCTCAGTTGGCAGATTCTCTCACTAAGGCTCTTCCTGTCACTCGATTTATTCACGCACGTGCCAATCTTAGAGTCGCAAGCGCCGTTGTGATTGCGGGAGGGTGTAAAGATATCAATCAACTGCCTTGATCTTAGAATGCATATTACCTTATTTGTATCATATCATATCATATCTTGTATTATTAGTATATGTATCATATCATATCATATTATATCATATCGTATCATATCTTGTATTATTAGTATAGGTATCATATCATATCATATCATACCTTGTATAGCTTGATTCTAGGGATTATTATTGTGGAGATATTCTCTCCATATCATTGTAATCTACATTATGTATACCTCTTGTATAAATAATAATAATAAAAAAAATGCCACATGTGAGGGGGTGTGTTGAAAGATTTATATATTTATGTTACACCCTCTCTAATAGCTTAAGCTTTTGGAGTAGATGATTCTCAACATGGTATCAGAACTAAAGGTCTCGAGTTCAAACCTCATTGTCACTTCAATAATTAAAATTGAAACACGTGTTGGACCAAAAGAAAATCACACGTGAGGGGGTTTTTTTGAAAGATTTATATATCTTAAGTTACACCGTCTCTAACAGTTTAAGCTTTTAGAGTAGATGGTTGATTTTAGAAATCTTCCATTAATGTATTTTTCATGTTTATCACGTGTATTCTTTCACCTATAAATAGAGGTGGTCATTGTAAACAAAATGAAGAGAGAATACAATAAAAGTGATGTAGCCTTTTGGGTTTTGTGTGCCGTAGATGTAGGCCTTAGTA
The DNA here is from genome assembly GCA_026545225.1 of Cornus controversa. Lineage (NCBI taxonomy): Eukaryota > Viridiplantae > Streptophyta > Magnoliopsida > Cornales > Cornaceae > Cornus > Cornus controversa. The sequence continues at coordinate 105,382,184 of CM048845.1, forward strand.
GCCGAACCACGTTATATTCTTCTATTCTTCATGTTTAATTTCTCTCTTCAATTTTATTTTATTTTATCAACAATTTTCAATTTCCTTTCTTCTCTACTTGATTCTATCCAACCAAACGGAGCCATAGGGGGGTGGCAACAAGGCTGGTATGGGGCGGGTATGCCTAAACCCTACCCTGCCTCATTTAAAATATATTCCTACCATATCCGTTAGAAACCCGGGGATGAGTTTTTGGTAGGTATACCATACCCGCCCCGTTGGATTAATTGGTGTACCGTCCTGCCCTGTTTGTCTTAACAGTGCTTTACCCCAAAAAAAAAAAAAAAGAGCTCAAATGAGACACATTGCACTCTATTTGCAAGGTTCATTTCTTTCAAACAGGACCAAAAAATGTGTATTTAACAAAAAAATATAAACGAATCACATGAATAACATAAGAAAATGGTCAATGAGATATGTTTTCAGAAAACAAAAGAAATTTGCAATGCAAAAGTGACTCAAATCTACGGAAATACTAAGAATTCACGTACCTCTGTTTATATATATTTATTTATACAAAGATATACACAAAAATATTATGAGATTTATTAACATGTAAGTAGGTGTATGTCGATTTCACAGATGATTCGTCGGAGAAATCGAAGAGCTTCACTCGCAACGAAGAGCATATATATACGACTGTAGTAATGAAATAACACAGTACATTTAAGGGCATGTGTGTACTTATGCATGTAATCGGGTCGGGGCGGGGTGAGTTTAGCAATAAATCTACCCCGCCCTGAACATGAGTCAGGTTATAATTTTAAATAGGGTAAACTACATTGACACTCCCTGAGGTTTGAGGTATTGTCACGCGGCTACAACTTTATGTAATTTTATCTTCAACACTCCCTGAGATTTGTGTCGTATATCACATACACCCTCTCTTGCCAAAAGTTGGTCATATCAGACCACTTTTTGATAGTGAAAAGGCCATGTTACCCTTTGACTTTTGACCTAACCTTTTTGAATACTGAAATTACCTATTTAACCCTGCCTAATGGACCAAAATGCCCCAACTATGCCCTATTATTACATACCCACTGTTATTACATTATATATATATGCATATATATTTATACATATATTTATATACACACACACACATATATTTTTATACATATATAGAGAGAGGGGGGAGGAAACCACTGAGCACCAACCAACCACAACCACAACCACCACCACCACAGGCGGCAAAACCACCACCACCACTACTGTCGAACTCCAATCGCAACCTAACCCAAGCCAACTACCACCAATCACAACCACAATCACCACCACCACTGCTACCAATCACCACCACCACTCTAATCGCAACCTAACTGAGGCTGGCATCGACGAGGTACTGGTCGGAGTAGGCGGAGATGAGAGGGAGTTGGGGATTTTGCGGCGGTGTAGGGCGGGGAAGAGGACGAGGTTGGGGATCTGACCAGTGGTTTGGTGGCTCCTGATGAGGCTATCAGTTCTTTGTTCTCGTTGCAGAGAGATAGGTTTAGAATTGCTGTGACGCCGTTCTCTTGAAGCTGAGGATCAGACGACGAGATCAGCGAAGTCAATGGCTTGATCATGCCGGCGCTTGCGATCTTGATTCGGTTCTCCGACTTGTTCTTCGCGAGGAGTCTGATTTCCATCACCGCTTGCTTTTGATCGTCGATTGAACTCGACTTGAGATCGGAGACGAGTTATCGAATTAGCTCGTTGGAGTTCTCAGAAGTGCAGGCGACAGGAGTCGCTGGCTCTGCGACGACGCTGATGAGAACTTGTCGAATTGGTCGCTACTTGTATGACGAGCTGGGGTTTGGGTTTTGGTGATAATGATGGCGGTGTTGATGGTTGGGTTGAAAATGATGAAGGAAAAGTTCATTTTGGGCATTATGAAGAATTTTGGATTTTGATCTCTGTGATGTATATGTGTGTGTGTATATATATATATATATTTATATTTGGCAAAGAATAGTTTGGATTATTGTTTGGATTCGGACAGAAAGTGAGAGGAGGTTTGAGAGAGAGAGAGTTTGGTGGCGGTGGTTGTCGTTGGTGGTAGGGGTTGGAGAAGGAGATGGTGGTTGTCATTGGTGGAAATGGCGGTGGTGGTTGGAGGAGGATATGAGAGAGAAAGAAGCGGTGGTGGCGGCTATGGTTAACTGGTGGTGGTGGTGGGTGGCGGTGGTTGTGGTTGAAGAAGGTAGAGAGAGAAATGGTGGGCATATAAAATTGAGGGCAATTTTGTCATTTTCCAATTCTAATATTTTTATCTTAAAATTCATTTAAATAATCAGGGGCAATAAGGACATTTCACTTATTAAAAAATTGAAAATTCTGATAGGGGGTGTTGGTGACAAAAAATCACAAAGTTGTAACTGCATGATAATACATCAAACCTCAGGTGGTGTCAATGATATTTACCCATTTTAAATATCATCTCCGCCCCTACTCCTATTAGGGGGATACCAAATCCACTCCATTTGGGATGGGGGTGGGGCAATTTGCCACCCCTATGAACATATACACTTTTTATGACTAAAAATAGTATAGGTGCCAAGGAAACTTTAGGAGAGATGAAAGTGAATAAATTGATAAGGAAAGAAACATAGTCGTGGAATGATGATGAAAATTTCATACTAGCATAATTGACTAGAGATATGGATTAAGTTAGATGTATTAACGATATAGACCAAATAATATTGGTTAAAGATAAAGACATTTTAGATATAATTGTTTTTAAGGGCTCTTACACGAGGAATATCCTATAGAAGATATTATTAAGAGCCTTGATCCTATTATAAGAATGATAATTCAAGCCAACAAAAAGGGAAAAAAGATAGAGAAAGCTGTAGTTCTAGGTTTCCTGTGTTGGCATATTCCATGGATAGAAGTGTTGGTTTGGTTCATATTATTGTATCTCTTCTTGAGAGGTTCCTTATCGGCATTGAAGCTGTGATTGTTAATTGAAGACGCATTGAGATGTTGCTTGAAGACCAAGTTGAATTATCGCATTGAGATGTTGCTTCAAGCTCTTTCAATCACAATAGATGACCTAAAAGACCATAGGATTTGAGTTATTAATTAGCAATTAAGTTGGTCTATAGAACCTCTAGTTAATCTTGAGAAATTGGTCAAAGTTGGTTTAGAATTAACTAGGAGACATAATATGTAATATTGAAGAAGAGAAATCACCCCTTTCAATTACAATCAATGCAAGGATGATAATGCATAGAGAGAATAGAGAGAGACCATATGCAGCAATAAATGGACCGTACGATGAATTTTGTTAATATTTACATCTTCTATTGGAGATTTTTGTGGCATGAGAAGAAGGCCACCTATAGAATTAGGCAAAATTGAGTGTTTTCGCCTATATTTTGTGGATGAAATTTGTCCCAAGTCTAATGATGTTGTACTTCTCTAGAAAGTCATATATAAATGAGTAGAAAATATATTAAAAATTAAAAGAAGAGAAAAAGTAATAAGCAAAAACCTATTCTCGACTCTTCTTCTTTTGACTAATGAACAGTCTTCCTTCTTAAATTATTTTCTAATTTTTTGTGAGGGCAGGGTGCAGCCCAGGGGGCTGTGGTTCTGAATACAAGTTGGTGGTGTTTGAACATTTAGACAAAATAAAATAAAGCAAAAAGAAAGAAACAGAGAAGTTATTGCAGGAGGTTTACTTTTATGGGCAAAGAGGACTGCTGTGGTAGTGGCTTTCCATCTCAATTAGATGGTGGTGCACTATTATGTTGTGTTAACTGGGAAGGGATATGCTCATTTCTGAAATTTGAAAAGCTCAGGTTTTAGGGAAGCCTATTTGAGATTGTTGCTTGCCAAAGAACTGAACATTTATAAAAGAAAACAAAAAAGATCCGAACATGGCACTCTGATAAATTGAGGCAACGTTCGCCAAACTTGCTAGGTTGCTGGTGTAAGTTATTTCTTTTATTCTTGTTTTGGTGGGTAGGTAAGACACCAAACTCACACGCACATGCAAACATTATTGGTCCTTTGGGTAGTTGAATCCTCAACCTCCTACGTGAGAGGAGGTGATACCACTTGTGATGAGTTTATTGTTTCTTTTGTTCTTGCCTTTGTTGTGGGCCTAGAATTAGCTCGGGAGACTTATGCTTGGTTCTGTTTAATTGATTTCCGGGGCTAGTTTAGACCACATGTTACCAGGTAAAGAAGAGCATGGAAAGCTGCAAACTTTGCTGATTGCATCCAATCTTAGGACATTTCAGTGTAAAGTAATTAGCAATAGGAGGTTAATGTACAAGTCTATTAGACAATGAAACAAACATCCAGGACAGAATCATATAAAATGTTTTTGCTTTTCAAGGAATTTTTCCCTTTACAAATAAGCCTATTAGACAATGAAACAATCATCCTGATTGCATCCGAGGATTTTTTTGCTTCTCATAATTGTAAAGGGGCTAATAGCAATAGAAGATAAATTTCTGAAATGATTATTTACTGGAAAAAAAAAATTCTGAAATAATTTTGTTAATAAAGAGCCACTGAACTATCTCAAATTTTCACAAGCCTAAAGAAGTTGAGTTCACTATCATTTAAACTTAAGCCTCTCAAACCTTCAAGCTTTGAAACAAAAACTTGTGATTGGTTAGTCTGTTTATCCACAGTAAGTATATTCTCCACTAGAAAATTGTTTGATCTTGTGTGAATAACAAAGGGTTATTTAGAGTTATCACTTGCCTTGTAACTATTTCATCACTAAAACTTTTATGTAGGTTGGGGTAGTAGATGAGCCTGACAGAACAGCTCTAACTCAAGCTTGGAAATCATGGATGGAAGAACATATAGGAGCCACAGGAATGGTCCCACCAGGTAACCAATCAGGGAACACCACATGGGTCCGTCAACCACCAAAAAAGAAGCCTAATCTCCGGTTAACACCTGGCCGCCATGTCCAGCTGACAGTCCCACTGGAGGAACTCATTGATCGGCTGGTGAAAGAGAATAAGGTGGTGGCTTTTATCAAGGGATCAAGAAGTGCCCCGTTATGTGGATTCTCACAAAGGGTGGTGGGGATTCTCGAAAGTGAAGGGGTGGATTACGAAAGTGTTGATGTGCTTGATGAAGAGTATAATAATGGCTTGAGGGAGACACTTAAGAAGTATAGTAGCTGGCCTACCTTCCCACAGGTTTTTGTGAACGGTGAATTGGTCGGGGGTTGTGATATTATGTCCTCCTTGCATGAGAAGGGTGAGCTTGCTGGTATGTTAAAGAAGTAGATGAATTTCAGTTTTGTATAATTGGGGGTGGTATGGAACACAGAGGGGAAAATGAGATTATCCATTGGCCTTGCAGCTCACCATGTATTGTTAGATGCTCAAGAGATCAATGTTGTTTAGCCTGAGAAACTGGTTCTAATAATAATGCAACATATTTGATTGAGCATGAATACAATGTTCTACTTCTGTGAATTTCCTCGTGGTATGATACTTTTTGCATTTTCTTCTTTCTCCTGTATCACCTTTCTTTTATTTTATTTTATTTTTTTAATTTTTTGGTAAGGTTCTACTGTATCACATTATTGGATAGAGGATTCATGGTTATGTGCTTGCTGACTTGCTGTTGCAGCAACATGATTTTTCAAACATGTAAAATCATGCGTCTTTAGCAAAATGAATGAAAAATGCAATATGTGCTCTTCGAAATGGATGCGAAGATAGTCGTGGTTGCGGTTCCGGATCATCATCATGATTCTTCCTTCGTTCTATTACATATGAATGGGGTTGGATAGTTGTGGTTGTTAATTCAGATCATCATCATGATCCTTGTCTTTGTCCCATAATGGGTCGGCTACATAAATTCATTTTTTCTATTTTTTTTTATTATAAACCAGATGACATCCAATTTTATTGATAATAGTGCAGAGGACATCCAATTTTGGTTTTGAGTTAAAAGGATGATTGTTTGGTGACTTTTATTTACCAGATTGCTAATGAAGCTGCACATGCTTTGGCTGCGTGTGCTCTGAGGTTGAAGATTAATGTGATCTTTTCAGATAGTTAACCTCTTGTGTTAATGGAGACTATTAAGAAAGACTGACTCAGTTTGTTGATTGTTGGGCAAAATACCAAAAACTCCTTTAACTTTCTCATATGTTTAAATAACACCCCTATCCTATTAGTTTGGCAAATAACCCCTGTAATTCAATAAAATCCCGCAAATTAGCCCCTTTCGTTATTTTTCTGTTAAAAAATGGGTTATATTTTAACTATTATGCCATCTTCTTTCAGCCAAATAATATCGTAACAGTGAGATTCATTTTTGGAATTCCAACAAGGAAAAAAATGAATTGGGTCAATTTCGTATATTTTTGTTAGTTTCAAAATCATTTTTTAATTTGTGTTTTTTTTTTTCATTCTCATTTATAATAATAATTTAACGGAATTTCGTCAGGTTGAATGATGGAGAAAAGAGTCATTTGTAATTTTAAAAAAAAATAAAATGGTGGTGTCGGTTGCAACTTGCAACCATTAGGTCCATTAACATGTAGTCGGTTGAATAATTCGCGGGTGTTAAAAAACAGAGGATTTTACTTGAAAACCGTATCGTTGGAACAAACATCTATGATTAGAACATTATTGGGTGGATTGGCTGGCTGGCTAGTAAGTGACTAGGCTTTATTCTTAATCATTAGGGTTAAAAAGGTCATTTCAATCCGGTTGTTACAATTAAAATTATAAAATCAAGTCTTTGGAGCTGACGTGTAGTTGTTCAGTTCCTCATTTCTTCAAAATCAATCAATGACTAATCGTTGGATCACACGACCTTTCTAGGGTTCTCTGTTTGATCCAACAATCTCTGTTCATTACTATTGATACGATAATGGAGATTGAAGCAACTTCAGTTCATTTCAAGCTAGGGAACCCGTTGGAGTTGCAAGAATTTCAAGACAAGTTTGTGATCAAATCCGTCGAATCGCCCAATCAAGGCTTCTCCATCGGTCGTTCTGATGGCAACATCGAACCACTTAATGGTTAGTGTTCTAGTTCAATATACACACACACATATATGTTGATAAATTTTTGAAGAGCATTAGTTATAGTGATGATCATATATTGCTGATTATCTATTTGCCCTTTTTCTATTTAACTTCGTTAGTCTGTGACATGACCACCATATTCATATGTAATTTTTCTATTACATGGTATAATTTCCATGATTTGATTCTTTTATGTAGTTTTTGGTGAAGTATTAATATGATTATAAAAAATTGCTAAAACATCAAGGGTTTTAAAAAATATCCTTGCGCCTATAAAACTTGGCTTGTACTAATTGCAGTTAGCACACAGTAGAACGAAGATGCTGTTTCTTTTTTTTTTTTTTCCCACTAGCCTCGAAGACTTGATGTATTAACTATTGTAACAGGTGATACTTGTTCCGAGAGTCCTTCCAAAGTCTCTACAATATATGGGGTGGCTGGAACTATTAGGTTGCTTGCAGGTAAATTCTTGACACAAATTTTTAAATCTAGTACCACAATCAACCAAAATAATAATAATAATAGTGCTCAAATCATGTAATTGCATGGTTGCATACATGTGCAAGTTGGTTCAAGTGTGCATGGCAATATGGCATATGGTAGGTGACTTGATCTGAGTGAGGTGTTTGAGTTTGATGATTTGCTATATTTCGGTAACTGGATTGAATTGGTTGATTATTTCTGCATCAAGACATTTGGAACTATGTTTTGATTAAATTTCATGTCTAAAGATGAATTGTATAAGCAATATTAGAATTATTGAGAATAGATGTGACGTGATGGCATATATTTGACAGTGTGCATGTTATATTCTCATTGGTTGATTTTTCTTAGTTCAAAATGTAAAAATAAAGAAATGGAAAATGTCAAAAATCCAAAACTATTTTTTCTGCTGCATCTTTTGGTGTTTTTGGGTATTTTCATTTTTATTTTGGAGCTGTTTAATCATGAAAAATGACAAGGTTTTGCTTGCTGTTGACTGTTAAAATTGAATTGAAATTAGGGCCAGTACAAGAGTGCACCGGTACACCCCTAAAACTGGACTGTTAACTAATACATGTTCGAAATTTAGAAACAACTTGAGGGAGTAGTATATCTATACAATAGTCAGACTACACCATACACGTATGGTCGACTTGCTGAAAATGCTACAAAGCCCTAATGTTTTTTACCCAATCAGGTTCAATGCAATCCTAATTGCAAAAGAGTTTCCTCATACCTTCTGTACACCTATGTGTTCTTATAAATGCGGACAGAGCTTCAATATTAGGGCGACACCGAGCACTGCTTTCTTAAACCCTAAACTTCTCTTCTCTACTCTTGCTCTCTAGCTCTCTCACTACCCAAGCATAGCCTTTTCCTTCTTTATAGTGATCATTGCATTCCCAGTGACCAGAGGCTCGTAACCTGAAGGATATTTTGTTAATCCTCATTTTGCGAGACCTGATTTGAGGATGTTGTCATATATCAACCTATCATTGTTGAGAGGGAGATTCATTTTGAGCAATTTGATCTTGATGGCTACCCTTTTGTCAAGCAGTTTTAGGATAGGAATTGGAAGCACCATGTGTGCAATCAAAGGAAAAACTGTGTTGACTATGTTTGCCTCTTCTATGCAAATGTTTATTCTTTGTGCCTTTATTCCATGTGTTTTGAATCCATGGTCTTAGATTAGAATATTTGAGTCACTCCTGAGCTTGTTTCTCAGATCCTTAGGATTCATAATACTCGATTCTAATTTTAGGCACTCAACCGTGCCCTTTGGTATCCTTGCTACCAAATCATGCTTCACCGGTGTCAAAATTCCCTCAAATGCAAAAGTGAATTATCAAATGAAACATGACCTTGCTATGGCTAACAAGTCGCAGTTTGCATAAGAATCCACCGGGGTCAACATTTATTTTCCAGACTTCCTCCTCAATTTTTTTTTTATCCGTAATCCTCCTTGGGATCCAAATGCTCCCGTCAAATGCCAGAGAGATCTTTAATTGTACTTGCATGCTTTTTGGGACAGACTTGACATCTAGAAATATGCATGTCCATACAAGGGAGAACATTGCTCATTTGATGAACATGCTGAGTAAGGATGAGTGGGCAAATGAAGGAGATGATGAAAATTTGAATGATGTGGAAGGTGATGATGAAGTTAAGGATGAAGAAGAGAATTCTGTTGAAGATGTTAAATTTTTAGGCGTTCCTTTTTACTTTTTGCTTGAATTTTTTTTTTTAGTTTTTATTTATTTTTCCTCCTTTTCCTTTATGTTATGTTATTTTTCTTTACTTCCATGTCATGTATAGATTCTACTTTTTCCCTGTAATTCTCAATCAGATTAGTGAAGGAACCACTTCGTTTGAGTCATCTGCGAAGATGGTTAAAATTTTAGGAGTTTCTATTTACTTGTTGCTTGATGTATATTGATTTCTGTTTTTGTGTTTTTCTTTCTGTTTCGATGTTTTTCTTTACTTTCATGTCACATGTCATTACTACTTTTGCCTTGTAATTCTCAATCAGATTAATGAAAGAACCACTTTTTTTTTCCCCTTCTTCTTCTTAATGATTGGTTTCTTAGTTTGATATCGAAAATTGCCAATACTTGGTAATCAGAATAAATAAGGGGGTCAGCCAGGCGACTTGGGAGATGGCATAAAAAAGTATGTGCCATCTTACTACACTATAATAATTGGTAATTTATTACCATAAGAATTAGTAATTTATTGCCAGTTCTTTTGCATTTCATGCACAAAAATTAAGAGAAATTGCTTAGTAAATTCTCCCTTTTTTGTAAAGTGCCACAAATGTTGAAGGCTCAGGTTCAAATAGTTGCTTTTTTATTTTTGGAGGGAGTCATGAACAACTCTTGCCTCAAGTGGTATATGAGGGAATAGACTGGCACCCTAAATTATGATACATTAGAGGAGGAACAACTCAATTCAACTTAAAGGGGGGAAGGAGTGAATAGGTCTTATGAATATTAATTGTCGATAATTAAAATTTCAAATTTCAGTTTAACTTTGTTCAACTTTTAGGATTAGTTATCCACGTGTCTCAATGACAAAGATAACTACCTAGCTACGTGGGTTATGGTTGTTGGCTCTTGCTCATTGGTGGCTTTCCTAGTAGTTGAGATGTCAACTGCAAGCCCTTTGGTGGTGTTTTTGGATTGGCACATCATACTCTAATAGTTGGGGGTGTCAATTGCATGTGTGTGATGGTTGACACTGATTGGTCAAACAACCCTAAGGCGGTTGGGGTGTCAACCTCAAGCCTGAGTCTTGTTGAAACTTAGACAAGGCAGTTGTGGGCGGTTTTGATTGTAGCCTAGATATTGCTATGTGGGGGGCATGTGTTGGGCAGACCATGTGAGTGTGATGTATGCTAAGTCCTTAGCCGGTTCCTTTGTATACTTTATGTGAGAGTAGTAATGAAGTTAGGAAATTTTGTCCTATATATCGTTGTAGCTTATCCCTTTGTGTGCTTTGTGTGGTGTGGTTAGTTGAGACTTGGTGTGATTAGTGCCATTACAAAGACAAAAAGTTGGGTGGAACTTGACCCTTGCAACACCACCCATGACGAACCATGGCAAAGTATCTCGCATAACCATAACTTATTTTTTGTTCACACCCTAACATAGTTATGAAACAGAATTTGCCAATCATTCAAAAATTAAACTAACAAATTGATGTCCACATTTCTTGAAAAAAATGATTAAATCTTAAATTTGAGCCTTTTGATAATCAAATCTAGGTCATGAGAGGTCCAACTAGGTAATTTCTTAATCGAACATTGATTCCTTTGTCCACTAAGCTCTTATCTTACCTTAACCTAAATATGTTATTGAACTTCGACAAAATCTATCTTTGCTGTTGTTTCATCTTCATCGTCTTTTTTTATCTTCTTTAAATGTAGACAAACTAATTCAAGATATTTAGTTCAAACTACAATCCTAGTTTGTGTAGGAATGCCAACACAAGACTCAATATCTTAACAGTATCTCTACCATCAAAAAGGGTGGTTCAGAGATCAAGTCGTAAACAGAGTTTGCATTTCACTTGTCAACAAATAAATAAAGAAACAAAGTAATTCTTTGGGAGTTAATATCTCTGAATTGGCTTGGTTGGAAAAGAAGGACTTAATTGAAGCTTTAAATTGATTAATTTAAGAAAAGAAGGATTTATGAGAGAAGTACTGCTCCAACGGACAAATTTTAGAATTAGGGAAGAAGTTTGTGTGAGAAAATTGAGAATGGACATGAATTCAGCAGTTATTGTGTCATTTAGATTATGGCTGATGATATTCAAGAGTCCTTTCCAGTTTCCATTGATGTGTTTATGAAGCTTGGCAACAATAGTATTAGGGGTAAGAGAGATGCAAAAATGGGAAATGCCTTGTTGAAGCCCATACTTTTACAAAATCTCCATCTATTATTTGGTTTCTTAGAAAATTTGGTTGCATCTGAGCGCCTCTAGGCGCTTTCAGGTTTTGCTTGGATATGAGTATTAACCGGATTGAGCAAATTAGAAGGCATGAATGTGACATAATGGGAGAAGTGGATGTGAGAGATGATGCTTTATATGTTTTCTATGTTCAATTGGATTTCTGTACTCATTCTTTGACTTTTGGTGTAGGAACATATGTGCTGGTAATAACTTCTCGGAAAGAAGTTGGAACTTATCTAGGTTTCCCTGTTTTCCGCGTGATGTCTATGAAGATCTTGTACTGCAACGATGCTTTAAGACTTTTGACTGCTCAAGAAGTATGGTTCAAACTAGAAGTGTATTGCACATCCCTTGAAGTGATTAAATTTCCTACTGTTGCTAAACCTAGTTAAACTATCTATTGTGCAGAAAAGAGATGAGGCTTATTTCATGAATTTATTGAAAATAGTGGAATCAACTCCAGGGTTATATTATTCGTACGAAACAGATATAACATTGAAGTAAGTTAATTTAACATACACTGTGCTCTTTAATTTTATTTCTTCTGGTATCTATATGGTTTGTGTTCTACTCCCATTATTACTTTAACATATGACTTTATATCATGTCTTCTGATGCCATTGAGATGCATCTGATAAAAATTTTCAGCTTGCAAAGAAGATTCAAGTTGGCGGAAGGGTGGACGAGTAAACCGATTTGGAAGCAGGTTTGTTGGCCAGATTGGGGTTGTCAGCTATTAATTTGAAGTAACAGATTTAACAAATCCATCTATAATTGGATCGAACTGAAGTCCATTTAGATTCAATCCTATTCATACGCAAGCCCTATTAGATTTTACAAAATAATATGACTCAGATATGTTTTTTGAGGATAATTTAATGATTTATTGAGATATTTTATAATAAAATACTAATTTATGTTTTAAAATATTCTTTTGTATTATCTTGGACTTTGATTGAGCTCGAATTTTCAGATATATTATCGAATTTTAATTCAGTTAGCATTATATAGAATATATCAGATTTGAGTTTGTATTTAGATTCAGGTATTTGTTATTGTATTCAAGTTCTGATTTTGTCAAATTCGTACCAAGAACCTTTTGACAGCACTATGATGTACTACCTGGAAACCTCTCCATGCTTTCCCCACCCACACCACTGTGATACGGCATGAGGAGGATTGAATAATTGGAACAGTCTGGAATTTTAAGTTTTTTTCCTACTTCATTTATTGTTTTTCTGAGGCTTGAACCTAAATGTTCTGATTTTCCATGTGTATTTAAGGCTGATCCGCGATTTGTTTGGAACAAAAATATATTGGAGGATCTCATCGAGAACAAGGTTAGATGTTCTTTCTCTTTAAAGGATGGCCTGTTGGGTTAATACTTTTTATATTTTCTTTTCTTACTTTTTCTCAAATTTCTTTTCTTTTCTTACTTGTTTTTTTTTTTTCAAATTTCATTTCTTTTCTTTTGTCTTTTTGGAAACAATAATGGCATAATTTTTCCTAGAAAAAAGAAAAAAAAGTGGTTAAGTTCTTTGATGAGTTTAACCATTAATTGCTACTCCAATGTCTTAAAAATAGTCGGTAAAAAACTCTTTTCTAATATATCGTATTTCTTTTGGTACAGCTTGATGGGTTCATCATCCCTCTATTACAAGGAAATATCCTGAAACTTTTCATTCGTTATGCTTTCAAATTTCTGTGTCTTACTGTTTGTGTTTGTGTCTGTATGGTGTGTATGGACACATGTTCATCTTTGTGTATATTTGTGATACTCCTTGTATGTTCATCAATGGGTAATTCAAGATAAGAGTTGTTTTAGTTTTAAGTGCCGATCAGAAAAGGAGGAGTGTTTTCACTTAACCAGGAGCTAAGCTTTCAGGCTGGACAACTAAAGCTAAATAATACCACTGCCAAAATTACATTAATTTCAAGGAGGTGTACACGGCGTCTAGGTACGGCAATACATATATATTTTTTGGGGGTGGGGCGGGGCTGATATCTCTATGTGCAAGCATTTCAAAGGTAACCAATTATGATATTGAACTTAGGGACAAGGATGTGGAGAAGAGGAGCTAACCTCGAAGGAGACGTCGCTAATTTTATCGAAACTGAGCAGTTACTAGAGTGTGAAGGTTTTAGATCCTCATGTTTGCAGGTAATTCTTGTGGTACCAATGGGCCTTCCAATAATGATTGTTTCCTTCTTTTATTATCTTTCTAGTTATAGTTCAATGGTTGGAGTGAATCAGTTACAGCTTTTCCTTCTTTAAAGTATGGCAGTATCGAATCTTGAAGGGTAAGTAACATCAACAGAGCAAAATTGTCTGAAGGCTGTTTATGGCATTTTAATCTAGTGGTGGAGCCATTGTTTTGTTCAAGGGGAAGCAACGACATCTTACCTCAATTTCCTTCTAAGCTCTAATATTAGAAAAAATAATGGAAATAAAGTTACGGCTGGCTACGCAAAGGTCTCAACCACTTGAATACTGTTTAGCTAGAATTACCCCTTCAAATACCAGGGTGACTTACCTAACTGTTCGTATAGGTTATTTAATCACCACCAGGATGAAGGTTTACAAAGATTTGGAGAAAATTATGGTTGGTGATTTTTTGTTTTATATCTCTATTGTTTGCCATGTTTAATGACAAGCAGCCACACAAATACTATTGTGCATTCTTTATGGAAAGAATAATTAACATTGACATAACAGATCACTTTTGTTGATAAATTGTCCTGATTCTATTATTCCATTCTTTAGTATTTAAATTTGTAGGACAATCTAACATTATGTCTATATCCTAAAATAGAGGATTACAATGTGATGCTAAATCACGTCAACTGAAGCTGAATTTCTAACTCTGTAATATACCACACAAGGACAATCATGTGGTGCTGCTATAAGCTCCTATTTATCTTCCTTCTTTTGCTAATGTTTTAATCTGTGCCCCTTGATGATGAATGAGTTGTGCAAATCAGGGATATTCAAACTAATACAGAAAGTAAGTGAAGGTTATTAGCTCAATGTAAAACAACCATTTAACAGGTTTTCCTTTATGAATTTTCATGGTTAGTGCTACATAATAGAGATATTTGGACTTGCATGGCAATGTGTCCTTGACATGGGTAGATGTTAGCTAATTAATTCTCACATCCCTTCTATGGATGTAGATCTATATCTATTTCTTATCTGATTCTTAAAATTTGAGGACATAAAATTGCTTAATTTGTAACAGCTACTTCTTACCTGTTTCCAGATTCGAGGTTCGATTCCACTACTTTGGGAGCAAATTGTTGATTTGAGCTATAAACCACAACTTAAAATTATTAATCATGAGCAGACAGTATGTATTTTCTCCAAGATGTAGCTCTTTTTACCTAAATAGTATCATGATGAGCATCTCTTATATCTTTATATATGATTATTTGCTTATAGTCAGAGGTTGTGGCACGCCATTTCTATGATCTTGTACAAAGATATGGAGACATTGTAGCAGTTGACCTAACTGATAAAGTAAGGTTCTCTCTCTCTCTCTCTCTCTCTCTCACACACACACACACACGCACGCCACACGCATGCACACAATTCTTGCAGACACACACATTCATTAATCTACTATATAGTATGACTCTCTTTTCGTTGAGCTGTCTGGGAAGCTGAGAAATCTGGCTAGTCAGATGTGAATTCCATACATTTCCTGAAAAAATCGATTTGGTATGCATGATAACTCTGTATGATGTTTCAGAAATTTTTGGAGATCTTCCGTGTCTGAATTTGAAACAAATTAGTTAGCCCATTGTAGATATTTCATCTCGATTTGTCTTACTGTTGTAGCATGGTGATGAAGGTAAACTAAATGCGACGTTTTCTGCTGAAATGGAAAAGCTGCCAAATGTGAGGTGACTCTTTATTCATACTTCATATGTGTATACATTGAGATGTACATATAGTGACTTCTATCCCCATTCTTCCATAATTATTTAAAAGGTTTAACAGAAGGGAGCAAAAAAAAGAAATAATATGCTACTTACATTAACTATCCAATTTCACAGTGACGTTTAGTTGAGCATGTTTTTCTAAACCTTTAAACACTTGTTGAAACTTGAAAATGTAACTGCAGTCTCTACATATATATATTTTTTGGAAATAACATGAGTAAAAAAGACCATCATGTTATATGTTGGGAATTGTCTCTCAAATTCCTAGTCTAACTAGGTTTCTATTTTAGAGTTGTATTATGTTAGGAGATTTCTTGTTTGGAAAGTCTTGGGCTCCAAGGGATTGTAATCCTTGTGCAACAAGGAATTGGGTTTAGAACTCTATAAATAGATACCTAGGTAGTGGGTTGAGACTTGAGAGATTGAGAGAGATGTAGTCTCATGAAGGAACTCTTGTGTAGAGGCATACTCTCATTATAATGAAGAGGTTATAACTCTTGCGTAGAGGGAATACTCTCATTATTTTTGAAGGAGCACTTTGTGAGAGAATTCTTGTTTAGAATTTGTGATTTCCTTTTGTGGGGTTGGGTGTATAAGGGTTAAGGGTTGAGAGTACTTTTGATAAAATCCTTCAACATGTATTGTTACAATCTATATAGTGAAATCGGGCTCTCCGTGGACATAGACTTGTTTAGCCGAACCACGTATAATTCTTGGTGTGTTCTTGCAAATTGCTTCGTGTTTGTTTTCTTATCGTCACATCATAATATTTGGTGGTACGTGATTGGAGGCTCATTTTCTCAACATTATACTTCCTTAAGACAGAGATGTATCATTGTGATGCTGCCCTACCAAGAGGAGACGATGAAATCGTCTTCACAACAATATCGAAACGAAATAAAGGACAAAGCAAGAGATCAAAGGAGTATTGAAAAACAACCTATTCGCTGCAGTAAAATTATAACTTCAATCAATAATGAAACCCTAACAATTACAAGGCTCTATATAACGTTTCTTCTTCCATAATCTTCGCCATAGATGTTTATACTACCAAATATAAATCAAAAACAAAAATAGGAAAGTTGCTGAAATAAAGTAAAATGCTGAAATTAGGAAATTGCTGAAAATCAGAATTAAATCAGAACTTGCTAGAAATTCCTGGTTCTTCTTGCCCTTCTTCCACTTCTTTCCTTTTTCGGGTGTTCCCAAACTTTTAGGAAATCTCCTATTGGGTCCACAGCTACATCACATTGTCTCCTTTTGCTTAAAGTTTCCAGTGGTTATTGGATGAGGCTGTCATGTGCTTGTGCTCATACTTCAGATTATGCTGTATTTCTGATAAATTTAGAAGTTTAGTCTTATTTAGTGATAATGAAACTGGAAGCACAACCTAGTTGTGTTTAACTGCATCTGTTCTTTTGGGTTTATTGTTTTCCTGTTGATGAGGAACTCTTATACTGTACCTTGTACTGAAATGCTACTAAAACTAATTATTTTTAGTCCCATTACTAGATGAAGAGGTTGCATTTTATCAATTTCCGATCGTTTCATAATCAAGTGGCACAAATTATTTACTGAGTCTTTCTTGGTAACCTTTTGTAGTGTTAACGAATAGGTTTCACCTGGTGTAAATTGGAGACATTTTATGAACAAAATAATGACCTAAACACTGTTCTCTGAATGTTGTAAGCAGTAAGTGAAGAAGTAGACCAATCTTTTGATACTTGAACAATTCAGCAACGTGTAGCTGATCCACGGTCCGGTAATTCAACCCTGGGTGAACAAGTTGATTCATGATGTCAGGTGGCATTATATATAAATAGGGTAAAATACACTGACCTCCCCTGAAATTAGGCGAAATTACATTCGGCATCCAAGTTTGAAAAAAGTAACATCTTGCACCCTTGAACTTTGGCGCGTGTTTACAATGAGCCCTTTCCATTTGTCGTTAGTTTCGTTAAAGAAATTGTATCTATTAATTTTTTTTTTTTTGTATGTATTCAGCCAAATGCCCTTCAACAGTTCAACCTATGTGAAATGACATTGTTACCTGTAAATGATATGGGATTACAAAAAGTCTCTCATTCATGCACAAATATACCATTCTCTCTCTCTATCTCTCTCTCCACCCACCACTGCAACCTCCACCACCATCCATTTGGGTCTATATCAATCAAGAACCCATTTGGGACTCCAATCATTCAAGAACCCATTTCGGTCCGCACCAATTGAGGATTGCTTGAAAGCCATTAAAGCCACCATATTGATTCACATGACCACTACTCAAATAAAAAATTCTCCAATAAAAATATTAGCTGCTAGAACTGAAATCAAGATGGGTCTGCATCGTCTGATATGGACTGCTCAAATAAAGATTTCTTTTATTTTATTACCAGATATTTCCATACTTTTTTTAAAGATTACGAAAATTTTCCAATGAATGTGACACATGTCCACATCACATTCCCAAACCTGACTCAAGAGGTTATAATTGGTTCTTCCTAAACTGAAATCTGTATTCAAATACATATATACCCAGAATGTAGACTACATACAATTGGATTGTGAGTTCCAAAAGATTGAAATATGTACGAACTATATATTTACCTACATTTCTTTCATCCCTCTTTGAATATCACCAAATATGTGGGTGTTGATCAATTCTCTGTTTTAACTCTTTTTCTCTCCTGTTTCAATTGTTTGTAGTGTTACAGATCCTAATGACCTTGCCATTCTCAACCAGTTCAGAATAGGGTTGGAGAACCCAGCACTCTTGAAATGGCCTTTGAATGGTGATGACCCATGTGGTCCTCCATGCTGGCCACGTTTACTGTGTTAGTTTCAAAAAATTAGTTGCTAGAACTAAAAATGGGTATGCATCGATCAAGAACCCATTTTGATTCCAAACCCATCAACCAAAACTCTCCAATGATGGCAGTGAACATTTGAACTGCAAGAGAAATGATGGTGGTGGCAGTAGCGGTGGAACAATGGAAAGAAGGTTAGGACTCGAAAATGGAGAGGCGTGGGGAGAGCATGAGATGAAGGAGATTCGAGAGAGAAATAAAGGAGCATGGAGAAGTGGCCGTGGAGAAGACCGAAGAGAGGTGGTAGTGGTGGTGGCGATGGTGGTGGGAGGAGGTGGCCGTTGGGGGGGTGCGGAATGTGGGATGAGAGAGAAGAGGGAAAACAAGAGAGGAGAGTGAGTGGTGGGTAAAATGAGATACATGATGTTTGTATAAGGTGGGCGAAAGTGTCATTTCACAACTAAGATATTTTCTCCTCTATACTTTTATTATATTAGGGATATAATAGACATTTCATACACAAAGTTGATGTCCGTAAGTGGTCTAACGGTTAGAGGGGGCAAGTGTATTTTACCCATATAAATATGAACGATGGAAATAATTTATTAGTTTCATCTCCATATTCTGATAACCTTGTGAAGAAATACCAGAGAGATAAAATGAAGAAAGATGAAAGGGAAGTATATGACAGTAGATGAAAGCAGGTGGCAGCTTCAGTTATTGAGTCATATATGTTCATTGCCTTGTTTCTTCCTCATATAGTTAAGTATTCAGCAATCTATCCATCACAAATGTAGCTACCAAATGATAATTTTTCTTCCTTTGTTGATTTTTTAAAAGATAAACTAAACCATAAAAGATTATCAGGTCTTATAGTGTTTTAGTTTTGATTGGATTAGAGTGATGGGATGGCGACTTATTTCATCACAAAATGGCTGCAAAATATTTGAAGCCTAGACCTCAGAAAGCGCAGAAGGAAATATGAGTTTTGAATTGAAGCCCTAGTGAGGGAAAAGGGGTTGCTGAAGGTTCACTTAATAGTTTAACCGTCTCATTGAATGATCCAGTCAAACAGAATGATCTTCAGGCTTACTCGGGATGCCTTTTAATAGTTTCATGGTTTAACTGTCTGGTCTGGTCCGGTATTTTTATGTTGATTCGAATGATAAATACTAAAACTTGCTAGGAACCACTAAACCAGTGGAACCTTAAAAAGGCCATTGAAATTTATTTTCAGAATATTGCTGCAAATTATCCTTACATGAGGTTTTCTTTCTTTTATTTTTAGGCAGGTTTCAAAGAGGTCTTAGCCAATACATAATTAATGTTCATCTTTTATTTCCTGATCGTTTGGTTCTAGAAATATGTATGATTCAATGTTTGTGCTATCTGTTGCATTAGCTACATGAATCATATACCGTCATTTCATTCTGAATGGGATTCTGTCCTACTATCAACTGTTTGCAGCTAGTATTTTTGATCTTTTCGTGTCTTACCTTTGTTGTTGTACTGTATCTTTTCACATATGTTGAGGGAACATAATGACTGTGAAACGTTTGGCATTATTAAGTTCTTAAAGTATTATTCATTATAGCAAAAGCATGATGAAATTTTCTTGCAATAACTGTCCATCCAAAGGGCAACTGTCCAAATTAGTATGATCAGTAACTATAGGAGTCTGGACGAGTCTCCAAATATTTATTGCAAAACTATGTATTCCCTTTCATGTTGATAACTACTCTCTCTGGTATCATATGACAGCAACATTCATGAACTTTTGACCCCAGCTATGTTTTCATTTAGTTTATTATCTGGAGGAAGTGGGTTGTATTTAAGGACGACCTAATTTGTTTTCTGATATTTTTTTTTTTTGGGTTATTGATTCAGATATGTGTCCTTTGACTTTCATCAATGTTGTGGCAACTCAAACTTCGATAACCTACAACTTCTCTACGATCAAATCTCAGAGGACTTTGAAAAGCAAAGGTAATTAATAGAATTGGAGTATGATTTTTAGTGGCTTTTCTGAATAAGATGCCACAGTCCAGGTGTGCTGGTTTTCCATAATATTGTTTTTAATCGTTACTATTCCAGCTGAGCAGATACTTCCTTGTAGACGCAGAATGTGAGGTACTAGAAGAGCAGAAAGGAGTTATTAGATCTAACTGTATTGATTGCCTTGATCGAACGAATGTTACCCAGGTTTGAGGAAATATACTGTTCTGTTGGTTACTAAAAACATGGGGAATAAGATAAAAAATTGAAGCAATCTAAGAGTTAGGGATGAAGTGATTGTTCTTAAATTATAATTTTGTTTTTCTTTGTAAAATTTCTTGATATCCAAACGTATGATGTGTTTATTACTTTGAGATTTTCTGTTAATAAATTGTTCTAATCAATGTTCATGTCTTCTTTTGTCAGAGTTACCTAGCTCAGAAATCTTTGAATTCCCAACTTCAGAGAATTGGAGTACTTTCTTCTACTGAGTGCATTTCTATGTTTACTGAAGATCATGAAAATTTCAAGATATGTATGGAAGCTTCACAATTATCATTCTATAATTAATTTGTGAGTTGAAAATTCACTTTCATCATTTTTCTGGTTAGTCTGAACTTTATGTCATTAATGAATCATGGTAGTGTGGGCGGAGCAAGGTGACGAGTTAAGCCTTGAATATTGTGGGACCCATGCACTGAAAGGGGACATGGTCAGGTACCATTTACAAGATTGATATTATCTGGATCTTAAATTCTCGTCTCCTTTTCTGATACTTCATCCACAATATTGCAGATATGGAAAACAGACAATGGGAGGACTATTTAGAGATGGGATGAGTGCAATTTCAAGATATTATTTGAACAATTTTCATGATGGAGTTCGACAGGCAAGCTTTCTAATAATCATTTTGACAATTAAATACTGTTCAATTACCATGAAAGGGAGTCAGAGCCCTCCAGAAGATCGTCGAAATTTACTGAATTGAATTTTCAGGATGCAATTGATCTTGTTAGTGGCCATTATACTGTCAACAGAAATGGTCCTTCCCCATTCCAGCTAAACGGTTTCGAATCAATCTCTGTAAGTAATTTTAATGTCTATCTTATAACTTTATTGTTATTCTATTACATCTATCTCATAAAATCTGATGCACTTCCTACATCTGCCTCTTTGAATTGGGCAAATGCATGTTTACTTTTACGGTCATTAGAAACAAAAGGACATTTCTCATCCTTACCAATTACATTGTTGACAGCCTTTTTCTTAGCTTCATTATAAGAATGTAATAGTCCGTTAATAAGTTGAAAATTTAAAGCTTAATGACACGAACAAAATTAACTGGCATTCCATGTTGTTTAAAAATGTCTCAATTTCAGGTCTTTGTTAAGTTTGGATGAACTGAGATGGGTAGGGAATTATTTACAATAATAAAATAAAGAAAAAGAACTGAATGCATCTCTTGAAATATTCAAGTCCTCTTTCTACACATCTACTACCTGCAATCGAACCTAAAAGCGGTATCTCATTGTACAAAAATAAGATGTCAATCGGCCTGGTCCATCTTTTGTTTTTTGGCTTAGATTTGCAGATCTTGGCGAATGTGACTGGGTCATATTTATAGTAGATGACTCATTGGACATTTTCTGGGCCGGTAACATTTCTAATTAGACTGATATGGATAAACTGGATATATTGCAGTATCTCCCGGTAGCGTCAGCTTTATTAGTTGGAGGATTGACATTGACATCTATCACACTTAACCAAGGTAGTGCGATCCTTTCCATCTGTCATCAATGCTAAATATAAGTGATACTCGGTTATATATAATCTTCCTTCTTGTTGGACGTTCACTAAGATCTTAAGCTGATGGTTAGCTTCTTTTGTAGCAGGACGAAGTGCACAGCATTTTCTGTCATCTGTGCTCTGGGCTGGTTTAGCTGCTGGAGTGATGGCAGTGGTCAAAACCAACGGAAGGCAGTTCTGTTCTAGGCCACGCTTGTGTGGCCTTTTGTAAATGTAAACCATATGTTGTATGAAGCTTTTAACTTAAAATGTTCAATAACTTGTAACATATGAGAAATGTTGCTGAAAGTTGTATTATTCAATTTAATTGTAAACAACATGTTCACTGAACCAAGTGATGTATAGTGTGAATCAATCTATCAAGATTGTGTCATGTTGGGCTTTGAACGTTCCGCGATCAGACTGGTTTCAAGCTTCTTGTTTGCGTGCTACATAATTGAAACCCTCAAACCATCTGAAAAGCGAATTTTAAGTTGGTAGTTTTACTTGTAGCCAAGATGCTGCTATATTCAAGTTGGGGACTTTTTTAAAGGAGTTTTTTCTTCTTTTGTGGAACCAGATTTTGATTGATAGTTGGTTATAGCGAATGGATATGTGGTTCTAATGTTTCTTGATTGTTATGAGTCTTATGACCAATGGATCTATGTTGTCTTGACCATAATTTTCTTTAATAAAAAAAAAGGGTTTACAATTAAACTCATGGAGTAATCATTCGAGAAATATACCTAAATTTTTGGTGATGTTTAGTAATTTTTCAAGAGAGGGTGGTAAAGGGAGAGGTCAGTTGTGCCTCATTTATTTATTGTAAAAGTTACGTTACTAGCACTTGCTTAATCAGGATAGGTTAATCAATTGATTTGATGATTCGTAATTTATGTGATACATATGATAGGAGTGTTGCTAAAATGATGTTTGGATGCTTAGATGTTACTATCGACAAATATTAAAAAATAAACGACGTAGATCGAGGCTAGAATTGCATTCTATGTTATTAAGACAAATTTCGTTTTGTTTGGTGCTAAACGGTCTCTATAACGATTGCAGCACTTTAAACAAATTGAATATCCCAACTTGAACTCAAAATGAAAGTGAAGACTACTGGGTTATTTATAGGCAAAGAGGTGTTTGTTTGGGTGGGGCATGGTGCTAGTTTGGTCAAATCGAATTGCCAAGAGTTGAACCATTTCGACTTGAATACTCACTAGTCGCACCGTTTCGACCCAAACCATCATCGATTCAACTTATAACCGATCCTAACTACCACCAGTTTGGCCCTGACCATACCGCTTTGGTGAACCACCAACTCGAACCATTGTGCCTTGTCTAATCTGATAGATTTAACTGCACATGCACCTGTTCGGGTTTTGAAAGATTTTAAACAATTTGGGTTAGGCCGAAGCCCAGCAAGCCTAAGCCCAAGCAAAATAATTTTGATTAAAAATAATATTTATTGCCTTTAAAAGGCCAAGTCTATACCGGGTCAAGTGGACGACACCCGTGTGTTAGATGGGTTGGACCCAACTTGGACTAGGTGCTCTTCCACAAAATTATGATTCCCGTTGGGACCCAATCCTGGTGTCCAAACTTGACATATATATGAACAACATATTTTTCTCAATCTTCTAACGTGGACAACTCACTTTCACTTCTTTAAACCATGATCAAATGGGTTACTTTGGATCTAATTTCTTATTCACCCAAAAATAATATTGAGCAAGTAAATATACTACGTTAATCTATCCTCAGAGAGAAACTTATTTCAAAGTCGATCCACCACAACAGCTTAGTAGAACCCACTCCAATTTTGGTCCAAAATTAGCTTGATCAAATAAGTTTCCAACAAAGAGTGAGCATGCTATTGTTTGCCGCGAAGAAAAATATCGTGTGATGGTTATGAGACAAGTGATTTCCAATCTTTTGCTCAGCACAACACGTGCTGAATTTGTGCAACATATTTATTTTATACATATGACAATTATTTTGAAAATCCAATACAACAATGTCAAGGTTGCAATATGATTAATCAATGATGTAACACTTTTATTTCGCTTCTCGATTAATTGTAGTATTAAATTTCAAAATAATTGTGTTACATATTCGAAATAAGTGTTGCACGTGTGTGCAATACTATTACATCACAAAAACACATACAACAAATGATCCGAACCGGAGACAAGTTGTGGAATGCAATTCCCATTCACCGGCCAAAAAAAAAGCATCTTTAAAAGCAATGACAAACTGTTCAAGTTGCACATAAAATATATTCCGAGTCATTTTAGTGGCATTCAGATTCCATTCCAAAAGTATAAAACCTTTTACGAAAATAGCTCCTGTTGCTGGCAAAGCATGCGTACTCAATGTAAAATGAACGTTTAGAAGTTCTTAAAGAATGTATTCGACGGCATGAAATTGAAGTTGGGGAAATTGTAAATTTGTTTGTTAATGATTAGCAGAATTTCATTAATAATTTTTTTTCTTTCATTTTCATAAATTTCAATTTCAAGTTTCCAATTTCACGCAGCCGAACATAGCCAAAATATTTTTGATACAGTAAAGAAGTCAAGTAAACAAAATATAAATAAATTTGATGTCTCTTGTGACATATAAAGAAATGGAGTATGCGAGTGAATAAAAAGAGAACACATGTCTTTTAGGATTTTAGGTTTTACTGATAACCATTTCCTCATTATTTTTGCTCAGCTAATATTTCCATTTTGATTATGAGCCTCCATGTCCACAAATTAACTTTACGGCTATCATACATAGATTAATTTGAGTGCTTTTTGTAGAGGTCTGAGGCAAATTTAAACTCTCAACTTTCAAAATGTGAAACGGAACTAGTCGAGTTAGTAAAAATAATATCACAGATTAGGTTTATATTCATTTGCATCTTGTAGAACGAGATTAATAGGTGAACCAAACTAAGTAATGAACTTTATTTATTTATTTATTTTTAATGACCTATTTATTGTGGGTAGCCATTTCTATTTATGAATAAAAGTGAGGACTGAGAACTAAAAGGAATAATAGGAGATGGAGAATTACATAAAAGAACAAGGCATCGCTTGACGGCTACACACAAGGAATATGAAAGAAAAATAAAGGGGATGACTTTAAACCATATAATCTTTTCCCATTTTTAAGGCCATGCATGATAGCCCTAATTAAAAGTGAGAAAAGAGGGGCACTTGTTGGAGGTAATTTTCATCTCTTTTAAAATGAGACTTGGTTATTATATACAGAGAGATTAGAGAACTGGCCCGAGGATCACTAACCAGGTAATTGGGGTGTCTGGGACTTTGTCCCGATTAATTTTCAGGACACTGTGCAAAGCGTCCTCTCCACACAGGTCGGATAAAATCCGGCTTGTGGCACAAGCATTATCTTTAAAGGATTGTTTGCATTCTAGAAAAGTCGAACCTTAAACAGTTAAACATGACCCGTCATGAAATACCACAGTAACTTTACCAAAATTAATCTTTTTGGCATGTAGAATTCACATTTAATCATAACGAAAACATGAGATTCAGACAGTTGATCCCAAATAATTGAAAAAAGGCTTGGTCATTGTTGCTGGTCTAGAATCCACATTTTAATAAGTTCTTTTAACTGTCCCGTGCTTGATATTGTTCTGTATATAATCTACAGAGAAGGTGTTTTCACAAAATCATTCCTTTAAATGGCTTGCACTGCCTCCTCTACGTGCGACAATGATGAAATTGTGTGCCAAACCCGAGAGAGTCTAAAAAGTGAAACACTACAAAATGTTGCAGAACAGCTTCAATACTACAGACCATTAACTACTGTAAAAGAAGTTCATCAGAATGATGACCATGAACATGGTACAAGCTCAAATCCCATTGCCATCGAGTCTGCGCCAGCTAAACTCAGTGATCAGTTTTCTTGTGCTGATTTTAGAAACAGAAGAGCAGCAGTTCTAATATGCATTTTCGAAGGACAGGAAGGCGAGCTACGAGTAATTCTTACCAAAAGATCCATGAAGTTGTTCTCTCACCCAGGTACTACTGCCACTTCTACATATATAACTATTTATATATATAGGTTGTTTTGTAGATTGAGTTTCATCTGACCCTTCTCAAACCTTGAAATGATAGGAGTCTCGTGCACTGAGCTAGTTAGCTAGCCCCTTAATTGACTAGCTCAAAAATTAAAACACGAACTACTTCGACAAGGTTCTGATTTTGTTTGGATTCGAGTTGAGTCCAATTTTCCAACATGCACTAGAATTGGCAATGATGTCATGTTTGAGGCATGAAGGATTTGTTAGGGCCATATATATATAACAAAATATCATGGAAGATGATGATGAGATTCTATGCAAACTTAATATTGTAATCCTTATTTTTGTTGGGAGAAAATTCACTTTGAATATCTAACATCGCACTTGTGCTTCATCGATTTTTCTTCTTTTCTTCTATCAAAATGAATTAAGTTCAAAAAGACATATAACTAGTTAATTTCCATCTGCAATATTTGATACAGGAGAGGTAGCATTGCCTGGTGGAAAGATGGAGGAAATAGATGCTGATGACTACTCTGCAACCGCGTTAAGAGAAGCCATGGAAGAGATTGGATTGGATCCTGGTTTAGTTCAAGTTGTTGCCAATCTAGAGCCTTTTATTTCCCAAGTATTACTCATTATTACTTGTATATCTAGTTTTTTTTAGTTGGTTTGTTCTGTGATTTAGATATACAATTACTGAACATACTATATGTATATATATATAATGTGCTTTATATATGCAGCACCTACTCACGGTTGTTCCTGTCATGGGCCTACTAGCCAGGATAGAAGATTTCAAGCCAGTGCTTAATAGTGATGAAGTTGATGCTATTTTTGATGTCCCTTTTGAGATGTTTCTCAAGGTAGCATTTCTTGTAGCTTCTTGAACTATATTGCATCTATGTGCAGAAGATCATGAAGAAAAACTATATAAAATCGCTATAATCTGTATAAAGACCTCTGATTAACTTCAATGTCATTTCTCAGTGTTGCTTTTTAAATTTTTGTAGGAAAATAGTCATAGATGTGAAGAGAGGGAATGGGAACAATGGAAGTACGCGGTCCATTTTTTCGATTATGAATCAGAACAAAGAGCATTTGTGATATGGGGCTTAACTGCAAGCATTCTTATTCGAGCTGCCTCCATCGTCTACCAGCGCCCTCCATCTTTCGCCAAACATCTCCCCGACTACCAGCAATTGCAACGGGCCTTGAATACTGTGGCATAATATATGTTAGATTCAGTTGTTACAATCACAGTCATCTGTAGAACATTCATGTATTAAGGACATGGTGCTAGTGCAATTACAAGGTTTAAACACAAGGGTGACTATATATATACTCAAAGAATAAAGAAAGTCTTATTGAATATTTCCATGCCCATCAACAATACTTGTTTACATAGTGAGAACTCATGTGATAAATTTGTGCCTAGCTAGTATAACAGTTAACCATTACTTGCTAACCATGTTTTGCATTAAATCAATCATTATACAG
The DNA here is from genome assembly GCA_026545225.1 of Cornus controversa. Lineage (NCBI taxonomy): Eukaryota > Viridiplantae > Streptophyta > Magnoliopsida > Cornales > Cornaceae > Cornus > Cornus controversa. The sequence goes on from CM048845.1 coordinate 105,409,734, forward strand.
GGATGCCAAACATCCCCTGGTCTCCATGAGGATGTTTGGAAGGTTTATTTACATAATCTTATATAACCCAAGCTAAGTAGTCAGTTCTTATACTCACAGAAATGTGACACCATGTCCATTTGGTGTCGGTCTAAAATGTTTCACACATTGTACTTTTTAGAGGCATGTCATGCTACTTTGCACACTATACATCACCCTGCAATCATCATATTTATAGTAGTAGAAAGCCATATATGTATGTTAGCAATGGATTGAAAAGCAAGGGATATATATATATATATATATATATATATGCAAAAATCTTCTGTCATCATCTGAGATTTTGATGGGGAATTTGCTCTTTTCCACTGCTGGTGCCATTGATATTGTTACTTTCTCAGCTCACCTGCATAGCAAACTCCACCAGTAGTGTTTTCCTTCTCAGATGAGTTGATCATGAATGGAGGTGATTTGCAGGCTACTGGTATGCTTGGGCCTCTGTAAGCCTTGCACACATATGCTACAAAATTTTGGTAATCCTGCATAAAAAAGGTAAAAGTACTATGAGTCTATGAGAGAGAGAGAGAGAGAGAGAGAGAGAGAGAGGATATGAGACTTACCACTCCAATTGGTACATTATTAACAAGCACCCATGGTACATATTCATGAGGTGGATTAAGACGAGCAGTTTCATCAGCATATCTTTGTTCAAGCTGCACGGTTGATTTCATTCACTGTTTGAATTAGCAGTAGCAGATATATATAGAGCTCAAAATATTATATGGTTTATATCTATTAAACAAAGGAAAAAAAGGGGTAGGTTAAAGTTACTCCTTTGAATGAAAACAAGCAACAATTAGCATCAAATCATATAATGCACATGCATTTTTTTTTATGTGTATAAAGCAAGATTAAGTCCCAAATATTAATTAATAGGTCTCTCACATATGATACTTTTCAGAGTTCCATCACCAGTTGAAAAGCTAAAGAACTAATAACATGAACCTTGTGTTAAATTAAATGCTTGCTAGCTTGCAAATTAATGAGAGCTTCAGAGTAGGGCCTGAAACTGGTGCAGCCCTATTAAATGTTGGTATTGTGTACAATTCACAGTGAGACAGTGTAAAGAGATCAAATTCTTTCACAGTGGAAGTTGCAGTGTAAGTAATTAACTCATTTCACTTCATTATAGTGAATAGTGATGAACCCAAAAACACAGATTCAACAATTAATTTCACCCAGAGAAAAAAAATGCAACAGTTGAGCATGAAAAATCAACCTGAAATCCAAGTCCACTGTTATAGCAATCCGCAATTGGTTTTGAGTTCAACCCCTCTGTTCCGAAACAATCTTGCCACTCAGTATGCCTGTTCTCCAGATTTAGACGCTCAATGCAGCGGATGAACCTGAAATGCGTTCCCTGCATCAAAATTTAGGGAAGAAAAATTTTCACATCAAGCAATCTGAATGCACACAATATATATATATATAAAAGTTGAGATACATTATTTCAAAGCAGAACATATTTGAATTACTAGTGACCAGCAGTAAGTAATTAATATGTCTTACCTGGTCACGCCAGACATTAATGGCGCATGCGTCAACAGTATCTAGCAGGCATTCATCTGGACCATGCTGCACATATTATTAACTATCAATACTATAGTAATTACGAAAAAGTCAGTTAGTTTCAGATGAATCAGATCACACTTGTTGCTCCGAAATGAATTTGAAAATGACACACACACACACACACATATATATGTAAACAAACTAGATTATTGAAGAAATGCATACAAATAATGTTGGAAAAATGACTATGATAAATCAACTTGCACATACAAACATGGTGAAAATAAAATTTATAACTTGGAGGGATGTAAGCACTTCTTGAAGATAGTCGAAGCATCCCACGACTTAAGCAATGGTGTTTGATGGGTTTTATATATTGAATTAAACCCATTATAATTCCTTTGGCAAAATTACTTCCTTAGTAGAACAGAACATTAAACAATGAAATGATGGTGGAAAAAGAAAAGTGTTAGAACATGCCAATATGATATATATATATATAGATATAGACCTGGCAAGCCCAGGATTTGCCTTCTGTGAAAGCAGCGTTCCCCCAAGGGACCAGTCTGAGATTGACGATAGAGAGTAGATCTGTGGTGAAGATATTGGACAGATCATTGACAATGAAGTTGGCACAGTACGGACACAGAGCTTCGTAGTACACTGACAGTCTAACCTTAGGATTTGTATCATCTAAAGAAGAAGCATGAGATGGATCAGATATCACCAATACGCAGGCCAGAAGGAAGGCAAAGACTAGTTGACGACAACCCATTATCACTCAAGATTCTCAGAACATAGCAGTTCAAGCTCCCCTGTAGTAGTAATAGTGTGTGTTTCTATATCTCTGTATAATATGTATGGGTGTGTATATATACACATAGTATAAATGCCCTCTGTGTCTTACAATGGATAATAAATGCCCTCTTGTTTGCTTGCTTGCCTCCTTATACATAACTACAACTTCCTCTTTGCAATGTAGAAATAAATTAGTTACTGTGAGATGGGTTTGATTTGATCCAAATAAAAATGAGTTAACATATTTATTTTTAATTTTATTTTCTGATTAAATTTTTTAATATTGTAAAGTACATCATGTGACATATAAATAGGATGAGGATTAGTCTTTACACGTAGAAAGAGAAGTAGTTGTGTTGTTTTGTAGTTAGTTAAAGAGTTAAAAGTGGGAGTCACTTTCTAATTCTCTTTATCACAACTGACTTTATCTTTTTCAAGTTTGCTTTCCCTTTCACATTATTATTCCACAACCATCAACATAAATTCATTGTTTTATCACCACAGTTTAGTCTGATGTAACTTAACTTGTTGGCCGCTAGAGAACAGCATTGTCGTTCGAAACACAAGTAAAATTGATTGTAGTATGTATGGTTGGAGATTAGCTGTCCTCATTAATATATTGCCTTGTAGGAGGCATTAATTATTTGCTTCAGAAACTATAAGATAAGATTCAAAATTGAAGTGGGTCACATTAACATATCAATCAATAGTCACGCAACTACTGATAGTGATAAGTGTGTCTAAAGGAGAAAATTTCCACAATAACGAGTTAGCTTTTGAGTCCACATACATGTGTTGGTCTAAAGAAAGGCTCTCTCTCTCTCTCTCTCATAGTGTGGGGAGGTAATGGCCAGATCAAAGAAACACAAATACTTCTACAAAAGTGTCATATTCGTGTCAAACATAACATTCCATGAACACGTGTCAAATATTTAATGTATGCGTCCATATTTTATAAATAATTTTTATTAATTCGAACACTTAGGGCGACACCTACCGAATATTTAGCAGCACATCCTACTCTCTTAAATATCAGTCTTATAGAATAATAACATATAACAAGTTTGAAAACGATACAAATACAATTCAAAGTATCCAAACTTAAATTGACACTGTATACATGTCATAACATGTAATGACGCTTCTCGATATGACAAAACTATAGTTATAATGACAGGAGAGAGAGTAAAGTGCAAAAAAGAAAATAAAAGAAAAACATTTGCTATATAAAAAATATGGACCAAACACACCCTTACTATTCATTGTGGATATAACCCAATAAACCTTCCAAACTTACTTCTATGATGGCAGATTTATATATATTAACTCTCAGTCACTATACAAAAAATATGGCAGCTGTTTTTGAAAATGATGAATTAATGGTCATTGAAATGGATAGCAATAATATGGCAGCTGTTTTTTTGAAAACGATGAACTAATGCAATAATAAGCATGTGTTTCAATGCACTTGGTGGCAGTACCTCGCATGCATATCAATGGATTATGAGACATATATAAAGATAAAACCATCCAAGTGATTCTAACTATGATTTTGACTCCTAAAACAATGTAACCAAAGTTTCAAATAAAGCTCTCTCAACATGTTACACTTGCAAAGGTCTCCCAATGAATTTCCACATCTTCTCCACAATTAATACTAAAAATTCAATTTTACCTCCACAACATTGACAACGAATAAATTATATAATAAACAAACTCTAATTGGTTTGTGCATGTACCCATGGAAAAAATTTCTTATGATCAAGAAGAACATAAAAAGAGGATGAAGATATAGATGACCTAACAAACCACTGATTAGTGGATGCATAAACTTAATAGAGTTGTTCCTTGGTAGTAGCAGGCCTTTCCAACTCATAGAAAACTTCAATCCAGTGGCCTCAAATGCCCACAATAAACAAAACCTTTTCAACTCATAGAAAGCAGATTATAGAACATTTCAAAGATTCAGAAACTTCTATCCACAGTACATTAAACCTCTTATGAATACACTCACATCCTTAAAACCAAAAGAAAGAAAAAGAAGCCCATTTCATGAACAAACAAAAGCTGGTAAGAAAAAACAATTTTTACCCATAGACAGAAAAAACACGTCCAATCATCCCTTGGGTCCAAGTCGCAGTCTCCTTGAGCTGTTCATCATCTGATTGAAGGCACTCGCCCAAAAACTCCATACAGAATTCACGATCTTTGAACAGTATCTTGACATTTGAACCGAGTGCATCTGCAAGATCTCCCAACACTGCAACTGCTGCTTGCGTCACACTCTCCTCCCTACAAGGTAAGATTGCCAGTAATAAGTGAATATGGAAATAAGTCTGTTAAAATGGTGTTAGAATATACACACAGCCAGTAACTCCACTACAAGGAAAAATGTATGCAATCAGCAATACCTCTGTTTGTCTCTGGAGACCAATTCTATGAATTGCAAGAGATGGGGAGCATGGGGCAACATCAAATCAGGCTTGGAATTCTTAAATCCTTGAAGAATTCCAGAATAAGCTTCAAAGATGCTGCGACTGAGCTGGTTTCGATATTCAGCCATCTCCTCGTCACTGTTGTCCATCTGTGCACATACCTCGGCAGCTCTCTGCATCACTGGTATTGAATAAGGAACGTACTTTTCAAAGTGTTCTCCTATTGCAAGAGCAACATCACCAAAGCAGGAAAATATTGGAGGTTTGACGGACCGATGAAGTTCACTACTAGAAAGATCCTTGAGAAGGTGGGTCATGATTCTATCACAATATGGTAAGACTAAGACCTTGTCATCCAAGGCACGGCAAATGTCACCTACCACCCCAACTGAGATTGTGCAGACCTGGTATTCCTCAAAATTCTGCAAACCCATCTCCAAATACTTGTAAAACTCCGTCATATATTTCCCAAACTCTGGTCCAGTGGCATAAGCCAGAGCACCAATAGCAAGCATTGCTTCTTCATGCACTGTAGAACTACGACAAGCAAAAACCTTGAGGAACAATACCATGATCTGATCGGCAGCCTGCAGTATTATGGGTTTGGTCTCATCAGTACTGCTAAGCTTCTGGATGAGAACCTGGAGAACACCACAAAGAAGAGCTTGCAAATCTCCTTGCTTTTCCCTATCATCTGATGAAACAATCTGAAACTCTATAGTCTGGCCCAGCTTATTCATAATGACAGGGAGAAGTTGTGCCATGATTTGAGACGTTTCCGAAAGATTAGAACACCTAACCACCTCATTTAAGGTTTCATATGCAGCAGATCTGAGTTTAGAGTCATTACAGTCTGTTCGATCAGCAGTTTCAATAAGACAAGTCACAATGTCTGGAATGTATGGAGTGAGGGCAGAGGAGCTTGTACCATCATCATCATAACCCTGAGCAAGGTAGTAGAAAGCCCCACAGACCTTCTCAGCTACATGGGGAGCATCCTTAATGCTCTCCAACAAAACTCCAACAATGCGTTGGAGGTTGGCAGGAGAAATCACAGAAAATCCAGTAGATGGAGTGTGCAATAACTCAAAAATACGACTAAGAGTCCAAGCAGTTGTGTCTTTCACGTGGCTGTTTTCATCCTTCATTGCATTAAGTAGAAAATCCAAGCCGGCATAAACCATTGGGGAAAGCTTCTCAATGCTCGGGCCTTCAAGGATTGAGCCAAATGCATATGTGGCTGCCTCACGACATCGCCAATCTGTCTTCAATATATTAGCCTCCACAAAAGGCATTACAAGAGCCACAATAGCATCCCCAACAGTCCTAGAAATAAGACCTAGACAAGTCCCACCAGCCATGGAGAGATTCCAGATCCCATCATCTTGGTGCTGATCCTCTTCTTGCTTCAGCAATGTCTCTAGCAACATAGGAACTAGAGATGAAAGAGCTTTCTCAATGAAGCAGGAATGCGGATGAGCAGAATCCCCGCTCTCAGGGACCTCAAAATCTTGAAGCTGTATCTCTTCATCACATATGGAACTCCAGAACTCAATTGCCTGTAGGGCGACAGCCTCTTCATCAAACTTAACTGCATTAGATGTAAGCTCAAAGATGGTTTGCATGTAAAGTTCAAGCACCTCATAGCATGTTGATGCTATGGAAACAAGACATTCAAAAGCTGCTTGTCTGATCTCTGCCTCTTTGGCCATAGCCGTCTCGCAAACCACCTTCATAATGTAATTCCGCTCTATCTCATTCTTGAAATTAGTCTGCGCAAAATCTAGGGCATTATATAATGCCCTGGTTGCTGCAAGGCGAACCTCAGGACTCTGCTCAGTAACGTTCATGCCCTGGACTACAGCAGTGAGAACAGAATTCACTTCATCTTGCACAAGATCCTGGTGAGATATCTCCTCACAAACATATCCAAATGTTTCTAAGGTTGCCTGTTTCAACGAAGCAGGCATATCTTTCTGGGTCATATTGGCAGGCAACAATCTGACTAGGTCAGGCCACTCCTTCCGGGGAATTTCAATTGAAGCAATTTTGGCAATTACTTGGGCAGAAGTGTGCCATGCTTCAGCCGCAGAAGATCCAAGAGTTTTCAAGAGCAGGTCTTTGATTTGTGATTTGATAGAAATATCAATTGCCACCCACTGTTGAACGAGATGTTCCTTCTTAGCAGCATCTTTAGCATCTAATGAATTTTTAAGTAGAATACCAGCCAATCTACGGGATTCAATCGGTTTGTTATTGTTTGAGAGCTCAAATGATAGAGATAGAAGAAAAGATGTTAGGTTTTGCTCTTGGAACTGTCTCAAGTTACCCTCTGCCTCAATGCGGACCTTTGCATCCACCGATTGAGCGGATAAAAGAAATTGGGTGATCTCGAAGGCCATTCTTTCTCTCACTACAATGGACAAAATTACATATATGATATTAAAACTATATACAGAAAATACAATAAATGTATGAAACCAAGAATGCACCAGATATCAACTCAACAAAGTCCTAAACACAATGCTTGGTAAAGTAAGCATATGATGCCACAACAGCTCCATTTGGTTTACAGAAAGTGCAGATTAGAAAATTGGTGCTGAAAAATATGATATTAAAACCATATACAGAAAATACAATAAATGTATGAAAACCAAGGATGCACCAGATATCAACTCAACAAAGTGCTAAACATAATGCTTGGTAAAGTAAGCATAAGATGCCACAACAGCTCCATTTGGTGTACAGAAAGTGCAGATTAGAAAAATGGTACTGAAAAACCTTCCTAGGCTTCCTCAGGCCAATTTACTTTGATGACCATACTATAATGAATGGGTTATGATGCTATATACAAATTTGGTTTCAGAAAATGATTGCATTTGATGTCATGAATACCGAGCTTGCAGCAGTAAGAATCTATGTGAATCACTTGTGTCAATTCAATCTATGTGAATCGCTTGTGTCAATTCAATCTATGTGAATCACTTATGTCAATTCAAACCTTCACGATAATGATAAGTGGGTTTCTATCTCTGATTCAAGGATGCCCATTCCGGCACATATTGTGAAATCCCTGTTTTTCTCTTTGGTTGGTTGTTTTTTGCTTCTCGTGTTATGCCATTTCTAACGAAATTCAAACAAATAAATCAACCTCTCCAAGATGACGACAACTTCTCAAATATAGTTAAAGAACATGTGCGGAATATAAGAATCCCAAAATAAAATCAATTTGCTTCAATAGAAAATGTTTAGGGAAATTCTTTTGTTTGTTTTAAAATTACTTCTCTTTTTTTAAATTAAAACACCTTAAATTATAAAGGAAAAAAAATGGCTGAAACTATTTTCCTTTGGAAGAAATGGGACAAATGAATTATGAGAGAGAAAAAAAGGGCAGAAACAGAGAACTAGTAACGAAAATAAAGACCTAGAAGCTTAATCCGTCAAACCAAAACCAATTGCAACAATCAATAACCGAGTGAGGGCCAAACGAACAAGTAAAATCCATACATAGATTAGACCATAGAAAAAGTCAAAAATCAAATCCTAATCACCATCGATTTAATTATCAGGAAATGTAAAAAACGCAACCACAAACAAAAACAAAAACAAGTAAGTAAACAAACTAGATCTGTGTTTTGTCCATAGAATAGAAATCTAAAATCCCAAAAATTGATAAAAAAAAAAAACATAGAGATATACCTTATGCGAAAACCACTTGAGAAAAGAAAAAACGAGCTAGGGTTTATGCATTTCCTCTCCCTACTATCAATCTGTTTGGTAGAGTACTTGGACTGTCTCTCTTCGCTTTATCAAGAGAAGCCAAATCGAAAGTGAATGAGAGATTCAAATCAAACTCTTGAATAGTAGAATACGTAGATGCCGATATATTATATATATAAGCGTATGTATATAAACCATTTTGAATGCTTGAAATAAGCGGGAGGAGGTCTGACAAAGTAAAACACAAAACTCTTGACCGGAACTGCAAAGAAGTTGAGCCGAGTCGAACAAGTCCGAGTTAGAGTTTTTTTTTTTTTAACGAAAGTTTAAACAATTTTTTTTTTACTGTAATATGAAATATAGACTATATAGTAGTTACAAGGCGGGCTTAGAGAGGCCCAATGTTTAGGACAAAACCTAACAAGGCTGATACAACAAAAATGACCAATGAGTCGAATGGCACAAAAAAAAAGATAATTGAGAAACCATTGTGGTCTCAATATGTCTTGAATAGAGCCAACTTGTGAGCCCAATCAATTGGCTAGGGATTAAACGATGAGTGACAGCGAAAAATCCCATTCTGCATTCGGTTACAACACACGAAAGAGCTAGGGCAAGCATCGAAAGAATAACAATGATCATCCTACAAGAAACTATTTGGTAATCATCCTACAAGAATATCAATGATCATGCTCTCATTGTATATTATTTCTCATACCATTTATTAATATAATTCAAAGATGTTTATCTCTTTTCATCTTATTTCTAACATGGTATCAGAGCCGGAGTTTTTTAAATTTTTTTTTCTTCTCTCACTTAATTGTTCTAATAATTCAAAGAGAACTATTTTCTATTTGGTGTCAAAAATCTATCTTTTGGAACTCCGTTTGATCTTCTGAACATATCAAAATGAAGTACTCAACTAGACGATCAAGTCGCCTCCAAAATTAGCTCGAACGAAGCTCTCAAGCGCTGCCCGAATCTTCTGGATTTTTTTTTTCGGCAACACGTGCTGTCACCCGTTGCCACGCGCCTCACGCACTCCAACTCATCGCTGACTTAGCTTTAATTGCCAAGTCATTGCTACGGTGACTACCTCGTAAGCATCCGCATCATTCGCCATGTCAGCACAAAACATATAAAATTTGTCATGTCATTGACACTTGTTTGCCACATCAACAACCTTTTTTACCACATCATCTGTCACGTAAGTACAAATACACATAATATTTGCCATGTCATTGACACCTTTCTGCCATGTCAGCGCCTTTTATGCCACGTCAGCCATTTTTTTGCGACCTTAGCGGTACTGCCACGTCAGTAATAGCCCCTGAAATTTTTTTCCTGGACCTACTCCGCTTAAGATTTTGCGCTGATTCCAATTTTTTAGTCAGTTTTGTCATTTAGAATTTCTAAATAGCTCAAAAGGAGATTTTTCACCCAAAATGAGATTTCAGCCTAGGCCTTCACTCAACAAATTTTTTTTTTTCGGCCTTCATTCAACAGACATTCTTCTTCTTTTCATCGCAATGGTGGTAACAAACATTGAGCCAGTTATTTCATCCCAAAACTAGTGAACGTTCCTACAGATACTGTCGCAAATTAGGACATACAATTGAGAAGTGCTTCATACTTGCTATGCCTTGCAATGCTGCAACTATAGCTACCACGGAGACAATGTCATCTCATCCTTCTCCTTCTGCTAGCTCATCAGATACAGTTGACCTTTCTGGCTCATCACATATAGTTGACCCTCCTGCAGTTGAGTTTTAATCATCTGTCCTGCCTGAGGCTCCTGATGCTGCCACTACTTTGGATCCTCGTCAATCCACTCGGATAAGAACCTCCCCTACACGTCTTCATAACTATCATTATTATTATGCTCTTGCAACCCTTTATGAACCTCACACTTTTTGCAAGGCCTTCTCTAACCCTTTATGGTAGCAAGTAATGAAAGAAGAGTTAGATGCATTTGCCCAGACTCATACATGGGATCTAGTTGAATTGCCTTAAAGAAAGTTTGCCATTGGAACTAAATGGGTCTATAAAATCAAGACTCGTTCAAATGGGTCTGTTGAGCGCTATAAAGCTCGACTTATGGCAAGGGGGTTCACACATGAGTATGACATTGATTATGCTGAGACTTTTGCTCATGTTACTCGTCTTCCTTTTGTTCGTATTCTTATTGCTGTGGCTGCTTCCCATCATTGGGAACATTTTTAGATGGATGTCAAAAATGCCTTCCTCAATGGTGATTTGATCGAGGAAGTTTATATGAAGCCTTCTCCAGGTTTTGATCATTTGCCTTATTAGGTTTGTCGGCTTATGCGTGCTCTGTATAGTCTTAAACAGACATCTCGAGCTTGGTTTGCCAAGTTTAGTTCTACTATTTCTCGCCTTGATTATTCTACCAGTACATATGATTTAGCTTTATTTATCCGGAGTACTGCAAGTGGTGTTATTCTTCTCTTACTTTATGCTAATGATATGATCATCATCAGGGATGATACTTAGAGTATTTAGGAACTTAAGCAGTTTCTCAATCATTAGTTTGAAATGAAAGATCTTTGACCTTTCAGTTATTTTCTTGGCCTTAAAATTACTAGAGCTATTGATGACTACTATCTTACTCAAGCAAAGTACTGTTCTGATATTCTTTCTAAGCTGACATCACAGACAACAAGATTGTTAATACTCCACTTGAGCCTAATGTGAGACTCACTCCACATGATGGTGGACTTCTTCATGATAGTACTTTGTATCGTTAGTTGGTTGGTATTCTGGTATATCTTACTGTCACTCATCCAGATATTTGTCATGATGTTCATATCATCAGTCAGTTCATAGCTTTGCCGAGATCAGTTCACTTTGCTGCTGTTTTTTGTATTGTTGGCTATGTCAAGGGTACTATATTTCGTGGACTCTTTTTCTCTCATCAGTTTTCACTGCTGCTTCATGCTTATTCTGATGCAGATTGGGCTGGGAACCAACAGGATATTGTTTCTTTCTTGATGACTCACTGATCTCTTGGCGTAGTAAGAAACAGTCTGTTATTGCTCGATCTAGCACTGAGACCAAGTATAGAGTACTTACATATGCTACTTTTGAGCTTTTATGGTTATAATGGCTTCTTTAGGATATGGGTGTTTCTTCATCCACTGCTACTCCTATCTATTGTGATAACAAGAGTGTTATTCAGATTGCACACAATGATATTTTTCATAAGTGGACCAAACACATTGAGATAAATTATCATTTTGTTCGTTATCATCTATTTCAGAATATCTTACAGTTATGGTCAGTCGCTTCACATGCTGAGATATTAGATATCTTTAGCAAATATTTTCCACCAGGGCGCTATCGAGAGGTTATTTTCAAGCTCCAGATGATGTCGTATAACCCACCTTGAATTTGAGGGGGAGTGCTAAAATATATTAGTATATTTTATATTTAACCTTTTTTATATCTAATTAGGATTCCTATGATTGGAGATTTACCATGTATATGATAACTTACTTTCCACTCACCTACCTCTTTTCCTTCTCATATATATGCTTTTACTGTGTATTATTTCTCATACCATTTATTAATATAATTCAGAGATGTTTTCTTTCTTTGTATTTTATTTCTAACCAAACTCCATCTTTGTCTGTGAATAAAGATTGATAACAATCTTTTATGATTTTTTGAAATACTAGAATCCAAATATATTGTTAGTGAAAAAATTATCGAATTTTTTCTTCTATGCGGCAGAGCATTGAACTACATATGGGTTATGGACTAGCTTGAATCATTTGTTTTGTTTACAATAAAATCTATTTTTTAATTATTTAATTGCTCTATCTTTTTGAATCAAATATTGAGGATATATATTAATTTGTTGTTTCAAACATTTAGATTCCAAGTTTTATTATTATTTTATTGATGTAATGAGCATATTCCGTATGCTTTTAGAGAAAATGATAAAATCACATAAGAGAAGGGTTGAAGAGAGGCATATGAAGATGCATAGTAGACTTTCATTCTATAATAAAGGACAACACTGTTATTTTTTTTAATAAAATAAGATTTGAAACGTTATAGTAATTTTATGGGGGCGTAAATATCACTATATTTTTAATGTGCGTTTGATGCATGTGCCTAAAAGATAACAGGTAACTAATTCATCCACATTAGCATTAAGCAATAAAAAACCAATAAAAGTTCATTCTTAGAAGGTTTTTTTTTTTTTTTTTTTTTCTAGGAAAGTAACAAAAGAAAAAGTATACGGAGTATTACTTAATTTACCCAATTAATATTGTGTAGAAATTTGCTTTGACCAAATGCATGCGATCAATCACCATCAGTTGTTGGCCTCGCCTGTCTTAAGCATACATATATATAAATATACACACACACATAACAGTTCAGAAACTATATATAGTAGTAGTCTAAGATTGTAAGTACCTTTATTAATGGACTAGTACTAATGAATATTTACTCTTTTTGGTAGATTCAGAATTGATGATCATACCTGAAATAGCATATCTTTTTTATGGAATATTTATCATTGCTTTCTAGGATTGGTTCTGTATTAATCCAAAAATGAACTAATTAAATTAATACAGTACAATTAAGGATTGATTCTGTAGTTTTTCTTGTTGATTATATAATCAAAGTCCAAATGCATACATAGTTCATATATACATATCCTCCATGAACAAAAATTATCAGAAGACACAGCAATTAAGGAGGAGTACATAGGCCATGGCAAATAAACTCCATATAGCTGCAGGGCCGGCAGGGTTATTCCGATGCAGCATTGTCTTATTCGTTATGGTGTTAGTCACTGCCACCATTTATCTCAGCAAAGAGAGCAAAACAGTACCTGGGAATTCATTATGGGCGCCCATAATTCATGTAATTAGTTTCTCAAAAACTAGCAATATTTCAGAAAATTCATTCAAACCGGATTATCGGAACAGCGGGATTTCTTTGACACCTATGAATGTTCATGAAAATCCGTTGAAACCGGATTATCGGAACAACGGGATTTCATTGACACCTGTGAATGGAAATCTATTGAAACCGGATTATCGGAATAGAGGGATTTCTTTGACACCTATTGGAAGTGCATTGTCGATTCCCAAGAATTTTGGAAATTCATTAAAACCCAAGAGTATTGGTAGAAACAATTCTGAAAATTCATTGAAACCCAAGAGTATTGGTAGAAACAATTCTGGAAATTCATTGAAACCCAAGAGGACTGGTAGAAAGAATTCTGGAAATTCATTGACACCTATGAATGTTCATGGAAATCCATTGAAACTGGATGATCAGAATGGAGGGATTTCTTTGACACCTATCGGAAGTGCATTGTTGATGCCCAAGAATTCTGGAAATTCATTAAAACCCAAGAGTACTGGCAGAAACAATTCTGGAAATTCATTAAAACCCAAGAGTACTGGTAGAAGGAATTCTGGAAATTCATTGAAACCCAAGATGACTGGTAGAAAGAATTCTGGGAATTCATTGACACCTATGAATGTTCATGGAAATCCATCGAAACCGGATGATCGGAATGGAGGGATTTCTTTGACACCTATTGGAAGTGCATTGTCGATGCCCAATAATTCTGGAAATTCATTAAAGCCCAAGAGCACTGGTAGAAACAATTCTGAAAATTCATTGAAACCCAAGAGTATCGTTAGAAACAATTCTGGAAAATCATTGAAACCCAAGAAGACTGGTAGAAAAAATTCTAGAAATTCTTTGAAATCCAAGAGTACTCGTGGAAACAATTCTGGAAATTCATTGAAACCCAAGAAGACTGGAAGAAAAAATTCTAGAAATTCATTGAAACCCAAGAGTACCGGAGGAAATAATTCTGAAAATTTATTGCAACCCAAGAATACTGGTAGAAATAATTCTTTGAAGCAATGTGATTTCTCTTCGGGCAAATGGGTGTATGATAACAACTCTTACCCTTTATACAAGGATCGTCAGTGTCCCCACATGTTTGAAGATTTGGCTTGTGAGAAGTTTGGGAGGAAGGACTTGATGTATCAGAATTGGAGGTGGCAACCCAACAATTGTGACATCCCAAGGTCTCTCTCATACCTCTCATATATATATATATATATATATAAACACACACTGACAAGGATATATATTACTAATGCATATATAATTGGTTGCGTGTTCTATATTTCTGTATTAACATCTGTATTAGCTAGTGTGTGTGTGTTTTATTAATACAATGATGGCTGAAATTAATTAATGCAATGTAGGTTCAATGCCAAAGCATTGCTGGAGAGGCTAAAGGATAAGAGGCTTGTGTTCGTGGGGGACTCACTGAACAGAAACCAATGGGTTTCAATGATGTGCCTGCTCGAGTCATCCATCCCTGAAGGACTCAGATCCATGAAATTAAATGGCTCCTTGTACACTTTCAAGGCCACTGTAAGTTTTTTCGTTTTTTTTTTCCCGGTAAATATAGCAACTACAAGTTTAAATTTTGCTACAACTTAAAGACAATCTAATATATATTCAAATAATAAACACACACTCACATGTAGATAAATATATATACACATACATGTAAATTTTTGTCAGTTCAGCATGAATATATGTAATTTTTTGGGGTGGGTGGAATGATTTTCCTTTATGTTTTATTTTTTTTATTTGTTACTTAATTTACTATCTTGTGCTTTTCGTAATTGTAGGAATGTGCAACTCATTGACTAATTGTTGGTTGTTGCAATTAATGAAGGAATACAATGTATCCATCGATTTTTACTGGGCTCCATTGCTAGTGGAATCTAATGCCGATGACCCAGCAAATCATAGATTAGACAATCTAATCGTTAAAACTGATGCTATTGAAAAGCACGCAAGACATTGGATGGATGCAGATATACTTGTCTTTAATTCCTATCAGTGGTGGATATCAATTCCTGAATTCAAAGTTTCGTAAGTACACAAGTGCTACCTACCTTTAATTGAACCTAATTCACTAGCATTTTTACCAATTACTCATTGAATCTTCTTTCTAACATTTCAAAATCTCATTCGTGAATTATCAGGTCGGGATCATTTAAAATTCCTGAAAAAGTCGACAACTTAATCAAGGCACGACATTGGTACAAGATAGTTCTTAAGACATGGTCGGATTGGTTGGATACCCACGTCAATCGTACTAAGACTAAATTATTTTTTGTTAGCATGACCGCAACTCACCTCCAGTATGAAAATCATGCATTTATCTCTATCATATTTAATTGGCTTAGTTTTCGTGTTACATTCTCGAAGGATTTTCTTAACACAACAATATTCAAACAAGTAAAATATACATTTTTTTTTATATTTTTAAAATGAACATTTTCTATTACTCTAATTTTCAAATATCTGTTTTTTGAAAGCTATAAATCAAATGAAAATATTTTTTGAGGTGATGAATATGACCATATCAAAGACTATTTTCGTGTATAATTAATTGGTGTATATTATATTGCAGTGCTAAAGAATGGGGCAAAAAAAGATATCATAATTGCATGAATGAAAGAGAGCCAATTATGAAAGAAGGACATCGAGGAAGTAGATCAGATTCCAAAATGATGGGAATTGTGGAGGAAGTGATTAGAAGAATGAAAACAAAAGGTGTTGAGATACAATTTATCAATGTAGCACAACTCACTGAGTACAGGAAGGATGGTCATCCAACAATCTACAGGAAGCAATGGTGGCCATTAAGTAAGGAACAATTATCCAATCCCATGAGCTATGCTGATTGCACACATTGGTGCCTCCCGGGAGTGCCTGATGTTTGGAATGAAATCCTCTCCGCCTACATTATGAATTTGTGATAAATTTGTAGTACACATAAATATATACATTTTTGTATCTTTTAGATTACCTTTTTAGTGACGGGACTTAGAAGTCTTGAAAACTAAACTTGATTTTTGACAAGGGTGATGATATTTGCACCCTGACTTTTTTTTTTTCAAATAGTAAAAAGTTTATATAAAGTACAAGTGGTTAATTATATTTAAACTCAACTATCAGGTGTATTTGCTTGAACTGTTTATATAAAATTTGAACCAACATCTCAACTTTGAAACTAAATATACCTTATCTAGAGTACTCATCTTTTGCTCACCCGTGAGCAAGAACCGTTAGATTAAATCTAAATGTTACATTTCAAACCCAATTTTTACTTTTCCAAAATTCACAAAACCACTTTCTATCTATTTTAATTTTGAAAAATTAATATTATTGGTGGTTTACTATTTCCTTGCCTATTGTAAAAAGAAGAAGTAAATTACCAAAATAAACAAGGCCTTCTTTATTATTTAATACATTTTATTTTAAAAAATAATTTAAAATAAGTCCTCCATATAATTGATGAAAATCATAAGAGGAAATCTCGAAGGATTTGAAAATTAGCATGAACCAAATATTCAATGTAAGAATTACCACATTAAGCCCGAACAAGATAAGTAAGATTCACATTGAAATTGAATGAATTCACAAAACTCAATTAATTTCATAAGGTAGAAAATTATAATGTTTGTTACACTTTTCTTTTTGTATCTAACTTTTTGGCATTTTGTTAGAAAATTAAAGTAAGAACTATTTTTTTTAACAAAAGTAAGAACTATTGATCATCATTCATATTAGAACGCAACTTGTGATCGGATATGAATGTGATATTAGAAGATAAACAAAAACTTTTTACCAGAAGAATTATTGCTTATTCATAAAGGCTCGACAAAAACATTAATTTTTTTCCCTAGTAGTTCTTTCACTATCAGCAAAGTTAGGATGAGTTGGAGAAATTGAATTAAATTTTGCAGTACAGTCAATTTTATCTCATGTTCACCACTTAAACATCAATTGTACATCAATTGTTTCTGAAATACTTTGCAACAAAACTTGTCAGCAAAGTTGTCATAGAAGGTTGCTTTTGAGATACAAGATGTAGGGCAAACCCTTAATTGAACAGACACTAATTTAGAGTTGTGGCAGAAGGTGGAAAAAGACTAATATTAGTTCTTGATCACGCCTCACGCCCTAATTCAATTGTTTACTTTTGGTAATTTATCATTTTTTTACAATAGGTAAGGAATTGGTAAACCACGGTGATACTAATTTTTCAAAACTAAAATTGTAGTTTTGTGAATTTTGGAAATGTGAGAAGTGGCTTTGGAATGTGATCATTAGATTAAATTGAACGAGTCACTATCAAAAGTGTAGATAAATTCTCTTGCTCACGGTAGCAAAACACCATTACTCTTGTTTGCCAATTCAAAAACTTTAGAATAGTCTCGGAATATAAGTACCTTTAACAGACTAGTAACAGTATTTAATCTTTTTGGAAGATTCAGAAATGATCTTGATATCTTTTACAGGAATTTTTTTTTTTTGGGGTAAAGTTTTTAGGAATATTAATCATTGCTTGCCATTGGTTCTGTAATCAATATATAAACTCATTAATTAAATACAGTACTACTACTTTGGATTGATTCCGTAGTTTTTTTCTTAATCAATTCAAAGTCCAAATGCATACATAGTACATACATATCCTCCAAAAAATTATCATCAGATCAGAACACACAGCAACGAGAGGAGTAGGCCATGGCAAAGAAACTCCATATAGCTGCAGCGCCGGCTCGGTTATTCCGATGCAGCTTCCATTGTCTCATCCTCCTCTTCGTAATGGTGTTAGTCACTCCAATCATTTATCTTAGCAAAGAGAGCACAAAGTAACTCGTAATTCATTATCAACGCCCATAATTAATGTAAGTTCATTCTCAAAAACTAGCAATAATTTTGGAAATTCATTGAAATCGGATCAGAATGGTGGAATTTCTTTAACACCTATGAATGTTCTTCATCAAAATTCATTGACACCTATGAACCATATTGGAAGTGCATTGTTAACGCTTAACAATCCTGGAAATTCATTTAAACCCAAGAGTGGTAGAAATTCTTTGAAGAGATGTGATTTATTTTTGGGCAATTGGGAGTATGATAACAAGTCTTACCCTTTGTACAAAGCTCATCAGTGTCCCTACATGTTTGGCGATTTTGGTTGTGAGAAGTTTGGGAGGAAGGACTTGAAGCATCAGAATTGGAGGTGGGAACCCAACAATTGTGACATCCCAAGGTCTCTCTCATACCTCCATTGCATGCATCTATATATATATATATAAACACACACAAGGATTTATATTATATATAAATATTATTGTATTAACATCTGTACTAGCTAGTTACTTGTATTTGTAATGTCCAAATCATTAACTATTGTTGGTTGTTGTAATTAATGAAGGAATACAATGCATCCATTGAATCGTTAAAGCTGATGCTATTGAAAAGCACGCAAGACATTAAAGTAATGCAGATATACTCTTCTTTAATTCCTATCTTTGGTGGAGAATTCCTAAATTCAAAGTTTTGTAAGTAAACAAGTGCTACCTTTAATTGAGTCAAATTCAGGTTGGGATCATTTGAATGTCCTAAAAAAATCTACAAAGAAGTCAGGAAGCCAAATTGCTATAAGATGGCTCTAAAGACATGAACAAATTGGTTGAACACATCAATCGTACCAAGATTAGATTATTTTTTGTCACAATGACCGCGATTCATCACTCGTATGGAAACCATGGATTTATCTCGTAATATTTAATTAATTGGCTTGGGCATTCTTGAAGGATTTTCAAAACACAACAATATTAAAAAAATGTAAAATAGACAAAAAATAATAATAATAAATAAAAAAATTAACGTTTTTTTATTACTCTACTTTTCAGATATTTGTTTTCAGAAAACTTCAATTAAATGAAAATATTTTTTGAGGTGATGAAAATGACATATCAAGGACTATTTTGGGGTATAGTTAATTGGTGTATATTAAATTGCAGTGCCGAAGAACGGGGAATGACTAGAGATCAAAATATTACGAAAAAGATCTAAAGATACAACTTCTCAATCTAACAAAACTCTTATAGTAGGAAAGGATGCTCATCCATCCATCTATAGGGTGATGATATTTGTACTACATTTTCTTTTTTTAACAGAAGTCAGAAGAAAATGACATAATTATCTTTTAAAAATAAAATACATACATCAGGTGTTTGGAAGTTGACAAGAACTATGGTTACTGGCATGACTCATGCCCCAAGTGCTTGACATCAGGTGTTTCTTCCTTTATCTTTTGCAGGCAATCACATCTGTATGGAAGGTTTACTACTATTTGATGTTCCTAGTGTTGAGTCAGCAACATCTCTGCATTCTCTCTCAAATCCCTCAAGTTAACCTTTGATTTTTCATTCCCATAAGCCTCAGGACAATTGGGTTTGATCTACACAGGACACTCAGGGCTCAATCTGGACTCCCTCAACCACAGTAGCATCACATGAGTGATGAGTCACTTGATATATTTATAGGATTATCCTCAACTTCCTGTTTGATCTTTTATTTATCCATAGTAGGTGTTGTTGATGTTAGATGAGGGACTGATTTGTCCATTATTATTTTTAAGCAAATGAGTCCCTCATCTTACAAGACATATATATCTTTTTTAAAATTATTATTTAGAGAACACTATATTTATATAGAAAAGATATAATAGACATAGTAAATGGTATATATATATATATATATGTCATTATAGTTCTGTCAGGGGTTCAAGTTATCCACTGTCAGATGAATGATTAATTTGCTTAAAAAAATAGTTCATGTGGTGAATTTGCACATTTGAAAAAGTTCATAAGATTTTTTTTCACTTTTGCCAAAAAAAAGAAAAAAAGAAAATATTATCATAGAGCATCTCCAACCGATGTGTCAAGTCATACGTGACATTTGTAACAACTACTTTTGACATCAAGAACTACTTCAACTGATACCTCAAATGCCTAATTGGCATTTGACATCAAAAAATGGTATGCTAAAAGGATTTTTTTTATTATTTTAATCTATGTGTTCCTATTATTATTTTAAAATATATTTTATAATTGTAATAAATTTACTATTTTTTTTATAAATTTGACATATAGGGTGGAGTATAACAAAATACTATATGCTAATTTGCCACATCATATCTCAAATAAATTTGAGGTATAGAATTTGATGCATGGGTTGGAGATACTCTTGAGAGTGTTTGATTTATTTGAAACAGACTGTAAACTTAGCAGATACTATCTTGCAAAATTTGCTATCCTTGTAATTTTTTTCCTTTTTCGGTGGGGATACAAGAAGTGATTTACACGCACACAATTCGATGATTGTCTTTGCACAGCAAGTTTGACATCTATCTTAGTATGTTATATATATTTGGGAGGTTCTTTTCAAGAGAAGTAAAAAAAGAATAGGTATACTACTTAATTTACCCTATTAATACATAACTATACATCAATCGGAAACTATATATAGAAGTAATATACGATTATTACAAGTACCTTTAATGGTTAGTATTAATGAATATATTTACTCTTTTTGGTCGATTCAGATTTGATGATCAGACCTGATATAGTATATCTTTTTCTGGAATATTTATCATTGCTTTCTAGGATTGATTCTGTATTAATCCATGTATGAACTCATTGAATTAATAGAGTAAAACTAAAGGATTGATTCCATATATTCAAATTCCAAATGCATACCTGGTACATACATATCCTCCATAAATTATAAATTATCAGAGAAAACACATCAAAGAGGTGTACGTAGGCCATGGCAAATAAACTCCATGTAGTTGCACGGCCGGCATGGTTATTCCGAAGCAGCATTGTCCTCTTCATTATGGTATTAGTCACTGTGACCATTTATCTTAGCAAAGAGAGCAAAATAGTACCTGGGAATTCATTATGGACGCCCATAATTCATGTAATTAGTTCATTCTCAAAAAGTAGCAATATTTCTGCAAATTCATTGAAACCGGATGATCGGAATGGTGAGATTTCTTCAAAACCTATGAATGTTGATGGAAATTCATTGAAACCGGATGATCGGAATGGTGGGATATCTTCGAAACCTATGAATGTTCATGGGAATTCATTGAAACCGGATGATCGGAATGGTGGGATATCTTTGACACCTATGAACCATATTGAAAGTGCATTGTCGATGCTTAACAATTCAGAAAATTCATTGAATCGTACTGGTAAAAACAATTTTGGAAATTCATTGAAACGGGATGATTGGAATGGTGGGATTTATTCGAAGCCTATGAATGTTCACAGAAATTCATTGAAACCTGATGATCGGAATGGTGGGATTTCTTTGACACCCATGAATCATATTGAAAGTGCGTTGTCAATGCCTAACAATTCAGAAAATTCATTGAATCCCAAGAGTACTGGCATAAACAATTCTGGAAATTCATTGAAGCGGGATGATCGGAATGGTGGAATTTATTCGGAACCTATGAATGTTCACGGAAATTCATTGAAACCGGATGATCGGAATGGTGAGATTTCTTTGACACCTATGAAACACATTGGAAGTGCATTGGCGATGCCAAACAATTCAGGAAATTCATTGAATCACAAGAGTACCGGTAGAAACAATTCTGGAAATTCATCGATACCCAAGAGTAATGGTAGTAACAATTCTGGAAATTCATCGAAACCCAGTAATACTGGTAGAAACAATTCTGGAAATTCATCGAAACCCAGTAATACTGGTAGAAACAATTCTGGAAATTCAACGAAACCCAAGAGTAATGGTAGAAACAATTCTGAAAATTCAACGAAACCCAAGAGTAATGGTAGAAACAATTCTGAAAATTCATTGAAACCCAAGAGTAATGGTAGAAACAATTCTAGAAATTCATCGAAATCCAAGAGTACTAGTAGAAACAATTCTAGAAATTCATTGAAACCCAAGAGTATCGGTAGAAACAATTCTGGAAAATCATTGAGACCCAAGAGTACTGGTAGAACGCGTAGAAACAATTCTGGAAAATCATTGAAATCCAAGAGTACCGGAAGAAACAATTATGGAAAATCATTGAAACCCAAGAGTACGGGTAGAAACAATTCTGAAAATTCATTGACGACTATGAACCATAATGGAAGTTCATTGTCAATTCTTAACAATCCTGGAAATTCATTAAAACCTAAGAGTACGGGTAGAAATAATTCTTTGAAGCAATGTGATTTCTCTTCGGGCAAATGGGTGTATGATAACAACTCTTACCCTTTGTACAAAGATCATCAGTGTCGGTACATGGCTGCTGATTTGGCTTGTGAGAAGTTTGGGAGGAAGGACTTGAAGTATCAGAATTGGAGGTGGCAACCCAAAAATTGTGATATCCCAAGGTGTCTCTCATTCATGCATATAAACACACACACAAGGATATATATTATCTATTATAAATGCATATATAATTGGCTGTGTTCTATGTTTCGATCTGTATGTTATCTGTACTAGCTAGTGTGTGCGTGTTTAATTAATACAATGATTGATGGTTGAAATTAATTAATGCAAGGTAGGTTCAATGCCAAAGCATTGCTGGAGTGGCTAAAGGATAAGAGGCTTGTGTTCGTGGGGGATTCAGTGAACAGAAACCAATGGGTTTCAATGGTGTGCCTGCTCGAGTCATCCATCCCTGTAGGACTCAAATCCAGGAACATAAATGGCTCCTTGTACACTTTCAAGGCCACTGTAAGTTTTTTTTTTTTTCACAGTAAATATGGCAACTGTAAGTTTAATTTTTGCTACAACTTAAGACAATCTAATATATATACAAGTAATAAACATACATTTCAGATTTACATAAATATATATACACATACATGTATATTTTTGTCAATTTATCATGAATATCTTTTTCTTGGGGTGGGGGGAGTGATTTTCCTTCAATGTTTTCTTTTTTTTATTTGTTTCTTAATTTAATATCTTGTGTTTTTTTATACTTTTGTAGTAATGTGCAACCCATTGACTAATTGTTAGTTGTTGCAATTAATTAAGGAATACAATGCTTCAGTCGATTTTTACTGGGCTCCTTTGCTAGTGGAATCTAACGCTGATGATCCATCACACCATCGATTAGACAATGTAATCGTTAAAACTGATACTATTGAAAAGCACGCAAGACATTGGACCGATGCAGATATACTCGTCTTTAATTCTTATCATTGGTGGAAATCTATTCCTGAATTCAAAGTTTTGTAAGTATACAAGTGCTACCTATCTTGAATTGAGCCTAATTCACCAGCATTTTTACCATTTATTATTGAATCTTCCTTCTAACATTTCAAAATTTAATACATCAATTATTAGGTCAAGATCATTTGAAAGTCCTGAAAAAGTTGACAACGTAATCAAGACACGACATTGGTACAAGATGGTTCTTAAGACATGGTCGGATTGGTTGGACACTCACGTCAATCGTGCCAAGACTAAATTATTTTTTGTTAGCATGACCGCAACTCACTACCAGTATGAATATCATGCATTTATCTCTATCATATTTAATTGGCTTAATTTTCGTATTACATTCTCGAAGTAAAATATATATATTTTTTTTAAAATGAACATTTTCTATTACTTTTTTTTTCTTTCATATATCTGTTTTCATGTCAATCAAATGAAAATATATTTTGAGGTGATGAATATGACCATATCAAGGACTGCTTTTGTGTATAATTAATTGGTGTATATCATATTGCAGGGCTATAGAATGGGGCATGAAAAGAGATCATAATTGCATGAATGAAAAAGAGCCAATTATGAAAGAAGGATATCGAGGAAGTATATCAGATCCCGAAATGATGCAAATTGTGGAGGAAGTGATTAGAAGAATGAAAACTAAAGGTGTTGAGATACAACTTCTCAATGTAGCACAACTCACAGAGTACAGGAAGGATGGTCATCCATCCATCTACAGGAAGCAATGGTGGCCACTAAGTAAGGAACAATTATCCAATCCCATGAGCTATGCTGATTGCACACATTGGTGCCTCCCGGGAGTGCCTGATGTTTGGAATGAAATCCTCTCTGCCTACATTATGAATTTGTGATAAATTCGTAGTACACACAAAAGTATACGTTTCTGTAGTTTTTACAGTACCTTTTTAGCGATGGGACTTAGAAGTCCTGGAAACTAAACTTGATTTTTGACAAGGGTGATGATATTTGCATCCCACTTTTCTTTTTTGAAGAAAAGAAAATGACATAATTATCTTTTAAAATACATTAGTATCACAATTTGTGATGAGTAGTTTTGTCATTTCAATTATTAAAAAGTTTATATGATGTACAAGTGGTTAATTGTACATAAACTCAACTATCACGTGTATTTGCTTGAACTGTTTATATAAAATTTGAATCAACATCTCAATTTAATAAATTAAGGGTAAAAAAACTGATGTAGCAAAGCAAGAAAAAATATATACTTCAGAATTCAATTAAATTTCCAAGAGAGACAAGAAAGAGTCAGTAAAAGTTTGAAACTAAATATACCTTATTTAAAGTAACTTACAATTTATTTATAGATTATATAAACAGATTAAAAGATTAAATAATTTACTTAAGTATAAGATTGATAATTTGAATAGTAAACTTGTTAAATCTAATAAGTCGTTTCAGAAATTTAATTTTGACACTTGCAAATTTGGTAAGTAGAATGTTTTTACAAATTTGAGTGATAAAGAAGAGTTGGCTTCAACTTCAAAGGATTTGTCACTTCAAAAATTAAAAACAAGTTGAATTAAAGAGAAGTGCATCATGCATGTTTGCACCAAAGACTAGGCTTAATTAGGCCTAGATTGGACATTCTGCTAAGAAGGAAAACGTGCGCTTTTTAAGACGATCGTGCGCCTTTATACTCAAAGTGGCGTAAATTTCCTATTTTGATGAGGATTCAAGCCTTAATTATCATATTATGAAGAGTCAGAGCAAAGAGCAACTGTAGGGGAGATTTTGGGGCTATTTTCCAAATAAAAAGAAACATGAAGATGGTGATTTTGTTATGATTTGATTTTTGACACCCGAAAGGGCATGGGAAAAGGGGTGATTAAGTTAAACATCAATGCCTTTCACTGAAAATTATGTTCTGAAACCAAACTGTTACGCCCCAATTTCCAACACTGGGTTAAAGGCGAAGGAAACAGATGTGATTAATAAAAGTTAAACCGGTTCACACTCACGAACCTCTCAACTAGGATACTTAACTCTATATGTGTTCATCATCTCCAATTAAAACTAATCCCATTGGAAAGAAGGTTTAAAAATACTCAATTTTAAAAAAATAGAATCACTCATTTCGATTTAAAATGGAGTTAGGACAAAAATCAGTCAATACATGCTGTAAAAATGGTGACCAGTCGCCTTTAAGGCCAAGCCTAAGGTTATGACTTTTCACAAGGGCGACCAACGCCTTTGTGGCCGAGACCAAAATTTTGAGCTTTTACAAGGGTGATCGATAGCCATAAAAAGGCGATTGGTCGTCGTTAATATTGCGGCTCAAGTTTTACTACCCACACTTAGCTAATTTCATGTCTAATTCTCAACCCTTGACATGCATGTACACTTAGGTGTCCAAATTACATGGAAAAATTGAAAGGAAGAGAGACATATATGGGGTATATACCCATCTATATTGAATTGCGGATACAGAAATGATAGAATCATTTTTGATTGGACCAAACAGGTGGCTCCTATAGAGGATGAAAAAAGATAGGCAAGAAATCAACTAAGAGGAAAGGCCTTTTGAGATAGGAATCGGTATCCCAAGGGTTTCAGTATAAATGAAAGAAAAATGGGAACGACATTACAATGAGATCCTAATCTCAAAACAAAAAGGGGATATGGCAAAATCGGTAGACGCTACGGACTTAATTGGATTGAGCCTTGGTATTGATCAGTCTCATCTCGTGTTCAAAAATATACATTGAAACAAAAATGAATGCACTTGTCCAATATCAATAAACACATGTCTTTTAAATCTAAAAGAGAGAAGGTTAATTAGAATAGTATCCAAAATAATGAATTATACCTATTTATGGTACCAATATTACTTGTCACATATCCAAACTACAATCCTTCTTTAAATGTTCAAGCAAGACATACGTAAACAAAAATATACACAAGCTCAAAAAATAGTCTAAGTGCTTCAACATTAGCATTTTTACGCGTTGTCCACGATCGACGCCTTATCTAAAAAATATTTAGGGGTGGGGGGATGATTGACAACATGACCAGTAGAGATACCCAAACTAACTTATGCATTGACACGATGCGACGTACATGAAATACAATCATGACATTTCTATATACTACATGACATGCTCTCAATGCTCATGTTCATGAACTTAGAATGCAATACATACATAAACCATAATGTTTGAAAATGTTTAATCAATGAAAACCATACAAAACATTAACCATAAATATCATAATTCAATAACAATATTTAAACTCTAAGTCCAATAAATTTGAAAATTAAACAAGAGTGGGAGTGGTCTCGAGTCTGCTGGGTATTTGCTAACTAAGCCAATATCCAATATTCTACTTTACAGGCTACTAACCCGATGGTTTAGACATAACCACCTTGGCCAAGGTTTGGGTTTTGTACCCTAGGGCTCCGGGCCTTTCTTGCTATACTCAGCTCCTCCCAAAATCATCAATCAAACACATAGGTTTTCAAGTATGTCAACACATACAATTTCAAGAATGCATCAAACATTTTCAAGTGCATCAGAAGCCACTTAATTCCATGCTAAGACATGCCCCTTCATGCATCTAACAATGCATTAACAATCCTTTCATAAAATGTGACTTATAGAAAAGAATCGTTTTCATGCATTTGATTAAACATGTCATATTCAATACGTGCACACACAACCTCTATAGTCCATAGATGATTCTAATTAACTACATGCATCTTCAAGCTAGCATATATAATATGTATGCATAATGCACATGTATAACTCACATTAACACATACTCTAACATACATTCAACAATCGATTTTATCAAGACACATACACAATGTCTATACACGTCAAAATCATCATAATTATCATATGAAAGTTCATTTAGCATATAATTACACAAGAAGAGGAGTAAGACTCAAGGACACAACTTTCTAACTCTTCTAAACATGCTAAACAACTTGAGATCAATATAAAATGTTAAGGAATCGATTATAAGAAGAAGAGAATACCCCTATATCAATTCTAAGCTTTAACGTTAAAATCCTAAATCACCAAATCTTCAAACTCCACCAAATTCGGATCTCGAACTGTAGAATCGTAGCAAGGAGAACAATTTTTCCTTCTTGAGCAATACCTAAATCCAAACTCTAGTTCCACTCAACTTTTTAAACTTCACCAAAACGAACTTCAACCCGATCAAATCAAAAAGAATGAAGAGGAGAACAAACTTTCCTCTTGAAACAACTTTCAAATCTCTCTTTAAACCTTTCAAAATCTAGAATGAAGTTGGAATGAAGTTAATTGTAAAGAAAGAGAGATGAAAGAACATCCAAAATCTGATTTTGACCACTTTTGACTTATACTTGCATCATATATAACAAATTTTGTAAGACTTGTTAAGTTAGCTTCTCTTTTTTACACTATTTGCTCCTTGTTACTAGATAGTTTCTAGTAATTATCAACTAGCATTTTCTCATTTTCCATAACTTCACTTATATCCCTCAAAGCTTACCTATGTCCCTACACTAACTCATAAAAGTTGTAGACATCTCTCAGGTAACCTGGACCCGTCTCGATTCCACACTCGAACCCGAAAACACCAAAGAGTCATTTTAAAGTACTAAGCATTCTATTGAATAATTAATCATGCAAATTTCTTTGATTAACATATAATTAAAATCAAAGGAATTTTTGAGACTCTACAACCTCTCAACTTTCAAGGAATTTTGTCCTTGAAATGAAAACGTACCTCAAGTAGCAAACAACTTGGGATACTTTGATTGAACATCTTGTTCCCGTTCCCAAGTAGCCTCATCGACTCTGTGATATCTCCAAAGCACTTTGACCAATGGAATAGTCTTACCTCGAAATACTTGCTCCCTAGAATCCAAAATCTCTATCAATCTCTCCTCGTAAGACATATCTTCCTCTACTATGAGATATGTCCAATCTAGCATATGTGAAGGATCCGGTTTATATTTTCTCAACATGAAAACATGAAATATATTGTGCACACTTGACATTTGTGGTAGTAATGTCAAAGGGTATACAACCTTACCAATACAATCCAAAATCTCAAATGGACCGATAAATTGTGGTGATAACTTGCCATTAAGCCCAAACTGCATTAATCTTTTGTTTGGAATAACCTTTAGAAAGACACAGTCTCCAACCTCAAATGCCAAAGGAGGTCTATCGACATAACTCTTTTGACGAATTTATGTCGTAATCAACCGTAACCATATCACTTTGTAGTTTAGCTTGTTTGGATAGGAGATGATTGGTTTATCGATTCTCTTATTGGGATGTAGTAGAGAGAACTTGCTCGTATGTTTAACCCACTATTTGTTGATATTTCAGATCATAGGTAGTTCCAGTCACAACGTTGAAGACATTCTTATTTCTCGTGATCAATAACTCTTTCCAGTGGTTCATTGTAAGGACTTTATCTAGATTATTAGATTATCGTTTATTTCCATTTATGAATTTAGGGGTCCTTGAGTTACAGGATTCCTGAGTTGTATTTAAATGGAGAATTTTTTCAAATTATTTATGGATTAAATTACATGGAGATTTATGGAATTAGGATTTATTTTTTATTATTTTTTCTTTCTGCTGTTTAATTATTTCTTTATTGCATCTTGTATTCTATACTTGTTTATTATCAGTTGTTGATGCTCCCTATTTTCGTGTGTAAGCCTAGCCAACTTATACATGAAAATTAGGTGGTGTCACAAATATCTTGGTGTTACCCTTTATTTGTTCAGCTTTGACCACCACTAATTGCAATTCCTTGGTTGAAAAAATCTCTAATAAAATAACCCATTGGACCAACAAAACCTTTTTTTTTGCTTGTAGGCTTCAAATTTGTAAAATTGTCCTTTACAACATGCAACTCTATTGGATAAACATTTTCATCTTACCCAAAAATGTCACTTTCAACATTACTTCCATGATTAGGAGTTTCCTATGGTCACACACATAATCTTCAAAGAAACATTGCAATGTGGCCTAGACTAAAATCTGCCTACCTAAATCATCTGGTGGACTTGGACTTCCTAATGTATTATCTCTCAACAGGGAAAGCATGGTTAAACACATATGATTCCTTTTCAAAAATCTAAATAGCTTATGGGCTAGATCGATTCATTCAATCATCTTGAAACAAAATACCTTTTGGGATGTGAACTTACCTGCTAATTGCCCATGGTCACTAAGGAAACTTTTTCAACTCAAAGTGTCACGTGCTCGATTTTTGGGACATGATAAAGTAGAATAAAATAAAATAAAACCTTATAAATAAAACGAAGCCTTATAATCTTGAAAAGAAATATAATAATATTCCAACCCACAACCATATTAAATAAGGGAGGCAATATTCGCACTCCCCTTCTCTCCTATTGCACTTCACATATCTTTTTCTTTTAAAAGAAATGAAAAAAAAATTCATAAACTCATTAATGCATCATCTTTTATTTTATAATACCATAGCTACCCTTTATCTTACAAACTTTAACTCTTTTTACTTTCTTTAGTACTTTTTTTGTTTTGTTTTTTTGGAGTAATGTCAAAAGATATAATTTATTCAGTAGAGATAAATTTTTTTGGGTCCTTTTTTTTGTGTAGTATATTTTTTTTTCCTCAAATGAGATTATTTATTCTACATATGATAACTTGTTTTGGGTCATGTTATAAAAAAATTAAGTTACCTTTTTTTGGAAAAAAAAAATTTCGGTTCTTGTCAAAAGAGTTGAACTTTTTTTTTTAATCTGGTAAAAATAGATAATTTATTTAGCATAAATAAATTCTTTTTTTTTGTCATGTCACAAGAATATATTTAGAAGAGATAACTTTTTTTTTTAGATTCTCTCAAAAGAAACTAAAATATTAAAGATGAAAAACAAAGAGGGAATATTTTAGAGGGTAGTTGTGTAATTTGATAAAAATAATAATCATTCACTTGTAAAGTTAGGATTATAGCATCATTTCATTTAAAATAGGAGTGCAAATGTATAAAGGGGGAGTGTGAATATCACCTCCCTTAAATAATGAGAAAAATATATATAAATTATTTCTTCCAAACTTTTAATTTGATTCCTTCCATTGCATATATAAATTGAGAGTAATTCCCCTACCTTTTTTTTCCAAAGAAATCCACTTGATTAATACTCAAGCTTTACACATGCAAAAAGATGTTGTACCCACGCCAAATAAATTCACTTAGCAATTACGTAACGACATTTTTTCAAATCTTAGTTTCTCTATCTATTTGCAGTTTTATACGTGATCATGTCGGTCTTCTCAAGCACTCATTTATATATAATGTTAAACTTATTAAAAGAATGCAAATTAACTATTTATTAATCTAGTCAATGAAGAGACTGTAACCTAAACTCTAATCATTAAGTAAGATGAAAGGTTGTAACTTATGACCTTATCATTACTCTAATAAAAGGAAAGTGTTGTAACATAAAGAGCATTAGTTGCATCCATTGGAGAACCCCAAGAGTAATGAGTTTAATTTTTTTCTCATGCACTAAGTGTAATCATTAAATTTCTATACACATGACAATATGTATGATTTTATATATATTTAGACCTTTGTATAATTATCTTATAAAATAAATTTGTAAAAAAATATTTTTATAATAATAAAATAACAATAAAAATATGAATTTCACTGAGTCAAAACATAGGCAATATTATAATCATTTGACTCGTCTTCATGCTAAAGAATACTACCTTGACATTTTGTGTAATTTTTTTTTAGAACAATATGTAATTTTTTAAAATTACAGGTGGTTACACAGTACCAGAGAGGTCTTTCATCACTATGAAGATAGGGGATGGGTCCTCTGCTTATATGTGGTTTGACTCATGGTTAGAATGTAACCCTTTGGCTAACAAAATTTCACACTGAATTACTTTTGAGTACTTCCGTTGGCAGATATTCAAAAGTAAGCTCACTTCTCAGCAATGATAAATGGTTCATTCCATCAAATCTTGAAAGACTCTTACTTGAGCTCAGAAACCCGTCAACCCTGCCCATTCTATGTACATCACAGCCTGATTCCTTCTTCTGGATTAAAATGTCATCCTACTCACTTCAACTAACCATTGAATAAATCTCCCGTCCACCTGCCCAACTGAATTGGACTCACCTATTTGTAGCAAACCACAAGTACCCAAACATACCTTTATTCTTTGGCTTGCTGGACTTGGTAGGCTTTACACACTTGACAAGCCTTGTCACTCCAAGAAAACCACCCCTAGTTTACATTTCATTGGAGATGTCAGTCACTCTCTCTGAGTCACCTCATTTTAGCTGACGATCTCCTTCTGTTTGCACATGGAAATCTAAATGTTGTTAGCATCATCAAGGAGGGGCTGGATACTTCCTTTTCACTCTCAGGCTTATTTGCTAACTTCATGAAAAACCAAGTTTTCTTCTCTGAGTTAATGAGAGACCACTCAACAAGCCATTGTTGTTCTTCTACAATTCAACATTGGTTCACTTCCCTTTAAATATCTTGGTGCACCCCTTATGTCATCAGCTTTGACCACCACTGATTGCAATTTCTTGGTTGAAAAAATCTCCAATAGAATAACCTGCTTTCTTATGCTGGTAAGTTTTAGCTTTGTAAAACTGTCCTTTACAACATGCAACTCTACTGAATGAACATGTTCATCTTACCCAAAAGTGTCACTTCCAACTTCTCAATGTAACACAACTCTCAGAGCATAGGAAAGATGCTCATTTATCTGTCTCCGGGAAGCAGTGGGTACCACTAACTAAACAGCAACTATCCAATCTCTTTAGTTATGCTCATTGCACACATTGGTGCCTTCCAGAATTGTCTAATGTTTGGAATGAACTCCTCTATGCCTACATTATGCATTTTTGATAAATTTGAATTACAAACGAAATTATAGGTTTACGTAGCTTTTACATTACTCTACCTTTGTTAATTTTCTAACCAAAGAAAATGAAAAATGACATAATTATCTTTTAAAAATACATCAGTGTTACAAAGTTGTTTCATGGGTACTTTTTTTCATTTCAATCCGTAAAAAGTTTATATGAAATAAAGTGATTAATTATATTAATACTCAACCAACAGATGTTTACTATTACATTCGTCTACATTTATAAATTTTTGCTATTCTCTATTACATTCATAACAAATGCTGCTATTGTATGCCGTTACATTTCATTTTTGTTGAAAAAAATGTGGAAGTGTTATGTTAACATCATATCCTTCTTGACAAGCTTTATGTGATGAAATAATTCTTGATTGAGAGTCTCGAGCTTCCCAATTCATATCACATTCACAATTACAATAATCTTCTTCTTCAAATTGAGCAACCATAGAAACTTGATGTGATTCAACCATAGAAACTCTATGGGATTGTTGATGGGATTCAATGTTGATGGAGCTTTTCATTTTCAGCCCTGAATTCTATCAAATATCACACAAATAATATTTAAATTAATAAGATTGATCTTGAAATTACAATGTTGTCAATAATATAAAATTTAAGATTAAAAAAAATATGGTTACATCTTTTTACCTTTTTATAGATGGTTCCATCTGGTTGAACGTGCCACCCAGCTTCCTCACAAACAGCCTTCAATATGTCATTACTGTCCGCATATTTTGGAAGCTGGTAGTTTCCATGAGCCCGAAGTCCAGCAAAGATTTTTTGGGCTATGGCTCGCCTTCGGCGCTCCCTCTGCTTGTTGTTTTGACGCTCTCTATCGGAAGGAAAGCGTAATTTGGTGAGTAGACCACCATCTTTGGAGGTTTTGTGAATCAGCCAAGGCCCTTTGCTAGCCCTAATGCAACCTCTAGCAACACTTCTCTTCTCTTCCGCCATTACCCCCTTCCCCCAATAGTTCCTCACTTTAAATTTGTGCTCACTTTTCTCTTAACAGTGCGTATTTATAGCGACAATGTAGAGACAAAAGGATGCCAAAAGGACAATACGGATATATTATTCCTCCAGACAAAATCAACTTTTGTATGGTGTATACAGTGTGTTGTTTGCATATTACTACCCTTTAGGCCATGTTTGGTAGAATGGAAAAGAAAAGAAAGGAAAGAATAACATTACTAACAAAAGAAAAGAAAATGAAAATGAAAGGATAGTGTTAAACTTTTATCATGTTTAGTTGATTAGAAAAGGAAAAAGATAGTTAAAAAACACGAAAGAAAGGAAATGAAATAATTTAAAATTTTTACCATTATACCTTTTTATATTTAAAATAACAAATTTTAACTTTTATCAAAATAAAGACAAAGTTGGTATTAACAAAGTTTTATTAAAAATGTAGTCTTTCTTTCCAATTTTTTCCATTTTTGGAAGGATAACAAAAGTTACTATTCATCCTTAATTTATCCCTCCAAATCCTTTCATTTCCTTTCCATTCCATTAAAAATTTCATACCAAACACACAAAATTATATCCCTCCATCACCTTTCTTTTCTTTTTCTTTTTCTTCTATTTCTTTCCTACCAAACTGACCCTTAGGCTTCTATCTTCTACAATAGTTGTCCCAACAATGCTTTTACAATTTGTACATTGTGGACATTGTTATTAATCCCATTGTTTAAAATACTAGTTGTCTTATCAAAGTATTTAAAATTAAACTATTAATTACAGGGCAAGTTCTCGAATTTGGAAGGACATAAACCCTGTTCTTTTAGCTTGTATTAAATATAAGTATAAGGACAATATTTACTTACTTATCATCGTAGGTGGACTTTTTTGACTTTAATGTATTCTAATAAAAAAATAAACACATCACTTTTAAAGTGTAATAAATAAGTATAATAAATGAGGTCAATCTCATTTATTATACTTATTTATTGCATTTTAAATCTTATTTATTATACTTATTTATTGTATTTTAAATTTAATTTGATAATTAAAATTGATGTGCTCATTTTTTATTGAAACACATCAGTAAGACTCACCTACACACCGGTGAATAAGTATTATACTAAATATAACCCTATTCATTTAACTTTTATTAAATGTAGTGCGTTCTATAAACTAGTCCCTGCAATTGCACCAGGGAACCAATTAAGTTGTGCAATCCTGACCGTTGATCCAATTAGTTTTTTTTTAAGGGATAATTACACTTACCTCCCTTCTAGTTTGGTTTTATAACACTTACCTCCCCTGTGTTTTGGAATATAACACTTACCCCCCTCTAGTTTGCACATTGGTAACAAATACCCCCTTTTGTCAATCAAACTAACGGTTATTGTTAATATCATCAAAATTTAATCTTAAAAAGACAATTATACCCCACTATGAGCCACCATTTTGAGCAGACCCACTTCGGACCTTCAACCATAGCAACATCACTTCCAAAAGAGTCACCACCCACCACCTGCACCATCAACAATCACCATTGAAACCATTGCCGAGAAGACCCAGCTCTAGCCAAACCACTAGCCACTACCATCCCAATGCCATCCCATTGCTGAGAAGACCCAGCTCTGGCCAAACCACTAGCCACTACTATCCCAATGTCAGAACTGTCATTGAAATCGAGACCCGCTAACTTCAGTTGCAATATTTTTGAGGGTATAATTGTTCTTTTAAGATTAAATTTTGATGATATTAGCAATAACTGTTAGTTTGATTAACAAAATGGTGTATTTGTTACCAATGTGCAAACTAGAGGGAGTAAGTGTTATATTCCAAAACACAGGGGAGGTAAGTGTTATAAAATTAAACTAGAAGGGAGGTAAGTGTAATTATCCCTTTTTTTAAAACCTAGATATTATATCGTCTGCCAAGAGATTCCATGAAATATCTGTGCCTCTGCTGGCAATTATTCATTCCCTGCAAGAGAACAGGTTCTTAGTTCTGGCAGAGAAAATATTCGATGCTTGGAAACCAAAATATATACAAGAATGTTTTTTAGTCATACTAGAAAGTGTCACAATTTTAGCCACTTGTCAACAATTTATAAGCTGAAATGTGCTCTTCACGCATGGGAAGACCAGTCCTACCAAAAAAATTAAAATTTCTTTTGGTGGACGAATTAGGTCGTTTGACAAAACAAAATCTGAAAAAATATCAACGGTAAGTATTTCTTTCTTTATAATTGAAGTATACATGCATCAGTCACCAATAGATAAAGGGTGTATTTAATTTACCTAAAGTAAACTCTTAGTATATATTCTTAACACGAAAGAAGATAAATATTCCAAACAATTCTCTAAACATAGCCTTAGTATTGTATATATTCATTTAAAAGCTATCGACCGACCAATATAAATTCATAATACCCCACCTTTCGGGTCCCTCCCAAAATAAGAGAGGAGCAAACATCGAATAATAGCAAATAGAAGTGGTTTGCTATCAGAGTAGTTAACTTTATCACACATCGAATCCGAATAGAAAAATATTTGAACATATAAGGGTTTTAAACTTTTGCGTGAGAGGAAAAATGTCCGACTTATTATATTTGATATCAGAATGATATTCAGTACTTAATTCAGTTACTCTAACCTTTCCAACTAACATCTATTTTATTATCTCCAAATCTTTTTATTTTCTTTTTGATGCCCTTTTATCTCTCCACCCTCCCACCACTTGCCCCCATCTCCCTCCACCACCATGGCCGCGGCTTACTCTTTCTATTTTTCTCTCCACAAAAGTCCCCTCTTCATCACACCATCTTTCCGATGCATTTGGAACTCATAATTAGTTATTAGTGAAATTTCTTTTAATTTTATAAAAACAGGTTCGTTCATAATGTTCAAATTTTATGATGCCATGTTGTCGAAATTTGCATCCAATGAACCTTATATATGAAAATGAACCAGTAATTTTTTTTACTATAGGTGGGAGTCAAATAAAATTTGTTCCAAGTTTCTTAAAACACTATAGGTGGAAAAGTGAACCCATTAGAATGTCATGTTTTAAAGAAAAATAATGACTTTAATTTAAATTAAACCTTTAAACACTACACCTCACACCTCGGGTTTTTAGATTTTGAAATCCGTAGCGTGACATCCAATCATTTCTTCTAATGAACATGGTTGGCCTCAAATAATTGAACTCAATAAAATATACATTTGTCTCATGAAATGTTTGAGGATTCCATCCTGAGCATTTTCTCTCATAATTCCAACATTAGTCACTCAAGATGACATAATATTGATCACACAAAAACTATTTTCATCATTTGTTCTTATGCATTCTTTCAGACAAAGGTCAAGGATGGAGATTTAAAGTGTGTTGTATTCTTATAAATAAAGTGCCCAATTTCATCACAAACTAAGAATAATTTCAGTAACTTCTAATTCAGAGCATGTAGACATATCAACGAAATCTTCAATATATAAAATTTGTGTTTGTCAACAATGAAAAGAATCACATCCATTAATTAAATAAATTGTATATCAAACATGAAATATTACAATGGTATTTTAAGGCACATAATCCGAACAAAGAACTAGTTTTTCACTGCTTGTGTTTACAGTAACGGTTCTATCCCTGCATTTGTGGCATTTGAAACAATATCCAAAGACCAGAAGATGTTGCAGACTATAGCAGTCCTCCATGATCAGTAGTAGACGTATCATCAAACATCCTTTGGAAGTATCAAGGCAGACCCAGGAATTTTCGTTTGGGGACCAATATGAAAATAAAAATAGAACTAGTATAAAATTAAAGTTTTAAAAAATATATATAAATTGTAATTATCTTTTTATACTAGAAAACCTTTAGTATATACTATTAATATAAAAGATAACCTAATAGATTACCTATAAAACAAAATTGCTTTCATAATAAGTTTAGTATATTATTTTTCTCTCTCAAAATGCAAGCTTTCAAAAATAAAGTAAAAGGAGTCCAAATTGAGATTTCTTTGCAAATCTTTTCATATCTGCAGCTTACTACTAATAAGGAACGATGTCTCATGCAAGTGCACAAATTTGTCCAACTAAAAGTTGAACTCAGGGAAGCATAAATCAAGCAATTCTTGCTCCCCTACACCAAAACAGTGATTGGTACTTAAGAAGTCAAAATTGTTCCCCAAACCTGAATCCATTTCTTCAAAGATTTCCTGCAGATTGGTGAATGAATTCTGGAACTCATGGGAGAGACTAGCAGGCAACCCACAAGCCAATTCGCCATCTTTGAAACACCCGTATTGATTACTATCATTTGTCCCTAAAGACTTGTCCTCAAATATTTCTTCTGAAAACAGATTCTTCAAGTTACATTGTCCATCAACAACTTTATGAATACCAGTCTTCAAGAAAAGATCTTCATTGGATGGTTTCATTCCACCAAAATCATACTGTTCGTGCTGCTTCGATTTGCAATCATCTGTGCTAGTTTCTTCCAAAGGCTCCATCACAAAAGTGCCTTCGTCAAGAATATTCCGCAAGTATTCCCCTTCCTTAGGGTTCTTCAATAGGTCACACAGATCAAACTGGTTTTCATTACCCAATTGGCCTTTATCTATTTCCCCCAATTGAGCTGAACTATGGTGTTTGTCCTGTCCGAATTCAGAGTTATTGGTGCTTATAGTTTCTATAGCCTCAACGCCAAATGTTTCGTCTATTATGAAATTCTGTGAGTAATCAAGTCCATCGGGGTTCTGCAAATTGCGATCATCAGATAACCCGAATGGACCACAATGGCTGCTTCTATCTCGTCTAAAAGCCGACTCGTCAGAGCTGATTGTGATTGAAGGTTTAGTGTCTACGGTCTCTTCTGCAGGCAGATTCTGCAAGTAGTAATTGTCTTGGTAAGACTTGTGCAACTCAATAGAGTGATTAAATGGTCTACACTGCAAGCATTCCTCCTCCGAGATTCGAAGTTGACAAGAACTATGGTTACTGGCATGCCTCAGTCCAGAGTCTCGGGTGCTTATTGCCCCCAAAGGCTTGACATCAGGTGTTTCTTCCTTGATCTTTTGCAGGCAATCAAATTCGTTGTTGGAGCTACTAAAATCAATAACACCAAAATTTTCCTTCATTACAGTCTTTTTGTCAAATAGTTTAGCTTCAACAATCTTTTCCTCCATTACATTATTTTTGTTGAATAGTTTAGCTTCAGTAGTATCATGGGAAGGCTCAGTACTATTTGATGTTCTTGGTGTTGAGTTAGCAGCATCTCCGCATTCTCTCTCAAACGCCTCAAGCTTAACCTTTGATATTTCATTCCCATAAGCCTCGGGACAATTGGGTTTGATCTCCACAGAATACTCAGGCTCAATCTTGAGTCCCTCCACCACAGTAACATCACAGCAATCACTTGATATATCCATAGGATCATCCTCAGCCTCCTGTTTGATATTTGATTTATACCTAGTAGGTTTTGTTGGTGTGTTAATTGCAGTAGCAGCAGCAGTAGTAATTGAAGACTTAGGCTCCTCAGGCAACTCCATTGGCTGTGCACAATGTAGGGGAAAGTTAAGAATGGCATGAGAAGAACCATACATAGCCTTTGCAGCCTCATCATAAGCAAGAGCTGCTTCAACAGCAGTTGGAAAAGTCCCCAACCAGAGTCTTCTTGACTTGGTGGGTTGCCCAATTTCGCGAACCGGCACTCGAATTTCCGCAACCCACTTGCCCCATGTCCTCTGTCTAACTCCTCTGTAGGTGAATTCTGAATTCTTGGGTCCGCCTTTACCGGGCATACAGCCCTTTTTCGAACCCTTGACGGGGACCTTGCGCCTCATTCTCTGGGTTCCATCTTCCCCAGAATCAAGTTCATTGTTGTAGTTTTCCCACTTTAATAGAGTTTCCTTCACACTTTCATACCCGTTACGCCTCCTTCGCAATTTCCTGGTCCAAAAATTAACCATCCATGAAATTTAGAAAACTAACTCTGCTTCAGAAAAAGAAATTATATATATATATATATATATATATATATATATATTTGCTTCAATCTGATGAGCTTAAATTTCAAAAGAAAAAATTAATTAGGCAGAGATGTAATAAGATCAATACAATTCCTAAATCAAATAGCAGAGGAGACAATTTTAAAGTAAGTAGAAGTTTCAATGATATATATATTGCACAAAAAATCTAAATCATATGAAGTACAAAAGAAGAGACAAACACAAAGCAAATATGAATATAAATTATATAAGTTTGTGTGTAATTGAGAAGAGAAAGTCACCTATCAGTGGTCTCAGTCGACATGCACTTCTGTAAGTCGTTTTCGAAGCTAATCGATCTAGGGTTTATTCTTTCTCTGTGTGTGTGTTTTGGCGAAGTCTTGGGGACGAAGGAACTTCTGGGCGGAGAGAAGGTAGCTTTAAATCGTAGTTATAGTGACAGACGACAGATATTCTTACGGATATATATTTGATATGGTGACGTGGCGCACAAGTTAATTTCGTGGCATACTATGACCCAATCAATCCTCCTGGCTATAGGCTTTCTTTTCTTGGGGATCAAGAATGTTCTTTTATGGTTTTTTTGTTGCTTTGATTTATGTTTTTATAAAATAAAATGACGAATTTACCCTCCAAATAGTTGTTAAGATTTGTAAACAATATCTATTTTCATTAATATCATTCTCAAATTTTATCTTTTTATGTGAATAAAGATTGATAATAATCTTTCTTGATTTTTTGAAATGCTAGAAGCCAAATCTCTTGATAGTTTAATTGCTCTACCTTTTTGGATCAAATATTGAAGATATAGTATTCATTTGTTTCAAACATTTGGATTCCAAGTTTTATTATTATTTCATTGATTTATAGAGCATATTTCGTATATTTTTGAAAAAAATGATAAAATAACAAAAGAAGAGGGTTGAAGAGAGGTATATAAAGAGCAAGTTGTATATCCTTAATTAATTCGAAACTAAAAATGAAGTCAAAATATACGGGTCTTGCATGTTGTATACAACTTGTCTTGTATATGTACGGTCTAAATTCATCTGTCTACTTACACCGACTATAATTATAGAAGTACTCACTTTCATCACCGTACGATCATGTGAGTAATGACGTTGGTCAAGTGATCGAACAGTAATGAGGGCTGAGTTCACTATTGACTCGGGCTATTTCTTTTGAGTAATGCTACACGTTTCAAATAAATATTCTGAAATATATCTCAAATCTATCTTTTTCATTACTTTAAAAAATAAAATTAAATTGAAAGTTAGTATTGGTAAAAATTTTCTTATACAAAGAGTTCCGATAGTATATATGTTGATATCTATTATTACTTGTTACATAAATCCAAAATATATTTCAAAATATTTATTCGTGTGATATTTTTCATTTCTTCGAGGTTGAGGTTTGTATACCATTGACTCAGTCAAACCTTTCATCAGTTTTACTTTCCCCAACCAATGATGTGTCACAGCACTATTCATACAATAGTATATTATGGATTTCCAATTTGTACATATCAGCGTTGGCATAAAATTTAAAAAAAAAAAAAATAGTAATAAGACTATTCACTTTTACAAACTTTAAAAGAAAAGGATATGACTCAACTTTTGTGGTAAGTTCTGTAATATTCCAATTATATTGAAACTAAATTTTTTACAATTATAATTTTGTCAAAAAATTGATTTTTTCTTTTAATTAACTTGAGACCGTGATTGAGTGTATATAATTTTTTTTTGGGTAAATATAATATCTTACAGTTATAAATGAAATGGGAGCTGCTTCCTTTTCTAGCCACTACAATACCAAGTTCTTGTTTATTTTGGCAAATAAATAAAATGATTTAACAGAAAAATTTGCAATACAAAGTTTGTTTATATTTTTAGGAATAAACAGTCAGAATTATGAAGTATAATATTTCTATGATAGAAGAGAAAAATCGATACGAATTTTTTCACACAAGAACTCCGGAAGAAACCCAGTTGTTTGTCCTCAAATATAAGTTGTTCCACCACCTGTTCTAGTTTAAGATCACTCGACTGATTTGATCAAAAGTTATCTAGTAAACATGCATTGTAGAGAAAATAATAAGTATATAAAAAATAAAAAGCAGTAAATAGTAACAAAAAATCCATTGTGGCCAACTTAACAGGAATCCATCGAACACGAGAGTTCCGTGTTCGAGTCCTGGCAGGAGCAATTATCTTTTTTGTTATACTACCAGAATTATCATCAGCCAGGAAACACAAGGAATGACATAAGGAGAGAAATAGGACCATAATAGATAAGAGGGACAATTGAGTAAAATATTCAAACCTCAAAATTACAAACATCATCTATGCCAAAGGACACCCAACGTTATTGCTTTTGTTTCAGACTCTTTAAGGTTATACCCTTTTCTAGGGAAAAAAAATTATTAGTTTTTAGCTGGCCTTGGTTGAAAAAGAAGAAATAATTCTCTCTCTAGACCAACCTTAACTGCTGATAACTAGTTAACATTAGGCTATTTAGTTATTATGATGCATTTAGTAAATATATAATGTAGCTCAGCCTGGAAACATTGTTTCAACACATCATTAGTAAAGAGATCCCTATAAGATATACCAGTAATGATGGCCCCCCACGTTTGTCTATAACCACATAAGTTTAGCAAAGTCGCAAACAGAAAAATTAAATAAAACCCTTCACAGTATTACCAAAGTTGTTGTCATCTCAAATGATATAGATAACGTTTCTTCCATGAATAGCATCGAGTTCATGACAAATTCAAACAGCACACCGGAAGTATAAACAGAATCTAAAGGGTGGACCCATTCCATCCGAAGTTGGAGCCCTGCAAAAATATATGAAACTATCAGTGCCATCAAAAGTACCAGTACATCACATGAAATGGCTCCAAATAAACACGTGGAATATGAAAAGAAAAACGCAAATATATTCATATACATATATATTTAAGAAATTAAAAAAAAAAAAAAAAAACTGATAAAAGCTTCATTCACGATTTCAGATAATAAAGGTTTATTTACATGATCTAGTACTGGTGTAAAGCATGCAGACATTGTGCATATTCTTGAGTTTGATGGGCCTAAACAAAGGAAGAATGCAATGATCAACACCAATGCTTGGCCATGACCCATTTAGAGACAATTACTTGTGAAGTTGAGATGGCTTGCC
Source organism: Cornus controversa (assembly GCA_026545225.1). Lineage (NCBI taxonomy): Eukaryota > Viridiplantae > Streptophyta > Magnoliopsida > Cornales > Cornaceae > Cornus > Cornus controversa. The sequence goes on from CM048845.1 coordinate 105,452,450, forward strand.
TTAGTATCATAGAATTTCAGGAAGAATCGCGACTTGGGAACAGACAACTTGGTTTCAAGTATCGCAGCAATAGCAGCACTCAGATTCTTGTTTACATCGGGGTTAAGACCCCCAATGGACACCAACTCACCATAGGCTGCTGGCTGCTCATTCCCACCAAACGATATTGGTACCGATCCTTTCAACACAATCATCACATACTACATAAAAACAAACACGAAGTTGCTTATGGCTTGAACAACAAGTAATTTGAACAAAACAGTAGCATGTCCCTTTAGCTTATTAACAGGAAAAGGTCAAGGAACAACTAAAGCAGCTTGATCAAAATTCAAAGCTATATATTTTCTGTAGACTAAATCATAGTTAATAACATATGACCAACGATCTTCTCTGCCTGTGAACTAGTATTCATTGAAAGAAGATGGGATCCTCGTTCCACACTTGGAGAACATCCTTTTTGTCCACTTTAACATGAATTTGGAGCTTGCAAATTTCGTGATCTTGTAACAAGTTATAGATTATACATAATGTGAGTTATGCACACCCTTTTGCTTTTCCTTTTACTGGTAATTTCTAGGTTCTTGGGTGGGGGTGAGAAACGGGGGAACCAAGAGGACCTCCAGAAAGGCATCTTTTAGCTTGAAAACTCTATCCATCGCATTGAAGAGACAGAGTAGTAGTATATAATTACACTGAATATAAAATAAATACGGGGCGACATGAAACACCAGTTAGACTAAAAGACAATTCCTCTTTACTATTCAAATATTATGCCAAAGGGAACCCTCATTTAAATATCCACCATTGTTGTGTATGAGATAGCAAATTGCCCAAGGGTTCAGAGGACGAGCGAAATAGCTTACATAGGTCGCGCAGAATAAAACAATTTTTTCAATCATCATCCAAGCCATAATTTTATGGACCATGTCAGCCAAAGTTAACAAAGTAATAGAATCCATCAAATTTAAGTAACAAAATGAAATGTATTCCTCAAAAACAAGAAATCAACTGCATTTATCAGGCTCCGAATACTGATCAGTGATAAATATAAAAAATATAAAGGTGCATTGTCTTCACCAACCAATCATTTCAGCAAAATATGGTCATTGGAACCTAAAGATAATTTACTTTTAAACCACAAATGAGAGAGAAAAGACAAATTAGCATACTAATGATCTTTGGCAGTTATAACTACACAAACAGAAAATTATCCCCATCTCAAAATTAAAATCAAATTGAAAAAATTTACACCTCCACCTCAAAATCTAATATTGTCTGATCTCTATGGTTTAGAATTTGATCCTCCCTGAAATGGATTTTCTAGATCTAATAGTTGGTTACACAACACCCATAATGGGTTTTAGTACATACAAACTATGCTGACATTTGATAAATTGCAAGGGCATAATAACAACAGAAAATTAAGATTCACTGATAATAAGAGAACTAAACACAAGTACGATAGGTATATACATAACCATACAAGAAAATATGATATATATATATATATATATAGAGAGAGAGAGAGAGAGAGTATATACAGCCTCAGGCTTGCCGATGAGCTTGGCGACAGATGAAGTGGCTTCAGAGAGGATGGAGGAGGTATCAACGCCCTCCAGGCTCACGTTAGTAGACAGGTTCAGGCAGGGCATTTTGTCGGCGGTTAGGTATACAACAAAAACCCTAACTTTTGCTCTCTGTCTCACTACTCGCAGTCGTCATATAATCCCTTTGCTTTCTTCTTAAATTCCGAAATTGTCCTCACGCTTAATTACCGAACTGCCCTTTATTTTTAAGGTTTTAAAACTACTACTACTTTATATGTATGGTAAAGTTAGTTGCTCCCCGTACACCATATATCAAGATAGTTACAATCCTAAGTGTAGTATACACGTTGAAACTCACCACTACACCTAGGACTATGATTGTTCTGGTGTACGGTACAACCGGGAGTAACCAATTTTTTTTTCATAAATATAAGGTCCACCTTACAGGATATAAGTTGATGTGCATGTGTGTTATTGGTGCAGTGATGTGCAGATATATTAGTGGTGCGGTGATGCAAGTGTAAAGATGGTGAAGTGTAAATGAGAGCGGTTTGGTGACGTGAGAGTGTGATTGTTATGGTGTTGTGTGAGTATGTGATTGGTGTTATGTTGTGAACGATAGTTAATAAGGCGGTAACATAGGCTATATATATATGTATGGTAGTATATTGTATCATGTATCCTTGTGACAGAGAAAATAAAGAGCTCTCTCCTGCTATTATGTCTCAACTCAATATATTTATTTCTTTTTATGGATCTCTCTTTTGTATATTATTTTTTATATTTAGAACACGTTATTAGCACGAGTATCTATTAACTGAGAAGAAAATTTTATTTTTTCTTTCTCACTTCAAAGGGGGTAAGAAAATAATTATTTATATTTCTTTTTATGAATGCTTTTGTGAAAATTAAATTGTCGAGTCTAAAGTATCGCAAAGGCTGAGTTATTTACACTGATAATTATCACAAACCTGAAGTTTTGCGTACACTTATTAGAGTCTAAATCTTAATGTCTTTGAGCAAGCAGTTTCACAAAATTATTGATAATTTTTGCAAACTTGAAGTTTTGTGTATAATACTCTTCGTGAGCCGAAAGCTTCTAACACTTGTATATATATTTTATTGGGAGGTTGAAGCTTCATTTTACTTTATAGAGATATTGTATGTGTGGTTATGTAGTATATATGTATGCAGAGGCGGAACTAGTCATGGACTAACCTGGGTTATAGCCCAAGACCAAAACAAAAATATTAATTTTACTAGTACTATGTTAAGTTCTTAGCTCAGCCTAAGAAACCCTAGATTTGGTCCATCGCTCTGTCACTCCTTCCTCTTTAGCAAGTTAGATACGGTAGATACCTAACCCAACTTCAATCTCCGATTCTCTATCCCTATCTCTCTTCATGTCTTGCTCTGTCATGGGTTCACTTTGATTCAATTCTCAAATCGAGTAATTGTGGATTCTTCTGCTACTCCTACCTCTTGGTATGTTTAGATTCTATCTTTGACTCTCTAGTACTCTATTTTTTTTTTTACACATTCATTTTCTCATTTCATTTTCTTTAACTCTGCCTCAAATTGCTTTGATAATTCTCTGAAACAAAAATTATTACATTATAAAGGCAACTAAAAAAGAAAATTGTAGAAGTCGCCAAATATATTCATTTAATAGAATTTGAATGGGTTCTGCCTAAGATTGCTTTGGTAATTCTGAAACAAAAAATATTACATTATAAAGACAACTAAAAAAGAAAATTGTAGAAGTCGTCAAATATATTCATTCAATAGAATTTGAAGGTTATACCAATTTTGACAAATATGTCCAAATTCTAATGTTCATGAAGTCATTAGAATACAAACTTTATAGTTCCTTTATGGGTATTTAATTCTAATGCACCCAATGTATTATCATAATTATGCAACAACCATTTAATTTCATTTACCCCAACTTCTACACAAGGATAGCTGCGAAAGACCAAAGAGACTCACACTTTCTGTTTTTTCATTTCTGAGAGTTTGAAAATTCAGGTTTTTAATTTAACCCTATGACAGTTGCTATCAGAGCTGCGTTTTGACATCCATGGCAGGCCCAACAGCTTCTGAACAGCTGAGGGAACATGTTGCTAGATTGGAGGACATTGTTGGTCCAACCCAATCTAGTCATGCTATTGCTTTGCCAGTTCAAACAGAGAAAACTATTACTAAGATGTAACAAGTTCGTACTGATGTAGATGAATTCATCTTGGAGGCAAATAAGAAGTTTTCCACCATTATGGAGGATGTTTTGTCCTTGACGAAAGTCTTCAAAGCCAATTTGAAGGACGTGGAAAATAATTTTGCTCTTGTCAAGAGAGCTCTTCATAATCAAGCGGTGCTGGGAGAAATACCACCTTCAAAACTCAAGGTCCCAGAACCTAAGCCTTTCGGAGGCACTCGAAGTGCCAAAGAGCTGGAGAATTTCCTATGCGATGTAGAATAGTACTTCAAGGCTGCTCGCATGCCAATGGTGGAATAGGTTACCATCACTTCTATATATTTATCCGGTGACACCAAACTTTGGTGGCGTACTCGAATAGAGGACGATGTAAGTGCTGGAAAGCCCAGGATTGAGACTTATGAGACCTTGAAAAAGGAACTAAGAGATCAGTTCCTATCTTGCAACATTGCTTGGGTTGTTAGGAGGCCCTCAAAAAGTTAAGACACATCGATATGGTACGGGAATATGTGAAAGAGTTCAATTCGTTAATGTTGGACATCAAGAACATGTCGGAGGAAGACAAACTCTTCAATTTCATGTGTGGGTTACAGACATGGGCACAAGCTAAGTTGAGACGGCAAGCGGTGCGTGACTTGCCTATAGCCATAGCTGCTGCTGATGGCTTGGTAGACTTCAATTCAGTGGGTCTAACGAACGTTCAAACAAGAAGAAGTCCAATGGAGGTAAGGGTATCTCCAAACTCAATAAGCAAGGTGACAAAAAGAAGAAAGGTGTTGGTGACACCAACAAATACAAGAAGGACCTGAAACAAGCCAACACGAGTGGTGTCAAGCCAAACTCTTTAAGTTGTTTCATTTGCAATAGACCGCATCATGTCAGAAATTGCCCTAAGCGTGAAAACTTAGTGCATTTGTGGCTGACAAGGACACTGACTCCGAAGGCCAACCTGTGTTAATGCATTGCAACTACTCAATGCCATTACTGAAGAGAATGCACAACCATAGAAATGGTTGATATATGTTCGAGCGTTGTTCAATGGAAAAGAAGTACTAGCTATGGTTGACACTAGTGTTTCCCATAACTTTTTACTGAAAGGGAAGTTGAGAATCTTGGCTTGAAGCTCTCGGAGAACAAAAGCAAGATCAAGGCGGTCAATTGAGAAGTCAAATCTGTGCAAGGCATGGCTTCTACCACTCTCAAAGTGGGGGAGTGGGAAGGCAAGGCCAGTATTACGGCAGTACCATTGGATGATTTTGATGTAATCCTTGGTAATGAATTCTTCTTAAAGGAAAAAGTTATTCCGATACCAACTGTCACAGGCTTAAATTAAAAACCTGAATTTTCACTTTTGTGATGACACTTAGTTACACACCAAGTCTTTGCCAAATACGCACACACACTGTAAATTCGTGTGTTCATTGGCTATGATTCAAGATCTAAAGGCTACAAGTTGTATAATCTAAGCGATGGGAAGATCGTTATTAGTAGAGATGTTGAATTTGAAGCCACAAGGAATTGGAACACTCCGAATGAAGATTATGAGTTTCTTCCAATCTTTGAAGAGGAGCAAGTAAGTGAAGACATGGAGCAACCCATTTCTCCACCATCATCAACTCATAAGCAATCAACTTTATCATCATCAAGTTCAAGTGATACACCACCACTTCGCATAAGGAGTCTTCGAGACATATATGATGACATAAAAGAGGTAACAAACAGATTTAGTGATTTAACACTTTTTTGTCTCCTTGCAAATTGTGAACCCGTAGGATTTGAAGAGGCGGCACGAGATAAAAAATGGATAAATGCTATAGAAGAAGAAATTAAGTACATAGAGAAAAATGACACATGGGAGCTTGGTACACTATGGAATGACAAAAGGCAATTGGTGTGAAATGTGTGTATAAAGCCAAGAAAAATGCAAATGATGAAGTTGAAAGGTACAAAGCAAGGTTAGTCGCCAAGGGGTACAACCAAAAGTCCGACATTAACTATGATAAGGTATTTACACCAGTATTCCATATGGAAACTATAAGATTGATAGTTTCTTTGGCAGCCCAAAATAATTGGAGAATCCACCAAATAGATGTGAAATCGGCTTTCTTGAATGGTTTTCTTGAAGAAGAGGTTTATGTTCATCAACCCACAGGGTATGTTATGAAAGGGCAAGAGACAAAGTCTTGAAGTTGAAAAATATTTTATATGGCTTGAAGCAAGTACCAAGGGTATGGAATAAATGCATTGACAAATATTTTCAAGATAAAATATTTTTAAAGTGTCCACATGAATATGCTTTTTACACTAAAATTAGTGAGAATGGAGATATATTTTTTATTTGCTTGTATGTGGATGATTTGATCTTCATAGGAAGCAATCCAAGAATGTTTGAAGATTTCAAGAAAGGTATGGCTCATGAGTTTGAGATGATGGACATTGGCATCATATCTTATTATCTTGGCATTGAGGTCAAGCAAATGAAGGATGGAATATTCATTCATCAAGAGGGCTATGCTAAGAAAATTCTCAAAACATTCAAGATGGAAGATTGTAAATTGGTGAACACCCCCATTGAAGTTGGAATCAAGTTATCATAAGATGTAGATGGAGAGACGGTAGATCCAGCATTTTTTAAAAGTCTTGTTGGAAGCTTGAGATATTTAACTTGTACAAGGCCGAGTATACTCTTTGCGGTGGGGTTGTTAGTCGATTTATGAAAAAACCCACCATGACTCATTTCAATGTTGCTAAGAGGATTCTTCATTACATCAAAGGACACTCAATTTTGGGTTGTTTTATTCATTTTCTAATGATTTCAAGCTTATGAGTTATTGTGATTGATGTGATTTCAATTTTACTTAACCACTCGCAATAGAACGAGTCCTCGTAGGACATGACTATATAGAGGGTGTCGAACCTCAAGGACTTGCAAGGTTGAATTGTTATGTTACTCAGTCTTTGAATTAATTCTAAAATAATTGAAAAACAATTGTTGGCAATTGATCTTGAATTTGGTTGAGAAAATCAAAGCTATTTGTAAATGTATTTTACGAAATTTAATCAGGAAGAGAAAGTTCTGGGAATTGACTTCACCACTAACCCTCTAACAATGACAATTGTACTAATTTGGGATGTTTAATCTATGCATTCAGAAGAGAATGGCTACAAGCCCAATTCAATTCTATCAAGAAAATTCATTCAACATTCAATTAAGCATAACTCGTCTTCACTTAGCATAGCCTATACATCTGACTAACTAATGATGTGATAACCCATCTTTGCTTAGTACGAATTATCAAAAATCTAAATTGAACAATATGTGAAAACTATTGTATAACCTGTCTTAACAAAATTACATAAATTGAAAAGAACCAAACCCTAATCATTGCAAATTTGAATTCATTCTACAAGAACAAGAATAAATGTACAATAAATCAATACATTCAAATTAAAACTAACAGCACAGCTGTTGTTTATGTCTCAGTTATACAATCAATGCATAAAATAAATAACCCCCAAATTAATATACAATTTAAAATATTGAAAGATAGGTTAGGGTTACGTCACTTCCCCAGAATGGTGTTTAGCCACTCATGATCGGATGTCCAAGCGTGAACGATGATGAAATCGCCATCTTGTCCGTCTCGTCACGAATCGCCTCTGTATTTCTCTCTGTGTTTTCTCCCCTCCAGTATACCCTAGTTTTCTCTCATTTCATCATTTTTACTTTGCGAAACAAAACCAACGGGACACCTGGCCTCCCCAAAATGGCAAGTACGCATAAGAAAATGATACTTGCGCTTCACAAAGTGGCATTTGTGTCCAAAAAGTGGCAGCTGCGCAAATAGGGCAGAAAGTTGCTGAAAATGTCCGTTTTAGGAAATTTTCGTGAAATATGAAATTGTACAGAATTGAATTTCCTTTAACCAATGCAAAGTTTGGGTCGTTTTGACAATCGTGTACAGAGTTATGGTCTGAATACCAAAATGGGTCCAGAACTTTTTAGGCCTGAATTGACCCACTCTTCAATGCAAATGGGCCCGTGCTCCTTTTCTTCATTTAAATTCATTTCCAACCCATTTCTTCAGTCCATTTAGTTTGGATCTTCAAGATAAACATATCTCTCATGGGTTAAGCTTCAGTGATAACTAAACGAACACCATTTGTAGCCTGATTTCACCATTATTAATCAGAATTACCTTTCATTACCTGAAATTATAAAAAGATTAAAATTATTAATAAAAATATGAAAGAAATATTACTAAGACACTAATTCATATAATTTTAGGAGTATTGAATATGAAATATTCATTGCTTATCAGTGATTGCGATTGGGCTGGAGATTTGGATGAAAGGAAAAATACTTCTGGTTATGTTTTATTCATGGAAAATACGGCTTTCACATGGTGTTTAAAGAAACAACCCATTGTCACACTCTCAACTTGTGAAACAGAATATGTTGCAACCACTTCATGTGTTTGTCAAGCAATTTGGTTAAGGAATTTGTTAAAAAATTTACATATTTCATAAGAAGAGTCAGTGGAGATCTTTGTGTACAAAAAATCGATAATTGCATTGGCCAACAATTCGGTATTTTATGATCGAAGCAAGCATATTGACACAAGATTTCATTTCATTAGAAAATGCATAACCAAGAAGGAAGTGGAGCTCAAGTTTATGAAGTCACAAGACCAAGTTGCGGATATTTTCACCAAATCTCTCAAGTTTGGAGATTTTCACAAGTTAAGGAGTTTGCTTGGAGTGGTGAAATCAAGTTTAGGGGGGTAGGATTGTTAGAAATTAAACTTGATTAAATAAATTGTTATTATGTTAGTGGAAGACATGGGAGTTAAATAGTGTTAGTGGAGCTATTATTGTGCTAGTGGAAGACGTTGGAGTTAAGTTGTGTTAGTGGAGCTATTATTGTGGTAATAGAGGACATGAAAGTTAAGTTGTGTTAGTGGAGTAAAAGACATGTGAGTTAATGTTATGTTAGTAGGTATAATGACATATACATACAGGTCTTACATATTTGTTTTAAAGCCTATATAATGTTACGTTGTCTACCAAAAAAATGTGAGAAATAAAGTATATTCCTAGAGTTCCACCCTTCATTTTCTCTTCTAATTTTATTGTTGTGTGTGTAGTTAGCCACTATTTTTCGACAATTATTGGACTAGTCCAGAATTTTTAAAAACTTAAATTGGTTTAAATCAACCCATCAGATGGTTCGGTTAAATCCAAACAATTGTCGATTAGACCAGGTGCACTCGAAACCTCTTCGAGTCGAACGGGTGCACCTTTTGACGGTTCAGGACAACTGAATTGGTGTGATGCCTAATTCGAGTAGCCACCAAATTAATCCTCTATAAATACTCCTGGCTGCCATTTGCAATTGCATCATTAAGAATTATGATTTTCTTCCTTTTTCCTTCTCTATACCACTCAGTCCCAATTCTAAAAGTTCATTTTGACTTCATTTTTGTAGGTTCAATTTTGGGTCCAAGCCGAAGGGTTATTTTGAGTCTAAGTCAGGTCAAAGAGAGTGTAACATAGATCAAGTTTGGTTCGTTGATTCCATTGGTTTGGAGTGTTATTACTAGTAGCAGGAAAGATCGTTGTATCTTAGAAGACTAACACCACAGAGACCATTCAATCTCTAGAGAAGCGTAATTTGTCTTAAAAACATAGAATTAAATTTTAGCCTCGATTTACAAGTTCTCTATTAATTGTTTTATTTATCATTTTGATTTGACATATTGGTATAAATCCTTTTTAGTCTTAAATAGTAACATATAAGCTTATATTTTACTAACACAACTATAACTATATTCCATTGCTAACTTTCATTAAAATTCTCTTTTTTTCATTCCTTTTTAATTTCACATTGCTTTATGAAAAATGCCTTTCTTAGGTCATATAAGTAGGTGTTCCTACTAAACCACTGATGTGGACGAATCAAAACTAAACAAATGTTTAAAACTTATAAAAATATTAAACATGGGTAATTTGGATTTTTTACAAGTCATCCATGCATAAATCTAATAGATTTAGATTAACACAACCATTTACGATGCATTGAGAACACAACCATTTACGATCCACATCTTCGCGATATACTATATAGATATTGTATATTACAAAGTTTAAACAGACCTCATTGAGAACACAACCATTTACACATAAACCGGTACTCCCTCTTTCTCTATCTCTATTGCAAGAGGGTATATGTTGTTAGCTCCATAAAGTACTACTCTTACAATTAGAATAAGAGTTTAAAGCATCCTATATTAGGTTCTGTAAAATAGACACACGCATCTTAAAGATATTAGTTTAAAACATGGTAGGTGAGTTTGAATTGGCCCGGTTAGCTAGAAGGTTCCTTTCGCTGCCGTCCTAAGGTTCACCGTTGGTTTGCTTTCACAAGATTGAACTTCAGTGAACTCGACGCGAAGTTGGTAAAACGTGAGCGTAGCTATGTCACTTGAAGTGGAGAACCTATGCTTTCTCTTTTAGCTAGACACATTCTCTAATTATTCCCCGGAGCACAAGAGCTCGGGTCAGCTGGATATATATATATATGTGTGTGTATATATATATATATTGCTTTTCCAAGGGGATCTAGAGAAAGGGAAGGAGATATGGACATACATATATGGTGTGAATTAGGTTTTGTGTAAATTTGTCTTATTTTTGGATGAGAGTAAAAAATTCTCTAAATGATCCAAATTTAATTTTTTTTAAACTTTTATACACGTGTTTAGTTCTGATTGGTCCAAACATCAGTTGTTTAGTAAAAACTTCTACTTACATGGTTTGAGACAAGTATTCTCTTATATTGATGTAAACACAATTATAAAAAGGTCAAAAGATGTTATAAAGTTAGTAATAAATAAACTTTTCTACACAATGGATAATATCTACAAAGTGTTGAGTGGGATGGGACAATTTTTCTGAATTATGGAGATATCACTTGAATTTCTTGAACCATAATCTTACAAATAAGAAGTAACTTGCAATTAAAAGTGGAATTTAGGGTAATTTACCCTTTATTAAATCACACAATACAATTGAAAGGACAGTTTAGAAATGATTATACAGATGTTGAAATTAAGTTTGCGACTTACAGAATGATTAATTTCAATTAGTTTGCAATCAATTAAGTTAAGTAGCTTAATAATTGAAATTAAGTGATCACAATTTGGAGTTGCTGTTTCGTCCTGCAGTGGTATCATGGACTTTGAGGACGAATCGTGAGGTGGGGATAGAGAGCCTCTTTTGTAGAATTGCACCGACGGTAGAGATGAGCTCTCTTTTTACTTGGGAATTGATTCCACCCATCGATACTATCTCTGCGAATGCAGCTGGTGCTTTGTTCCCGCCAAATGATATGGCCACCGATCCCTTGAGTAGGACCATCACAAACTGTAGTTTATTTGTAAGATATTAATTTTCGACATAAAAATTTAGAAATGAATTTTCAGGAACTGAAAAAAAAAAAGAACTGTCGATCAAATGAATTTTCATGCTGGTTCAGCTTTTTAAATTTTGATTTTTATGAGAAGTGAACTAAATAGGACCTAATTAAAGGTTTTACTCTGTTACTAAGACGACACGTAAATGTAACTTATTGATGTTTCGTGACCAACAAATAGCTAGCAATTGGGAGGTATTCAATTTTTATTTTTACTTTTATTTTTTAGAAGGTATTCAAATAAAATTCTAAAATATCTCATATATATATATATATATATATAGATGTGTGTGTAATTGAGATGTGACATGTACTTCATACGTAATATTAAGATACAATAAGAAAAGGCAATTTATTTCACAGAACTCATACCCCATATATACATGCATCTCTTTAGCCTAACATGCCAACTTCAAATAGGTAATTTTTATTTTTTATGCATAATATATTAATATAAATCATATTAATTAAGTCTATATTATAAAAAAAAAATATTCCTAACACAACAACTTAAAATAAGAGAGAAACTTACGGCATGTTTGACATGACTTTTGTTTTTTGTTTTTTTGTGTTTTGTTTAAATACTGTAAAAACAAAACATGTTTGATACCGTTCATAAGATTTTAAATAGTGTCAAAACATTTCAAAATTTTGAGTAAAATTTTAAACATCATTTTAGTATTTTTATTGTGTTTTGGTTACTGTAATAAGAAAAATTCAAAAAATAAATAAAAAAATAAATTAAAAAAATACATTTTTGTTACTAGACATATTTTTGATTAGGGAAATGCTCAACTTCATGAAATTATTTCATGATTTTTTATTATGAATGATGTGGCAGGTGATAATACAATTGAGACTTAGTGTATGAGAGAAATCCCACCAATACTAACTCATCATTTAATTTTATCTCCGAAAATAATAAAAAATATAAATTTATTATTGATAGAATTTTTATAAATATAAAATTATTATCTGCTACATCATTCATGATAAAAAATTATAAAATAATTTCATGATGTGTAATATATTTTTTTTATTTGTTGTCTCGTAAGTAAACACAAACACAAACACAAACACAAACACAAACGTACAACAAAGGGACCCACCCTAGTTGATATCCGTCTAGAATTTGTATATGAAAAATAATTTTGACCAAACTGTTGTGATTGCCCTAAGGAACTGCCATAATCTTTAATTGGTTGAGGTGCCCCTACACCTTGGGTTGTGGGGCCAGTAGCATGTGACTCCCAAATAAGTGGGTCCTTACATATTCATTGTCACGTGGAAAAATAATTATAAAAACCTATTGATTATTCTAATTAATGATAAAGTAAATAACAATCAATGTCTTCCTTTAGTCATACGTAACATAGTTGATCTGTATGATAACATAGGATAATAATAGAAACAAAAACAAGTACACCATTCCAACTATATATTATAGAAACTTAGAAATATTTCATGTACTGTCATGATCTATGCATTTATGTATTGTTGAAGTTGACGATTAATTAGTCCTTCTGATCCTTTGACTAAAATTTAGATTGATAATTAAAAGCATTTGTTGAAGTTGGAACATGATCTAGTGAGTTTTGCTGATTCTTTAAAATTTTAACCCTCGCAATGGAGTGAGATCCTCTCCTGTATACTTTTTATATTATATTTTTTAGCGTCAATTGCTTTGACACTCTCAAATTTATCTTTATTATTCACAAATATAACTTAATTCAAAAATGACATCAACCTCTTTTGAGATTTGATTGACGTTATCCTAACACCATCTGTTATTAGTTAACTGTTAAAAAAGTCGGAAGTCAACGAAATTTAAATTAAAAATATCAAAACTACCCTTCCCTTATATTTCTCTCTCCACTCTCTCAGCATTTTCAATATATACAAATAGACAATTCCATACACACCTATCCCATTGATCAATATACATATGCATATATATATATACACACAAACAATCCCATATACATATATATATATATAATATAAAATAGACCCATATACATATATGGCATGTCACGGTGGTGAGAAATGGTCTATCAGTATACATATATGGCATGTCACAGTGGTGAGAAGTGGTCGATCAGTCACGCGACCATGAAATCTATTGGTGAAACAATCAATTTGAGTTATTTGAGGTTATCAAATTTCAACAGAATCACCCGGTGAAGTAATCAATTTGGGTCATCTGAGTTTTCAATTGGGGATGATAGTGGTCAGGGTCGTCGTTTTCTTATTGTCATGAAAAATGATGAGAGAAAAGGGATAGGAAGAGAGAGTCGCAATGGTTGTTTTGCCTATGGTAGTAATTTTTGTTGAGGCATATATAAATGTATGTATGACTTAATTGTATACAAATATATGATAGGAAGAGATGGTGACTGTGAGAGGAGATGGTGATGTGGATGGTGGGAGGGAAGGTGGTGAGTAGAGATGGTGATGTTGGCGGTGGGAGGGAAGGTATGGTTTTTGTAGAAGACGATTGAAAGAGATGGTAAAGTAAGCGTATAATAGTAAAATCGCATTTTCTGTTAAAAAATAAACAACTACTAACTTTGACAGGGAATATTATAGCAATATTTGCATAAGTTTTATCCGTAAGTAATAAAGGTAAACATGTGGGGTGTTAGAGCAATTCATCCTATTTTGTAACATAATTAAATCGAGAATGCAATATCACGCAACAACAGGAGCGGAATTAGAAATATTTATTTCGAGGGGCAATTAGTAATATAAAATTAAAATTTTAAAATAAAATAATTATAAAATAATTGTAACAATTTTTCTTTCAATATATTTTTATTGTGTATTTTTAAGAGCAAGTCTATAAATGATATGAAGAAAAAAAAATAAGAGCAGAAAAGTTGACGGTCGATAAATCAAATTGTCAACTGTGGAACATTTTTTATTTTATTTTCTTTTTAATTCATTACAAATTATATATATAATGGAGTACTTATATGTTGTAGCATTTTTTTTTTTACTAAATTTGAATTTTTAAAAGTAAAACTAAAAAGGATTAAGCTAATTTTTATTGCTAACTAATTTTAATTAGCATAAATAGATGTACCGGAGAGGATCCCCAACCTGACACATTACTAATCGACTGACCTTATCAAGCTGAATATTCTTCGGTCTAAATTATTTGTGGTGGGGGTAATATGTAGTAACTAGGGTTAGTGAGAGCGACATAAACCTACCAATGACGTACAAGTATGAATTTAATAATCTCCCACTTCATTTCATGGAGTTTTGTTCAGTACATAAAATCACGGAAACAACTACAACACACACACACACACCCACACACACACACACACACACATATATATATATATATATATAAGTAACTTTCGGGAGGGAGTAAGACATGAAATTCAGATTTATGCAATTCAAGTTTGATGGTAAGACGAGGCCTATGAAATATGAATACAAACATGAAGTACGAGTATAACATTCTACGAAGAAAGCTACATGACAATTTTTTTACATTAATTGATATAACAATAAAATAAAACAATATAATATATTATTATATTTACAAAATTTTGAATTTAGTTATGAGGTGAGTTCTTACGGCAGATGGAGCAGAATTTAGTTACCTATATATACACACACATATATATTTTTCAAGCCAACAGTAGATACAACCAAAGAAAGAATAAATTTGTTCGAGCTTGTTCTGGTGAATTTGGATAAAAATGTTCAACCTTATTGAATGATTTAATTCACAGATTTGGGTGAATAAAATTTGACCACGTATATAGTAGAATATTATTTCTAATTAATTCCAAGTGATAAAGAAATATACATGTTAACTTGCAATTAATTTAGTTACATGTGTGTGTTAAATTCTAAGTATGCATAGAAAGTTTCTTAACAGAGTTTAATTGATTGGAGAAGATCGAGTATATTGAGACTAGCAAAGAAAAATCAAAGGAAAAACCATTCGTTGGCACCAAAATTAATGAAGCATGCATCAATATATATATATATATATAGTGGAGAAAACATTACAGTTTCAGGTCTTCCGAAGATGGCAGCAACAGCTTTTGTTACTTCGGAGAAGATCGATTCGATGTCAACTCCATCCAAGCTCACGTTAGTTGAGATATCAAGGCAGGGCATCTCTCTCAATCTCTGCGCGCGCGTGTGTGTGAGAGAGAGAGAGAGAGAGAGAGAGAAAGAGAACAAGTTGGAGATGGGAGTAATAGATAGAATAAAACAGGAACAGTTGCTTCTTAAGACGTTCCCTTCAATTTTAATTTCTATATATATTTGGAAGTTTGTATTGTATTGTCAAGCGCGTTCGAATTTGCTTACCTGTAAAGTGAAAGCAGTTTTCACGGTTGCATTTGCATTTGCATTTTCACTCTTTCATATTGAAAGGATTCAATATTATTAATCATTAGAGGAATGATAGTGATCCATCGTATCTACAGTGCTTCAATTTTGATATATATATATATATATACATAGAGAGAGAGAGAGAGAGAGAGAGAGAGAGAGATAGATAGAACACAGATGGGACCATCCATGTTAGACCGACAAATGGTAAAATATAGCTAAGATTGTGTTATCCAATATTAATTACTGTAGTTGACATATATAAATATATATATATATATACACACACATGGTGGTATACTAGTATTAACTTTGATTCAATCATGCCGTGTTGAAGAGCGAAAGCTGGACTACCCAAAGATTGACCACTTTCTTAGCCGTGTCTTTCACCCACCTCTTTTGTTTGGATTCGGAGGTTCGATCTGTGTCACCAAAAATATTTTCCGAGACTAGTTTCAGATCAAACCATAAGTGCATGTTGGTTGTTCCCAATCCGGACCAAAAATCATTTTTCGTCTCTAAACTAACACATACCACCGTTACATTAAACACTAGAAAGTTTTATTTCAATGAAACGTTTTACCTACTCGACATAATATTGTATAAGAGTGTACAAAAAATTTGTGAAATTGTGAATTCGATCTGATTCAATTTGATTCAGACAAATCCAATCTAATCCGATAACTTACGAATTGGTGACGGATTAAAAAATCTGTTAACCACAAATTGGATTACGGATTGAAGGGTCAAAAATTCAATCCGATCCGTTAATCCGATCCATAACAATCCTTGACATATATTTATAATAAGTTAATAATATACTATATCTTTTATTTTTTTAGGGTAAACCTGAAGGACTTATTTAAGGCTTAAAAGTTAAAGCAATTTTATTTTCATCCATTTGGAGTCAATTAAATGAATATTGTTTTATTTTTTTTCCTTGAATGTGAGGATTTTATATGATACAAAATATACTATGAATACAAAGAAGAAAAGAGGGGGAAGAGCCCTTAGAACATCAAAAAAACACTAGAAAAGTAGACAAAAAAAATTGGTTGTTACAATCAAGCTGACCAACCATAAAATAGCCTCAAAAAACAGAAACAAAGTCTTCAAGCCCTTGTAAATTGAAGACAATCAGCACAAATCTCCATGGAAACAGCAGCAACTTCCCTCCCCCGTCTTCATGTAATCTCAACTTTCTTTCCCTCCAAATCTGTCACAAAATTGCATTAAAAAAAATTCATTCTCAACTTGACTTTCAGATTCTTTTGAACAAGTTCAATTCCTCAATTCGATCCGATCTGATCCTGTCAATTACATATTGGATCGGATAGGATTGACGGATTGTCATATATCGAATTGGATTGGATTTTCACCAATTCGTAAATCACAGATTGGATTGACAGATTGTCACAAATCGGATCGGATTGAATTTTCACTAATTTGTAATTGCGGATCGGATTAGGATTATGCATAATCTGATCAGATCCGATCCGTGGTCACCCCTAATATTATCAGCCATCTTGATACTGAGTTCTGCTGAATTTACAACTATCACGACTTTAAAACGTATTGTATCATAAAAAAGTACAAATATACATATAAATACTTAAGATTCACCTTTCTCAAATGACATAAAATCACGTAACTTGCCTAGTGATTTACACTCGCTCACAGAAATTGTCACATTTAACATCATCATGCCATTCAAAGTCATATGTGGTTGCGTACATACGAGACCCTCTCTAGATTGTAAGAGTCTTGTAACGTGAAGTCCACTAATGAATGTTACGAGAAGATATTATGTCAAATTCACATGAATATGTGTACAAATCACCTTCCATTCACATTATTAGTCTCTCTACTTTTTTTGGTTTGAGTCTCATTTATCCTAAACATTTATGTTTTTTAAACTCTTGATGAGAGAGAGAGAGTCGGTGAAGTAATTCCATTTATTAATATTTCAATTAGTAATGCTTTGGGTCCTAATTAAGTGGGTGATAAAGCCACTGTCTGAGATTAGCATGGTTTTGGTGCGTAATTTTGGCTGCAATAAAAACGTTTAGCATGGTTATAATGCCAAATAAATTATGGTATAACTTGCACACATCAATTAAACATTTTTAGCATATATCGTTGTGAATATGAACACTAATGTGAATATGAATTCCATTATATAATTATAACTTGCACATTTCAGTACAATCATATAATTCCATGTTTTAGGCCATGAGCAACGGATTCGCTAAAGGCGTGTTTGGCGAATCAAAGTTAACTATTCATCTACAATGCATTGGCTAAAAGTGGTGGGTCCCGTATCCGGTTCGCTACGTGCTTCGCCAAATCTGGTGAAGCAATGAGGGAACCAAAGTTTTTTTTATTAGTTTTTTTTTTGTTTTTCGTAATCCGTGCCATGTATATATATATATCATTCATTTAAATCTTAATAATTTTCACTACAAATTGAATTTTTTAATAAAACTAATTCTGTTAGAAAGATAATTTCTAGAGCTTTAATTTGAGTACCACTTAGACTATTTTTTTGACTTAAAACAAAAAAATTATGAATTTTTTAAGTTAAAAAAGTATTAAAAAATTTAACATATATATATGTATATATATAAAATTTTATATTAATTTAATTGTGTAAGATTATTTAATTGTGTGGGTAGTAAAAATTTGGAGAACCTGTTGTGGAGTCAAAATTTAGAGATCTTGGTATGACTAGCTAAAATGTTGAGATAGCTGGCTAAAATTCAAATTTGGAGAATCTGTTGTGGAGTCAAAATTTAGAGATTCTAACATGATGATGTGGCTGACTAAAATACTGAAATGACTAGCTAAAATTTAAATTTGTAGAACCAAATTTAGAGAGCCCATACTATATTCACATCATTTATGCCATACGTGGTCACTCGTCACATTGTGGTGGTGGTGGGGTAGGGACCGTATGGCAGTGGGTGGCTTAGCTGCGTCCACTTTTCAGTGCTGTAGTTGCTTTAACTTTAAATTGACAGCGTTTGTTGTGTTGTATAATAGCCCCCTCTTTTGGTACCACCTTCTTCCTCCTTTCCTGTCATATGATTATCCCTTTATTTATAAATGAAAAATATCAGTACGGTAAAAGTTATTATTGAACCTGCAGTCCAATGTTTTTTTATTTATTTATTAAATAGTAAAAGGAAAATAAATGTTTGTGTTTCGTGTATGTTATTTATTCATGGAGGACTAATTCAGTTTCTTATTTGGTGATAATTTTTATTTAATAAATATTAGGACAAAATGCTTTAACACCTTTTAAATTTACTTTTATTGCTCACGGAGAACAGTTGTATCATATTGACCTTGCCCTCATATCCGATTCTTTTAGTTGACCGTCAAGTCAATGAATTTAAAAAATTAAAATGATAAAACTACCTTTACTATTTGAAATTTCAATTTTAATTTCAATTTTAACCTTAAATATTTAGACCTTTATACCCCTTAGTCTAGTATTTGATTATCACGTAAACCTAAAGATTGTCAGTCGGTTAACAAAACATTTTCCTAGTTTGTGTGTGTATATATATATATATATTAACATGTGTGCATGCATATGTGCTTCCATGTGAAGTGCCACCCCTTTTTCCAATCAGTCTGGCCATGACTGTCCAACCAAATAATAATGTGGTCTCCTTAACCCAACCACTCCCATCACACAAGCACATAGTAGCGTCTGTGGCTCAATGTGTCGACTGTCCATATCTCCTGAGACTTTTCCAAATGTACTTTTTGGTATTTGACTTCATCGATCCTCATGTGAAGTTACTTGTTCATTCTATTCTATGGGATGAAAATACTATCTATAAGCCTATAAACAAAGCCTTTCTTTTCATTAGTTGGTGGATAGACAACTCACTACTCCTCCCATAATTTGTATAGGACATGAGCTTACGCCAGAGGAACATCATATAAATAATTTTATCATTGTTTTTCCATTTTATATATATATATATGAATTAGGGTGTACGTATTTTTTTTAAAAATAAAGGTATTTTTTCACTGTGAAGGGTGAAGATTGTGATACCAATGTGGCCTTCAAAATTAGAAAAAGAAAAAAAAAAAAAGGAAAAGAAAAGGAATATTTGTGCTTCATAGTCACGTGAATGCTGGGATTACTAAATTGGACCACAACAGGTCGAGTCAAATATGTTTTCCATTGGGCCAGGGCTAAAAAGTCTTCCTCGTGAATGCATGCGAGAATTTCTCATGCTCACGTTAGTTGAGATATCAAGGCAAGGCATCTCTCTCTCTCTCTCTCTCTCTCTCTATATATATATATATACACGCGTGTTATGTATGTAAGAAAACAAGTTGGAGATGGAGCTAATAGAATAAAAAGGACCAGTTGCTTCTTTAGACGTTCCTTGAATCCTACTTTCAATATATATTTGGAAGTTTGTATTTTATTGAAATGTCAACCGCGGTTTCAATTTACTTTCGTGTAACCTGCTTTCAATCTTCATCATTTTCACTCTTTCAAATTAGAAAAACAACAATTATTAGAGGAAACATAGTGACCCATCATATCTACACTGGTTCAAGTTTGATAGAGATTGATAGAGAGAGAGGCAGAAATGGGACCGTATATGTTAGACGGACAAATAGTAAAATATATAGCTAAGATTGTGTTATCCAATATTAATTACTGTAGTGGACAAATATATATATATATATATATATATATATATATATATATATATATAGTAGTAGTATATATTAACTTTGATTCAATCATGCCGTGTTGCATCTGATTGTTTTATGAAATTGAAGAGAGAAAGCTAGACTACCCAAATATTGACCACTTTCTTAGCCGTGTATTTCACCCACCTCTTTTGTTTGGGTTCGGAGGTTCGATCTCTGTCACCAAAAAAATTTTCCAAGACTAGTTTTAGATCAAACCAAATTGTAAGTGCATGTTGGTTCGGACCAAAAATCATTTTCCATTTCTAAACTAAGACCACCATTACATTAGACACTAGAAAGTTTCATTTCAAAGTCATATATATAGTTAATTTATACTACAAAAGTGAAGTCCATAGACTAATGAATGTTGATGAGACGATACTATATATATATGTGTGTGTGTGTCATATTCACATGAATATGTGAATATGTGTATTAGTCAATTTACCATAAACAATAAGGTAATTGTTTTAGATATAGCAACATTATTTCCCATGAGGATCGATGAATTCATTCCATTTAATATTATTTCAATTAGTAATGATTTGGGTCCTAATTAAGTGGGCGATAAAGCCGCACTGTCTGATATTATCATAGTTTTGGCCACAATAATTAAAAACGTTAAGCATGCTTATAATATGCCAAATTAATTATTTTCTACTTTACTTATTTGAATAACGTTTGGTATTCATTGTTATATTATTATTTTTTTTTTTTATGTATTACCACTCTTAATTACTAAAAATGTTTTTGTTATACTGTGTGTATTATATATATATATATATATATTTGTTCTTCATTGATTTACATATTCTCACAATTAGTTCTAAGATAACTTACACACATTAATTAAATATGTTTAGCATATTGTATTAATTTTGGACATATCATAAATGTGAATATGAACATTCTATGTTTTCCAGATTTATAATCTAAAAGAAAAGAAAAATTAAACATAAAAAAGGTTGTCTTTCCGTTAATATATGGTGTTAGGGAAAAATATTTATTTTATTTGTATTCAATAAGCATATACCATTCATAACAGATCAAACAAAGTTAATAGTTTTATCATGAATAAGTTGAAAATCCACTTAAGAAATGGCTTGATTTTTATAGTCCATCACACCCTTTCATTTGGATTAATGGATTTGGAAGGATTATGAGAGAAAAGAAAAGAAAGGATAATGATTTTTGTGTTTGTATAACTAATGTGGAGAGAAAAGAAAGGTTTGGGAGAGATTTGGAGGGATAGCTTATCCCTCCAAATCCCTCTAAATCTCTCATTTCTTATGCTTCCAAAAATGAGAAGATTTGGAGAGAATTGATAGCTGATAAGTGATACTTTCATAATACCGAAATTGCCCACAACATTTTAAAATAGAACTTTTTTATGACATTTGAATCATATTTTAAGATATTAGGGTATAACAGTAAACTGGTTAGAATAGTTTCTTTTCTTTTCTCTCATTTAGCTTATCCAAACAACAAATTTATCCTTTTTTTTCTTTTCTTTTATAATTTATCCAAACACAAATACATGTTATCTTCTCATTTCTTTTCTTTTCTTTTCTCTCATAACTTAAGTTATCCTTTCTTTTCTTTTCTCTCCTGGTTATCCAAACAAGCTATAGTCAAATTTTAATAATTTTTATTAATGTCCTCTTTTTATTAAATTTAATTGAATTGTCATTTTTAATTAGCTTGTATCACTTTCTATGGAGATATTTTGATATAATTTTTGTACCAATAAAGTGACCACGTGTCTAGTGCACCTTATTTACACACGCAGTATAACACATGTAAGAATAATGTATCACTAATAAAACATATTTATATTAAAAAAATGTAACATTTATGTAAGTGGTAATATATTATATTTAACATTATAAAACTATTAAATTAAAAATTCAAAACTTTAATGTAATTCTTGTACTATCAAGTTGTTGCATTAAGAATTTTAAGTTATTTTATGTTGAGATTTTTGATTTAGAGTTATTTTATTCTTGATTTGAAAGTACAAAAAATACCTTAAAGCTTCGCCACGTGAAATTGAAAATTTGAAATTAAAATTTGTAAAATTAAAGAAAATTTTGTTTATGGATTAAGAAATTTTTTTTTTTTTTCAATTACACTAATTTTAAGTTCTAATTCCATAGAGCGAGAGTCAAAGACAATCCAAGCCTAAAAATGGTGGAAGACATTTTCACGTTTTTCAATAAAACGCCACTCGATTCTCTCTCTCTCTCTCTCTCTTTCCATCGCTTTCTCTAACACGTGCATTTCCATTTGCAGAAGAGACTGTGGTATGAATCTGTGTGTATTGTATTACTTAGGAAAAAAAAAACATCAGATTTTTTTGTGGTTTAAGTGTATTGATGTGACATGTATTTAAGAGTCAGAGCTGTTTGGTGAAGGATTGCTCAACTGTTGGTCAAATATATGAATATATGATAAGGATAGTTTACTCGAAATAAAATTTTCGCCAGCCGACAAGGTCTGACAGAAAAATAGTATAATTTTGAAAAGATGAATATATATATATATATATAACAATGCTTAGTTTAGTTTGGTCCGTCTATAGTTGGGAGTCAATAATTTCACTGTAGCAGCGTAACTTTAAATTTGAGAACGATTTTTGTTTTGTGTTGTGTCATGTATGCCCCATCTTTTGGTAGGACGGCCTTTACCTGTCAATTGAGATTTGTGTGCTTATATGCTTCCATGTGAAGTGGCACACCTTTTTCCAACCAGTCTGCCATGACTTGTCCAACCAATTGATAATCTCGTCCCTAACCCATAGGTCCGACTATTAATAAGGATTGGCGGGTTGGGAATGACCGTAACGAATAACATGTGCGGATAGGATTAAATTTGAATTGGATGAGATCTCATTCGATCTAAATTCGTTGAATGATATAAGTGATCTGATTCGATCTGATTCAATAATTCAATGAATTATATATAATTAAATTCATATTTGATTTATTATCAATCGGATATCCGATTCGAAAATAATATAATTTTATTTAAAAAAAATTAATTTCAAAAGATATTAGGAAAAAAAATAGAAAAGAAAAATAAAATATAAAGAGAAAAGTAAGTATTTGACTTTTTATTAAAGAAAAAAAATTATAAAGAAAGACAAAATAGATAGAGGAAAAAATAAGAAGGAAATAATGATAAAAATATTTTAATAATTTATAAATATTATATGTTATAATATTAGATAATATATTTATAATAAATTATATATTATATTATTTTGGATCGGATTGACCATAATCCATATATCGGATTGGGATTGTTATCGGATTAAATGTCTAATTCATATCCTAATCATTGGCTCAGATTCATATCAAAATCCAATCCATTGACAGGTCTACACGAGAGGAACAACATAGTAATCTATTTTTTAAAAATCAAAGTTATTTTTTCACAGTGAAAATTGTGAGCCCAATATAATATTTTTCGATTGAGCAGATACACAGGCCGAAATCAAACTAATCCGATTAATTTTTTTCTGAGTTGAGTGTAACATCAGCATGATGTCAGCATAACATTGACATCATGCTGATATCACACGTGACTTACAAAAATCAGTTCGACTTGTCCGACTTTTGGTTACGAAATCATTATTCTTTCCGATTACAATTAAACTTATCTCCCATCATCTTATTGATGGGCCTTGACTCTTGTTAGTCCTGGACCACTGACACTTGATAATTTCTTATGAGTATCACTTTGTGTCAATGAGAAGAGTGCGTGAAAAATGATGCCTTGGCCTTGAGCTCAATTGTGACCTGAGAATTTATTAAATTGGGCCTTAACAGGCTAGCCCAATATGTTTCCCATTGGGCCAGGGCTAAAAAGTTTTCAAAAGCGTGGCAAGTGAATGTGCCTAGGTGATTAGAGCCCGTAAATTTGGGTCTACAAACAGCCTATTAATTTGGACCTGTTGCCTAAAGGCTGCATTAATTTCGTTGTAATTGGACCAAGATTAGATTCAACTCTAATTGGACTAAAATTTGGAGAGTTTTTGAGTGACGTTCGACATTATTTAGACGAATATGAAAAAACTTGATTACTTTCGATGTATCGTGAGCATCACAGCTGTAGGTGTAGTCCAGGCACTGTGATGCTCTCGATGCACGTTGGTGCATAGGAAATAATCAAATGGTTTTCCAATTAATCAATTAGAAACTTCCTGTGGTCATTTAGCCACAAAGCTTTTTATTTTTTTGTGCTTGAAAACAATTCTTCACTGACTTGTGGCCATGACATCACCACAAAAACATTTTTTTGGGGCGGACAAATTTCTGCATGAATGATTGGCTTTTAGCCACAAATTTTTTAGTGGAAAAAAGTCAATTTTGTTGCAGTTTCTCTCCTTTGGCCTCTTGCACTAAAGGATAAGTGCACCAGATGACATACCCTACCATTTCGCAGCTTCTTAATGTAACTAGCAATTTAGCATTGATCACGGCAAGATAGACTTGGTGTCCCAAATGAAAGGTTGAGGGAAATAAATACAACATACAAAAATAAACTGATGAAGGAGAACGAGGAATCCAAATTCCAAAGATTTTAATGCTTATATATATATATATATATCTATATATATATATATATTTCTCTTTTTTGGAAGGTATAAAGCAATTTGTATTAATATGTGTATAAAACTGCATGATATTCATACTGCACAAGATTCAATTCCCTAACAGTAAGAATGAATTAGGCCACAATTAATGCGTCGTGAATTGAAATTGAAATTGAAATTGAAAAAAAACTAGTTTCAAATTTGAACAAATATCAATTTCAATTTCAAAACGTAAATTCCATGCTACATACCATACCTAGCATAAAAAAAGAAGAAGACATCTTTCAATCTGTTAGCATTAACAATGATCATTTTAATTACAAAGGCACACTGGCATGTATGCTTGCTCTATGCAACAGAATAGTATTCACAATGTAGAGTTTGCTAATTGATCAAGAAAGACGAGAGTTTTGTCTGACAGTAGGTGGTGGTCTAAGACTCATACGATCATATTTGACTGATGTCATATAGTTTGCATCATTTAAGTTATTCGCTTCTACTGAGGCTTGTTGTTGCAGCACCAACAGTGATGCCTTGCTCTTCATATCCGAAGACGCCAGTATGTCTCCAATGACTCCCAATTCCTCTGAATAAGTCCAATCCATGAGTCCTGTCAACAATGGGGACTCCCTGTCATGTCTTCTTCCCACCAATATGAGATGGTAATCGTCGTCAAGCGATAGAAGCACCTCAGATGTCTCAGCACCATCTTTCACACTTTGTTCCATGTACTGGATTCGCTCATGGTTCTCCCTCCCAAACATCCTTAACTTACTAATGGCTTTTAGATCAAGCCTCGCCTCTGTCAAATCGGTTATATAATTGCCAGATGAAACTAATCTAACCACTGTAAGTCTTGTGCTAGGGTTTTCAACCATTCGCGTAGCATATGCTAGTGCTTCACGGTGGTCTGGTCCTCCCAAGAAGATCAAGCACACATGAAACATGACATTGTTTTCGGAGCTGGACCTCCAAAAGGCAGCAATGCCTTTGTCCACTAGGAGGCCAACCGAGCACGGGGCTTTGTCAAGCACATTTTTGTTCACTGCCCTAATTGCAGGCCTATCGAAGTTATGAAATGGGACTATCAATAAGGATGTACTCTTCTCAAGGGCAAGTGTACATATGTCATCGTGCATGGAAACATAAGGGGTCATGGTGGTGAAACAATGGACTTTTACAATTCCGTCATGGAGGTGTTGATAACGGCGAATGACATTGATTATGCGTTGGGTTCTGGTGGATCGCGAGGAGTGGTTTTCCTGGAGCTGGTGGTTGATTAGGAGCGTGTTGGCACGTCCAACGAGCTCCACCAGGTCTAAGACATAAATACCTAAAGGGCTTTCTCTCGTGGGATTGGAGGCTTCAAGGACATCCATTACATTGTGAAGGTCATCTTCCTCATGAATGCATGCGAGGATTCGTAATTCTGAGTTGGGTCTTGAGTATTGGATGGTTCGCCTTCTGTAGTTTACGTATCTTTTTGAAGGGTCGTAGAGGAAACTCACTAAGGGTGTAAAAATAGCTGAGTGCACCATTGCCATCATAACCATAATGCTGAAACATTCAGTGTCCAAAACCTGCTCAATTGCTCATAGTTGTCAAAAGATAGAAACCATTGGATGCATGATTAATGAAAAAAAGATTACTAGTTGTATATTGCAGAATTTATGTAGAGGTTTATGGGGACGCCATTTTGTATATCAATTTTCATAACATAGAAAGAAGTAGTAGTTTAATTTAGCCCTTGAGAGCATGTAAGGTTGTACGACATCTCACAAAAATAGGCATAGCAGAGTGATTTTTCGATGTCATTGTACGAAATATATCCTAAAAGTATTCTACTCGTGCACTAAGATAGAGTACTCATTTCAAACATTGTCAAAAAAAAAAAAGTATGAATTCAAATAATTAATCATTTGTATGATATAAATGTGCTGTTTTGAAAATGATATGAAAGCTATGGCAGGTTGGGTGTGATACAGAAGGGGCATGCTTAATTGCATCACAAAATTTAATTTATAAAGGGGATTGTTACTGGAATCTTAATAATACTTGCTTCCAACCCTTTGTACAATATGATACACTCTCCTTAGACCTTACATGTCATAATTAATTTAGCTCGTGTCCTCCATAAATTTTTTTTTTATTTTTAAAAAAAACCAATTCCAATTTGCTCTAAGACTTATAAATTCAGTCAAACCGCATGTCATCAAACAACAACAACAACAACCAATAATTCCATAATGGTTTCTTCATTAATTCAAATGCACATGCAACAAAGAGAAATTAAGGAGTTGCATTAGTAAGTTTAAGAATAGGTACCTTCATCTTCACCAAACGTGAGAAAAAAAGCACATCGAATAACCCTTGGGAGCTCAAGATGAGGCCGAGTGAGAGAGCATCCTTGAAAGGGTACTTGCAGTAGAGTGCAGGGATCACAGATGCAAGAAATTTCCCCATTATAGCAAGCAAAGTGATCAACTCCACATACACAAAAGTGCTCCGACTTATAGCAAACACATTGAGGTGGCTACCCACATCTACCGTATAAGCTGGCAACAACATTGCTGCAACAAAGTAATCAAGCTTCTGCTGTATCCCTGAACCCAACGGTGGACCTGGCGGCACAGCCAATCCCAAGACCATCGTACCAAATATGGCTTGTGCACCTATGAATTCACTTAAAAGGGCAACTAACAAAACCATAACAGTGGTGCCAGTTACATAGGCTTCCCTCAAGGGCTTTCCTTCTGGGATTTTCCTCATTATCCAAAACAGCAACGGACGAATGCCAAATATGATGATTATTACCATGGATAATCTGGTCAGCTCCGTTAGCAATACCGGACTTTTAAAACCGCTGGCTGCGAAACTCTTTGTAGACAAAGTAATTACACTAGCTGTTAAGCTGCACAGGCCACTGATCATGGAGGCAGAGAGAGCGAGATGGCCAAGTTCTGAATTAAGAAGCTTGAGGTCTTCCAGGAGGAGAGAGATTACATGAAATGATGACCCACTCTGCAGGGAAGCCACCACAGGGAGTATGACCTTAAGGTTTGTGTTCATTTTTGTACTTAAAAATGTAGCCACAGGTACGGATAATAAGATTGGTACCAGTACAGTACCAACCCCGATAACAAATCCCAATCTTCCTGTTTTCTTAATGACGCCAAAGTCTGTCCTCACTGCAACAAGGAAAGCCAAGAACATGAAGCCAAACATTTCTAGGATATCGATCAAAATATCACTTTGAGGCGTGTATAGTGCATCATAAATTCTTCTGTTGTACCCAAGAGCTGAGGGTCCAAAGATGATACCACCCTAGTGAATCAATGTGAAATGTTGTTTAGAAACAGAAAAACAGTGACCACGTACAGATGATAATTGATCATTAAAGATATATAGATGCAAACCCTGTAACTTTGTCATTTCATAGAGAATTAAGGTTGGAAAAAAATAACTGAACTTGAAATGAAACTGGTGATCTTACCATCAAGTCTGTGACAAATCTAGGTTGCTTCAAAGGTCCTCCAAGAAGGAGACGCCAAGCTCCGGAGAAGAGAATTGCTGAACCAAGTTGTAACAGCAGATGTGGTAAAACGAAGGGCAGAGGATTTCCATACCAAATACCTCTAGAGCTCACTGACTCGATTTTATTGCAGTACCATGACACATCTTTTATGGTGGTCCAGAATGGTAGTTTTGGCGTTGGTGTCGCCATCTTCCTATGTATATGGAAGGACAATGAGATATATATATATATATATATATATGAATGAATGATCAAACGCAAATTAATATGAATTTGTGATTCTGGGAAAAGAATAGAAAAGAAGAGAAATAAATTGTTAGTGGCCAAACTTCATTCAGCTATTGACCTTATATAGTTTTAGGGTGACACCATGTATTTAGCTGGCATGAGAACTACTTCAGTAATTTTTATCGACCCTGCAAATATAACTGTACTGGGCACAACTTCTATGTGTGTTCTGTATTGCATGGTTATAAGATAAAAATGACAATACTTTTGGTGTGAAAACAGTTACTCCTCAACAAATCTATACTAAAACTAAACTGAGCACAAAAATAGGAAAAATTACACTCACACATCCTCACCAACGATTAAACTACACACGCTAATCTTTAAGTACTGAAAAATTACACTGCACCCTTTGACACTGCCCTTTGTCAGTGTGTCGGCTAACGCCGTTCACTGTAAATGTTTAATTACCATCTAGACCTTTATACTTTAAATGCATTTCTTATGTTGCCGGATCAAAAAGATTGTGAAATGACCCTTTTGCCCCGTCGTCACAGATTTACATTTTTCTCTTAGCTTTGTAAAGAACCCATTCATTTTCTAAATACTTGAACTACCTTTGAAATGCTGGGATTTGGAATTTCTACTGTTTGAAATCAAATGAATTCAAAATGGAATTGAATTTTTTTGGGATTTGAAATTCTAAAGTATAGTGTTCTTAAATGCATGAAAAATGGTGAAATTTGATAGAGTTTGTAAATTAGTTTAATTTTTGGTTTGTAACTTACCCAATTAAATAATAATTTTTTTCTTTATAATTAAATTCCAACTAATTGCAAACACAAATGAAATTTTCATTTCAAATTTGTAGGGTTCATACCAAATGTCTCATATAATCACCATACAAAACTATCCCAATTCTGTGTCTTTATACATTTCTATACCACATATATATATACATCCATCTCTCTGTTTATGGCGTTCCTGCTGGCGGACTCGATGACAGGAGAATTCTCAGTTCATCGGCCAATCTCGAAATCTTCAAGCTTGATTTCCAGTCCGACGATCGTGAGCTCCCATAAGTTGGTGGGTCGGCGAGTTCCAAGCGGTTCAATCGGTTAACTTGGGTTTCCTCCATCAAGCTACGAGGTCTTCTCACTCCATCTAATCGCCAGTGGCCTTGTCGACGGCAGCATTGGACTCTGGAATCCTCTCAGTCTGATCAAGCACAAACTGTTGGGTAT
This sequence comes from Cornus controversa, assembly GCA_026545225.1. NCBI lineage: Eukaryota > Viridiplantae > Streptophyta > Magnoliopsida > Cornales > Cornaceae > Cornus > Cornus controversa. Next base: position 105,482,380 of record CM048845.1, read on the forward strand.
TTTGTTGGAGTGGGGAGAGAGAGAGACAGCGATGCTTTTGAAAACTGTGATTTGCCTTCTTGGTGTTTGATAAAATGTTTCACTCAAAAATTATGGTGATCTTGTCTTGTTTTAATATATTGAGGGCCAAAAAGTTGAATTTATAGCCTCTCACAACTCACAAGTGTGAGGGTTTTTAAAACTTCTCATGCTTTTTTGAATCAGCAAACGATAGATTCAAGACTGAGTATTTTTGGTTTCTGTGTTTGTATATTTAGTCGAATGTGGAATTTATTGGTTTTGTTCAGTGTAATAATATTCTATAGAGATTAGATCGAGTTTGCAAAATTTCAATACAAGAATTGTCGCTCATTTTGGATTTTAATGGGTTTAGATTAGATACCCTTGTTGTTTGGTCCTTTTTACTTGTTTAAAGGACAAAATTGGTATTTTAATGTGTCTAGATGCTGATATCATCATTTTCTAATGTTCAATAGGTTGGGCCGTCACGCCTCGAGTCTTTAGTTTAAACGTAGGAGCACCATGTGTAATTTTTTGAAACATAGGGATACCAGATGTATTTTAAACTTTTGTGAGGGGTGTGAGTGTAATTTTCCTGAAAGAATATTACTATATTTGTAATAAACTAATTTAGTGAAATAAACTGAAAAGTCTTTAATTAGTAGGTCTGACAGAGGATAAGAACAAGTTAGTAATATCGAAAGTTTTCATTGAACTGTAATCAAGCCTTTTTACAAAATCGTTTCTTAGTAACTGAATAAACTATTTATTAAAAAAAAATTATGATATAGTTAGTAGTTTGAAAAGCTTTTTTAGTTATTTATGAATAGACCAAAAGATATTAGAAGAAAGTAAATATGTTATAAATTATTTATAAAAAATATATACATAAATTAAAAACCCCATTGATATGCATAAAGTAGTATAAATTTATATTGCTAAGAATGAAATACAAAAGGAAGAGGAAAGATTGGAGGTGCTGAAGAGTCTTTTCAATAAGTTAATTTCGTCGTGTTGTTATATTTTTGCAATATTTTTATTGGAAAATGCTAAATGTCATGAAATTTTATCATGAATTGCTATCATGAATGATGTGACAAGTAATAATACCATTGACATTCCGGAGAATCCCCACCAATACTAACTCACTATTTAATTGCCACATCATTCAAGATAAAAATTCATGAAATATTTTCATGCTATGTAGCATTGCTTATTTTTATTATAGTTCTATTTTTTTTGGAGTCAATTATTCGGAACTCTCTTAAAGTTTGGTTTAATTAACTTCGAATTAAAAGTTTTACAAAATTACTCTAACACTCCTGCCAAACTCACTATCCGTTAAACAAAATCACATCTAATACACAATTACAAAAGTATCATGAAGTTATAATATTTTTGTGCACAAATAACCTCAACTTTTAATCATTTGTCCGAGATCAACGCTATCGTCATTTCTGTTAATTGACCTTAACGAAGTTGACCGTCAACTAATGACAGGAGTACTTGAAGTAAAGTTAATCATTTTAAGAGAGGTTGACCACTATATTTTAAAAACTTTAATCCGAGAATAATTAGGCAAAGTTTAAAGAAAAGTCAGGGTATTTTTATTTTTTATTTTTGTATTGTTTCATATGTACATGGACCCTTTTAATGAAAATGAGATGACAAATGAAGAGTGCTGATGAAAAGGAAATGAGATCATTTTTATAGTAGTGTGCATTGTGAAATGATTGTGTTTTAGTTTATTTTAGAATTATAAAACATGAAGTTCATTAAACTAACCAATGCAAATGAGTTTGTTTCTTTGCTTGTTTTAAAATTAATTTTTTTTCGCCTATTAATTAAATGAGGTTGTTACACTCTATTATTATTTATCTCACAGCAAGAAAGTAAAAGTAAATGCTATATATTTTTTTATTGAAAAATTCTTTTTGCCACGAAAACTTGTTTGTGGCTAATGTTAAGTTTTCACCACAAAGTTATATTACTTAAAATTGAGATTTCTTTTGCCACAACAAGTTTTTTGTGCCAAAGTGTGACTTTTGCCACAAAATAGTTTTTGCTGCAAAAAGAATGTTTTTTTTGCCACAACAAACCTTCGTGGGGTCAGCACAGTTCTTTTAGCCACAAAACTGTTTTTGTGCGCTTAAAAACGACTATTCACTGACTTGTGGCCGTGACATCACCACAAAATCATTTTTGTCCCGGACAAATTTTTAAAATTATAAATTATTCACTCATTGATCGATATCTTTAAACATGACCATCTAAGCCAAGTATAGACAATTTTAACTTGACCACAGCCTATTGACATTACAAACATGGGCGGAGTCAAGGGGTGGCCATGGCCCTCCAAAATATTTTTGAACCTTTTACATATATGGTATTCATTTCATTAGTATTTATGGTAGGTTTGAAAGAAAAAAAAATACATTGCCCCCCTCCCAAAATTGATTGAAAATTTTACATTGGCCTCTCCACTTTAGTTTTTCCAGCTCCACCCTTGACTACAGGAATGTCAATGCTATGTTTGGATGAAATAAAATTAAAAAAAGGAAAAAAATCCATCACCTTAGTCTAGACTGCAAAAACAGGGTTGTATATAAGGTTTGGATTGCTCAGGCAAGACAACAGTGGTCGGAGCAGACCCTTCAAACATTTAATCAACAATTTACAAGTGGGTAATACCAGAACAAAATATTTACATAACCTCCCAATAAAAATAAAAATAAAATAAATTCCTGAGCAATGAAATACAAGAGCAGATGTACAAATTAATGTTGTTTGATGTTTTTTCTTTCTCACCCTTTTTTTTTTCTCAAGAAAGTGTCACTTTACCCATCACACATGGGTCCATAATTTTTTGCACTCATTTTCCTACCTTCTAATAACTACCACCACTACTGTTTTTCATTCTCTTCAGAATTTGGGCTTCTTCAAGCATATTCTTGATTAATTTATAAAATTTGTAGGCATCAATCAGTGTCTGCTAAAACCCCATTTGGGTTTCAGTGAAAAATTAAGGAGATGATATTAGCTTCTAATTAATTAACATCTTCAACATCCTTTACCTTCCTCCTGTGGTTGGGACCAGTCTCTCGTCGACACCCCTTCACAATAGAATCCACTCGAGTCACTCCATTGAGAGCAATGCAGTCCTTTGAATCTGGTATAATTTCGTCGCTTATAACAGTGAGTCTGTCTTCATTGCTTATGCTTCTGGAGTAATAAGTCAGTCCGAGCTGTGGGTAATCCGATCTTTGTTGGCTCCCTTCTGACATGGATTTGGTTAGCAAAAGTCGCGGTTTCAGGAACAAGCATATGACTGCACAGTCATCGATCTTGGAACATGGATATTTGCATCTCCAGGCTCGAACAGCACGATCCACCAGCACTCTAGCCGCCATGTGTCTCTTTCTTGCTGAAGCTACTATCTCAATAACCTCATTGTTTGTTAGCACATCCCATACCTATAAAAAATGACAGAAAATATCAGTATCTTTATTTGAGAATGCTGATAAAATGAGCTACTAAACAAGTTACAGAGCCAAGAACCGAAATCAGCACCACACAAAGCAATTCTATACAATAAAAAGAACATGCTTTTGCTCTTGCAATCTCCTGGCTGGAAAAGTTTTCTCACTCAAGAGTGGAAAATTTTGCCTTTCTTTGGGGACCTTTGGAAGTGTCCTCAAATATCATAATTTTCAAGCCCATTTCACCAGGCTTAGCAGAATATATATATAGATATATGTAAAGAGATACTTATTGATACATTGATATCAATTTAAGATATATTGAAAGATGAAGTGGGGTATTTCAAAATTTTCATCTATATGAGATGATTAGTGTTAAGGTTGAAAGCTTAATGGATGGTCTTAGATATTAGAGATATGAAAGGAACATGACATATGGATAACAATAGACATAGATTTATATATTGCTATATAGAAAACTAATCAAGATAGTGCTTATGTTGTTCATACTTGATCAATTTACTGCCCAAAACAAAAACAAAAAAAGCAAAGGTTTATTCAACCAAAAGTTTGCCAGAATTATGAGAGTCAGTCAAATGCATATCAAGAACTCTTTTATGTATTCTTACCCCATCAGTTGCTAGGACCACAAATTCATCTGTGTCAGTAAGCTTTCTATAAGAGACTTCAGGGATTGAAATTAGGCCGAAATCTTTCAAGCAAAAATCTCCGAAAGCCCTTGCCATTGCAAGACCAGGACAATTATCATCAGGCATCCATACTCTAAACACGTCCGGTTCTTCATCCATTGCAAAAACTCTGCCTCTGCAGTTCCTAATTCTTTCAGCTTCACCTGATTAATTGACACAGAAAGTAAGAAAAGGTTGATTGCATTGAACATTCTGACATTTCTTCAAAGATAGCTCAAGAAAAAACACCCACATGGAAGATTCGGTTTCATGTCAACTGTGAGTTGGACGGAAACAAGTTGATTTTTGTTGCCTCTAGTGCAAAGAACAGCGCGGGAATCCCCCAAGTTTGCAATTATCAAGTGATTACCCTAAGCATTGAACAAACAAAATGAACCGCTAATATCATTGTGAGCTAATTATCTTCTCTAAAGCAAAATTGTGAATCCGATAATACCTGTTTAATTATATTTACTGCTGTTGAACCGCTGCAATAGCTATCAATAGTTGAATCAGTGCAAAGTTGCTCGTCAATCTCTTTGAAGGATTTTATCAAACTGTTCTTCCACGCAGAAAATAATGAGTTTTGACTAGTGCTTTCGTCATCGTGACCATCTTTGCTATCAACATAATCACCATTGTCACTATTGTTGTGTGCTTCATCAACATCATCACTGCCATTGTTTCCACTGGTTTTCAACCTTTTTAATGCAGATGAGAGCTTCCATGGTAAAATGTCACGCACTTGGCGTGCCACTTTGTGCCCTGAGGGACCATGTCCATCGAACACGCCACAGAATAATGTATCTTTCTCGCCAGCAAAGTTCTGAATGTAGTAGTAGTAATTGAAATTTTAGACATATGCATTTCATCATTAATTCATTAGTTTTAGTATTAACCAAGATAAATCATGATTCATTAAACTTGTCAACGCTTATAAATTGCTAACAAATTTACCATTAATAATTTTTATTTAATTCAAAAAGAGGTTCCTCAAGGATCACATATTCACATGGACATGGTTCTTGAAAAAAAAACACAAAAGGAGAAGCTGAAAGTTGTTAATCAACATCAATACAACAGAGGGTGAAGCCAATAATTCAATTGTAATTACATTTTCCCAAAAAGAAAAAAGAGATCAAAACAGTTTGTGAAGGGCATTGGGAAAGATCATTTAAGAAAAGCATGACATCACACAGATATTATACATTGTAATGAGAATGGCTCTCTCAATAAATTCAACATGATTCTCACAAATAAACACATACAATAATAATAATAATAATTGGAAGAGAAAGAGAGAGAGAGAGAGAGAGAAAAATGAAAAAATAAATCAATAATTGGTCCAAAAAATCAGAAATTAAATAGAGAATTTACCTCCCAAACTGTCATGGCATCTTGATTGACCCCTTTTCTGCCTTGCTGGGAGAACATTGATACATCTTTAAATGATCCTTGCAACCTTACGCGTGCCTCACAATCTCCATTTGACAAATGATACACATTCTCAACATCACTGTCCTTGGCATCATCCTCACCTTCCGTCATGAACACATCAAATTTCTGATCACCCCTGCTACAACATGCACCCATTTTCACAATCCTATAAAAAGTTGTTTCAAACAACCAATGGGAACCCACAAAATTTCAATCCAGGCCCAGTGAATTTCCGGGAAAATGGAGTGGGAACCTGAAGGAAAACGAAATTTTCTTGGGACCCAAACGGGTTAGATGCATGGAAGGGGGGCAGAGGAGGGGAATTCAATGAGAAGGTTTTTTTTATTATTTTATTTTTATATATGTATAAATGGAAAAACAGCAATTATTAAGACAAGAACGAACAAATTAGCTAGAGGGCAATCATTGATCGTGTCTTGTGAGGATTATCATCAAAATGGTAAATGATTTTTAAGAATAGATAACGGCTTTGTCCTTGTTTGTACCTCTGTGGATTGTGTTCTCTTTTAAAATCTATGATCCTCTTGTGCTTATCTCAACCAATTTAAAGTTAAAAGAGCTCTTTTCGCTCACAAAATGGCACAAAGTTAAATTCATGATCCAATTTACTCATTTGGCCTCACTTTGACCACCCTTATATTTTATCTTTTTTTTTTTTTTTTGGTTAAATTACTGCTGTATTATCTTGGATAAACTATACTTAAATAAAGTTAGAATACCTAAATTATAAAGTAATCTATTTTAAAAGTTTATTTTTCACTTTAGTTGAATTAAGCAAAATAATTACATATTCATTGAAAATTATTATTCAGGTACAAAATGTCTTTTCAATCTCTTATTTAAAAATATCAAATTATCATTCTTAAATCAAATAATTCTTTCACTCAAGAAATATACAAAGTAATCTAGTAAAAGTGAACAAACACATAAAGTAAAACAAAATATACGTTTTACAAGCACTTGTGAGTATGTTATAATGTCCTAAAGTAGTCAAAATTAGATTACCTGAAATGACTCTGAATGGCAGCCAACTTCTTTTCCCTCTTAGATTAATGCAAGTGAATACACTTGTGGTATCACAATACATCAACTATATCTAAACAAGAATAAAATAGATTTTTTAGATGTGCTAGGGTAACTTTTTGGTCTGATATGTCTAAAAAAATATGAGTATCGGGAAGAGATATTACATCAAAACATAAGGCACAAAGACAAGAAAAATTTAAATTTCACAAGTAAACTCCTATAAATTTCAAATATGCCTGCAAATGCAAACAAAATTTGAGTTTTATCAGCAAATGAGTTATGAGTAATTCTACATAGAATATGTCTGTTCACTAAATCAAATTAAAAACATATTTAAACAAGCAAATATGAATTAGATAGTTGATAATGACAACTTAAAAAAGTGACTAGTGAAACCGTTTATCACATTTAAAAAATCTCAAAATTAAGAACTATTGGCATATGAATTTGCCATACAATTCAAAAATTAGTTCACTAATTTTTTTAAGTAAAAAAAGCAGTCCACTAAAACAAAATAAAAGACCATATTTTTGTGATAAGAGATGACAAATGATCAATAATTTATCTAAGAAGTGGTGTTTTGCAATGAATTCGATTTTCTTTCAGTGAGACAAAAAGACAATGATCTGTTGAATTTTATTTAGTCACACACAACGCTCTTTCAGTCGTACAGGAGCCAAACATAATTTAGTGTCGGTTAGAATAAGAAATTGAAGGGCATTTTAGACTTGAATAACAATTTTCAATTCATATGTGATTATTTTGTTTAATTCAACCAAAGTGAAAAATAAACTTTAAAAATAGACCACTTTGTAATTTAGGTCTCCTAACTTTATTTAAGTATAGTTTTCCCTATTATCTTTATCTTGTTATTAGTGCCATTAGTAAAACTTATTTTACTTAGATACGATTACTGCAATTGTCAAAGTGACATTGGTTATTAGCTAGGAAGCGCAGACGCGTGAACGACACGGACACAGTGATACAAAAAATTCTAAAAAAATAAGACACGAATACGGAGAGGATACAACTATAAAATAATAATATAATATATTAATATATATTAATTATTCAATTCATCAACAAGCAATTAATAACCAAACAAACTTATAAACAAAAATAGACAAATAGATTAAAGAATCAGACTTAGTCCTCTACATATATTTAGCTTAGATTTTTAATCATAACTTAGTTGTATATAATTTCCTTTCAAAATACTTGAATATACGTTACGAAGTATCCGACACATATTCGAGGAGTGTCCGAAAAGTGTCCTAAAAAGAAAAATATCAACACGTGTCCGAGGAGTGACCAAGTGTCCGACACGGTGTCCGAGTGTTTGACACGGATACAACACATTCGGTGAAGTGTCTGTGCTTTTTAGTTATTAAAAAAATAAGTTTCTAGGTTATTTGCTTTCTAAGTTTGGACTCATTCTAGGTTATTTGTTTTCTAAGTTTAGATTCAATTCCAATTTCTTTTTTATATTTCTTAAATTCTAATTCAATAATGTTTTGTCTCATATTCTTTCTTTTTTTCTTGGACTCTTTCCATTTGCTTCTTTACCTTTCATAGAAGTCATCCTTTATTGATTACCTTTCTTACGTTTTAAGTTAATTGTGTAGCTACAAAACAGAACCTAAAGTGTCCCTATATTATACAAATTTTAATACCTTAATTGCCCTTCTAAATCAGGACTCAATTCAAATTCCTTAAAATTCTAATTCAATCATGTTTTATCTCATATTCTCTTCTATTACTTAAGTATTGACTTTAGAGAAGGGGGGGTGGGGGGATAGAGTCTCAGGCAAACAATGAATATTTTTCGATTGACTAATTGTAAACTTGTCAAAAGAAAAATTACTTCTATCTATGCAATAAGTATTCAATATTTAATATAATAATTTAAAGCACAATATAACAAGATAGAGATAAAGAGATCAAACACAATTGATACGATAATTTTTGGGAGGTTCAGAATTTCTACTCCACGGCTTAAGACCCCTCTTGAGACTTCCCGTATCCAATATGGCTACTCCTTATAGGTGGAGTGCAAAACCTTTTTGCTTAAGAGAAACTCTTTCTCTTAATCTTCTTTGGGTCACACCAACCCTTGTAAAGGAATAACCTCTTTTAGGCTCTCTTTGGATCATACTGATCCTCTTGAATGGAAGAGTTTTATACAAGAATCTCTAAAAGATAGATTTACAATATGAAGCTCTCAATAAGTATTTCTCTCTCAATAGATAGATACACAAGTGTAAGCTCACAGACTAGAGTAAATGAATCACAAGTTGTAAAGCTCAAGTCTTTGAATGAAAAATAGAGTCAGTGAGATTGAATGCACAAATGATTTCACAAGAATGATTTTTTCAAGTTCAGTATCTTTATGATTCGTAAATCTTCTTGTTATATAGAGAGGAAATCAAAGAAGGCCGTTTTGAAGTAGTTGGGCAAGTGGTTTAGAACATTAAATACAGAAACTAGCCGTTGATTCTCTGAACCACCAAGTTTCGGTCAACTGAACCAAATGTTTCGGTCGACTGAAGCTGAGCTTCCACTACAAGAAAATAGGTTTTTTCCCACGGACCATTTTCCACAGTTTCAATTTCGTAGTAAATAGTAAAGTATTTGCTACGAAAAATAAAATTCGTGGAAAAAAGCCCTTCGTATTTACCACGAAAAAAATTTCGTAGTAAATACCCTTTTTCGACGAAATTAATGTCGTGGTAAATAAGGTATTTACTACGAAAAATTAAATCCGTAGTAAAATACCTATTACTACGATTTCAATTTCGTAGTAAATAGTAAGGTATTTGCTACGAAAAATAAAATCCGTGAAAAAAGCCCTTCGTATTTACCACGAAAAAAATTTCGTAGTAAATACTAGGGTATTTATTACGGAAACTTGATTTCGTAGTAAATACCCTTTTTCGACGAAATTAATGTCGTGGTAAATAAGGTATTTACTACGAAAAATTAAATCCGTAGTAAAATAGCTATTGCTACGAAACACTGAATCCGTAATAAATACTCTAATTTTTTTCTATTTATATATATGGGATTATATATATGGAGATATGTATATGTGTGTGTGTATATATATATATATATATATATATAGTGTGCTTATATGTAATTATACATTAAATGAGGTGCCCACATGTAATTATATTTATGTGGAGGGGTGTATATGTGTGTGTATATATATATATATGTTGTATTATATATATATACATATATGTATGTATGTGTTATATTATATATATATGAGTGGATGAGAGTTGTTTAGAAATGAGTGGTGTACAGTAAAAAGATATTAGATTCAAAATTTAAAAGAGACCATGTGATGGTCCGCTGAAGAAGAGAAAAGAAAAAAGAAAGAGAAGAAGAGAAGGAAGAGAAAAAGGAAGAAAGAAAAGAGGAGAAGAAAATGGAGAGTGAAGCCGAGAGAGAGAGAAAGTTAGAGAGGGAGGAGCACGACGGTGGCTGCTTCTCGGGCGGAGACTCAGCTGGGTTCCTCCACGGCGGGTTGATGCTCCACGGCTGTGGTGGTTTTTCGGCGGTGGAGCTTGAAGGTCAGTTATGGTTGAAAAATTTCCCAAATTGTTTGCTGAGTACCCAAAATTTACTAGCCTTTGTCATTATTTTAAATAATATTAACTAATTGCATGTCATGAACTATCTGCAAGTATATGTGAATAATTTCCCCATTTTAGTCACTAGAATTATTCGACAGGTATCTAATAGACAACAATTGTTTCTTTCTTTTCAGACAGATCATTCTTCCCATTCTCAAAATAATTCTTTAAATTTGGTTTCATATGCAAACTTAGTTTCATATGCCCACATTTTATTAACTAACTAGTAAAATTTAATTATTCATGGTTTCAGAAAGCCAAATTCCAAATTAACTGTTATGTTCTAAGGTTTAGATAATGCATTTTTACGTTTTGTCAGGATTAAATACTTTATGTTGGTCATGTACTTAGGCTGTTTTACCTTGTTCTAAAATTCCCATGGTACTTATGTAACCTGTTATTAGCATCTGTGTTGGCAATATGGGGAATTGCAGGGATGGCGGGGTGGGTGTGTGTTGGCAGAAGACTTGTTTATCTTTCCAACCACAAGTCTAGATCTTAAGAAACTAAAATTTGGAAGTTGGCATACTAGCATATTGTATACTTTATCTACATTTAGAACTGAATTTTATTTTTCTTGGTTACTCTTTTGACCTGTGCATGATTTATCAAGTTGCTGGCCCCTAATAGTTTGGGCAAGGTTTTGTTTTGTTGAATTAATTGAGTTGTATATGATGATATTTCCCATGCTGAAAGTGAAAGCAACTTCTTCAGGAATAACTTATTGAATCCATTCTTTATTTTAATAGTGTCTTTCTATAAGGAACTTGGTCACTTATTTTCTCTAGATGAGCTGAGAGACGTCAGAGACTCATAAAGGAGCTCATACTTCCACTTCCACTTCCACTTCCAAAGAATTGAGTAGTTCAAGCTTGAAAGTTGCTCTTCACACCCTCAGACATATATGCTTGTGGTGCACTGTGACAACCTTTGAATGTAGGACTGCAATATTTTGGTAGGAAATAGATTAAAGATCCTTTCATTAAATTATGTAATATTAAATAATGACTAATACTGTTTATTATAATAATTTCTAGTGGCTTAATTGAGGCAATTCAATAATCCATTTATTATTATTATCATTGTTTTTTTGTTGTAATTTTTGTCATTCAATAATGCCATATTCTACATGTCATAGTACTTGTGGGTTGTTCTGTCTTTATAATGAAATTCAAAACGAACTTTTGTCCAATAAGAAAATGAAGATACACAATTTTATATATATATATATATACACACACACACACACACATATATATATATAACAGGAAATGTTATTTAATTTTCTTGTACACCACTCATTTCCAAACCACTATATATATATATATATATATATATATATATATATATATATTATAGTATTATAATGAACTTTCTTGATATTAGTGGAATTTGTAAAAAGAAAAAGAAAAGAATATAAAATAGTGATTATATAAATTTGTATAATCACTGTTTTATATATATATTTTTTAAATAATTATAATTTGCTACGATTTTTTTCCGTAGTAATTACTAATTTTCAACGATTTAATTCGTAGTAATTACTAATTTGCGACGAAAGGAATTTCGTAACAAATACATTTATTTCCAACGGAATACTATTTCGTGGGAAATAATAAGAATTAGCGACGGAATATTATCGTAGCAAATAATTATATTACCTACAAAATTTTACCGTAGTAAATAATAAGTATTGCCGACGAAATTGTACCGTAGCAAATGGTAAGTATTTTTGACGGAATACTATTTCGTGGGAAATAATAAGAATTAGCGACAAAATATTATCGTAGCAAATACTTATATTACCTACGAAATTTTACCGTAGTAAATAATAAGTATTGCGACGAAATATTTTCGTCGCTATTAGCCTATAACTTGCGACGAAACATGATTTCGTCGAAATTTACAATTAAAGACGCCCCATATTGCAACGGTTGGTGCTACGAAAATATTTCATGGCAAAAACTCTTTTGCCACGAAATATTGACTTTTTGCCACGAAATATTCCGTGGAAAAAAATCAAATTTCTTGTAGTGTTCGGTCGACTGAAACTCTCCTGTTTTGTAAAGCCTACTAGAATTCATTTTCAATTTCTATCAGTCAACTGATAAAGTTATTCGGTCGTCCGATAACCTTGTTTCGGTCGACTGAAGCTGAGTTTCGGTCGACTGAAACTCTCCTGTTTTGTAAAGCCCATTAGAATTTAATTCCAGGTTTGTTCAGTCGGCTGATGGAACTCATCAGTCGATCGAAACTATATATGTATGCCAAATAGCTCTTTTTAAAATAGGTTTTTGAATGGACATACATATAAAATGGTCAATGATAAAATATGAGTGATAATTAAGACCTATAGATGATCAAGAATGAGTTTGAAAAGATTTTTAGTGTATGATCATTGAAAGAATTGAGCTTTATTTGAATTCAAATAATCTTTAACATTATTTTCTAAATGCTCACCATCCTATCTACCCCTTCTTTAATATGGATTGACCGGTTGAGTTCTTGAAGATAATGCTCACTTGTTTGAGATGTTTTTGAGCATGGAAGTCTTTGAAACTTTAAACGTTTCCTTTTTGATGTATCTTCACGATATGTTCACTTAATTTTGTATGACACTTCTTTGAGCTTGAAAGTGATGGATTCCTTGAATTTTGTCTTTACGCATGATCACTAGCATAACTACTTAAATGTAGACATTAGTAATAAAGACATCATAAATGGTTTGTAATCATCAAAATTACAGGATTGCCCTTAGGTCAAAACCTTCAGGTCAACATTTTCCTTTTTCTAGACTCTTTCCGATTGCTTTCCTACCTTTCATAAAAGTCCAATTCATTCACATCCTCTCTTGTTTACCTTTCTTATGTTTTAGGTTAGTCGTGTAAGTTACAAAACAATGTGTAATTTATTTTACATGTGTCTTATCTATAAAACAATAAAAATTAAATATTAGAAACATGCGATCAATTTGTGAACAAATAAAATAGAAAGGAAGGGAAAATAAATAAAAAGCAAAGGAAGAAAGACATCCTATCAATTTTTTATTTTTGTTGTTGAAATTTTGCTACAAAGGCTCCTTAGCTAAATTATAACAATTATAATTGGAAAAGGATTCGAGAGAGTCACATTTTTCTCTTTTTATTTCTTAATTTCTAAAATTTCCCTTTTAAAATCAAAATGCTTTTCTTGGTTTCCTTAAAGGATTATACATCATAATTTTTATTTAAGTAAAACTAAACTTTCCTTTTATTTTAAATTCAATTATTTTTTTTCCAAGATAGATTTTATTCATTGATATAGTGTTTGCTTCCAACTCAAATACTTTTTAAGTTAATCACATAACTTTTATTATCCTAATCACTACATTTGATCGATACTCTCTAAATCATTATATTAAATCCTAAACTTTTTTACTTCTAAAATAAATATTGATTATAAGAAACAATATTTTCAAACCAACTCAAAAAATATATTTTGAAGAATAAAGTTGAACAAAAAAAATTACATTACCATGGACATTAGGGTTGAATGATTCATAGATTTTTGAAATTTATTCAATACTGCTTGTCTTAACAATTTCAATGACTTCCTCTAACTCAAAAATTGTATCTTCCATTTTTGCACAGAGAGAGAGCGGAGAGAAGAAGTATTTTGGTGTCAGAAGGGAGAGGGATGATAGAGAAGTTGCACTTTGGCACCAAAAAACCTACATTATTAGTTAAGGTCAATTAGGGTATTAAAAATATAAGAATCAAATATTATATAACATAGAGACACTTTTGTAACCTTATTTTTTTATTAAAAAAAATATGAGTGGAGTGCCAGAAGATATTGATATAGCGCTAATATATGCCTAAAGTTATGATTTCAACGAGCCCATTTTTTGATTTTTAAATCAGTTTTCACTCTAGCGAGCAGTTTTTGGTCTTACCGTTGCTCCAACAAGTTCGCTTTTTGATAGCTTCTTTGTATGTGTTTCTCAATCACTATTGGTAACATCACCTGATTGCTTTCACGACCCGTAGCATCTGTGTGTCAAAGTCGCTGATTTCAATGAGTTCTTTACTGATTTTCAAATCAATTTTGCTCTAACGAGCCACTTTTGGTCTTCCCAGCTCTTTTGCAGCTTCTTTGTATGTGTTCGCAACCATAATTGGTTATATCACCAGATTGCTTTCACGAGCCGCATTTAATATTTTGTCTCCAAACTCAAGTTGGCTTCATATTCAGACTCACCTTGAGTTTGCGAAGGGCTATTAGATTATATATTCTCATACCTTCCTAAACCATCTAGGACTAGGATTTCTTGTCTCCTAAGTTTACTTCACCTCCAAGATTATGTGCCTATAAATAGGTCTTTATGTATCAATTCAATATCAATATTATCAATATCAATTCAATATATATTCTTCCAATATTTCTAACAATATACTTATTAATATTGCTTTGGTAATAAGAGATCTCTTTCCATTTCTAAACACTTTCCATAATACAAAGCAATAAGAAACTCATTTCCCTATTTATATTATATACCCTTCAAAACTACAAGCAAAAAAGGCTTTTGAAAACAAAACCCTTTTAAGGAAAGGTTTTTATTTATTTTACAAAGAGGAGTGGTACCTTCCACAGTCACTTTATTCATTGGTGGAAACCGATCAGAGTAATTAATGCTTTTTTTTTTTGTAATAAATGTCATACTTTTTCATCCAATAATATGTCATTATAGTTTTAAGATATTTATACTAGTTCCATCAACAAATAAATAAAATTGTAGTGGCCATAAAGTGGTTCTTCAATTCTAAAAGAAAAATATATTATTTAACTAAATTAAGAACCAAATTCATAAAGTATTTTTATATACTAATTAATTACAAATTAAAAAACAATTATATAGGAAATGATTGCAATAAGTATATAGATTAATATAAAAAATTATTATTAAATTTTTTTTTTGGTTTCAATAGCTTTATTTGTTTGTTGATGGTACTAGTGTAAATATCTTAAAACTAGAAGGACATTTTTTTTGATGAAAAAATAGGACATTTATTACACAAAAACATTAATTACTCTGATTGATTTTCATCAATGAATAGAGCGACTGTGGAAGGACAATCCGTTAAACGACAGTCCCTAGCACTCCTCTTTTATAAATAACTCAGCACAATTTGATTTCACGATAACACAAGATATGTTTGGTTGACAGTTTTTTAAAACCATTTTATTGAAAAATTAGTTAAAAAAGAGTTATGTTTAAAGGACTATCTTTTATGGTTATTTAAAACCAGGTTTTCAACCAAAAAAGTTTTAAATTTCTTTCTGATCTCTCATTTCGAAAAGATACTACTAGACTGTACCCCTTCATAAGTTTGTTGTATAAGATAGCATAGAGTGCTAGGGCAGTCGCTCAAGCGAGTGTCTTTGCACAATCAATTACAAAAATTAAATGATTTTCTGTAATAAATGTCATACTTTTTCATCAATCAGTATACTCTTCTAGCTCTAAAGTATTTACATTGGTGCCATCAACAAATAAATAAAACAATTTATAAAAGAAAAATATGTTCTTTAATTCAATTAACCATAATTAAAAAATTTTATATATTATATAGGAAATGATTATAATAAGTATATAGATTATTAAAAATATTTAAAAACAGGAAAATATAAAAAAAATATTAATAAAAATATTTTAACACTTTAAAAATATGTTCTTTAATTCAATTAACCATAATTACAAAATTTTAAAAATTATATAGGAAATGATTATAATAAGTATATAGATTATTAAAAATATTTAAAAGTAGGACAATATAAAAAAATATTAATAAAAATATTTTAATACTTTATGTTTATAATTTTATTTGTTTGTTGATGATACTAGTGTAAATACTTTAAAACTAGAAGAGTATATTGATTGATAAAAAAGTAGGACATTTATTATAGGAAAACATTTAATTTTTGGAATTGATTTTCACCAATCTGCGGGCAGTCCCTTAAGCGACTGTCCCTAGCACTCCTCAACATATCAAATTTACTTTTTCAAAACTCTTTTTTTTTTTTTTTTTTTTTTAAAGACAATGCTTGATCTTGCCGTAGCAGAATCAAGTTTGCCTTACTAGCTGAGTTGGCTCAATAAAATTTAGACACTAGTCTAAAAGTTGAAAGAATTTAAAGATGGATAATACCTATCTTTTTAGGGGTTAATCCGAATCAAAATTTCTTTTCTTTATACTCTCTCTCCCGTCACCCTCCATAGTTCTTTCTTCCTTGCCTCCCCATTCCAAACCCTAATCTTTTCCAACTATCACAACACGTATACACGATACAAACATCACAATTACATACGTATATATTTGATTTCTTTCATTGTCTGCAAACGAATAAGCCAGTTGAATTCTCTAGAAAAAATACTGTAATTAAATTCTCCAAAAAAAAAAGCCAATTGACAATAAATAGCAACATCAACGACATGACAGAGGATAATTGCTCTCAATTTTGATATGTTGAATCGATGGCCTCAATCGAGTCTTCAACAACAAAGCACAGGTATCCAAAAGCTCTAATTTTTGACCCTTCTGCTCTTCAAATTCGATACCTTTTCTATCAACACTTGCCATCTTCAGAAGTTTCGCTTTTGCAATACTTAAAGAATTTGGGTCCAACCACCTCTAGATGAGTCACTAATTCCTCTCACTCCTGCCTTTGGGTCAATAACCGGAGACCTAATCTCCGACAAGATCACCGCCAATCGGATCGTGGATATACTGCCTTTTTAGAAAGAGATGGAGGCTTTTGAATCGGCGATCTTCGAGGTCTCCTCGTCAGGAAACTCAAGACTGAATCACTCGACCAACTATGAGGAAGTCCAACAATTTTCCGGTTAGGAAGTAGAACAGACGATGAAGATGATGGAGATTAGGGCTTTGGTAAGGAGTTTGGGTAACAAGAATGGGTATGGAGGTTAAAGAATGGAGAGAGAATATCACGGGCTTCTAACCTTGAAACTCTGTTCTGAAAATGGGTTTCATCTATTTTTTAGTTTTTCATATTACATAAATTTATATAATTTGGGACATGTGTTAGCTTTTTATTGTTCCACGTCAGCTACCAGGACAAGCTTCATTCTCTTAGAACAGAACTCAAGTATTATCCTTTTTTAAATCAAGAACTACGGTCGAGTTGTAAATCATCCACTTCTCAAAATGTAAGGTGAGTTTTAGTTCTCTCACGGAAAAATAGGCGTGAGAGGAAGGGGGCCTTTTATAAAGAGAATCATAAATTCTTCCATTCCCTCATTTTATTTAAATCAATAATTTTTTATTATGGTACTCTACTATCATATACAAATGTGTGTAATGATATCACATCAACAAGCAGAAGTGATATCACCACCTAATTATATCTGATCATATAAGTATATATGCATGTCTCAATTATTTCATCCAACTTTTCAGTTGGTTTTTTTTATAAAAAAAAAAGTGCTGGAATCCATTGAACAATTTAAACACTCACATTACCACTGGTCATTAGCCTAACTGAGTAACTGGTATAACTTCTTGTTCCTCTCTCTAGGGATCGAAATTTTGTTCACCCCTAATGGGACATGTATGAGAATCCTTTTTGCTCCGCAAGATCAGGTATAGAAAAAAAAAAAATCATAACCTGCCATGGGTATGGGACGAGTTCAAAATTTGATAAAAATCCGTCCCGTCCCGTTTATATACAGGTATATATATACCCTATCTCCATATATATATATACTCTATCTTATTCTAACCTTGCCGACTTACATTGAAATCTCCATTTCTACTACCATCATGATTCTCCTTCACACCCTCTTCTTCATAAATCCATTTCATATGATCCTCATTTCCAAACTGGTAACAGATACATGCTTTTATGTATAATTTTTATTTGAGGTTATATCTGTGTCAAATATGTTCTTTTGTGGTTTTGATAACTATATTTGGTTTTATGCTATTTTTTTTCAAATTATCTTTTGATCAGTAAAGAAAAAAATCTCATGAATTTTACTTTGAGAATCAAGGTCCGCCACAGGTTCAGTACGGGTATGGGAGGAGTTTTAATTAAATGGGACAGGTATGGATTTATGTAAACCCACCCCATGCCTGCCTGCCCTCATCGCTGCTCTCCTCCCTTAAAAAGAAAGTTCAAGAGATATGAGAAGTTCAAGCCATGCAATAGGCATTTGTGACTGAAAAAAAGGGGCATTAGTAACGGTTTAAATTGTTGTGATGGCATTTCATTTCGTCACCATGTAAATATCTATTACGGTACACAAAATTCCGGTGTCACGCCCATTTTACCAAACAGAGTTATTTCAAAACACTTTTAAAACAACCTTAAATCCTATACATCAAAATGGTGGTTTATTATTTATGTTTGTTAAAAAAAATATCTAAATTGTTGATTATATTATTTTAATTAAAAAATAAAGCTAAAAGTGAGAAAATGAAAAAATATATATATAAAAGACTATTGTTTGATATAACAATAAAAATATTAGAATTATTAAGTGTAGACATAATTGAAGAGTATCAAGGGGGAAAAAAAATATTGGATACAATATGAATAATTATTATTTTACTTGATTATAAAAAATAGTTACTTAGAAGTACCAGTGCTAAAAAAAACTTATCTGAGAAGAAAAGAGCAAAGAAGTCCAAATCATCTCCTTGTGAAAGAAACGAGAATGATGTTTTTTACTCATATCAAGTGTTGAAAGAGAAATAAAAACCAAAAAATAAAAAAAAAGTAGTAGTAGAAGAAGGAGCATGCACTCCAAGTCCCTCTTCTCACCCCATGCAAATTATAAAACTTTCAACTTTTTCATAGTTATATATATTTTGATCTTATTGGGTCCTTTTGGGTTATGGGTTATTCTAGGTTTACAGTATAATTTGTCATGTATGGATATATACGTAACTCAATATTGTTGGTTTCTATTTTATGTCTATTTCTTGCTTATTGTTGCTATATAGATTTGTTGGAGCATGATCCTAACTTTTTATGAAGTATATTGTGTTGAATTTTTTTAAAACAATTTAAGGTTAACAAACATGTTTTGTTCGAGCATGATCCTAACTTTTGATGAAGTATATTGTGCCGAATTTTTTAAAAACAATTTAAGCTTAACAAACATGTTTTTCTATTTATAGTTTTTAAAATAAGTCAAAAAAAATTTCGTTATCAAACAATAGTCATGTTCATGGGTAAACAAAATCATAACATAAACACTACTTATATAAACTCTTGAACAATAAACACTAAATATAAATAGTTACCAAACCGGCACTTAGTTAGAAAATTTAGTTATTTGTGACCGATAGTAAAAGTTGTTACAATTAATTAATTATTTGTGACAAATGAATAGCAATTGTTACAAATAATTAGTGATTTGTGACTAATGATAGTTAATGTTACAAATAATTAAACAATTGTTACTAGGGGTGTGCAAAAAATTTGTGCGGAATCCGATCCAATCCGATAACTAACAAATTGGTGGTGGATTGAAAAATAAAAATTTGTTAGGAACGAATCGAATCACGGATCGAAAGGACAGAAATTGGATCCAATCTGTTAAACATTTTTTATATTTAAATTATTATATACATTAACTTTAATAACCTAAACCTAAAAACACTCCTTTACTTTAATTAGTATTCTAAATATATGTTGGTAATTAAACATCAAAGCTTGTAAACCAAGAGTGTTCCATCTTAATGAGTAGTGTTTTGTGTAGTTTAATTAGTATTCTAATTTATGTTGGGTGAGTCAACAAATAGTCTAATTCAAAATTTATAATATTAGTGTTACCGGAAAATTGTTGGTTTGAATTTGGAGACTAGTTGACCATGTTCATTATAGAGAATGAGAAATACCAGAATGTTCATTCATTCGTGCTTGCATTATATCACTCCCATCAATACCATAATTTGAAATTTGCAAGTGCTAGTCATTCTAAATTTGATATTAGGCCACTAATCATGGTTAAGAAATAAAAAAATTAGACTAGAAGCCCAATCCGTGACTCTCACGAATCGGGTTGGACTGAGATTTCAAAAATCCATAAACCACATATTGGATTAGGTTTACGCCAAATCTCATCCTATCCGTGATCACCCCTAATTGTTACCGGTCTTATAAACCGTAACAAAACATCATTTTGTGACAGTTTTTTCTTCCCATCACAAATATATGTCATAAATACTCGTATTTGTCGTAGTGGAGACAGTTTAAAGTGTAATTTAACATCAACAATAATATTCAGATTATATAGAGTTCCCCCATCATTTGGGGGAAAAAAATACCAGGAAACAATATAAAGTAATTAATACCACAAAAAAATCTTGCATATAAAGTGCAAATGAAATAATATCCTATGATAATAAACAATTGTACAATGATGAGCTTCTGGACACCATATATCTGGATATAATCAAGAAATTTAACTTCGAAAGTATGAGATTGTCACAGGGATATTCACTGTGGGTGAACAGGCACAAAGCCAAGGACCTGCAAAATATGAAGGCAGACATAAGGTTGAATAATCCAAAAGTTCTTAGTTTTGTTTTTAGTTTATAAAGAAAAAATGTATATGGCATTACACATGAGAATATTCAGTTCAGTTGAAGATGCTGCAATCCACCAATACACAAGTGGCTGAACCGAAACTTTTAATCTTACAGAGAGAAATATAAAATCAACCGATGTCCGCATCAATTATTTACAAACATGTACTCACAGCGACCTGCCTCCTTAATTTTCTCCACTCACTTCACTCCTTACAAATGAGTATTTGTTGCGCATTACTTCACCCTCTCATTCATAATTACATCCTTTATTCTATCTTGCCATTCATCTGTCTTAACTCTGCATTCAATTTATAGGGCTGTTGTTTCTGGATTGTTCATAATTGAGTACTATAAACATGGTCCATGGCTGCATATATCGACAGTCTCACAGGAAAATAATAACTTGATGATGACTGAGAGGTTAATGAGAAAAATGAGCTCTATATTCATGCCTTGAACCATGGCTCGTTAGTCATTCATACTTAATGATTTTAAAGGAAGAATGCTTGGTTTTCCTTTAAGAGATAGAAGTCAATTTATTTGATGGTGATCTGTGATTAAGTTTCAATGGACATTGTTTGTTAGGTTTCCGAGAGAAGAGTTGCAAAGAAAAATTACTAGGTAGAATCAAACTTTCAACATGGAATATGTGTATACACACACACATGTTTATGGGTTGAAGAAGAAAGAAGGTTCATTATATGAATTTCATATAGCATTCTCACAGCAATAAAAAGATTGAAAACAAAAGAAAGCAGCAGCAAGTCAACTTGATCTCAATCAATCCCACATCACTCAAAAAAGAAAAAAAAGCATTGGAATCCAGAGCGGGCTATTGAAGCAACAAACTCAAAATAATCAATACACATCACACCCAACAAGTAGAAGTTTATTGCAATAATCATTCAGTATGAAATATATCAGCCAATGTCCGCAAGGTAGTTGACTCTTTTGAATTGTTGAAATTAGAATTTTAAAGGCCCTGACAATCCAGAACCTCGCATCTTCATATCTTTTTCTTCTTAACCAATTATTATTATTAATTTTTTTTTTCTGAATTCTTCACCAAATCAGTCAATTTGTAGTAATCCACATGCTACCACTCTTCCCTATTTAATTTCATGATGACAAAAATGATGTTGAATGTCAAAAAGGGAAAAAAGGTGATTGATGCAGGAGGATTGAAAGAAAAGGAGATAGAGGGGAAGAAGAAGAGAGAAAGAGAAGAACAGGAGGCGAAGAGAAATCTCAATAAGCGTATTCAATAATAATCATCAAAAAGTACCGTCACAATGTATTAGCTATCCCTATTTATAGGCAGAACAATAACCCTAAAAGGAAAATAAAAGTCCTAAATAAATAAGGAAAATACATATAAAATAAAATAAATCAAAATCATCCTCTACGTCTACGCCTATAGTAAGTGCGTAGACCATCCGGCTTAGGATCTCCATCAATTCTCCCCGGCTGAGAAGAACTCTCCTCTGGAGAGTAAAGCTCGTGATATTGCTCCAAAAGGTCTGGGTCAATACGGCGAAACTCCTCCTCTGTGATCCAGGTATCATCTGTATTCGAACGATCTCTCCAACGAACAAGGTATCGCTGACAACCACCCTAACGAGAAGCAATAATCTGATGGTCAAGTACGTCTGCAATCTGATCTGTACTCCGTGGCGGAATCGGTGGAAGAACTGGTAATGGTGTTGATGAAGATGCATCTCCACCTATGGGGGTACCTGTCGGAAATGCAAGAGGCTCAAAGGTGCCTTGGTAAGGAAACAAGTCCTCTATATTGAAAATTGGACTAATACCCATATCAGATGGTAAGTCAAGTAAATAAGCATTAGGTCCCAACTTACGTATGATACGAAATGGGCCAGAAGCACGAGCATGCAATTTCTTGAAAGAGTTTTTAGGATAACGCTCTGGGCGTACACGAACCATAACATAATCTCTTTCATTGAATTCCTGATTCCTACGATGAGCATTAGTAGCAATTTTATAATTTTCATTACTTAAAGCAATTTTCCGTTTTATATCGGCATGAACATCACGAATGTGCTGGGCGAAGGAATCAACAGACTCAGAAGGACGGGATTTAGGTGGCAATGGAATAAGGTCAACAGGCTGGCGAGGAGAAAATCCATACACAATCTCAAATGGACTCTTACCGGTAGTCCTATTGACAGAGCTATTATATGCAAACTCAGCTGTTGGTAACAAGGAATCCCATATGCCCGGGCGTTCTCCAACTAGACACCTAAGCAAATCTCCTAGGCTTCTATTAATGACCTCGGTCTGACCATCAGTTTGGGGGTGAAAAGTAGAGGAGAATTTCAGATTAGTCCCTAAAAGTTTCCAAAGTGTCTTCCAAAAATAACTCACAAATTTCACATCCCTATCAGACACAATGGAAGTGGGTAATCCATGAAGCCTAACAATTTCCTTAAAAAACAACTTAGCCACATGCGAGGCATCTGCTGTCTTGCTACAAGGAATAAAGTGTGTCATCTTGGAAAACCTATCTACAACCACTAAAACAGAATCATGTCCTCTAACGGTTTTGGGCAATCCTAGGACAAAATCCATGCTAAGATCTTTCCATGGCGTATGTGGGACAGGCAAAGGTGTATAAAGTCCAGTGTTCCTCTTCCTAACTTTAGCTAATTGACATGTACGACACTGGGAAACGATCCTAGCAACATCACCCTTTAAAGACGGCCAATGAAATCTGTCCTCTACTAGGCAAATTGTCTTATCTCTACCAAAATGGCCAGCAATCCCTCCAGCATGTAACTCCCAGACTAAAAAGTCTCTAATCGATGTACGAGGAATGCATAGTCTAAAGCCTCGGAATAAATAACCGTCTCTAATCACAAAGTCAATATAGTCTCTACGGTTACCATTCTGAACCTCTTGAAATATTACACCAAAATCAGGACAGGTGGAATATTCATCCTTCATCCTTTCAAAGCCTATAACACTGACACTCATAGCTTGAAGAACAACTATAACCCGACTGAGAGCATCAGCTGGCTTATTTTCTGACCCCTTTCGGTGATTAAGCACAAAAGTGTACTCTTGCAGAAAAGCAACCCATTTTGTATGTTTGGCACTCAATTTCCTTTGAGTTTAAAGGTACCTCAAGGCTTGGTGATCAGAGTATAAAACAAACTCTTGAGGCAACAGATAATATCGCCAATAACGGAGTGCTTGTACAACAGCGTAAAGTTCTTTCTCATAGGTAGAGTACTTTTGCTTAGCTTCATTAAGCTTCTCGCTGAAGTACGCAATGGGTTGACCCTCTTGACTTAAGACACCCCCTATTCCAACTCCAGATGCATCACAAGCAACCTCAAAAACTTTGGAGAATTCAGGATGTCGCAGAACTGGGGCCTCAGTCATTTTCTGCTTGATTTCACTAAAGGCTCGTGCTGCAGATGCAGGCCCTTTAAACTCCCCTTTTTTCAAACAGTCTGTGATAGGAGCCATAATGGAGCTGAATCCCTTGATAAAGCGCCTATAAAAAGTAGCCAAACCATGGAAACTACGAACTTCTGAAATAGTTTTAGGTTCAGGCCACTCTTTAATTGCTCTTACCTTTTCAGGGTCTGCAGAAATGCCTCGCGCAGAGACAATAAATCCTAGGAAGATCACCTCAGTCTTCATGAAAGAACATTTCTTAAGGTTAACATATAGTTTTTCAACTCGAAGAACCTCAAGAACTTGTCGAAGGTGACTTAGGTGTTCTCCTTTAGACCGGCTATAGATTAAAACATCATCAAAATAAACCACCAAAAACTTCCCTATGAAAGGACGTAAGACTTGAGTCATGACCCTCATAAATGTACTTGGTGCATTTGACAACCCAAAGGGCATGACTAGCCACTCAAAAAGTCCATCTTGTGTTTTAAAGGCGGTTTTCCATTCATCACCCGGTCTAATTCGGATTTGGTGATAACCACTGCGCAGGTCAATCTTGGAGAACCATTGAGAACCAGCCATTTCATCTAACATGTCATCAAGACGAGGTATAGGAAACCTGTACTTGATTGTAATTTTGTTAATGGCACGACTATCAACACACATCCTCCAAGAACCATCTTTCTTAGGAGTCAAAAGAGCGGGCACAGCACACGGACTAAGGCTATCTCTAATAAAGCCTTTCTGCAAAAGTCCATCAACTTGTCGTTGCAATTCGACACGCTCTTTAGGGTTCATTCTATAGTGAGGTAGATTAGGTAACTGGGACCCTGGGACTAAATCAATTGCATGTTCAATATTCCTCATGGGAGGTAATTCATCAGGCAATTCCTCCGGTGCCACATCTTGGAACTCTTGCAACAGTTTAGTGACTTCCACAGGAGGGGAATCTACCTCTTCATTAGAAGGTTCCTGAGACACTTCCTTAGAAACAAGTGCTAGTATAATGCCTGATTCTTTTCCTTCTTTTTCAAACTCCTTTCTGGTTAAAAGGTGGAGGTGTTTCTTCTCATTGGATTGAGATGGTGACCTATGTTTGGACTTACTACCTCTCTCAATTGGCCTTGTGGGTGTAAGCATGATAGTTCGGCCTTTATATTTGAACACATAGGTATTATCTCTACCATGATTAGTAACATCCAAATCATAAAGCCAGGGGCGACCAAGAAGTATATGGGCTACATCCATGGGTAGGACATCGCACCAAATCTTATCCGAGTATTCGCCCATTTGGATAGGAACCAAACACCTCTTTGAAACTGACAAGGAAGTTTTATCTACCCATGCTACCCTATAAGGCTGTGGGTGTGGTTCAGGTTGAAGCTTCATCCTAGCAACACCTGATTTTGAGACTACATTCATTGAACTTCCTCCATCAATGACAATCTTGCAAACCTTATTCCCAAATCTTAGATATGTGTGGAAGATATTGGTGCGTTTCCAATCCTCCTTTCCCGTAGGAGTAGTTAACATGCACCTCACGACACTGATTCGTGTATCATCCATTTCTAAGTCTTCCTCAACTTCCTCATTTTCTATGGGATTTTCTACAGCTTCAACAATATTAAGATCTTCCTCCCCAACAACTTCATTTGACTCAGTGTCTAAGGTCAAGGTACGATGAGGACAACGTGAAGCATAATGACCTTTACTGTGACAATGGAAACATTCTATAGAGGATATATCGGGTCGAGAACTAGATGTATTACCCTTAAAAGTATTAGCTCTCTAGTTGGGGTTGTTGCTACCTCTAGAGGTAGGTGTCCCAGATTGTATAGTCCCACGAGATCTCTCGAAGGAAACTGATTTAGTTTGTTGGGATACACCAGCTTGAGAGGTCATTCGCCTAGGGTTAGGAAGCTTATAATATTTCTCAATCTCTAAAGCCTTTTGATAAGCTTCTTCTAGCGTGTCAGGTGCATGCAAGTTGACTTCTCTCTGAATCTCAGTTTTTAATCTATTGATAAATTTAGCTACTGTGACCCATGCCTCTTCCTTTACATCACACCTCATCATAAGTTCCTCAAAACGAGACAAGTATTCAGTCACACTAGAAGACATCTGTCTCAAATTCATCAATTGGTCTAACAATTGTCTCTTATGATAGGTGGGAAGATATTTCTCTTTCAATTTCTGTTTCATTTCAGCCCACAATGTAATAGGTTCATCACCTAAGTGCTCTAGATTTCTTTGAACTCCTTGCCAATACCTCTTGGCAGAGCCCACTAATTTCATCTTGGCAAATCTCACTCTATGACTATCTGACATATCATACCATTCAAAGTAGTCTTCCATGTCATCTAACCAATCAAGAAATGCATTAGGATCTAACCTACCATCATAACTAGGAGCATCAACTTTAACTTTCTTTGTAATATCTCCCGACCCATCATGATAGTACCTAGCCTCATGGTAATTCCTCTGGGGGAAATGATGATGTTGACGCCTATCTTGGTATCTACCTTGGGGCCTAAAATGTCTCTGATGATCCTCGTGATCATCCCTAGGTTCTAGTTCTAACTCATCTAAGTCCTCAAGGTCTTCCGGTGGAAACATGCGATCTACGACTCGATGGTGAACATGTGGTAGAGGTTTCCTAGCATTTGGAACTCGACTCTCTCTAAAGCTAGGATTCCTTTGCTGAGGGGTTCGAGAAGCCTCGGGCATAGGGAGAAGACCACGACGAGGATTTAAATACTCAATTGGATCATCATGGTGGCTACCATTAAGATTTGTCCTATGTTTTGGAGAACTAATGTATCAACCTTAGGTTCATCAATGGGACGCTTACCTATGGAAGTGGTCAGCTTAGCTACCTCTTCACTTAGTCGGGCCATGGAGTCTGTTAAACCAGTCATGTTTTGTTCTATGTTGTGAACTCGCTCCTCTATTGAAGTTTGGAAGTTATATAGGTCTCCAATGGTCATGGTGAACTACTAGGATGGACTCGACAGGTTAAAGGTTGTGGGAGTATGCCGATATTTGACTTTAAATTAGCTAAATGCAAGGGATTTTTTTTTTTTTTTTAAGAATTAATAGGATTAATTCTAAAATAGTTCTCTCCTAATTAAAGAGCTCCTACTCTTTTTCAGAGTAACTAGAGGATTTCCAATTAAGTTCTACCAATAACACAAGCAGGAAAATTCCCAGGAAAGAATGGAGGGGTCACAACGGTCCCACTTAATACCCAATCTCCTTAGACAGAACCTTCCCAAACATGTGAAATTGGAGGATGCTCAATGGGGTTACCAGAAGTCAACTCCTTCCAAGAGGGTCCTACGAGCTTCATGTACCCTATGGCCAACGTCTAATTAATTTTTAAATTATTTAAACTTGGCTTAGGTAATACAAATGTAAGGAGATGTTTAACCTAGGTGGGCAAGGAATTGGTAATGAAATCCAATCCTTATCTTGTTGGGGTTGTGCCCTTACTAAAGCTTAATGCAAAATGCTAAATTAAAATGCACAAACAGAAAATTAAATTAAGTAATTCAAATTATTAAATGCTACGATGCTCATCAGGAATTTAAACTCAAAGAAATTAATTATGCAAAGTTTGTGCACACAGTATAGGTATTTTTGGGGCCAAAGTGTTAATAACAAAGCAACGGTGGATAAGATAATAACAAAATAGATGTGGATTTTGTGCTAGTAAGAGAAAATATTGGTAAGAAAATTAAAGGTTCAAGTAAAAATTAAAGGTTCAACCTTCAGCTAGGACCATGCAAATTTCTAGACTTAAATCAAATGAAATAAAGTATTAGAACAATTTTCAAATGAAGAAAACTTACCTTAACCGAAGCCCTAAGTAGTTCGCAAGAGAAATATCCAAGGTGGCTGGAAATTGAAATAGATATTCTGTTTTTTTTTTTTTTTTTTTTTTTTTTTTTTGCTGAACTGGTTTACAAAAGAACTGGTTCAGTTCTGGACTGGTTCCAGAACTCGATCAGTATTGAGTCTGTAACCAAACAAGCCAAATCTGGCTTCTTTTATAAAATATGCTTCTTTCGGAAACAAACAGAGGGACTTGAGACTTCTGCAGATTTACACTCTACCACGACAGGAAGCTTTGACAACGGCGACAACCAGTGACTACCCGAGAAAACTCCGGCGATACTTTGAAGAGGCAGACGACAATGTCTAGAGAGAATTCTGGCGACGATGTGGTTCTTCTACTGCCTTCTAGCTTGCGATGAAGGCTGTTGCTTGCACTTGTTTTGAGTGCTCGGACTTGTTTGATGTGGTCTTGATTTTATGTAATTGCAAAGGTTGTGATCAGTGGGTTTTTGGTTTGGTAAAGAGGGATTAGGGTTTGTTTGGAGATGGTGGTAATGGCGGCTAGGGTTTGATTTTGTGTTTGGGTTGAAGATGATGCAGGTTTAGGGATTGGGTGTGAGGAATATGATGTGAGGCGGCTGCTAGGGTTTTTTTAGATGGATAAGCAGGGGCTTTAGGGGCGGCTGCTAGGGTTTTCAAATGGCTGAACAGTAGGTTTAGGTATTGGGTGTGAGGAATATGATGTGAGGCGGCTACTAGGGTTTTTTTCAGATGGATAAACAGGGGCTTTAGGGGCGGCTGCTAGGGTTTTCAGATGGATGAACAGTAGGTTTAGGGATTGGGTGTGAGGAATATGATGTGAGGCGGCTGCTAGGGTTTTTCAGATGGATAAACAGGGGCTTTAGGGGTGGCTGCTAGGGTTTTCAGATGGATGAACAGTAGGTTTAGGGCGGCTGTTAGGGTTTTCAGATGGATGAATGGTAGGTTTACTATTGCTGTGAACAGTAGATGCTAACAGAAGTAGTATGGATCTTCGCTTTGATACCAAAATTGATGCAGGAGGGTTGAAAGAAAAGGAGATAGAGGGGAAGAAGAAGAGAGAAAGAGAAGAACAGGAGGCGAAGAGAAATCTCAATAAGCGTATTCAATAATAATCATCAAAAAGTACCGTCACAATGTATTAGCTATCCCTATTTATAGGCAAAACAATAACCCTAAAAGGAAAATAAAAGTCCTAAATAAATAAGGAAAATACATATAAAATAAAATAAATCAAAATCATCCTCTACGTCTACGCCTATAGTAAGTGCGTAGACCATCCGGCTTAGGATCTCCATCAGTGATGGTATCAAAAAGGGGAAAAGTAAGAACGTAAAATTGTAAGAGAATTTTACTAGTCCATAAAAGCTATAGTAGCTTAAGCATATCCCAATGTTATATACATTCACAAATTGGATTTGCAAACACATTTCATAGATAAAAATATATACTTGTATCTTTTTATTTTAATTTGTGTATCGACTTTTTCCGATATATTAAAAGATAAAAGTGATTCAAGCTGAGAAAGATAAGAACACAAAATAGGTAAATCCTCTCCCAACTCTACCAATTATTAAATTTTTAGCAATGTTGACAATTTTACATTATCTGTTCTTTGATTAGTAGGTGATCCTTTGTTTTTACTTTCCTCTTCATCATTCTGAATACCATCAATTAGTGACACAGAAATAGAATAGTAAACTTAGAAATGCAAGAAAGGTGGTTAAATAGATAGATAAATAAAATTTGTGGAATTTGTACTATAATGAAAACATGAGACTAAATCAACCCAATCCTTGTCAAGAGAATCAGTTGAGTCCTCTCCCAAAATTAGACACCCCCCCGCCCGGTGGCCAAGACCTTATTTATCCTCATTAAGAACTGCCTAAATGACAAACATTATTCTATAAATCAGTATATCTAATACAATTTTAAAAAAGTCAAACATATCAATAAATTTTATATACACCTATACCATCAGTGTCATGCAGATTGCCTTATATTTTACACAGCTAATCCCAAGCCTGGAAAAGGAGGGTGCAATAGGTAGCTTGATGGCCAACATAAAACTTCTATCAGGCACTACGCACAACAGTTATATACCGGGTGTGTGATGAACATGAATCCTAAAATTGTAGTTGAGTTTACATTCCTACTTTTTTCATACCGAGAGAGAGTCAAACGCCAGTGTTCAAGGTGTGCCGATGACATATTGGCAAGTGTACAAGAAGTGTCCATCGTGTGTATGAGATTAAGAAATCTGTAGTATATCCTAGACATGTCCATGTAACAGATGTCTCTAGTAGGACCAAGAAATGTCAACGTTTGACACGGACATACCTCTTTCTTATAAGTGTCCACAATCTCTAGACCATATCATACCAAACCATCACCAACTCTATCTTTTCCCTTTTGATTCGACCAATACTTTTTAACATCTAAAACCCTAAACTGTCCAGAAATTTCATTAACTAATTCTCTATAATTATAGCAACCAATCACTTTTTAAACCAAGCCAAACCCAATCTTCCAATCTAGAAACATTACAATTTTTCTTCTGTCCTTTTAACCCCTAAACCTAGAAGATTTCCATGACTTAGCCCACCATAACCTCACTGTAGGTAACTTTATTGCAAGTTCTCTATAGCTATCCTACAACAAGAAAGAAGTGCAAAGAGAACATATTGAATAGTAACAACCCCAAGGAACCAGTGAAGGACCATACTGGCATTAAAGTATTTCCTAAGAATTAATCAAGCATTGTACTGACAATGGAGTAAGAGCAGGAGAATACCAATATGTTTGGTCCAATCTCATGGACAGAACTGCAGAAATACCATCCAGACACATACAGCTTTGGTCAATTTCACCAATACAAATCCATATATCGTCCAACCCATGGCTGCCAACCATAAGCATCATCTATAATCATCTTAGTGTAATTCTTTCCTGAATATACTATTTTAGTTCCCTTAAAGGCTTAAACACTTTGTTTCATACTTTTAATTAGGAGGTAAATTAGTTCTTAAAAGTGAATTGGAAGAAATTTTAACAGTCTTCTAAAGGTTTTAGCAGAAGGTTTGATACAGCAAAATCAGGTACTTTTCCATTTTTCTCCCGCATCACATCCTATTCAACTAAAGCACTCAACTACAGTTGGCTTATCACAAGAAGCTTGATGACCTCAACAAACACCAGTATCAAGAAGCAAACAGATGGCAAGTAGTTTTGTACAATCACACAAAGGACTGCATCTTTTTTTAATAATAGTACTTGAAACTTCTCCCCTTCCCCCCTCCATCAAATGTTTTGCAGTTGGCATGGAATTATGACTCCATATATTGCAAAAATATCCTTCGTTTCTTCACAAAATATGGGAAGTGAAACATGTACTTTTCATAGTTGTGTTGTGCCTTATTTGGTAATCTTCTGAATAATTAATAGGCAAAACCTTAATGGAATGAAAAGAAATCCTATGTTAATGATATTTAAATATTCAAATCCAATCTTTAATTGGTGGACAGTCCAGCAACGTAAAACCAACAGTGAACCATATCTAGTGAACCTCTGAATAATTAAAAGGCAAAAATCTTAATGATGTAAAAATGAATTCCACTACATTAATGATCCTTTTTTTTCTTCTTTTGGTAGGGTAAATAACAGACACCCATTATTGTCCCACTGGGAACTCAAACCCTCAACCTCCTATTTCAAAGGAAGAGAAGGTACCACTTTGGCCAAGCCCTAGGTTGTTAGATTAATGATCCTTAAATAATAAAAAATATTCAAATCCAATTCTTTATTAGTGGTTATTCCAGCTAGGCAAGCCAACAGTGACATTTTGCACCAATATTACTAGGATCTCAGATCCCAGAGTGTGGAATGCAAAAAATGGTAAGCCACATGAACTATATATAATCTGAAACTTGGTACTCTAGATGTAGGCTTATATAGCCACAGAGTTGACATTGGGTGAGGTAGTTCAAATTGCCATAGTGGTTTTAAATGCAGATAATATATGTTGAGAAACAAGCCCCCAATCACAAACCACGAAATATTACGATGTGATGATAAGAAATTTGCAAGAACACACCAAGAATTATACGTGGTTCGGCTAATCAAATTTACGTCCAAGGAGAGCCCGATTTCACTATATAGATTGTAACAATACAAGTAGAAAGATTGTATCAAGAGTACACTCAACTCTCAACCCTTAACCCTTATACACCCAATCTCACTCAAAAAGAAATCATAAATTCTATACAAGAATTCTCTCTCTAAATGTCCTCTCAATAACAATGAGAGTATTACCTCTACGCAAGAGTTGCCCTCTCAAAACAATGAGAGTGACCTCTCAAATACAATGAGAGTATTGCCTCTTTTCTTCTCACTCGTCTCAACCTATAACATAGGTAACTATTTATAGAGCCCAAAACCCAATTCCTTGGTGGACAAGGATTACAATTCCTTAGAGCCTTAGACTTCCCTAACAAGAACTTCCCTTCCTTAAGACCAAGACATGTCTACTAAGAAATTACCTAATAAGATACAATTCTATAATAGAAACTTAATCACAATAGAAATTTGAGCCAACCCAGCAATATATAATAATAAAGGTTAGCATTCTTAAAATGCATAGTTATCCAATCACCTTAGAAACTTGTATAAAAATTGATCATGTAAAAGCATAGAACAAACTAACTGCATTAAGGATACTTTGAGCTCTAGATGTGCGACTGTCCTTTCCTTTTCCTAAAAAAAACTTTGATCTACAATAGTTTTATTTGCAGTACTCTATGGTCATCATCCAGAACTAATCCCTGATAATCAGAAGTGTTGGTAAGGGTAGACTTGGTACACCTAACTTTGACATTATTTGCGCAGAGTCAAACCCGAATTCGTGTCCTCACCCTTGGCAGGCCAAACTTTAACTACTATGCCAAGCAATTTCTTTATTCTTAAATGTTTATCCTTAAATAGAGAAAAGTAGTGAAAGAAATAGAAGCTAATTTCTAGATCTTTAAATTTAGTATTCTAGAAGAAAAGTGTTATATGTTTCGAAAGCACATTCCAAAAATACAAATCTGCTGAAGTATTAACATTTTTCTGTAATTTTATTGTTCATAATGTCATTTTCATTAAGTCGTCGTTTCATTTAAGCTATTGCTTATGTGTTTCAATTCTAATTTCAAAATGTTATGTATTCATTCACAAGTTCTTTCTTTTAGTATCAATTGTTTCATTCATAGCTTCTTGTTGCCAACCGTGATATTGAAACAGGAAGATTGTGATCTTCAGAAAGACCACCAGACCCATCCAAATCTAGTATTAATATAGGGTCACTAGTTTACTGTATAAGAAGCAAATTTTCGAACTCACCAAAAAAAGTTTTACATCTCCCATAATCACCAACCAACATGTCATGTTTCCATGGGAACATGTGTATTGCAGCTATTGCTGCTGCTGAGGTCTGAAAATGAGAAGGTCGTAAAATAACTCTACGGTATTTCCAAGGTCTTCCAACCAGTAAAAAAAAACTTTAACTTAAAACGGAAGAAACTTTAGTAGAGGTGCGAGTCTTAAGCAAATTCCCTTGCTTAGGCTTTTTTGTTTGAGTCCTATAGAAGTATTATGCAGCAGCTGGGATTTGACACATTTTGGTGTTCCTGACATCAGGACCAGATATTTTAACAAAGGGGAGAAAGACAGAGATATGTTTATATATATATATATATATATATACAGAGAGAGAGAGAGGTTCAACCATTTTTTCCCACTCAGATGACAGAAAGAGGAAGAAGTGAATTCTTTAAACAAAATACATCAAACAGAAAGCCATGACATCTTATCAGATGCAAGAGCAAGATCATGTAAGAAACAAAATCACGATTTCCAGTATATAGGGTATTCAATGCTTTGATTGCTCAATAAGAACAATATATACTCTATGAAGTATACAGTTCTACATATATATATATATATATATAAAGGGAGTTTTCTATTTTTCCTTTTTAAGGAAAGTCAAAGTATTTAGAACATGTTATGCTTTTCCTAATAATTATACTATAATATCATACTGGTTAAATTTTTAATGTTCAAGCATCGGATATGTGGTTGGAGTGTTTGAGAAGTATTAGATACATGTTCGGAAATCAAAAAAAGGAAAAAAAAATATATTTCAAAATATAGGTACAATTAGGAAGTATCTGACACATATTAACAAGTATCCAATTAGTATCTACATCTAATACACAGATATGATGCGGAAAGGTCCCTCTATAGGAAAATATATGCATCACAGTATATAGTCAACAGAGCGTTACAAAAATAAATAAAATAACAAGAAAAACAAATGGATAGGATTCATAAGCTCAAAGTTCACACAGTCTAAAGTGAATGCAACACAACCAAAAAATTACTGAAAGTAGGCCAAGAATAAACAAAATATTAAAGAATTCAGCTCACTTTTAAAGTTGGTCTAATCAAGAGTCACCCTTCAACTCATCGGAATCAGAATCACTTGCATTGTAACCTGACAAAGGTCAAACAGAAAAATGTTGTTTTTGATAACAGACAATATATGTCTACTGAGTACTAACACACACACTGAGAGCTCACCTGGAGGTTTACTGCTAACACTCCAAGCTGAAGATCGAACTCTTGCAGCTCTTGTTACCCAAAGTCTTCCCTAAAATCGAAACATATGAAATCAATATATATTACCCAATGCTGGCCCACCAGGGCAGGATAATTCAAAATCAAATGAAATAAGAACAAACAATGCAAGACGAACAAGAGCAAATTAGAGAGAAAAATGGAAGGAAAATGAACAGATATCACAAACTAAAACGCAAATGCTCCTTCTGTTGCTGAGAAAAGGTAGGAATTTTGAAAAAAATAATAATAACAATAAAAATAAAAAACTTCGAATGCAAGATTTTAATTATTTGAAATCCAATAAATCGAAGCCTCCACCAACTAAATCTAATACAATCACCTGGCCTGCAAGTCACTTGTTTTATTTTTTTCTGTTTGTTTCTTGGAAAAACAAGACAATATAAAACACAAGATTCAAAATATAATTTTATTTCCTTTTCCTCAAATATCTCAGCAAATAAATGGAGCTTAGCCAACTAATCGGCTAGATAAGGTACATTTTCTTTTTTCCCTCTCTTTCTAAGAAACCAAAACAACATAAAATTTGTCATTCAAAAATGAATCTTGTTTGCCTTTTCCTCATTCTGTCAACAATTCAACAGTCTAACGTCCTATACAAAACTCCCCAGAAGAATATAACACCCCAGAAGAATATACAACCAAGTTGTTCAAAATACACTCACAGACATGTATATATATAATAAAAAGGAATCCAAGAAAATTGACCTTTTGGGTATCTCTGGGTATGCCATAGCCGCTGAAATACATCTGACCCACCAATACCTGCATGGATACATCCCCGGCTTTGGCCTCATTGAGGGTGTCTTGGAACCACCGCGTCACGCAATCGGAAACCACCTTCGACAGCGGTGCACGGCGGTTCTGCTGCTCTCTGTTGCTGCTACTTATTTTGTTCTCCATCTTCCGCCGCTTCGAATTGCCGGCAACTGCGATCGTTTCCGGCGAATTCACCTGGTTCTGCGTTGAGCGTTTTCTGTGCGCGGAAGATTTCATAAAGCTATGCTGTAGTTTGAGTGAAGCTTTTCAAGCGTATTAGCTTTTGCTGACGTGACATACGCAGATATACGCGTGTGTGTATATATATATATGCGCGCAAGCGCACCAATATTACAGAGACACGGAAGTATTTGATGATTTTAGGTTTTCTTTTTTCTTTTCTTTTTCTGAAAGGTAATGATTTTTTTTTTTTTTGACCTTCCGAAAAAAGAAAAAAAAGGTAATGATTTTAGGGTTTTCACTTTGCAAATGTGAGAAATTGCCAAGACAGTTATGGCACTTGACTCGTAATCGATTGTATAATGAGCGACAGTCCACGTTAGACACTAGACAGTGCTGTACAAGTCAAACCAATAGTCCGATCAAAATTATATCCATTTGTCTCACTCTACTTCATATTAATTTTTTTAAACATATTAACTTTGAAATGTTTTAAAAAAATTATTACTAAAACAGAAAATTTTCATAATTATACTAGTGAAATTCGGAATTCAAAACAAATGGTTTGATAAAGGAATAATGTGGTGCATTTTGCATTGGAGAGATTTTGATCTTTAATAGTTTCGATTTATGTAGTTTGATTTCAAGTGAATTCTATTTAAGAAATGATCATGCTATTTAAACAAATTGTTAGACATAAGTGTCAGACTTAGAGCAATTGCAACGACATCGTCAAAGCCTTGTTTGGCGATGCAAAGTTGCAAAATGAGCTCCAACAGCTTAGCTAGATGTAACTAAAAAAATGGGACTCACTTCAGCTTAGCAATATCAATAGCAAAATTGGGATATCATTATGGTGAAACAAACTAACTTACTTTCACGCACGTGTCTAATTTGAATATAAAATGGTCAAATGATCGTTGCAATGATATTAATTTTTTATTTTTTTTAAAACATGTGTTGTATAGAGCCGTTTGGCACTATCCAAACAGCTCTATTAATAAAAAAAATATTTTTTTCTTCTTTTTTTACTTCTATAAATACAATAATTTCTACATTTATTCATCTTACAACCAATTATCTATATTTTCTCCTCTTGAACCCTAGAAATCATTATTTTTTTAATCTTAACTATTTCTTTTGTTACAAAATTCAATTTTATGGATTCTACACCACCACATTCCAACCCTTTATTAAATGATGATTTTTTGTCATTCGACCAATTTTATGAATATTATGGTGATAATTCTCAATTTTCATCTACTCAACCAACGTCATTTTATTCACCCGAATTGCCACAATCCAGTAATATCAGACCTTTTCGAAAGCAACCCGTTCCTTGAATGTCCAATTGGTCCATTGTCGAAGATGTGGCTCTGTGCAATGCATGGATGGAAGTTAGCAATGATTCGGTAATGGGTGCAGATCAACCGAAGTCAACATTTTGAGAAAAAATTCTCGTAGAATTTCAAAAACAACTTGGAACACCAATTGCTCGAAAACGACTGCGATTTGAGTAATCGTTGGTCTACCATCCAAGGAAAAAATAAACAAATGATCTGGATGCTTAAATGCAGTTGAAACGAATCAGACCAGTGGCTTGAACAATCATGATATGGTAAGTTAATTATTTTAATTAAATTTTTTACTTTATCATTTTTTAATAAGTAATTATTTTAAATAATTCGTATCTAATTATTGTGCAATGATTTAATTTAGATTACATCAACTCAACATCTTTTTTGTTCCACTATCAATGAGAACTTTAAACTTTATGATTGTTGGAACATTTTGAAAAATTGTTCAAAATGGCATATATATTCTCTCGAACAAGGAAAAAATAAATCTAAAATTATGCGTGCGAAGAAGAGGAGTACTGGAATCAATATCAACGAGCCTGTTGTTTGCTTAAACCCATCACTCCATCAAGTAATGTAGGGTACAATTCTAGTCGTTGCGAAGGATCGACACAATTCAATATGTCAGAAGATTCACTCGGTATTATTGAATCTCAACTATTAAACCGACCAACAGGACGCAAAGCGGCAAAGCAAACCTGAAATAAGAAAAAATAACCAGATTTTGGCAACTTACAAGCTTCATACTGTGATAGTTTTATGCAAGCAATATCCAAACTTGACGATAGGACCGGTTGTATTTTAGAGACAAAGTTGAAAGAGATTGAAAGATAACGAGAGTTAGTAAGACACCAAGCAAATATCAGAGAAGATGAGCTGATGCTAAAAGATCCAAATTCAGTGCCAACAGAAGCAGGGAGAGCATGGCTTATCAAAAAACAACAAGAGATACTAATGAAGATGGATACACGCGCTCGCCCACCTAACATTCCATAGGACTTGTTCTTTTTGTTTAATCCATAATGGATTTTGTAATGTTTTAAATTATGTTATTTTTATTTAATCCATAATAAATTTTGTATCATTTTAACTTATATTGTATTGGGTGAAAAACATTTTTCGTGCAAAAAATAAATTTATAATCAAGATTTTATTGTATAATATTTTGTAACATATTAAAAGCAAAAAAATGTAACATAACTTAAATATTATAGTCGTTGGAAATAAAACCGTTAGGAATATAACCGTTTGAAATAAAACCGTTAGGAATATAGTCGTTAGGAAATAGATAAAAAATAACTAATAAAATTAAATTTTAATTAAAAAATATTAAAAATTTATTAAAATATTATTACTTTTGACTAGCAAAATCTAAAGAAACTGTTGTGGAGTCAAATTCTGGAGATCCTGACATACTGATGTGGCTGACTTAAATACTGATGTGATTGCACAAAATTTAAATTTGGATAGCTAAATTTAAAGATGCTGTTAGAGATGCTCTTACACTTTCTCATTCATAAGATACATGTGATAGGACCTAAGAAGCATGGACACGGACACAGGACACGACGACACGACAAATTTCGAAAAAACAGGACACGACACGGCGGGGATACGGCTATGAAATAATATATTAATATATATTCAACAAGTTAACCAATATCCACAATACCATAAATTTAACAATAAAAAAATAATAAATCACACAAATACTTCAATTTATTATCAAGTAATTAATGTATTTTCAAAAAGGATGTTCATTATATTGGCTTTTTTATTTTTTTTGTTGCTAAATTTATTATTTAGGAATTTTATCTAACTATTTTTTATTTTAGAAAATACTATATTTATATAGAAAAGGGCATAATAGTCATATTAAATGATATATGTCATTATAGTTATTTTAAGGGGTCAATATGTCAATTTTTAGAAGATGAGGGGCTGAAATGCTAAAAAAAATAGTTTAAATGAGTCTTTTTGTAACTTTACAAAAGTTCAGGGATTTTTTTGCACTTTTAAAAATTACAAAATGTACCCCGCCGTGTCCCCCGCGTGTCCTTTCCGTGTCTCCCGCGTGTCTTTGCCGTGTCCTAAAAAAAAAAATTCCAGGACACTTCTACGGAGTGTCTGACACGTGTCCGAGGAGTGTCCAAGTGTCCGACACGGACACGGCACCCCTATATGAAGTGTCCGTGCTTTCTAGGATAGGACTTGTGAATAAACATGAATGCATTATACATTTTCGAGAGGTAAGCTGAAACATTAGAAAAGACTTGTTTGGTAATGTTTCTATTTAAAAGGTAAATTACACTTACCTCTTTTGATATTTGGACAAATTAACTAAAGGTAGAGCGTTTGACCACTATTACTCTAACTTCTTCTCTTGACGTTAAATTTGCAACGGACACTATGTTATTGTACAAAATATCATTTTTACCCTCAATATTTTAATATAAAATATGGGTAAATTATTACACTGGCCTCCCCTAAGACTTCAGTAAATTACATGTGCTCAACGACACTCTTACTATTTTTTGTCCATTAGAATCGCGAATGAAATTTTAAAAAAATGACCATATTGTTATTTTCTTGGATGAAAAGACAATAATAGCTACCCATATTACCCTTCAAAGCAAGTCGGTGGCAATAACGGTCTGTACGATAAGCAAAATGAAGAGTGATCGCTGCCACCACCATCATCATCACTATCGTCCAACACCATAATCGATACCAAAATTCAAACTTTTGAACAATTATGCATATATATATATGACAGAACGAGAGAGACACAATTTATTTTACATCCGGCCTTATTCAAGTTACATATAATTGAATGGCAAAACAATGTCATGTTTAGTAGCCTTTGCACTTGCTAGCTAGAAACAAAAAAGACATGCGGAGATACAGCTCATTAATCATGACCTCCTGCAGTGAACAAAAAATTTATTTTTTCTTTTTGAAATCCATAAATTGTCTAGATTCCAGAACTTAAGTTCGTGCTGTTCATATGAATGCTTTTAATTTTTTTTAGGGGTAGATATTGTAATACATTATGAGTTGCTAAATGATTTGAATTGATAGAATTTCTTTAAATCTGTTTTGATGGGTTAGGGTTTTGTTCTGAATGTAGTATTGAATATTGTCAAATTAATTTAGAACTGTAAAAGCAATTGATAATAAGTGTATATCCAAGCTCAATTACAAAATATTTTTCTTATATGAGAGAGTGAGAGGAACTAGAATGTGGTGGAGTGCTGTCGGGAGAAAATGATTTTGCTACCCATTTGATGTTAATCCATCACTAAAATTATATTGTATTTTTTCATTAAAGATTTTTCGCGTAATTTTATTTGTTGTTTCCTTCTTCGTCATTTAAAGCTTTTGATATTTAGAGGTAA
The DNA here is from genome assembly GCA_026545225.1 of Cornus controversa. NCBI lineage: Eukaryota > Viridiplantae > Streptophyta > Magnoliopsida > Cornales > Cornaceae > Cornus > Cornus controversa. Next base: position 105,522,940 of record CM048845.1, read on the forward strand.
GTTTGGAAAAGACGAAGAAGGGATTGAAAATCTCTAAGTAGAGGTAAGAATATTTTGAACATTAAAATTTAATAATCATTCATTTAAAATTATTTTTTAAGTTTGATCACGATTTACCTTTTATTGAATTTAACGTCACTTTAAAATAATTTTTTTAAAATTTTGGTTACTAAAACCTTATTTTTCCCAATTGACATGCGTCTTAAATTTTGAATATGGAAAGAAAAAAAAAATGAAAGAAACTTAAGTTTTTTCTTTCTTTTTTTCATATTTAAAATTCACATGAGTGGTTCAGATGAGGTTCTCCTTGCTGGAGTAGGCGTTGCACCCGGCGGGGGCATTAGTAATATCTATTCCTCCTCACCAAGGGGGAAAAAAAAAGACGCGCCAATTCAACTGCTACTTATCAACAAAATTCGACCGTTAACAAAACCATTTTAAACTGTTTGAAATTTCTAGCGGGAAGGTCATGAGTGATGACAATCTTCACCACACCAACTTGTTCCTCTTTTTCCAGGGCATTAGAGATCAAGAACCGCCTTCTTCAAGGCTTCAGTTCCTTCAAGCAGCTCAAGCATGTCCACGCTCGACTTCTTCGCCTCGGCCTCGATCAAGACAACTATATCCTCAACATGGTCTTAAAATCTGGCTTCGATTCCGGCAACACCAATTACAGTCGACTCGTTTTCGATCAAACTCGCGAACCCAATATCTATCTATGGAATACGATGATTCGAGGCTTCGTTTCCAGCGATTGCTTCGACCAAGGTGTTGAATTCTACAATTCAATGCGGAGAGATGGCTTTTTACCCAATAATTTCACTTTCCCTTTCGTTCTAAAAGCATGCACGAGGCTTTTGAATTTCCGGTTGGGTCTGAAGCTTCACACCCTTGTCGTGAAAGCGGGTTTTGATTACGATGTGTTTGTTAAGACAGGTTTGGTCTGCTTGTATGCGAAGTGTGGGTATTTGGGAAACGCCCATAAGGTATTTGATGATATTCCGGAGAAAAACGTTGTTTCTTGGACTGCGATAATTAATGGTTATGTAGGAGTTAGCAAATTCAGGGAAGCTATTGACATGTTTCGGAAGCTGTTGGAGACGGATCTGAGCCCTGATAGTTTCACATATGTTCTTGTTTTGTCTGCCTGTACTCGGTTAGGGGATTTAAATAGTGGAGAGTGGATACACAGATATGTAGTAGACACTGGCATGGGAAAGAATGTCTTCGTAGGTACCTCTTTAGTGGATATGTATGCTAAGTGTGGAAGCATGGAGACAGCTCGTGGTGTCTTTGATGGGATGTCAGAGAAGGATATAGTTTCATGGAGTGCAATGATTCAGGGTTATGCATCAAATGGACTCCCCAAAGAAGCCCTAGAACTTTTCTACCTTATGCAAAGAGAAAATTTGAAACCTGATTGCTATACCATGGTTGGAGTTCTGTCCGCTTGCGCCAGGTTAGGAGCGCTTGAATTAGGTGACTGGGCTTGTAGCTTAATTGATAAAAATGAGTTTTTGACTAACCCTGTTTTGGGTACAGCACTAATTGACATGTACGCAAAATGTGGGAAGATGGCTTCTGCTTGGAGAATCTTCAAAGGGATGAAGGAGAGGGACACTGTGGTCTGGAATTCTGTAATATCTGGGCTTTCCATGAATGGTCATGTCAAAGCTGCATTTGGTCTCTTTGGCCAAGTGGAGAAATTTGGGGTGCAACCTGATGGGAACACCTTCATTGGTCTGCTTTGTGGGTGTTCTCATGCTGGTCTTGTTGACGAGGGTCGACGATTTTTTAGTAGCATGAATCATGTCTTCTCCTTGACTCCTACTGTTGAGCATTATGGATGTATGGTCGATCTTCTTGGCCGTGCTGGGTTACTAGATGAAGCACATCAGCTGATAAAAGATATGCCAATCGAGGCTAATGCCATTATTTGGGGAGCTTTGTTGGGTGGATGCAGAGTTCATCGTGATACCCAATTGGCTGAACATGTGTTGGAACGGCTGATTGAGTTGGAACCTTGGAACTCAGGTAACTATGTGCTCTTGTCAAATATTTACTCTGCGAATCATAAATGGGACGCTGCTGCAAAGATTAGGTCAAGCATGAATGAAAGAAGGATTCAAAAAACACCTGGATGTAGTTGGATTGAAGTAGATGGCATTGTTCATGAGTTCCTTGTGGGAGACAAGTCCCATCCCTCATCGGATAAGATATATGCAAAGCTTGGTGAATTGAGGAGGGAATTGAAAGCAGCTGGTTATGTTCCGACCACAGAGTTTGTGCTTTTTGACATAGAAGAGGAGGAGAAGGAGCATTTCCTTGGTTGTCACAGTGAGAAGCTGGCTGTTGCATTCGGTCTAATCAGTACATCATCAAATGATGTGATACGAATAGTGAAGAACCTTCGTGTGTGTGGTGATTGTCATATGGCCATCAAGCTCATATCAAAGATTACAGGTAGAGAGATAATTGTTAGGGACAATAACCGTTTCCATTGTTTCATTGAGGGATCATGTTCGTGTAAAGATTATTGGTGAGTTAAGGGATATATTGACCCTAGCATACATAACATAACCTTTTTACTGTGTCTTTTCCCAATAAATTATAATGTATTTTCATTCCTTTTATTTTCTAAATATAAATTTATTAATGTGTTAAAAAACATTGAACTTCAAATTAATTTTCCAAGCAATGTGTCATTTATGTCTAAAAATCTCTCTCTCTCTCCCCCCACTACCTTTAAAGAGGCAACATGTCTATAAATAATTTTTGATATTGATATTATCCCTTTTGCCACTCTCAGCTTAAGAAGTATAGTCATGCCTGAAACATCTTCAACATGCTCATTCATCAATTGATCTCTTCATTTTGGATTGTGGCCTTTTTGCACATTTGATAGTATTTGACCGATGAGCTTTGGGAACTGGGCATGGCTTTCTTTTAACATGAAAAGTTATAATTGCAAGGAAAAAATCAAATATAAATCTAATTATAGTGTGTGACAATACTTGTGAAGGATAATTGTGTTATGTTTCCGAAAGCAAGTGGAGTGCAAAAGTACAAAAATGGAGTGCAAATATCGCTTTTTGAATTTTATTAAAAGTTTAGTCACATTTAAAAATAAAAATACGATATAGGTAGGTTTCACTCAATGAGTGGGTATTAAAGGAGGAAAGGAGTTGTCATAATAATGTATGAGCATATACATATACAAATATTCAAGCATATGCATACATGTTGGGTAATTACTTTGTTCTTATCTTGGCAATTGAGAGATCATTATTATTCATAAGTTATAAATTTCATATTTTCCCATAAAATTTGAGATATACTTACATAAAGTAATGTTTATCGTGTATAAAATAATATATATATATATATATATTATATTTCATTGATTTATAAAATATTTAATGATGCGACATTATTTTATATTTATCCATGTGACTGGGATGATTATTGATTTTTTTTCCGGTAAAGAATGATTATTGATTGTTATCATTCATAAGTTAAAAATTTCATGTTTTTCCATAAAATATTAGGTTTACTTGCCATAAAGTAATGCTTGTCATATAATATAATTTTTATATTTAAAGTTAATGCTTCTTTCTTGTTTTGTCCTTATCGCGTCCATGTCCTTTTTCTCTAATATTTGTGTTGGTATATTTGTGCCTTGTCATGTCATGCATTCCATCCATGTCTATTACTAGCTCTCGGCTGTAAAAGATAAGAATTCTTGACATTTTTCAAGTAATATGGTTCCTTGTGGTCTATTCTTATTGTAAGTGTGTATCATGGTTAATCAAGTAAAAAACTATTAAGATAATTTCCTCACTTTAGGGAGAACGCAATCCACAAACACTTTTTGGTGCAATGATTGAAAATTTTTGAATGCGACTCTCTTGAAAAAGGAGGACTTTTTTGTTGGTGGATTTTAGAGGACTTCTATCTACCATGACTTGTTGCTTCTGTTCCCTAGCTCTATCTTGTTTGTTTGATTTGTTATTTCATAAAGCTGCTTGTCCTTCTATGTTGGTTTTCTTGCCTTTTTGTTAATATAATTTCCTTTCCCATGATGGGTGGGATTTTCTCATTCTACGTTTTGCTCTTATCTCCAATTTATGTTTGATGTGTAGTTTAATTCAATTGTTTTCTTTTTGTCTATATTATCCATGCAATTCTTATTCATAGAACCATATACCCTTATGTCTATCCATGGTTAATAGAGCTTTAGTTCGTTTTGTTGAGCTTTTGAAAATATAATTATTAACTTCTTTCAAAATCGTCTAGCATATCTGGTTTTCTAGAGCATTATGTTGGAGTGAAAGTTTATGTATGTATTTTTGCTGTCTTGTATTGTTGAGTCAGATTCCCTGTGGCTGCATAGATATCAACTGAAAATGAATTTACTAAAATTTAATTAATACTTTGCATCCTTAAGCAAGGGGATATTGGCGATCCCTCCCAACACATTTTTATACTGCCAACAATGGAAGATGAGCTGCAGTGGCATGTTTTCCTGACTTCAGAGGGAGAAACAACATGCTTATGGAATATATCAGCTCTACTTCCAGTCTAATAAAGAGCAAAAGCTGAACAGGAGTTGGGCAGATGAAACTTCAGACCTCAAAATGCTCCTATACATGCTTTTGCCACTCATGACAAAAGCAAGGAAACGATGGTTTTGTGATATGTCCTCTCTCTCCTTTTCCTTGAATAGTACACATGGTCTGGAAAATTGTATATTTCTAACAGTTCAAACATTATGCAGTTGTGGAAGGTAACTGAACAGGTTTGGCCTAAATAAGTGAAATTTGCTATAGAATGGATTGATACTAATTATAAATCACTATTACATCATATCAACTTCAAATGCAACTACTGTTTGTAGTGTTGGCTTCATATCATCTCAGACCTTGGTTCCAGCAGTCCAACTTGAAATTGCAGCCATCTGATTAACCAGCATTTAGGGTCCTAAAACCAACATGAAAGTTGCTGCCATTTTGGAGATAGCAAATATGACTAGCCAGGTTGCTCTCTCTCTCTCTCTCTCAGTATATTTATGTTTTATTGCAATTTTGAATGCCTTGGGAGTGGTGAATCCTCCTAACACAATTATGCCATCATGAATGATGGAAGATGAATAACCTTAGCATATTTCCTTGGCTTGAAGAGGAGAAACCGCATGCTATCAAGTGAAACAAAAAGGGCTAGCCCAGTGCACAAGGCTCCCGCCACTGTGGGTTTGGGGAGGGTCAGATTTATGCAGCCCTACCTCCCAATGTGGAGAAGTTGTTCCCATTTCGAATCCATGACTTCCAAGTCACAATGGAGCAAACTTACAATTGCGCCAAGGCCCGCTCTTGCATATTATTAAGTACATTAGCTCTATTCAGCTCTATAATATGGAAAGCCAAATGGGAATCGACCGATCAAGCTTCCATAACCTTGAAATTGTCCCACTGCCGCTGTTGTTATTTAATGAAAAACCCAATATGATGTTTTTGTGGTATACCTTTTCCCCGGGCTATTAACATGAGCACGTCATGTAGTGAGGTAAATAATTTCTAGAAGTTTGAACTATGCGCAGTTGAGGAAAGTATTGGAATGGAGTTGGTCTCAGATTGGAGGAAAGATAGATGAAAGTGATTCGGTACTGCAACAGATATGAACCAAGGTAAGACTAGAATAGATTTTTGTCCTATTTCAGTTTGCATAAATTCATCTTGTCCAACTGTTGTTTGTTTGATGAATGAACTTGATCTCGGTTTCATCACTTGTTCAATATGAAACCTGGCGGGCTTGATGACCCTGCATTCAGGGTCTTGCAGCCTATTTGTTAGTTGCTTATCACTTGTTCAATCTGAAACCTGGCGGGCTTGATGACCCTGTGTTGAGGGTCTTGCAGCCTATTTGTTAGTTACTGTCATTTTGGAGAAAGCAAATGCTTCTCTCTGTCTCTGTCTCTTACATGAGTCTTTTTTTAGGTGGAAAGCAGGAAGGAGGTTGGAGTTCTGAATAGTAGAAACCACCTAAAATAGAATTAGTTGTTTAAAATATACACGCATGATATACATGTAAAAGACTACATTCAAGCCTCTAAATGCATATCCTACTTTGTAGGGTGTAGACTACAAAGTATTTTATTATACATATTATTGCTGTACCCAAGAAAATCCTAAATAGAAGATAACCGGTTTTCTATTCAAATTCATCTCTTGTTTGAAAACAGGACTAGAATTCAGTTAGTGCTTGAGAAAGTTCTTATCTAAGAAAATTTTACATGATCACCCAAAGGACTTGCATCATAAGTGTATACCACAATTTTCGCATTGGTAAGGTTGTATACACACCATGAAGTTACTGACTAGCTCTTCAGGGTGGTCTGACATTTACGTTATTTATTTATTTATTTTTGTATAAGCATGCAATAAACTGTTGGTTATTTCTGAAGATCTAGTGCAATGGTAAGGAGAGTACAATGCAGTATAAAATGTCCATACATCTAATGTAGCTGTTTTCTGATGATATAATCCATAAACATGTTTTTTTGTCACTCTACTGCATTGTGTACAACTAAATCCTAATTTTCTTGTTACAGAGGAAGTGAAAGTTGATGGGAGCATATATGTTATGGTTGACAGCTCCAAACCAAAGGAAGATGGAACCTGGAATCTGGAATGTGGAAATGGTCAAATTTTCTCATTTTGGTTCTGCCTTGTCAAAGAAATGTCATGGTTTTGCTCAGCAACCTGACCAAATTACTAGTTCAGCTCCTGCTAAAAATGGGGAATAGAGGATTGTGATTGAGAAATCGAGGTATGAAACAGAATCTTCTACGTACATGCCTTAAAATCTGAAGTGTTGTCCTGCAATGCTTTTCCGCGGATAGCTTTGTTAGTCAAATAAAATACAGCTCTCTTGAAGAATATCTGATAATGAGCAGGACAAGGTGATCAATCCTCTTATAGAAAAAATTACTAATACAGATGGCTTCGATAGAGTTACCTAAACAATAAGAGTGACGAGAATAAGAGCCGTTGCAGGGGCAGTGGGGGTTCTAGGTTTTCCTCCTCTTCCAAGATCAGATGATCCTCTCTTATTTTTTGTTCACTCGCCATTTCCAGTTCTTGTAATCCGTGTTTCAGGATGAAGATGCAAGGGCCTTTTTTAATTTGTTGCAAAAATAGCTTGTCTGTTGTGGTGACATTTTTAATCGTGCTACTTTTCAACACTCTTTTACCTTATCATAAGTGTGTAAATGAATAATTCATGACTTGTCAATTTTTTTGAACACGATCACCTTGGAATATATATATATATATATATATATATATATATATATATATATATATATATATATATATTGAATCCCCTTGTAACATTAAGGTATTGAGATTATGGGCTAGTCCCATCTTAATTAATGCGATTATGGTGAGAAATAGTAGCCAAGTTTTTTAATGTGCGTCCCAATCATAAAAAAATGTGAAGGAAACAATAATTAGAATCTGCTTCTACTCTCTCTCTCTCTCTCTCAATATTCTTCTTCTCAACGTATATATTTTTCTTATTTTCTTCATATATTCCAAACATTAACATATACACACATACATACATACATAGATAGAGAGAGAATTTTTATCTCAAAGAGCAAGAAGAATGGATTTTTTTTTTAATAATAAAAATTACTACATATATAGAAAGTTAATTAACATTTCTTATGTCTTACACCTCACTCGAGTCGGTCCTTAAAAAAAGGAGTATACGTTGAATTTGTTCGAGGAAAAAGACTCTCACCACAACTAATATGTCTTACTATATTTTTTTATAGTAGGAAGTAGTAAAGCACATCAATTATTTATGCCAAATATTTTTTAATTTTATAAGTGTATATATATATATATATATATATAAATCATGTACAGATCATTACTGGTCTGTTCTCATCATCTGCGGCCATTATGAGTTGAATGATTGAATGAGAGCCATGAATGTGCCACCAGATGAGTCACCATCTGCATTATTAGGACATGCACGTGAAGATTGATTTTGACCCATTTGATGGTGAGAGGAAATAATATTGGACCAACCAAAGCCATGAGTTGGAATGATTAGATCATGAAGTGGCAACTCATTACCTAACGCTTGATCTTCTGGACCCATTTCATTACTGCTACTTCTGGCTAAGAATCTTTGTCTAACAACCCACTAAATTAAAGTCTTTACTATTTCTTTTTATTTCATGTTTGGATTTTATTTTCCCTACCTAACATTGCATATATATATATTTCTATGGCACAGAATGCATGCATCAAGCAAGCGAGCAATGCTACACGTCATGAAATTATTTCATGAATTTGTATCATGAATGATGTGACAGGTAACGTGGAGAGTTAGTATTGGTGGGATTCCCCCCATACACAAAGTCTCATGATATTATTACCGAATTTCACTAATATTAACTCTCGACGTTACCTGTCACATCATTCATGATAAATTCATGAAATAATTTCATGACGTTTAGCATTTCTCCAAGCAAGCCTATTGTCTAAATTATTGCCAAAAAAAATTTGCCTTAATTAATTAATCAGCAGTCACACTAAGTGGTGAAATCAAATTAAAATAAGAAGACCCTTCAATATATATATGCTAGCTTATGAGGATTATATCGAGGGATGTCATATATATATATATAGTAGATGAAAAGTGAACAAGATTAAGTGTCAATTCCTAACTTTATGAGGATTATTAATATGGTAAATTACACTGACATTTTTTGAGATTTGACCTAATTACACACGACATTAAACTAATGAATTATTATTACATATATATATATATATATATAATAATAATAATAATATTTACTATATATATAATATAGTAAATATTATTATATTAATTAGATGGGCAAAAGTGTCATTTATATATATAAATATTTTAATTTTTATATCAATATAATATTAAGGGTATAATAGACATTTCACTCAAAAGTTAAAATTAGTTAGTTCATTTCTGTTACAAGGAAGGTCATTGTAACAAATCAATTAGTTTGATGTCGAGTGTAATTAGGCCAAATTTCAGGAGAGGTCAGTGTAATTTATCTTAAATTTTTTGACAAAACTAACAGAATTTTGGACAGAGGAGAGTCTTTGTCTAACGGAGCAAACCTCAGGGAAGGTCATTGTAACAAAATTCATTAGTTTGATACCGGGTGTAATTAGGCCAAATCTCAAAAAATATCAATTTAATTTACCCTATTAATGAAGGGTGTTAACTGCATAATAGGGCTTGGTGTTGTGTTTGGACTAAAAATTAATAATAAATAAATAAATAGATAGAGACTGTACATATTGTGAAGGAGGCTAGGCCAATCTAATATTTAGTGGATGGGAAATGGAATGGAGAAACAAAGATATATGATAAGTGTCAATCATATACATACATATATATACATACATATATATATATAATATATGTATATGTATGTACAAGGTAGCAATTAATGCATGCATATCATTTAATTTTGGGGGGGGGGGGGGGGGGGGGGGAGGGGGGGGGGGGCGTGTGTGTGGTCCTCCAAATATTGTTTGAGACAGGAAGACTGAGAAATGGAACAAATGATGGGCAGAGGGACTTGGCCTTATATATATATATATATATGCCTGGTTCCTATCCATACGGGTTTGAATCAATACATTGTACACTCGAATAATGTTTGTCGTGTGAGCTACCTTAGTTTCTTACTGACTGAGAATGTCCAAATTAACTCCATCCATGCGCACACGAGGTAGGGATATATCGATCGATTCCTGGTTGGATCCAACTGGTATCATTAAATGCATGATATGTACATCTCTCTCTGTATCTATGTCTGTATATATTCATGTATTGTCCATATGATTATATATGTTAGGTTTGCAGAGCCAGTAAAAGTGATCCATTCCAAGTCCAAGTGGGTCATTCCTGGGATTTATTAGTTGGGCCATGTTATAGAAAAACTTCTTGTCGGCAACCACCATTCCATTTTTGCCAAATACTACTATGATTAACTAAAGATTAATTTCATTATTACAAATCACTAACTAAGACAACCTTACATTGAAATTTATATATACTTTTTTAGTAACAGTTGAATTATATATATCCAATGTAAATTAATTCTTTAGCGGCCCCTCTAAATCATTGATCGGGATGGTATCACCTCTCATCTCTAAATCTAGTTGAGAATTCAAGCCTCAACCAAGTAAAGGCTGCTAGTTTGCTTAACTTTTTGAGAGAGAGAAAAATCTTCTCACGTACTCTTTACATACAATGCAGGAATCAATTCCTAGCTAAGTATTATGTCCTGGGTAGGTTCACGAGGTACAAGATCACCTCATTTTCTTCTTTCAGTTTAGATCATAAGAGACAATATTGTGGCATAGTGTCGTTAATTAAGGCATACAAGAAGCCGGCCAGTGTAAGTGTGCGTCAGAAGGGGCACAAAGCATATTTCACTTACTACTAAGCTAAGGTTTATATATATATATATATATATAGATGTCACTGCAGCTTTGCATTTATAGAACAAGCCGGCCAATGAACAAAGCATATTTTGCTTCATTCTAAACAATGTTTGTGTTGCTGTTTTTCTTAAACACTCTCTCTTTCACATGCGTTTGTGTTTTGTATTTTTTTTTGTTTAAAATAAAATAACTATTTTTGTTACGAGTGTTTTAAATAGTAATTGAAAACAAGTTTCGTAACGAAAACTTATTTTAAGTTTTTTTATTTTTTATTTTTTTCGCTATAGTAATCCAAACACAATAAAAATACCAAAATGATGTTTTCAATTTCGGCCTAAAATTTTGAAACATTTTGACACCTCAAAACACAACGGACAGTACCAAACATGTTTTGTTTCTACTATGCCGAAATAAAACAGGAAAAAAAAAAACGCATGCCAAACATAACCTAAGTATTTTGTAATTGAGAGTCCAAAAGGGTGGCTAATTGAATGTCAAAAATGGAATGAAGTAATTGAAAATGTAATAGAAAAAAAATTGAAGAAAGAGAATTTATGTGGGATATTTATATTAATGGGATTAAGACAAGGATAAGGATAACGATTTTAATGATATTATGCAAATTTTTAAGTCTTGTCATTGGGTCAGTTTATTTCAACTATTTGAAAACAAATTTAAAGAATTATGGAGTAGTAAACAACTTCGTATAATTAGAAAAAAATATTTAATGAAATTTTGTTTTTCTTTTCTTACAAAATTGTCAACCAAAAGATTTTTGGACACTTTTGCTTTCCAAAAAATTTGAAAAAAAAAAAAAAAATGGTCATTGTTTAAAGAAATGGCACCACCGCGAAGGTGACGGGTAGTTTAGCTCTAAAAGACGAGTCAACAGCAAACGACGAGCCAGGCTGGCCACTGTGTAAAGGACAGACTTGTGAAAATGACTAAAATCTTCAATTTTGCATATAATACAAAATCACTATCAAACATGTGTCTCCATTTACTTTGGAAGAATAGATTTGTTTGTTTTTTTAACCACTATTGCAACTCTGGAAGGTATATTCATATATATTTACAGTTTACACTTCTCAAGGAATTATAAATGTATTAGATGTTGTTTGATATAATTTAAAATTTTATTCCATTATTTATCAAATTTACTTAAATTAAATACTTATTTATTTTCTTCAGAATTACATGCTGAATTATATTATCAAATAGCACCATACTTTTATTCAATTAGACAGTCTTCATGTGTGGATGATATGGGCTTTAGTTTACAGATCAACATAAAAGTGACAAAATGCTATCTTATTTTTGTCACCAAATAACTTCTTGCATTTTCAAAAGTTTCAAAAAACCTTCATTTTACAAAAAAAAAAAAAATTTATTTTGTATGATCATTTTACCCTTTTCATGATTATAAAAAAATAAAAGAAAATTAGAAAGGAGAGGGTTTTTTTATTAATTTTTTTAACTTAATATAAAAAATGAGCTTTTTCTGAAAAAAAAAACTAGATAAGCACAATTATGTAATAAAAATTTCTGAAATTTATTTTTTATTATTTTTCTAAAAAATAGGGAATTTCTGGAAACAAAACCAAAAATCCGGAAATTTTTATTGAATTTTTTTTGTTTTCCAGAAAAAATTCCTCTTTTTTTATTAAGGTAAAAAAAAAACTTTATAAAAAAATATCTTCTCTCTATTTTTCTTTTATTTTTTATAATCATGAAAAGGGTAAAATTATCATATAAAAAGAGATTTTTTTTGTAAAAGGGAGATTTTTTGTAACTTTTGAAAACATAAAAAAATTATTTGGTGACAAAAATAACACAAAAAAATATTTTATCACTTTTTGAAAGCGGAGGAGGTTTAGTGCAATTTCTCATAATAATAATAATAATAATAATAATAATAGAAGAGAAGCATTAGCTACAATGAGATTTGACAAAACAAATTAAGCCAGAAAAGAATTATTCCTTACGATTGGACCTACTGAGTTACTGCTAAATAAAAAAAATGAGAAAAAGGAAATGAGAGATTCCAAACTTTTCTAGCTTAATATTGTCGATTTGTCATTGACTCATTATAATTAGAATATGATCGACTAATTTGTATTATATGGTACAGGTTCAAACTCATCGTTTCTCCCCAGAAAAGCATAGAGTTCTGAGTTTTATTTATTATTTATTTTATTATTACATTTTTTTTTGGTGTTTTATGAGTATAAAGGAGTTTGATTATATTATTTAATTAGAACACACACATTGAATACATCTTCCTCACCAGCCAATCTAGGCCATTCGATAGTCCATGTCACTATTAAACAATTGGCAATTAAGTCCTCCCTCACTCTCAAATTTTGCTATAAAACAGTCCCACTTCGAACTATACCATACCATGCATGAACTGAACACAAATATTTTTCTAACAGAGTGCAATTGTATTCTTTACTCACTCCTTACCTAAATCAATCAAAAATGGTAGCCCAAAATGTGGAAACTCCGGTGTTGGATCCGAAGAACGATAACAAGACGACGGTGGATGGGCTATACGAGGCATTGGCGAAAGGCGTGCCGGAGATGGTTGCCGGAATTTTGGCCAGTGACCTAGAATGGTGGTTCCATGGGCCTCAAAATTGCCAGCACATGATGAGGGTGCTCACCGGAGAATCGGTGCCGACCCAGTTCAAGTTCGAGCCTCGGAGCATCACAGCCATCGACGACCGGGTGATTGCGGAGGGCTGGGAAGGGAAGCAGTATTGGGTGCATGTTTGGACTCTGAAAGATGGTTTGATCACGCAGTTTAGGGAGTACTTTAACACATGGCTCACAGTGACCGAGTTAAGGCCAATGGGTCTGGTGTTTGGGCACCAGATACCCACCCTGTGGCAGAGCCAGCCTCGAGACCTGGTCAACCGTTCTTTGCCTGGTCTTGTGCTTGCTATTTGATTGATTGATTGATTGATATAATTAATATGGTAGCTAAGAATATTATATAACTGTAAGCTTGGAACGTTGCATGAAATGTAACAAATTACATCTAGGAAAATAAAATCGAAAATCAATGTCTTTCATATCAATCATTGTTTATAGAAATGTATAACGTACTCAGTTCGATCAAGTCATATATATATATATATATATATATATATATATATAGCATTATGCATGCCACACTAATTCTCTAATTTGAACAGAAGGCCGGAAAAAGTGGCAGTCCTCTTTATACACCACAGTGGACATCAGAGATCATGGCTACACTGCGGTGCATATATATATATATATATATATATATGCACGTGTTTTTCACGTGGACTACTAATGGTATAAGCAATAATATGAGTTTTAAATGGTGGGTACTGTTTTGTTTGGGTGAGATTTAGAGTAACCCGTTGAAGTATAGAATAAAGCGTTCAGAGAAAATGATAGAAAAGGCCTCATATATACCATGACATGGCCTTTGACTAGGTGGGACCTTAGTTGGGGATTGGGGCTTAATTCAGCATCGTTTTTTTTTTTTTATTATCTTGAAAGCCATATGTAGTTCGTTTTCCATTATGTTAAAGTTAATGATAGATGGACTTCATCGATTTGGAGTAGAATATATATATATATATATATATATAGTTGGCTAAGGACATTGATCGAGAAAGTAAAGGTTTAATTGGGTATGTATATACAACTCGATCCCCTCCTCCTCAGGGGCTGTCCCAAATAAGTTTGATATCGATATTGAGACTTGACGTGTGCCTGAAAGGAATTAGCCTCCTACGAAAAGTTGAAAAACCTCTTTTACTCCTAAGTTTAATATATATATATATATATATATATATATATATATATATATATATATAATTGCCAAATCAACACTTGTGCACAGTCACGCACCAACTCCATGAACGCGAGCTAGCTGGTGGGTGGCGGTCTAATTCATCACAGCTAGCGTATCACGATCTATTGCTTTCTATCTTTAAAAAGAGGTCATACAGGTACCTAATATGTAATATGAGTGATAGAGACTTGCAACATATACATAACATATATATATATATATATATATATATATATCTATGTTTATATAAATACAATCCTTCCATCTAAAATTCTAAATCCATCCTCATTTCTGTATATTGAAGTTATATTTAAGCCGTTCAGTCTCTGACTAGGTTGAAACATCACTACTGATCACAGTCTAATCTAATGCATGGACACCATCGTTGTTTTCCCAGGTCCCACAGCAACAAATTAGTGAATGCGTTTAATTAAACTGAAAGGATTATTTAAATAAGGGTAAATTACTCTGAGACCCCTGGAGTTTATTTAAATTACTCTCAAATAAAAGCATTAAAAAAAATACTTACCATTAATCAACTATTAAGAAATCAAAGCAATAAATATCAAATATACAAATTACCCCTATATGAACTAAAAGACAAAAATAATCCTATTTGTAAAATAAAATTACCATTTGAACCAATAATAAGTGAACAAAAATATACTTGTTAATTTACAATATATATATATATATATATATATATATATATATATATAAATTTTATACATTTTTTACATATTATTTGTAACTTATATATATTCAATAAACATATTAAATACAAATTTAGTTTAAAAATTTTGATACCCTCAAAATTTTCCATTATATATTTTTATTACAAGAATATTTATTCTATTAATAATATATCATACTAGGATATTTACAAATTTAAAATAACATTTATATATTAAATAGAAAATTCAAAAGTAAATATATATTTAATATACATATTACATACTGTTACATATAGATATATAAACCCAATCGCTCCTATTTCTCTTTCTTGTACAAAACAACCTATTATTGCTACCTCAGCTTCTCCTCCGACCACCACCACCACTGACTCTGCCACCCTCATCG
The DNA here is from genome assembly GCA_026545225.1 of Cornus controversa. Lineage (NCBI taxonomy): Eukaryota > Viridiplantae > Streptophyta > Magnoliopsida > Cornales > Cornaceae > Cornus > Cornus controversa. Next base: position 105,538,369 of record CM048845.1, read on the forward strand.
CAAATGGGTTCTTCGGGTCAGTATTCTACTTCACGACTATGCTCTCAATCTTAACCGTCAACCCCTATGTCAAGTTCACTGTTGAAGACTTCTTTGTCATACTCCATTGATGTGGATCCTTGGATTCATAGGTCCACCTGCTCTGTATGCGCTCCAATGTCAATTGCATCTTAATTTTTCCAAATTCATCTTTAATTTACATAATATATATATATATATATATATATATATATATATACACACACACACACACACCCCAAAGTAACATGTTTGAATTCGTTTTTGGAATTTATTTGGACTTGAATTCACACATTTGAAAACAACAGATTTGAAGGTTTTGCTTCTAGCTCCTTCAACCACCAGTGTTCGCTGCCTAACGCAAATCTTAATATATTATCTTCTCTCATATATGAAAAAAAAAATTAATTTCACATTGGATGAGGCCTTAGATGGGTAGTTATTTAGATATACATATTTATGCGGTTCGGATTAATTGGCGGTGGATGATAACAGATCTCAACGGTCCTCTGACAAGAAATGTGAGAGTTATATTTTAAATAATTTAGGCAAAACTCAAGTGCTCTGAGTAATTTACCCTTTAAATAAAAATGATAGCTTTCCGAGTTCTTGGTATGGGCCACCACAAAATTGGTGTGGAATCCACCGGGAGTTATAAGCTAGAGGCGTAGACTAGGTTAGGTCGATCTGGCATATGTATAACCTAGCTCTTAATTGACAATGGCCGTGCAACCTCTGTGTTCAATGTTCACTTATGCATTGATCATGCTAGGCGACAACCTATAATGAGACCAAAATATATATATATATTTATAGATCGATAGGAATGAGTATATGAATTCGAGTAAAAACATTTAATTTATACAAAATAATGTTAAAACTATGTTAACGCCTAAATTGAGTACGTGTCCAATTGACATGTGTACCAATAGTTGTATACCACGTGAGATAAAAAAACTGAGAATAATAATGATGATGATCAATGATTATGACATAGAGCAGATTTGAAAATAAAAATAAAAATAGGAGCATATTGAACATATTAGTGCGATTTTATAGGATAAAATAATAACACATAAATTAAAATAAAAATTTTATAGAACCATTATTAGACGATTATATGGAGGCGAAATGTTGGGCCCTAAAGTTTTGTTTGAATAAATAGGAGAGAACAGAAAAAAAAGATAACATTCGTTACGAGAGAAAAGAAAACAGAGAATAACACGTATTCATGTTTGGATAAATTATGGAAGAAATGATTGCATTTTTGTTTGAAAAAGATAAAGGAGAGAAGATAAAAGAAACTATTTTAATCAATTTACTATCATGTCTTTTTGTATTTATATTACAAGATATACCCAAATGTTTTTTAAATTTTGTTCTTTAAAATGTTAGGATTATTTTTGGTATTATGAAATATTTACTTATTCTTATCATTTCTCTCAAAATCTTTTCACTTTTGGAAAGATAGCATATAAGAGATTTGGAGGAATAAGCTCCAAATCACTCTGTATCCTTTCAACTCTTACTAATGACAATCCAAACACAAAAAATACTATCATTTTCTTTCTTTTCCTTTCAATTCCATCAATCCAAACAAGTCTTAAGGCTCTGTTTGGATTGAGGAATTTGGAATAGATAAAAGTATTAACTATCCATCATATCTTATCCTCCCAAAAATGAAAAGATTAGGAGAGAAATGATATTATTTAAGTAGTACTTTCATAATTTCGAAACTGTAGTTAACGATTAAAAAGAAAAAATTATTATTCCATCCATGTTCTATAAATATAAAAAAAATATAATAGTAATTTGGTTTTTATCTTTTCATTCCCCTATCTTATCCAATCAAGAATATTATTATCTTATTTCTTCTATTTATCCAAATATGAATAGAGTTTATTGTTATCCTTTCTTTTCTTTTATTTTCTCTAATAACTAATGTTATCTTCTTCTTTCTTTTTTCTCGTGTCCATCCAAACGGAGCCTAAAAAATAAATAAGAACAACGTTTAAATTAAGTACGACACTAATTTTAAAAAAAATTAAAGAGAGTGGATTGAGATATTTAAATACATATACGGAAGATCAAGAAATGCGTGAGAGGAAGACTAAGCAAGGAAAGAGGAGACGGGACAAAAACTCAATAGATAAAAGAAGAATCATGGCGCGGACTCAAGGAAGTAGTTGTACATGGTTACTCACATCTATAAGTTAATGACTTCATCTACATATCATAGAATCCAAGCACCAACCATCATTTGTTTTTTTTAAAAAGTGAATAATAAACTCATCAGCTAGGCACTTTAAATTTATGTATCCCAACTCATCATTTAAATTCAGACCTCACGTCCAAGCTTTACTAACCATGAAAACACACTTGTAGTTCTTTTTTTCTCTCCATCTTTCTTCTTCTTTTCTCTCTTGTTTCTTCTTTCCTCATTCTTTCTCTATACTTCCTTACAAGGTTACAAGTTAAGTACTTCGTCTCCATTGCTAAGTGTCCAAGCATCAACCATGAAAACACACTTATGTTTACGAGGTTTACTCGCATCTTCTACCTGATGTAAATGTTCTCTTCCAAAAGGCAGAATAACATAACTCACTAGATAGTAAAAATCTAAACGATAATACAAACAAAGGGACCATACTACACAGTCAATAGCTATATATATATGTGTGTGTGTGTGTGTGTTTACATAATACACAAGAGTACTGCATTTTTATGTCACAATTGATTAAAATTTGAAATTTCCTGGAGTAATATTCACGTCCACTGCTCCAAAAATCGCACAATTTGTGTTATGGTCCCATAGTTCGAGTGGAGTGACTAATAGTTCTGACAATGCCCTGCAGTGACTACACCAAATGTGGTTTGAGATTTAAAATCTACCCTGCACTCGTAGCTATCAGACTCTGTGAGATTTAAGATATGGGTCCTTCCTACAGCAGGTCCTTGAGTTCTTTCTCATCCCAATTTAAGATCAAACATGGTGTATTGAGCAAAGCAATATACTATACATTGAATAAAATCTCTCCCAATACATTCTTTTGTTTTACATTAGCGAACTCCATAACAGACATGAACACGGAGCCCAAAAAAATTCCCATGAACCAGCATCTTGTGAGCAAGTTCTTCACCAGCAACTTGCAAGAGATGTTATAGTATATCCAATGTTCACTTGCGAACCACAACTGTCCCAAAAGAAGGAAAGTTCTCAGTAAAATCTCGAATTCCAATATTCATCAAAGACTAACTGTACAAATCTATGATCAAAGTTCATGCTCTACCAATTCAACTGATTCAGTTCCAATGGTACTTGTTAAATCCATGAAAGCAGTCTCCTCAAAACTGGGTTGATATCCATTTTCTATGATTAATGCTTCCCATGCCCTAATCCCAGGAGCAACATCCTTACCAACCATTTCTTCCAGCAGTTCCAGAGCATTACAAACCATTCCTCTTTGACACAACCCACATATTATTTCATCGATAGTTGAAGAACGAGGAATGGAACACTTCTCTAACATCTTACTTGACCAATTACAGGCTTCATCAAATTCACCTATTCTAACCAACCCACGAATTATAATCCCATACGTCCGCTCATTCTGCTGCATACCCTTCAACTCCATTTCCCTCACAAGCTTCCTCGCCTTCCCCAACTCCCCAACCTTACAGAAACCCTCTAAGAGTATGTTATAAGTAATCAAATTAGGCTTGCACCCCAACTCCTCCATAAAATCAAGCATCTTGATTCCCTCTTCCACTTTGTTCTGCTTACACAAGCCACTTATATACACATTGTAAGTATATATATCAGGAACCAAACCCAACACAAGCATTTCATCAAACAGCTCATCCACAGTTGTGTACTTCCCTTCTGCAATAACCCCATCCAAAACCATAGTATAGCATACGATACCGGGCTTAATTCTATCCATTTTCATCTGATTCAAAGCATCCAAGGCATCCATACCCTTCCCTTTCTTCACCAAAAACCTAATCACATTGCACCAATCTGCTTCATCAGGACAAAACCCTAATCTTCTCATTTCTTCCAATAAACCCATGACCTGAACACCAGATACATCTCTTTTTTCACACAACGTCGATAAGATCAAAGAACACATACTCACCACCTCAAGAATATACCCATCACCTATCATATAATTCAACAGCTTAATTGCATAGTCAACCTTCCTAATCCTACAAAGAGCTTTGATTAATATACAGAAACTCGATCCTTCGATCCGAATATTCATCAGCTGACTCTTCAACAAGATTTGAGGCACAATTCGGAGACCCTCTCTGTTCTTACAAAGAACAGAGAGTAGAGAATTGAGGGAGTACACAGAAGGGGTACACCTGAAACGGGGTATTCTAAAGAAAAGATCAATGGCATGTTGAATCATATTGTTATCGCCGTAAAATTCGATAAGATAGACGAAAATGTATTCGGGTGTTTGAAAATTTTCGACGTTTTGGAGGTGATCGAGAAGTGGGGTTAGTTGGTGGGACTGAGAGGTGTGTGTTAGGGTTTTGATGAGGAAGTGGTAGGCAGTGGGTGTTGGTTCACAGTTGAAGATGTTGAAGGAGTCTATGAGAGCAGAGAGAAGATGGGTTGTTGAGGTTTTTGCTGACTCTTGTTTTAGGTATCGCATGGCTTCTTCTTGATTGAGGGCTTGTTCCCATTTGGATTTGTGAGTTGAGTGTAGCCATTTCCTTCTTTTCCTGAGATGATAATTGTAAGTAATGGTAGTTCCTGAAGATAAGTGTCTGCACTGAGTCACTGACTTCAGCATCTCCAATGGAGCTTGCTAGCTTCGTGTGTGTTGGCCCCAAAAGTTTGTTTATACCACCACCAAGGTTACAAAACCACTTCAGTTTGTAACATGCAGTACCATTACTACTGAGATCTCACGCGACACATGTTACTTCAAAAACGAAACATTCATTCCTTGGAGAACTAGGTTTCGTTTGCATTTTCAAGGATTGGAAGGAAAGGAAAGCAATGCAATGGGTAACAAATAACAAGAAAAATAAAAATAATTAAATAATAACTTGTATTCATGTTTAAAAATAAATTGAAAGGAAAAGAATGAAAATAATAACATTTATGTTTGAAAAAGGCAAAAGAAATGAGAGGAAAAAAAACTATTTTAACCAATTTATTATTATATTATATGAGACTTAAATGTTTTTTTTTTATAAAGTATTATCATTTCTCTTTAAATCTTTTCACTTTTAGGAGAATAGTAAATGAGAGATTTAGAGTGTTAAGTTATCCCTTCAAAACTCTCTTTGTCCTTTCGTTTGTTCTCATCAATAACAAACCAAACATGAAAATTCGTATTCCTCCCTTTTTTTTTTTTTCATCTAATTCTATCAATCCAAACAAAACCTAACATTCACACTTCTTGAAGAAATGAATGTTGTATTCTCAAAATAATGTTGTTAACACCCAAATTGTGACCAAAATTATTATGACTCATGGTCAAGATTTTCGAGGTCTATATCTTATACTAGTCCATGGTCATAATTATGAACTCTCGATCAAAGAAATGAAAATGAATTCTTAATCTAGATGGTAGGAATTATTTAAGATCTTCAGCTCAAAAGTAATATAAGAATTTCAGTCACTAGTGACCTAAGGGTTTCAGCTACTCATGGCCTAAGAGTTCTAGTCACTAGTGACCTAAGAGTTTCAACCGTTAATGACCTAAGAATTTTGGTCACTCATGGCCTAAGAGTTTCAGTCACTAGTGAGCTAAGGGTTTCATCCACTAGTGACCTAAGGATTTTGGCCATTCATGGCCTAAGAGTTTTAGTCACTAGTGACCTAAAAGTTTCAATCACTAATGACCTAAGAGTTTCAGTCACTAATGGTCTAAGAGACTCTCAACCAATTCAACTAAGAGAGTGGCCCAAAGAGAGAGTCACCTAAGAGACTCTCGATCAACTCACCTAAGAGACTCTTGACTAACTTGCCATAAAGACTCTTGACCAACTCGCTTATGGTACTCTCGACCAAGTTGCCTAAGGTGAGTAGCATAAGAGACTCTCGATCAACTCGCCTAAGAGACTCTTAACTAACTCGCCTAAGAGACTCTTGACCCACTCGCCTAAGGTATTCTCAACCAAGTTGCTTAAGAGACTCTCGATCAACTCGCCTAAGGTACTCGTGACCAAGCCGCCTAAGGAAAGTCGCCTAAGAGACTCTTGACCAAGTCGCCTAAGGTACTCTCGACCAAGTCGCCTAAGAAGAGTCACCTAAGAAACTTTCAATCAATTTACCTAAGAAACTCTCGACCAAGTTGTCTAAGGTACTCTCGACCAAGTCACCTAAGAGACTCTCGACCAACTTGCCTAAAATACTCTAAACCAAGTCGCCTAAGAGACTTTTGACCAAGTGACCTAAGAAGAGTGGCCTAAAGAGAGAGTCGCCTAAGAGACTCTCAACCAACTCACCTAAGGAGATACTGGCCTAAAAAACTCTCGACCAAGTCGCCTAAGGAGATACTCGTCTAAGAGAGTCTTGATCAACCATGATCAAAAGTCTGGGCTAAGATATATTCAACATCTTCTTAGGTCATAGGCCATTGACAAAGATTTCGTCTGAGTCAAAGTATAACCAACTGCGAATTTCAAGGACTTGAGAACCCAGAAGTCAGGTTTAAAGACTAATAAAGCTAAAAATAGAAAGGACAACCTAACAATTTCTAAGGTTCAGAAACTCAAAGCTACAAATAAGAGAATCTCACCTACTTATGATGGAGAAAATCAAAATGGTCAGTGGGCAGCCTAGGCATAGGTCAAAGTCAAGAATGGTAGGTGAGAAAAGCTTAAAATGGCTAGATCTTCAACGATAACAACCTTAAAAGAATCTGAAGCTTATAACTACAAATAGCCATGACAGGTAAGATATTTGACTGACACATGGGAAGTCATACAAACTTGTAAAAGCTGAAGATTCCAAGATGGGTCATGAATGGTCACTTTCACTCTAAATCTATTCATTACTTAGAGGAATGTGAGCTGAGGAAGACATCACCAGATGAAGGGCCTCTATAAATACTCATGCAAATCCCATAAGAAAGAGGTCTCAACACCAACATTTAACATGTCTCTGTTATCTATATTTCTTAGCTTATCTAAGCTTATTGTTTTTAGCTTCACAATTCTATTTTTCATGTCTGTCTAGATCTTTAACTCCTTAGTTTTAGTTTAGTACTTTTAACTACTCTATCTTTAGTTCAGTAATTTTAGCTAGTTGTACTCTATTTTCTCAACGCCTTAGATCTCTAAATGTAACTTGTTTTCCAGCATCAATGAAATTTATTTCTTAATGAACGTGTTGAATTTCTTACTCTGCACTTTATTTCTAGTCTCGTTATCAATCTCCCATTCAAAACTAAAAGTCTTTGTCTTTAAGGCATTGAGAACCTAGCGGGGAGGGTCATTCCTACTGGCCTTCAGTCGCCTGATCCTTAAGAGGACTGATTCACGGTCTGAAATAGAAATAGTTTGGCTTACCCACACTTGTGTTTGATGGAACACTGGCACGCTCGCACATCTTATCCAGACCCATGTTACCAGCCAACCAATCTTGGCTTTCCACGTGAGAGTCGACATTGCGAGCCAAATAAATGTCTGTCGCTTATTTTAATGCACAACAAAATGAGAATATGATATATATGTACAACAAAATAGGAGAATAGGATATATGTGTAAGGAAGATAATTTGTTTTCAATTTAAACTTTAGATTCAAAACCTTTATTAAAAAAAATAGTAGTTATGTTCGTATGGTTCTCACATTTCTCTAGGGGATTCTGTGCAACAAATCTACATTACAGTGCAACACAATTATATTACAAAGTGCAACATAACTGTATCACAAAATGCAACATTGATGCAACAACTTTAAAAAGTTATACAACACATTTATATTGAAGATACAACACCCATGTAACATATTAATTATATCATATAGTAATGTTATAACACCATTAAATCAATAATTTAATACATTTACGTAGTTGGTGGTGTATTATGGATTTGAAGCTGTTCCATTCATTTGTTGTCTTACAAATAACATGCATACTCACTTTGTTACAAGAGTGCACACAATTCAGTTTAAAGAATATACTAGAAGCAAACTAATCCTAACTCTTCCATATTTATCAACCCAAGTTATGTGACTCTAGATAATTAAAATTTTCTCTGTATCTAGTCAAGAGTGCATTTGTAACTTCTAAAATCATATGATATGTTAACAAGAATATAGCTTTAATATTATATTTTTGTAAATGAGAAAAAGTATATGTATATATAAGATTGGTTTATTGTGACTCAAGCTTATGTTAACAAAAACATTACCATCCAATCAATTGAAACCTATAAATATTTATGCATAAATATAACGGTTTTGTACAAATTATTTTATTTTTTTGACTTTTAAACAGTGAAAGGAATAAATTATAACGTTGTCATGTAATCAGAGTCAAATCGTTGAGACATAAAACCAAATCAAACCAGAAGGGTTGAATTGGTTTAGATGGAATTGACAATGTAAATGGTCTATTTATGCACTTCTAGACTTAAATCATCAAAGATCATGATATGACTTGAAGTACAAGTGTACAACTCTTGGTGTATTAATTCATATGTATATTTTTCCTTTGTGTGTTGTTTAGTTGGCTTAGTATTTCTATTTGAGATGCATTTTCCTTAACATTCCTCGTTTTGCCGCGTATGAGCTTGGTCGTTGACGTATATAAATAGATTTCACAATTTTAAATAATATATTGAACTTGTCTACAAAAAGATTTCACAATTTTAAAACAAATCCGTTAAATCTATGGGATATAAATCCCACATGCATATATAATATTTATAATTTTATAAATAAACCATTCAACAATCAATTAACCTCCGATAAGTCGTAGTTTTCTTAAGGAAAGCATGAACAAGCCTATTCAACAAAGACTATTCAATATATATATATATATATATATATATATATATATATATATATATATATATATATATATCCATCTGTAAATTTTCCTGAAGTTGAACTTGAATATGACTCTCACGCGTCTTGCTAGTTACTTGAATATATTGGTCTCTTCGATCTCTTGGAAATTTCTTGTGACATTCTTCGGCTTCCCATGTGCCTATATAAGGAAAGGATGAGTCTTTTATATGATCACCACAATATATATAGAGATACACACAAAAATATATATCTGAGAGATATATCGAAGTTCGAAACATACAATGGCACAAGCAAGTAGTCGTTATGCACCATTAAGTAATCCCAATCCTATAGTTGGAAGCCAGTTTTGCGCTCCTTATCCAGTTGATCTTGCAATCATCAGAAAGGTTTTGAGCATAACCGATGGCAACTTCGCTGTTACAGATGTTAATGGCAATGTCATGTTCAAAGTAAAAGGCTCCTATCTAAGCCTTCATGACAGGCGAGTTATACTTGATGTCACCGGAAAACCCATCCTCACTTTACGCCAAAAGGTTTGATATATATCTATATATATATATATATTACGTACATTCAATTTCTTTATGCTGGCTGGCTGGCCGGCCATATGTGAAAATTCATTTGCACTATTTGTAATTAAAATTTATCCATCACTAGCTAGTGCCTAGCTAGATGAGATATGTTAATGTTGTGTGAAACACATATATGATATGATAGCCATGCACATAAATAAATTAATGTTTGAATCAGAGCTTAATTATTTCAGTTTGAACTAGTTAATTTCATATATTTTTTTAACTATTCATTCAAATGAGTTTTAACATAACCAATAATGTACGTACGTACATATATATATATTGGTCTCTTCAATTTAGTTATATTGATTATTGATAGGCACTAAATTTTCCAATATTGCAGATATTGACAGCACATAACAGATGGCAAGTGTTTGGAGGAGATAGCTCAGACTCCAAAGATCTCATCTTCACTGCTAAAACATCTTCTATGATCCAAATGAAGACCAAGTTAGATGTGTTCTTATCGAATAACACCACACAAGAGTATTGTGATTTCAAGGTCAAAGGAAGCTGGTTGGAAAGATCATGTGTTGTTTATGCAGGAGATTCTTCCACTATTGTTGCCCAGGTAAGAATTTAATCTCTTGCATATGTGTGTGTGTATATATATATATATATATATATATATATGTCTCAAACATATATATGACAATATATTGATGTTTGTGAAAATGCAGATGCATAAGAAGCACAGTGTTCAAAGTGTGTTGCTTGGAAAGGACAAGTTCATGGTGACAGTATATCCTAATGTTGATTATGCCTTCATCGTCGCGCTTATAGTGATCCTCGATGAGATCAACAACCATGATAATTAATTAATTAGATAATCGCCTCTCAATAAGACAATAATGTAAAACGCCTCCTTTTTTTCGTGAAATATATGTTGTAATTCTATTTTTTATCATTATTTTATTCGTTTCTTGTATTGAAAGGATAATCAGATGTTAATGAAATCACTAGTAATAGAGTCAATAAAGTCCTTGTTTGGATTTGGTAATTCACCATCGAATGGGTGGGTTTTAAAGACACAATCAACATGCATAACACATTCAACAATGTTTATGAAATGAAGAGCACATGGAAAACCAACCAGCCACCAAACAAAGATGTGTTCAGGAACATGAAAGAATTCTTCCATCTCATGCATTTACAAAGCATCTATATTTACACCTTTTCCCCCCATCCCATCTATATCTCATTATTTGCCAAAGCATCCAAGGAATATGTTGGATTTCTTCCCCCCACCTGCCACACCCTCTAATGGAGGAGGCTAATGAATAGATAGTAATATACAATATCTAGACACAGTAAGTTGACCTCTATTTCCAGAAACATGGATTGCAAGGAGGAACTGAACTGGAGAAGCAGAATGACTCAATCCTCATCTCCATCTGCACCCACATTGGGATCACACCGATGATATGTACGTTAATAATGCACTCATACTGCCTCCCAACAACAAGGCCTTCAGAGAGAAACATGAATAATGAATCTACATTTATCTTGCCGTCTCGCCACAGAGAGAGAGAGAGAGAGAGAGAGAGAGAGAGAGATTAACCACCATAGATAGAGATGCAAGCATCTGCAGCACCAGCAGCAAGCACTACTTGATATGGATGGAAGGTGAGGCAGCTTACTGATCTTATCTTCTGGGCCTTGAAGGTAGGGTTGTTACTAATAGTGCCTAACAGTTTACCTTCCAAATTAAAGAGTGTGATAAGCTGTTTGGCTGACCCACTGGCAATAATTGGTGCATGCCGATGAACAGCTAAAGCCGTAAGTGAGCCCTTGTGAGCATTAATTGTGAGGTACGCATCCTTCTGGTGTCTAATATCAAGGAATTGAATGTCACCAGCCTGAGATGCACTGACAATCTGAAAGGAACAAATAAAAAATGAAACAAACCATAATAAACTAACTTTTCCAAACCTAAATGTTTAGTTTCACAAGGCTCTGGATAACTATGAACACAACTTTCACCTAAATGGAGATAATAGATAACATCTTATATATAAATATACATTTATTATACAAACACACACATACCTTCGCTGGATCAAGTCCGGATTGAAAGCCAATTCCCACAACTCTTTCTACTCTCTGGGTGTGTGGCCAAGTTGCACAAACAAGCCTGATTTAAACAGATTATTATAAAATAAAATGAATACATAAAACATGCAGTTAGAGAAAGGGAGGAATGTAGAGTGCTAAAAATGTTTTGAAGATTGAGTGTTAATTTCCAGAAAAGCTTTAGCTGGTCATGTTAATGGACAGTAGGAAAATCTCCAGGCAGAATATCATGTCTCGCAAATTTATAATCACAGCAATGGATGGCGTTGCACTATTAAAGCACAGCAACAATGATGCTACTGTCAGTGAAATTTTTTTATACACTATTTAATTAGTGCTTACATTTCAGGAGCTCGAAGGTCAAATAGTCTGATGGAACCATCCAAAAAACCAGCTGCAAATTGACCCCCGTGAACTTGAGAAGCAGCCTACACAAGGCATGAATAAAAATACCCATTATGGAAAGTACAAATGTTGCCTTTGACGATAATAGACAATAAAAGATACAGTACAAGTGTAAAACTTGGAAACAGCAGAACCTTGAAAGCTCAGGACAGTTAATGTAGTGCTACTGAAACAATTCTTTATTGACAAAATATATTAAATACACTAATATGACAACAGCATATATCCTTGGAAGAGAGCAAAATCATGAAAAACAAGTATACAACTCCACTTGGAAGGCAAGCACTTTGCTATGTTCATTTTTGGTCATGGGGATCCATCATATCCAACATGGAATGGGGTGCCATACCCATTTCTGCACAAACTACCAGAAACCGCAAAGCAGCAAAGCTAAACCGCTTGCACATCACATAAGTAATACCTCTGCTTATATCAACTGAATGTGAAACAAAAAAGAAAACATATACGATTGCGGGACAGGTAGGAGCGCTTCGATATCAAAATATATTGAGAAGAAGAGAGAGAATGAGAGAGAAGAAGAAGATTAGGGGAGAAGTAGTAGGAGGAATTAGCATGTAATCTTAATAATATTCAATCATCAAAAAAGTACCCTTCACAATGCATGAACCAACATATAAATAGGCAGCAAGGAAAACCCTAATCAAATCCTACTACTAAAAATAGAACCCTAAAATATTAAATTACGAAAATATTCCTAAAATAAAAACATTACTAATATAATAATAATATTAAATAAAAATTATCCCTAATTATCTATCTTTGCCCCTTCTCTAAAAATAGAGGCGAAGCACGTGCAACTCATGCATGCAAATCATAACTCGTCCTCCAATTCTCCACGATTGAGAAGAACTCTTCTCCGAAGAGTGAAGCGAACAATGTTACTCAAAAAATCTCGAATCAACATGGCAAAACTCATTCGTACTCCATGTGAAATTAGAAGAGGGGTAGTACTTCCATAGTAGCCATAGTAGATCACTCTGATGGTCACGAACGTCCTCTACCCAGTCCAAAAACCATGGCTAACAGAATGGAAGAATAAGTGCTGATGCTGAAGAAAATATAACTCCACCTATAGGAACACAAGATAATAACACTGGTGCTTCAAAAGTACAATGGTTAGGCATCAAATACTCCGCATCAAAAATTGAATTAGTACTCAAATCTAATGACCAATCAAAGAAATATGCATTAGGTCCTGACTCACGATTGATGTGGAAAAGTCTAACAATGTGGCCATGTTTTATATGGAAGGAGCTCTTAAGATAAGGATGCGGTAATGCACAAATTATAACAAAATCTCCTTCCAAACATTCATGATTCCTATTATGAGGATATGTAGCAAGTTCATAATTTTTATTACTCAAAACAATTTCGTATCGCATATCGGCATGAAAATCATGGACAAGCTGGACAAAGGAATCAAGGAATTCAAGCGAATACATATATGGAGGTGGGTGATTATAATCAATGGACTGACATGGTAAATAAACTAAAAAAAGCAACTACCAATACACTGATTAGTCAAACTAGTATAAGCAAACTCTATGATAGGCAAAAATAAATCCCAAGTGTCTAGATGCAATCTTACAAGATAAGTGGCCAACTTTCCTAGACCTTGGTTAACAATCTCAATTTCCCTATCAGTTTGAGGACATGATGCAAAAGTAAATTTTAGAATTGTCCCTAAAAATGTCCAAAGTGTCTTCCAGAAACTACTGTTGTACTTCACATCTCTATTTGACACAATGAAAGTGAAGGACTCATGATGTGTAACAACTCTCCCATTTGCTTCAACAAGTATGTAGTCAATATGATCAATGTTGCAGTCATTAAGGGCAACTACTAACTGAGGAGCACAATGACCAATTTCTTCACAAAACACCCTATCAGAGACGTGACTACTTCCAAAATACTCTTTTCTAAATGGACTAATAGAAGTGACTACTTCTACAAAGTCAGTGATCAAAAGGGCATACATTGCACAACCTTCAAAAGACAAGGCTTAAGAATTGAAGCACAGTTGTTCAAGACCTTTTCTCCTAACTCGTAAGATTGAGGTGAAATAGTCTGATTTTCCTTTTAACACTAGTTAGAAGAGGATGAAGTAGTTCCACTGAAATATAGTCGCTTTCCTTCAGTACAAGAGTCATATTTTCTCCATGGATGAAAAGACACTACCTGAGTGAAAATACCTTATTCCCTTTAAAAAAATTTCAAACATTTCAACAATTAATTCATTACAATCCAAATCAAGCATTACCAAGCATCACTTCACGTTTGCAACAGTGTGAAGCATTGAAATTGCCTTTCTGTAGCAACAATCAGAAATATGAGACAACCTCTCAAAAGACATATCAGCTACTTGAAAAATCTCATTTAGTTGTTCATTATTGAAAGGCTCATTTGGCGCAACAATTCTTAAAATCTCATTAAAGCAACAGACAACTGAAATTCTCACATCTACATTTGAGTGTTTGAATAAGTCATTTGGAAGTAAAACCTTTATTGCCTGAGATATTGCATTTTGAATTAGTGCAGATGGATCTTGCCCCACTTTGCATAAAAGAAGTTCTAGCTCATCAAGTAGGCTAAGAAGCTCATGAACAAATGAGGGAAGCATAAGAAGCCTATTTCTAATTTTTAGGAGTTGTTGGGCTACTTCCCTTTCAACATCTCTCTTTCATCTTCACACCAATTAGTTCAATTTTCGAGTGAAGGGAAACTTGGTTTTCCCTCAACAATCTTAGTCTTGCTTGGCTTAGAATACAACCATTGGGGACATAAAACAATGTGTCTTTAATGGTCATGGTGTCTTAATGGAATGATATAAAGATAAGAATGCTTAAGGAAAATGTCGACATAGGACTCAAAACGAATTAAGTAAACTAACTTATAAACTAACACAATGTAAAATCAAGGAATTGAATGCAATTAAAGTGATTATGCCAAAATTCACGCACTAGCCAGAAGTATTTAGGTGCAAAAATAAAGCGGAAACAGTGATAACAAAATAAGGGTGGATGTAGTGATATCAAAGGTAAATGGCAATTGAAGTAAATAATTAGGTTCAATAATCAAATGGGTTCAATCAGGACCATTTTGCAAATTTCATGACTAATCAAATAGATAGAAGTATTAACTACAATTTTTAATTGATGCATATGTACCTTATTGAAGTCCAATGTAGCTCTCAACTGTTAAAGATTACCCCAAAAGTAGCTGCCTGAACAGAAATAGGAATTCGGTTTTTTTTTTCCCTCTGAACTGGTTTACTACTGAACTTGTTTCAGTTCTGGACAGCTTCCACAACTAGACTAGTTCTGAATCTGTAACCAAACACGGCTGGATATTGATTCTGGGTTGGGCTGGACCAAAGCTACTGGGCTGATTCAGTTGGGTCAAATTTCTCTGGGCTTTGAGGCCATTTGGACTGGTTGTTTTAGTTCAACAGGTGTTATGGGTTGAGTCTGGCTTATAAAACAGGAACAAACAGTACCGAGAGTAGTCCGACGATTACGGTGCTGTTTGTTGGGTGATGAGGGCTGTTTGCTGTTGCTTGGCGACGAGAAACTGATAATAGCAAATCTCAGATGAGAAGAAGATGACGACGCTGACGACAACAGATAATATCGGCGACGCTATAGTTCTTTCACTGTCTATTCGTGATGAAGGCTGTTGCTTGAGGTTGCGATTGGTGTTCGGATTGTGTGTCAGGTTCTTGCTGACTATTTAGATTGCGGATGTTTGGCGGTCGAGAGTTTCGGATGTGTGTTTGGTATTGGTTTTGAGACAATGGGGTTTTGGTTTCCAATGAGTGGACAAATGAATGGACAGATGCTGATTTGTTTTTGTTTAGGCTTGGGTTCCACAAAGGGCTTATGGCTGATGTTGGAATTGTGCTTCTGATTTGATGTGCTTTCATATTGGGTTTGTGGTGGATTTGCAGTGAGGAAGAGATAGCTGTGGGTTCGGGTTCCGATGGATGATGTTTGGGGTTAGATGATGAGGGGTTAGGGCTTGGTCTCTATGTTTGGTTGCCGATATTGTGTTGCTTGGGTATGGGATTGGGTACGGTGGCTGGATGAAGTTCTGTTTGGTGGGGTTAGATGAGGTCTTGTGGCTAGTTCAAGACTGATGGTTGAGATGGCGTTCTTGCAGATGATGGAGAGTGGAGACTGTTTTCTGTGTTGGGTATGGGTCGTGGAAACAGTTGGTGGGGGCTGTGGTGGGAAGACAGCAGCTGATGGGTTTAGATTGATGAACAGTACGAATGAATTACTGTGAACAGTGACTTGGATCTTATGACTATCCTTCACTCACTTGGATACCAACTCGGATCCTTCGCTAAGAAAACTTGATCGTTTGCTCTGACACCAATTGAGGCGGGACAAGTAGGGGCGCTTCGATATCAAAATATATTGAGAAGAAGAGAGAGAATGAGAGAGAAGAAGAAGATTAGGGGAGAAGAAGAAGCAGGAGGAGGAATTAGTATGTAATCTCAATAATATTCGATCATCAAAAAAGTACCTTTCACAATGCATGAACAATTCATAGCTCGTCCTACATCAGATACCCTCTGAAACAATTCTTGAATAATACCCCTCAAAATTAAGCCAAAATGGAACCAAATGTTACTAATCCATGAAGTTTCCAATGAAAAAAAAAACATTAGGGGCAATGCATTTGGACAACAACATATCTGGGATCCTTAACAACTACAAAAATAAATAAATAAAACACAATAGAAGAACCCAACTTCAGCTGAACCAACTTGAAAGACTCAGCAACATATCCTGCTATAGGTCAACTCAATACATCTTTGTTTATTTTACCACCACCAAACACATTTAATTATACCTTACACAGCAGAAAATATTTAACTTGCATTATGTACAAATAGAATCTGCAAAAAGAAAGGCCTAAAAACCAAGTCAGAAATGAGTCCATGAAAAGGGGAAAAAATGTCCAATAGGGTAATATGGTAATGGAACAAATAATTTAAAGCAAACAGGAGGATGAAGTAAAACCCACCAATGCTGAAATACAACAATCTGATGACGAAGGAATAGAATTGACAAGCTGCTCTTTATCCAGGTCCCAAGCCATAATGGAAGATATTTCATCAGAAGCATACTGGTAGTGGCAGCAAATGTAGTAAAATGTGTAAGAAAGAGAAAAAATAAAGTTTACACCAGACCAAACCCCCCACCCAAAAAAAAAAAAAAACAAAGTGAAAAAGATGCATCTTTGAACACCAGGTCTATGCAAAGTGTCACAGATATTTCAAATTGCCCTTTAAGTGATGTAAAGGGAGAATCAGTTTTGAATATATATTCTTTTCATTTGAGTTCGAATGCATTAAAATGCTTGTTTCCTTAAAAGTTGGACACTTGATTAGACATGGAGGGATTATACATATATATTCTACAGTATATACCAGATATCCAGACTGCTGCTGCCAATCCACAACAACATTTACACTCTGAACACCGGGTCTATGACCTTGGATTGAAGAGAATGCAGTTACAAGTTTCTGTTCATCCTGTAGAGTATAATCTTTCCAAATCCGGATATTTCCATCACCTACATAAAATAAGAACAAAACAAAAGTAAGATATTATTAAAAATGAATATCCCAATGAAAGATCATTATAATCACCATGCAACATAATCAACACGGCAACAAAAAATTTTACTTGAAGCAACAAGAAGCAAACTGTCATCAAGGTCATTCACAAGGCAGAGCTTTGATATTCCTTTGTTAGGAGAATCATGATTGCCAAAACTGTTGAGCAAGGTAGCCTCCTTATAATTCCATATCCTAAATTGACACAATCGCCCAGCATTATTAGATATACTAAGTAAGAAAGGAAGTGAAATGACATTAAGCAAAACAATCCTGAAAAAACTCAGATAAATAAATTTCAACTCCAAATAACATCCAGTCTCATGATTAGGAATCACAGGTATTTAATGACATTAGTAATGTCAATTAAATGATCAATGACCAAAGGAGAATATATAGTTGTCCCCAAGCTTAGGATAATGATCAGTTACGTATATTTATAGTGTTCATTAATGTAACTCATAAAAGCAGAATTATAAAATAGTGGAAATATAATTCTACGTTATATTACATGAACTAGTATTAATGCATGCAGTACCTACTCAACATACTGGTATAGTTATGATATGTGTCCCACATATCAGGTATGCCATTCTATACAACATTCTATAGGACAATTAATAGGCCAACGATCAAACACGGAGCGAAAATGAGAATGTTAAGATTGATGATAGGAATGACCATACAATATTGGATTAATAATCAGCATGTAAGAGAGAGATTGGGAGAAGTGCCAATTAGTGAAAAAATAAGAGAAAGCGGACTTTGGTGGTTTGGACACATACAACGTAAATTAATAGATGCACTAGTGAGAAAAGTAAGATTAGTTTGCATAGAAGATAAGAAACAAAGAGGCCACCCAAAATAAACTTGGAATGAAGTAATTAGAAATGACTTTAAAAAGTTAATTATAAGAGATGATATAGCTTAGAATAGAATGGAAAAAAAGAATTCATTTGCCTGACCCTATTCATAAGGGATAAAGGCAAGGAGGATGATGATATCAGGTAGGACATGCACCCAGCATATTGAGTTTAGTTCCCATGTTGAATGCTTAATGTTACAGAAAACCATTATTTTATACCAAGAAATTAAAAAAAATATTAAAAATAAAAATATTTAGCCTTTTCCCATTTGAAAGATGACATTTAGACACATACCCACACCAAACACACATGCTACTGTCCATCAATCCATCTAAAATATACTCTCTATATTTGGGAACACAACCTCAAAAGGGAACTCTGTGGTTTACAACAAGAACAAAAGAAAGAAGTGAATACAACAATTTCAAAACAACTATACAATAGAGTCAATCAAAGTTCGAAGAGATTCAAAATTACATTTTACTTCCAATATAAAACTCTATAACTTGGGACTGTCTTTCAGAATAACCGGCAGAAAACCCTAGTCCACCTAAGATGTGAGACGACAATTGGCGCATATGGATGTTTCGAATTTCTATTCTGTCAATGGTAATAACTGAAGTAAGAGGCAAGATGGAAAGCTTTTGAGAGGAATGGCAGCTAGGATATTACCTTACATTAAACTAAAAGGAAAGAGACGGGGGCATGCATAACCCAACTGCACCACAAACCCAACACAGTATAAAAGGGCTTCCTCCGAGCCTACCCCTGTCCATTACATAATATCTAACGCATTGAATTAGAGGTTGGATGAGGCATGTTAACTAAATAGCCTAGCCCTATTACCATAACATATTGACTCAAATCTCAAAATTACCATGACATTAAATGTGCTCAATATTTCGAGAAGAGGAAGAAGAGACTAGAGGTGAAAACCCTAGTCCACCAAAGATGTGATGCGACAAATGGGCGCATATAGATGTTTTGACTTTTTCCTCTGTCAAATGGTAATAACTGAAGCAAGAGGCAAGATGGAAAGCTTTAAAGAGGAACAGCAGCTTGGATATTCCCTTACATTAAAAAAGGAAAGAGACAAGGGCACACAAACCCCAACTGCAACAAAAAACCCATCAGAGTATAAAAGGGCTTCCCTCGAGCCTACTCCTGTCCCCATAAAATAATACCTAACCCGTTGAATTAGAGTTAGGACCAGGCATGTTAACTAAATAGCCTAGCCCTATTACCAAAGCATATTGACTCAAATCTCCAAATTACCATGACATCGAATGTGTTCATCATTATTTCAAGGCATTTCACCCATATCCAGGTTTGACCATATGAAAGTTACATCCAATTTTCCTAAACAACGTTGTGAACTTCTGCAATCACTTAGCTTAATGAATCTAGAGTTACCATGATTCTCAAACATGCGTTAAAAATTCTTAGCATAATTTATTCTAGAAAAAATTCTTTTATTTCTTCAAGGCTTTTATCTTTAGGAGAAGTGTCTTTCCAAATAACCTCAGACATGGTTACAAGGTTTAGAGAATTGGGACTATATCGGACGTAACGTAACTAAATCAAGCATCGCGGTCATAATTTTTTTTTTTTGACTTTGAACTTGGGGTCCAAAATACATCGATATACATTTTTTTTTTCTGAGAATCCAATAAATATTAGTTTTAGTGATTTTTATTAAAAAAATTATACAAGTAATGACTTGTACACGAATTTTTTAAGTCATTATTTGTAGCAAATGCATAGTAATTCAAACTTTTTTATCAAATTAATGAGCAAGAATAGACTTTACCATGATATAAAGCAAAACTTGTGACATAAAACACATTAATACTTAACTAAATTGTACCTTAATCATAGTTGCTAAGTTCTCTTTTTTTTTAACCATTGATTTATCTTATTTCATGATCACATGGTAATCTTGGTTGTATGGGATCATTTCTTTTTTGATCTCTACCCTTTTAACCTTACAAACCTAAAGGCTGAAATGGTGAAGTACCTCAAAAGCAAATGAAAAGCACAGATTGGGCAAGAGAAAAGAGAAGACAATGTGCACTAGCGGCATTACTCATGCCAAATTTGCACGTTGGAATAGCATCCCAGAGCCGTAAGTCCATCCTCTTCAAGTAAGCCTTCGAATTGTTTCTCTCTCCTCTTCCTCTTCTCCTATTTCTTATATCTACAAGAAACCCTAGTTTCTTCCTTTTTTACGCCTTCTCAAGCTTTTAAAACATCATATTTCTTTGATCTTCTTGAATTTTTGGACAAAGAGGAAGTGCTAAAGAGAGGGAAGATTGAGAAACTAGAACGCTTTTAACGTTGCATTTCCAAATAGCGAGTCGTCACAGTGACTCGACCAAGTCAGCCGATTCAATACTGAGTTTGTCCGATTCTCACCAAGTCCGTTACAACACGACAGACTCAAGAACCATGACTCAAGTACAAATTTAAGCACCTAATTTGGTGTCTTGGCTCCTAAAATTGTTTAAAAAAATAATAACTAAGAGAATGTCATAAAACATAAGTATTGTAGTGTGTGTGTGTGTACAGTAGTGATCTCTTGCTCACTGGTGAGTAAGAGATTTTATCCACACTTTGTATAATTGTTAGATCACATTCCAAACCCACACATCTCCTCAAAATCACAAAACCATTTTCTCCCTATTTTAAATTTGAAAATTTGATGTTACCAATCCCTTTTACCCGTTGTTAAAAAAGTAATTAGCAAAATCATAATAACAGAATATTTTCAACCAACCCAAGTTTGTCCTACGTAGCCTCAACACATGTTAGGGGATGTTTGGTTGGTTGGTTGTTTGGGGAAAAAAATTCACTTGAAAGAGATCAAAAAGCACAAGGAAATTAGAAGCAGAATCACCCATGCAAGGTCTCTCTTTTTTTTTTTTTCACTTGAAAGAGGTCGAAATGCATAAAGAAATTAAAAGTTGAATCACCCATGAAAGGTATCTTTTTATTGTAATTATATTTATTTTCTTCATAAAAACGTTTCGGATTCCTACTTATAAGTGACAAGCTCTGAAAGAAGCTTTTCTTATCCTCTCTCTGTGGTCTATACATACATATGTTATCCAACAACAATTTCTTGTTGTCACTGTTGCACTGTCTAAAATCAAAACTTTAAACAATTAAAGTTGCACCAAACGGTGTACAATTAACAATTTCTTATTGACATACCTGTTATTGAGAATAGGATTGATAACACTGAAAGAGAGAGGTAAAAAGTAGTATTATTTTAATGTTGATGCTTCAAAGAAGTGTATAAAAAAAAACCAAATTCTCTTCAATCTTTCTCTTGATCTCTCTATATATGTGGAATAAAATTTCATTGCTTAAAATCGACTATACATAGAAACATAAAAAGATAAAAACCTTCATGTCTCATTTGAGAACTTTGATTGTTGTGCTAGTTCTGTGGAATATTTGTGATGAGATCACAATCTTGTCATAGAAATAAATACATCATATTTTCCTCGGAACAAAGTCAATTAGGAAGAAGAGGTAAAGAAAATAAAGTGGTGAACGTTGAGATTGAGTAGGGACAAACTTAGGTTGATTAAAAATATTCAAAAGTTATTTTGGTAATTACTTCTTTTTTACAATGGGTAAGGGATTGGTAACATCAATTTTGGAAATTTAAAATAGGGAGAAAGTGATTTGTGGTTTTGGAAAGGAGATAAGTGGGTTTGGAATGTGACCGTTAGATTTAATCTAACGGCCACTATACAAGTTGTGGGTAAAGTTTCTTGCTCACCAGTGAACAAGAGATCACTACTGTATATATATATATATATATATATATATATATATAAAGTGGATACACAAAGTTATAATAATTATCATGCTATTAAACTAACGAGTCAAACTATGAAACTTAGGGAGAGAGTAATTGAATAGAGACTAAGATGAGAAACTATGAAGTGTCAAAAAATCAAATTGTATTTGTGATGAGGACGTCAATGATGGAAGGTATTTACTTATTTGAGAAGACTAATGGAAGCATATAAAGAAAAAAAATTCATATCATTTATTTTTCTATTTAGAGAGAGTCTATGATAAAGTACGTAGAAAAGAATCACAGAGGGATATTCTAATGTGATAAATGACATGTATGATGGAAGTATGATTATAATTAGATTTTAGAATGGCTATGGGAGACACAAGTGAGTTTTAAATTACTGAAGGCTCACAACACGGAAAAGCTTAAGCTCGAATATTTTTGCCTTAAAGATGGATGAATTGATGAGACACATTTAGGATGAGATTCCATACTGTATATTATTTGTTGATGATATTATTGTTGCGACAAACAACCACGAACCAAGCACAATAAAAAAAAATGATAGAAAACGAAACAAACACCACACAAAACACAAGTATTTACGTGGTTCGGCGATGTATCTACATCTATGGCGAAAGTTTTCACTATGCGAAAATCAAGAGATTACAAGTTTCAACCCAAACCCTAGCTCTCGCACTCTCTTTCTGCGATTTACAGTGTTTTCTCTCATTTCACTCCAAATCTTAGATGCCCTTATATACCGGACTACAAGAGAGTCCTAATCAGGGTCCAAGATAGTGCTTAAGGCCACACAAAGCCCATTTTTTGGGTCAAAACCAGATCACAATGCGACCCGAGTCGAGACAAAATTCGGACCACAACATAATGATTATTTTAATTGACAAAACCAGAGAAGGGGTAACTATTAAATTAGAGTTTTGGAGGGAAACTCTACAATTAAAAGAAGTTAAAATAAATAAGAATAAAACCGAAACAAACACCACACAGAACACAAGTATTTACGTGGTTCGACGATGTACCTACGTCTACGGTGAAAGTTTTCACTATACGAAAATCAGGAGATTACAAGTTTCAACCCAAATTCTAGCTCTCGCACTCTCTTTATGTGATTTACAGTGTTTTCTCTCATCTCACTCCAAACCCTAGATGCCCTCATATACCGAGCTACAAGAGAGTCCTAATCAAGGTCCAATAGAGTGCTTAAGTCCACACAGCCCATTTTTTGAGTCAAAACCAGGTCGCAACACGACCCGGGTTGAGACAAAATTCGGGCTACAACATAATGATTATTTTAATTGACAAAACTAGAGAAGGGGTAACTGTTAAATTGGAGTTTTGGAGGGAAACTCTACAATTAAAAGAAATTAAAATAAATAAAAATAAAACTGAAAATATGGAGTATAACTTTAATAAATCTAAAATTACATATAAGCTATGTTACCCAAACTCGGGTACAGGTGTCGGACAAAGGTGCTTGTCTACGTGTCAAATTATTCAAATTGTTAAAATTTAGAATATGTGGACACGAATAATGCGATGAAGAATTCTTGAAATAATTGTTGTAGTGTTTAAAATATGAACTAAAAGCAAGGGTAAAATTGAAAAAGAACACAAAATATTGGGCAATTATAAGAATAAGTATTATTTTTAGGTATTCTTAAAGAAATATAAAAATTTGGGGGGCCAAAATGCAATTATAAGTTTCTAAACTTATTGAAAAATTTTAGGGCAGCCTCTTACGATCTTTATCCTCCCTTCGTTTCCTTTTTCGCCGTTATAAGAATATGAAACCCTAACCCTAGCCACTTGATCAACCAATTTTGACTCCAGCAAGGATGATTTTTGAGTGGACGACCTTCAACAAAGCATGTTTTGGATCCAACAAAGATCAATTGTTGCAAACAGGTTGGGATTTCTTTAGTTCTCCCCTCCCCACCCCCCCCACCCCCCTTTTTCCTCTTTCAATTCCTTTTCAACCGTGTTGTGCTGGTGTCCCTCACACCCATGTCGGTACCAATTCCCGCAGGCAAGATGCCGATTCCAAGAAAAATAGCATATAATGATGTAGTGAATTTTATGGATCAAAAGATAGCAGAAAGTGAACATATCTGTTATTTAGGCTCAATTATTCACAATGAAGGAAAAATTGAAGATGATATTAATCATAAAATCAAGACAGAATGGGTTAAATGAAAGAGTGCATCAAGAATGTTGTATGATCAGTGTATCCCTCTAAGATTCAAAAGGAAGTTCTATGAAATAACCATTAGTCTAGCAAATCCTTATGAGAGAAAATGTTGGACAACTTAGAAACAACATATACACAGTGAGTGTGGCAGAAGTGTGAATGTGGAGATGGATGCATGGTAAGACAAGAAATGATAGAATTAAAAATGAGTAAATTCATAAGATAGTTTAAGTAGCACTCATTGAAAATAAAATAAGAGAAAACTAGTGAAGATGATTTGTATATGTTCAAAGAGACCACAAAGTGCACTAATTACAAAGAGTGACATGGTCCAGGGAAATACTAGGAGAAGGGGAAGACCAAACTAACACGAGTAGAGTTAGTTAGGAAAGATATGATAATATGTGGTTTGACTGAGGCTATTGCCTTAGATATAACAAAATGGAGAAATATAATTCATCCAACGAACCCCAAGTAGTTGGGAAAAGGCTTTGTTTTTGTTGCTGTATTCTAAAATTGGTTTCCACCAACTGATCGTGCCAAGTCATTCAATGAAAAGCCATGAACTATGTCAGAAATCTAAATGACAGGACACTAATATGAGATGTATTACCAGCATCATACTAATGAAATACTACCACTCATGCTTCCCACCATTTTTCAATAATGTGAATGAACGACAGTGCACTTCTCTGGACATAATGAGCACGTCCACAATAAAATCCATGGAGCGGAGAGAGAGACTCATATACCTGATCCATTCATTCTCATCTGCAGCAACTACAACTGGAGAGAAAGGTTGCAGCAAAACTGTTTTGGTACCCGTCTCAAATTTTGTATCCCACCTAGCAAATTGATTATGTATCTTCTTAACCGCTGATACAAAAAATAAAAAATCAAAATCATACTTGATTCTCAAACAAAAAGATAACACTATAATTGCTAAAAAAAAAAATAAAGACTAATCAGTTAAAAGAACCCACAAGAGTGCTGGCATTTCGCTATGTGGTCAAGTGCAAATTTTTCCCTCTCCTCTCTTTTAGCTATTATTTCTTCACTATCATCTGCTGCAGTAAGAAGTGGCTTTGAAAAGTGACCACAGCTCCAATTGTAGATAGTTGACTTTGGAAGAAAACTGCACTCTGAGACACCAGAAGATCCACCAGAACCTAAAAGTGGATCAGCTAATCCCGAGTCTGGAGAATTAAATAGGTATGGCCAGAATTCTAGAGAATACACTCTTCGCATTCCTGTTAAATAACTTGGTCGAGGAGGGCTAACCGGAGGAGTTCTAAACGTCAGTGGAAAATGTCCTATAAAACAGCTCAAAAGAAAGACTAACTTAGAAAGCACAAACAAGAATGAAAATGCCACGTAATATAGCAATGCATCATTTGCAAGCTGAAAATCAGATAAAAGAAAGATGGAAGCTAAAAGTTGCTAGATAAACTATTTGGAGTTAAGCAGATGACTAATACAGTTGAAGTACATGCAATATAACCCACAGAGAGAGCAAGAAAAAGATACCTGCATTCATATCAAACCATGAAGATGAACGGGTTAGTCCAGAAAGACTAGTGGTTGGAGTTACTGAGGATTTGGCAGACCGAACACTGCTGCCAGTGGAGTTCACAGACTTTGTCACCATTTGTTCAATCCCAATAATGGATATTACTTGGCGGCCAAGGCTAGCAATGCGTGGTGATGGATCCTTGGCTAGCGTACGCATAGCCAGTATAACTTCTGAATACAACGAATTGTCCAGTGATCTTGGCCCTGTGTGATTAACAACCCCATTGCTCTCACAATCGTTCAATATGCCAGAATCGGAATGTTGAGAAGAATCATCAGATAGTGGAGATCTATTTAGTACTCCAGAAGCTGCAAGAGGGCTGCTACTGAAGGCCCTCCCATCATGAACCACAAATTGGTTATCGCCGTCAACTTTCAGCAGGCTAGTAATTTGGGAAGGAACAATACTCTCATGCGGCATGTACTGGTTTGTAGTATAATCATTACTTGTACCCTTGACAGCCAATAAAGGCAGGGAACTAAGCAAGGAGTTAGATTGAGGTTTCAAATATGCAGCAGCAATTAACTTTAGGTGCTTCTTGTGACCACGGGCAAAGCGAGCTAGAGCTGTAAAAAAAATATATAAATAAAAAGGCAAGAAATATTTTAATAAACAAAATCCATCAACAATTCAAGTTTAGTGTCCACGGATTTAAATACGAGAGGGAGAGAGAGAGAGAGAGAGATGCTCCTCAAAAGGCAAGAAACCTTTAAACCACCTCCCACCACCAAACTAAAAAGGAACCCCAATAGAAATGGAAAACAAAAGAAGAGGAGAATCCCATGAAAGTACAAATCCCGCACAGACACAAACAAAAGTCTAAAATAAGAACAGCAAAAGCATTATTTTTTGGTTGATTCAACTAAATGTGCTTGTCTAGCATTTATCTATAATTTATTTTCAGCACTCATAACATCCCTTCTACCCTATGCATTAGATCTGTTTGCAGCCAGGGGCTTACAGGAACTAAAAACATTCTCCAGATAGGCCCAGAAAATCATGAGAATAAAGCTAATTCTCAAATGTTACAAATGTAAACTCATGTCAACATTCTATCATGCTGATTCTTGAAAGTCAAAATAAAACCCAACTTCAATAAATATTTTTAGGAAATGAAAGGGAAAAAAAATCAGTATCTCGGAAGCAATGAACAAGTTTTACCACATGGCTCAAGTCATCTGTGAAGGGCAATTGCATGAGTTATTACATACCTACAGAAACCTCTGCCCGGACAAGTGGGCTTCCATCCGAAACATCATCTAAAAGACTCTTGACGATACCAATCTCTGCCTTAATTTTTTCAACATTATCACATTCTTCATCTTCTCCAAGACCATTTCTAGATGAATCAGACCCAACATCAAGTAGGGTGCCCAGTGCAAAAACAGCTGAGGCTCTAACCTGTAACACAGTCTCTTCTATAAACTTGGAGGTTGAAGATTAAACGCAGCAGTCAAGAACTATTGAATTAATAGAGATAAAGATAATTACAAAAGGAAGAACGCAAACCTCTGGATGGGGATCAGAAAGGTGAGGGGCATATATAGCTGGGGCATCTGCCTGCAAACCTATTATTTTTGCCTCTGTATAGTCCTCCCACAGTTTTCCAAGACAAAGGCAAAGCCACTGAAGAAATTGTGGTTCAGTTGGTATATCATTTGGAGTAGAATCCTGAAGGTGCTTCAAGCACACATGTATTAAACCAGCTTCAATACAGGCTTCCTGACCTCGCCTGTGTCCATCTACAATCAAGGCCAAAACAAATGCAGCCATTGCTCGCTGTTCTGGGTATGCGTCCATGCTATCAAGAAACCTAATGAAATATGTGTGACCACCATCCTTTATCAGATCAACCTGGCATGACTATCATCCCCATAAAACAAAAGCTCGAGTAAATTCAATGGTAGGGAAAAGTGAAATGAAAAACATAAGGGATGCTCTTGAACACAAATTTCAAAAATATGAGAGAGAGAGAGAATTGTGAAACCAAAAGAAAATTATTTAATAGTCTTCTGACACTTATAAGTAATAACAAAGTTCTTGCAGAGGTGAATCACAGAACATGTATAAATATACCTTATCAAATGCTAGGATCTTTGACCATATAAACACAAGAATTTTCTGCAGTTCCAGATTAGTTGTTGGCAACAGCTTCAGTACGTACGGAAATATTCCTACAGACAACGACTGCAACAAAAATTCCAATTTATAATGGCGTAATCAATTAACATGCCATAAACTAGTGGAAAAAAAACACTGAAGTGAAAAAACAACAACAATGGGAAAGCCACAAATAACTACCAGTTCTACAGCCCAGGGGCCCATATCAAGGAATCTTCCAAGTAGCACCAGAGCACGAAATCGATGGCATTGACTAAGTAAAACCTGAGAAATTCAAAGTTGATAACTTCTCATTATATTTCAAGGAAAAAAGAAAACAAAAAAAATCGCTCAAAGTAGAAGGCTTTTAGTGAGCACAAGGCTCAAGATGGTGCAAAAAGGATCAGGTTCATTAGAAGCAAAAGCAGAAAAAAATAAAGAGATTTCATTAAATTGTATAGTATTGATGTTTTTTCTCTAAGAAACGAACATAAAGAGAGTTTCAAGAGGAGGGGTCACTAGAGGGGAATTTGGGCATCAAGCTTCTTCTATTTTGTTTTCTACTTTATTATTATTATTATTATTATTATAAACAATATGCTAAGGTAAAAATAGATTTAAAAATTACTTTAGGATTCCGAGGGCAACATTTGGTTTTCCAAATGAGCTGCAAGTAAGAGAAATTAGTTCACTGGCAACAATGGCATCTCATAGCCAGTTCCACCACTTCAGCAACGGCTGTCTGTTGTTGCCTCTATCAACCACGTTGCATGTCATCAGAAAAATTTGTGCAAGTAATGTCACATTCGTAATCATAGCAAACACAAATAACTTCAGTTTGTTTACACAAGCCAATAGTAGACTCCCAGATCCCTTCCAAATAAATACACCTAGCAAATGACTTGAATAAATTAGTGAGTCATTGACCAAATGACTAGCAAATTAGCCAATGTATAGCAAAAGTGAAAATATCATCACCCCACCTTACCAATCAATAACCTATGTTACCCAGACTCGGGTACGGGTGTCGGGTGCGGGTGCGTGTCTAGGAGTCGGATTCATCCATTTATTTATTTATTGGACACGGGGACTCGGCTAAAAAGTGTCCAATATTAAGACACAGGTACTTGGACACTTTTAAGAAAAAAAAATTATAATCTTTCTTTATATATGAGATGTCTATTTTTTTAATAAAAATAAAAAAATAAATATATGAACTGTAGTTTTTATATGCAAATTTATTTTATTATTGTATTTGTTTGTCTCATTTGCAATATAGCTGTAAATAAATATATCACCTGCACAATTTCTTTCCCTCATTTTATTACTGTATTTATTTTACCAAATATTACTACGAGTAAAGTAAAGGTTGAATACAGCTATAAACCATTATAAAGGTTTAAAGCTGTAAACCATTAAACCATAACAAAAGGCTAAAAGCCTCGTCTCTTCACATTCAATTAAACAGGTGGCAGCAATTTCTCATTTAAACAGGGCATTAAAAAGGATTTGGTTAATAGTCAGCAATTGCGTGAAAGCATGCTCGGTTTGGCACAAATAACTGAATAAAGCCGAGCGCGTGTACACAAAGTCATCTTCAACCCTTCAAAGGACGCTGTTTTGAACTAGAACACCATTTTTGAACTAGAGAGCTTCGTAACACCGTGAATCACAGCCGATTTAACAAATAAAACATGAAAATTTTTTCCTAATCCTTCACAAGCATCAACCCACACATTATTTTGTGTGTTTTCGTCATTAGCCGTGTCCGGTAGACAAGTTGAAAGATCCGACTCATATCCCGTGTCCGTGTCCGTGTCATGTCGTGTCGACACAGACACTCCGGCCAACACCAACGAGTCCAGGTAACACAGTCAATAACTAAAGAAACGGAACTTGAGAGGAGATGCACTAATGGAGAATGAGATACGACTGGAACAATATTTCACCTCTACTTTTGGAGAGGGGGCAAGGATAGATAATTAGAATTAATCTTTTTATAAGAAATAATTAGCATTAATTTTCATTCATTATTATTAATTTGTTAATGATTTAAATTTAAGAATATTTTAGTACTTCATTATTTTAGGGTTTGTTTATGCTTTGCCTATATAAAGGCTATTATGTATTTAAACAAGTCTAACTTTGGATTATTGATTATTATTGTGAGTTTCAGAATTCTTTTCCCTTCTCCCCCATTATTCTTGCTCTTTCTCAACCCTTCAGTTTATCCAGCCTATCTTTTCAATCTGTCTTCTCATCTCCTTCTAGTCTCACCTCTTCTTCTATTTTCTCATCACCTGTTTTCATTTTGATCCTGCATAAAATTGATATCAGAACATCGCCATTCCTCATCCTACATCAGTTAGTCTCAATCCAGGTTTAAACCCAGTGAACCAAACTCATTTGGTCTTTTTAATAATGATCTAACCCAATACCTTGAACCCAAAGTGCAGTTTGTTTGACACCCTAGTGGCTTCATGCTAAGCCAAAGACACTGTAAGGTGCTATCCATCACTTGGAATTCCTACAAATAATGATCAATCTTGGTTTAAAGATGAAAGAGAAACAAAAACAGGTGCAAAAGGAGAATTAGAACAGCAGATTTTGTACATTGGAAATAGGCTTCTTCGATCTTCATATTCAATCAATGAGCTCCTTTGGTTGCTTAACAAAGCTGAACACTTCCTAAGTAAGGTACAACAAGAGCCATGCAATTCAATGTGAATAATGAAGGAATTAGTTATAGAAGAACTTTTAAGGCATTCAGACAGTGATGTAAAAGTTGCAGTTGCCTCGTGCCATAGCGAGATAAAAAGGATTACAGGACCAGGCCTTCCTTTTAATGATGATCAGATGAAGAAAGTATTGTAGGTGATTGTATTATGTTTGGACAATATATCTAATACATTCACTCATTCTTATAGTAAGAGGCCAAAATTCTTAATATGTTTGGAAAGGTCAAGTTATGCTTGGGAATGCTTTATTTGGAATGTGACAAGTTGATTATCAAGATGTTCCAACAAATTCTAAAAGAAGTGAGGGGTTATCATTCGGAGAGCATCTTATCATCTATGGAGACAATAATGACTTTTGTAGTAGAAGAAATTCATATGGTTTTGCAAAAACTATTCGATACCCTTCTAGCCAGTGATAATAAAGATGATGTAGAAACTCAATGACTAGGCAAGCTGAGTGCTTGATAATTTTGCACTTATACTTCAACCTTACTTCCAACAGTTGACCAATGAGAGCAATTTGATTACACCTTCAAATGAGGAAACTTCAAAAGGTGAATTGCTACCTCTTAAGACGTCTGAAGAACCTAAAGAAAGCATGCCAGAGTTGTCTTTCACTACAAATTTTCATCACATAGATTTTGTTATTGGAAAAAAGCTACAGACGACTACACTACTATTTTTGACTTGTTTACACAGAAAATTCTACTTGAAGAGAAAACACTTGATCTTGTTGTCATATTTGAGCCTAGCAATTCTAAGCTCATTGTTGGATGCACTCTTTGGGATCGATACTCCCCTAACTCCCCAGAGGGGAGTTCTCAGCCGCAGAGAATTTATCGAGGACAAGGTATGACTGTCACACATGAACTACACATATTTCGCCTCTACTTTGGGAGAATGGGCAAAGAAATAAAATTAGGACTAATTTTTATTTAATATTAATTATTTTGGCAATGTTTCCTTTTAATTAGTAATTAGGGTTAGATTTGACTATAGATAGGCTTTATATAGTAGGGCACATAAATTTTGATGATTATCAACTATTGATTATAGAGATTACAGATTTTCTTCCTTCTCTTCCTCTCTTCTCTCTCATTCTCTCTCTCTCATCCTACATCAAATTTGAATCAAAGCAATGCCACCCAACCTACATCAAGCAGAAATCATGAACCTACAACCCTAAAAATATATATAGTCATGATATGTAGATAAAATAAACTACTGCCCCACAAGTGAGAAGGACGATGAAAAGAGCCACACCTGAAGAACAATAGGCAACTGCTCTGGTGGTTTCTTATGTTCAGAACCATGATCAAGCCATAACTCAAAAGCCGTCAACTGTTCCGTGAAAAAAGGGCTTGACTGAAATGAAGCAAATTCAAAATTACTCTGAATTGATAAATATATTAACGAGTACAGAAAGCTAAAAGCACCATATCCCTGAATAATTTAGGTAATCGTGGCAAACATGAAAAATATATGCAAATACCATAAAGAAATTCTTATTACAATTCACAAATTAAAGGAAACACACCTGGAACTTTGCATTAGGATCCTCAACCAATCTTGGAATCTGAGAGAGGCAGATTTCAGCAGCCATGTCCCATGCATCCCTATAGTGCACATAAAGACACAATGAGAAATAAATAAATGAATACATAACAGATTAAGTTCAGGAGTATCTCCAGTAGCTACCACATATGATGTTGATGGGTAGGCGGTAACAAAGGAAATGAAATTGGGGAACAGTTTGCAGAACGCATAATTCTCTCTGCAAGCAAAAAATTGCGGAAAAGACTGACAACTAATAGATCTTGTCTGAACAATCTCTGGAAAAGGTCTGCAGGATGAAAATTTGAGTCATGGCTAAAAGTAGCATCAAAAAGAGGAATAAATAAAAATCCAAATCCCAAAAATGCCACAAGGCCACATGCAATCCGTAAGTCTCTTTCATTACCACGTGGGAGAATGTTCCAGGCAATTGTATCAGTCACCGCAGCGAAAATCCAGTTCAGTTCCCCTAGAAGTGTTTTACGGTCATTTTGGTCCCCTAGAAGTGTTTTATGGTCATTTTGGTGGCGAGGAATTCTGTCTATAAGTGAATAATCAAGATACTCACTAAGTAATGAACGAGGGCAGAACCTGGGAATCAAGGCATATGATCAGAAGATTAGAAAAGCCAATAATTACAAAAACAAAATAATAACGGCCAAGCATGAGACAATAAGCAAAACAGAAAACCACCACAACCAATTGATGCATCAAACTCACAAATTGCCAATAAAGCCAGCAAGAATTCAAAGAAGAAAAAAAGTATGAGCAAACTTAAAATCAAATTCAGAAAGGTACATAGTGGACACCAATATGACAACCCAACAAAAATGTAAAATTAATTAGCCTAGAGATACAATAATATAAAATTGTTCAACATTTAGTCGAATCCAATTAACTTTTCAAATAATAAAAAAAGCAATAAAAAACTATAAAATTCAGAGAAGACAGCAGGAAAGTATACAGGGAACAGGATGACTCATCAACAGTCACAAGTAACATGGCTAAATCCTACAGCCTCAAACCCAAAATAAATAAAGTGAAGAATGTCAATGCAAGCAAACTTACAGTTCAAATGCTCAAATCATCCCCACAACAACCAACTCAGCAACTCCTGGAAACAATATGCAGATCTGTTTATGGGCACCAACAAGGCAAGGAGGGCATTAATTCTCTTGAAGGTTATTGATGCGGGACAAGAAGGCTAATAATATTGCGATAATAAACTGTCAACGAACCAGAGAGAAAGAAGGGGATGAGAGGACAGAAGTTGAGATGAGATTAGAAGAAGGGGGTGAGCAGACAAACGAAGGGGATGAGAAAATAGACTGAATGAGATAGGCTAGAGAGACTGAGGGATTAAGAAGAGCAAGAATAAGAAGGAGAAGAAAAGATACAGGGAGGAGTTCACAAACTCACGAAATATTATTTAATCATCAAAAACTCCTTATTTAGTTACATCGAAGCCTTTATATAGGCAAAACATAAATTAAACCATAAAAAACCCTAAAATAGTAAAATACTAAAATATCCCTTAAAACTAAAACAATGACAAAATAATAAAATTAATCCTAAATTAAATTAAATCCCTAATTCATTTGTCTCTGCCCCTTCTCCAAAAGTAGAGACGTAACACCTGCAGCTCATTCACAAAAATCATAACTCGTCCTAAAACACAGGAAGCTCAAAGGTACCACGATTAGGCATCAAATACTTCACATGAAAAATTGGACTAATACTATTATCTCATAACAAGTCTATTATCTGATGACAAGTCAAATAAATATGCATTAGGTCCAAATTTATGAATGATGTAGAGATGTCCAATTACTTGGGCTTGCATTGCCTCAAAGGAGTTTTGAGGATAAGGTTGTAGTGGTGCACAAATTATAACAAAATCTCCTTCCATGAAATCAAGATTCCTATGATGAGCATATGCAGTAAATTTACAATTTGTATTACTCAAAACAATTTGTCGTCGCATATCGGCATGAAACTCATGGACAAGCGGGACAAAGGAATCTGAAATTTTAAATGAACAGGAATGTGGATGCAATGGAATAAAGTCAATGGCAAGTTGGCAAGGGAACCAACCAGGTAGAATCTCAAAAGAATAAACTCCAGCAGACCAATTGACCAAGCTATTATATGCAAACTCTACGGTTGATAACACGCAGCCCCAAGTGTCGAGGCGTGCTATTACAAAATAACTAACTAACTTTCCTAGACCGTGGTTGACAATCTCAATTTCCCTATCAGTTTGAGAACAAAATGCAAATGAAAATTTCAAATTTGTGCCCAAAGATGTCCAAAGTGTTTTCCAAAAATAACGTGCATACTTAATGTCCCTATCTGAAACAATGGAAGTGTGCGAGTCATAAGTCCTAACATCTTCTACATGATTGTCTCGAATGATATCGTTAGTTAAAGATCCAATCACTTGCAATTCAGGTTCAACACACTCCCTAGGATGTATAGGATGATGTAGGACATTAAATTTTGGTGGTGGAGAATTAAACACATTTTCAGATGCAACATGAGATACTTCTTTTGCCAAAATGATTTTATCAATACAAAGCTAAGGAGAAGACCTATATTGTGCCTTAGAGTCCCTTTTTAATGATTTTAAAGGGTTTAACGTGATAGTTTTACCATCATACTTGAAACTTTAGGTATTCTCTTTACTATTGTGAGTCACATTCAAATCACATATCCTTGGGTGGCCAAGAAGCATGTGTGCTACATTCATAGACAAGACATCACACCAAGTCATACCAGAATAGTCACCCATTTGAATTGGAACTAAGCACCTTTCAGAGACAAGCAAGGAAGTTTCTCCTACCCAAGCCATTCTATATGGTTGTGGGTGAGATTCAGGTTGAAGCTTCATTCTATCAACCCCCGATTTTGACACTACATTTATTGAACTTCCTTTGTCAATGATGATTTTACAAACTTTATTTCCGCATTGGAGACATGTATGGAATAGGTTAGTGCTTCTCCAGTCAGCTTTCGTTAAGAGAACTGATGGAATGAGTGTCAAGACATTGTTGCGAATCACATCTTTCCAATTTTTCATGTGGCTAGGAAATGGTCCAATTTTATCCACAATATTGAAGTACTTGGTTGGGGAATGCCTACATTCTAAGACTCAATGTGGTTGAACAATTGGATGTTTAATGAGAATATTGGCTCGACATTCCCTAAAGCTTGTTTCTCTCATTTGTTAGGGACAGAATGCCGACATAGGACTCAAATTAGATTGAATAAATCCAAATTACAAATTATTGCAATGCTTGCACAAGAAACCGAAATGCAGAAAAAGGTTGGCAATAATGGGCAGAATTAGGTGTGAAGTGTGGTAGTGGTGACAAGCAACAAAGAGGCAAGGAGGCAGTGAAAGTCAATGGCAAATAAATAATGATTTTGAGTTGAAGCCAGGACCTTCTGCAAATTTATGAACTTAAAACAAACAGATAAAAGTACTAAGAACAATTCTCAAGTGTATGTACCTTTACTGGATTATGTAGTATGCTTTTTTTATTTTCACTGAACTCGTTCAAACTTGGACTGGTTTCCTCTGAACTGGTTCAAACCTGGACTGGTTTCCTGTTGAACTGGTTGTTCAGAACTAGAATGGTGCTGCATCTGTAACCAAACAAGCTTAAAGTGATTATGGTCTGGGCAAGAGTAATACTAGAAGTAAATTAACAAGATCTGATTCAAATCTCAGCTGCTGGACTTGTTTCATTTTTTTTAAACTGCACTGGGTTGATCTTTGGACTGGGCCGAACAAATCATCCAATCTGGACTGCTGCTAGTTAATCTGATCTGGGTCAAACCCATTTGCGAGTTGGGTTGATTTTGGGTTATAAAACAAACCAAACCAATTCTTCTCCTTTCCAAATCATTCGCGACAGAGAGAGAACACAGATTATTTCGCGATGCTGGTGATGTTCCAACAAAGAAGATAACAACGACAGCTAGGGTAGCCTCCGCTGACGATAAAAGGGATATTGTCGCTTTCCCCACGTAAAGCTTCGGCCACAGCCAGAACATCTTCGGGACTCCTGTTAATCATCAACTCCTCTAATTTAGCGTGTATATCAGATTGAAGCTCTACTATACATTCACTTGAAGGGTTAAGACCAGGAAGATGAAGATTTTGACTTCTGTTCTTCTTCTCTTTCTTCATTTTTTTTCCCTTTGTTTAGGTCGGTGAAGCGACCTGGGAAACTCTGGTTTTAAGGCTTGTTGGGGTTGTTTGATGGTGGTGTTAATGACGCGATTTCAGTGATGCTGATCGCTGCGATGATGTGGTTTGCTGTTGCAGCGATGACAAACTTTTGTGGTGTGGGGTTTTGTGATGTTGTTCCCTTGGTTTTACTATGGACGATGGAGAGACAATAGGGTGGACACGGCAACGGCGACAGGTTCTCAAGGAAGGTTGTAGGCTTCGGGTTCAAGTGTGGTTAGGGTTTGGGTTCTATGACTGGGTTGCTGAATTTGTGGCTTGTTTGGGTTTGGGTTTGGGGTTTGACAATGGTTTTGGACTAGGGTTTTGGTTGATTGGTTGGGAAAGAAAATGATGGGTTGAAGGTTTATTTCAGACGGTACTTAGGTTTTGGATTTGGTTGATGAACAGTAACAGTAGGGAGGTATTGCAACTATGGCAGAACAGTAAGGTTTGTGGACGAACAGTAACTGCAACGGGGACTTCTCTGAACAGTGAAAGAATTCTTTCTGTGAATACTTTGCGCCGAATAAAGTTGGAACGTGTGGTCTGATACCAATTGATGCGGAACAAGGAGGCTAATAATATTGCGATAATAAATTGTCAACGAACCAGAGAGAAAGAAGGGGATGAGAGGACAGAAGTTGAGATGAGATTAGAAGAAGGGGGTGAGAAGACGGACGAAGGGGATGAGAAACAGACTACATGAGATAAGCTAGAGAGACTGAGGGATTAAGAAGAGCAAGAATAAGAAGGAGAAGAAAAGACACAGGGAGGAATTCACAAACTCACGAAATATTATTCAATCATCAAAAACTCCTTGTTTAGTTACATTGAAGCCTTTATATAGGCAAAACATGAATTAAATTCTAAGAAACCCTAAAATAGTAAAATACTAAAATATTCCTTAAAACTTAAACAATGACAAAATAATAAAATTAATCCTAAATTAAATTAAATCACTAATTCATTTCTCAAACTTATAGGGAAATTGAGATTGTCAACCACGGTTTAGGAAAGTTAGTTATTTTGTAATAGCACGCCTCGACACTTGGGGCTTGTTGTTATCTATCGTAGAGTTTGCATATAATAGCTTGGTCAATTGGTCTGCTGGAGATTATTCTTTTGAGGTAGATCTCTTGCCTACTTGCCATTGACTTTATTCCATTGCCTCCACATTCCTGTTCATTTAAAATTGCAGATTCATTTGTCCAGCTTGTCCATGAGTTTCATGCCAATATGAGACGACAAACTGTTTCGAGTAATACAAATTGTGAATTTACTGCATATGCTCATCATAGGAATCTTGATTTCATGGAAGGAGATTTTGTTATAATTTGTGCACCACTACAACCTTATCCTCAAAACTCCTTTGAGGCAATGCAAGTCCAAGTAATTGGACATCTCTACATCATTCATAAATCTGGACCTAATGAATCTCTCTGCCCCTTCTCCAAAAGTAGAGGCGTAACACCTGCGACTCATCCACAAAAATCATAACTCATCCTGCATCAGTTATATACTTGATATTTGTTAAAAAGGTCATTGTCATCCCTCCACTACATTAATATAAATCAAGTTTTACATCCTTCAACTTTGAAAAGAAAATTGACCTCTAATGTGCGAGCCAAAAATCTTCAAAGAAGCATAAAGAATGCACAAAGGACGATAGACAAGCAGGCTAATGCAAAATATAGAACAGTAGTTTGTTGGTACATCTTCACACAAAAAAATTCTTAACAAGGCCTTTAGCCAACTGTTTTGGGGTTGGCTACAAGACTTCTGTTATGCCATTTTGCTCTATTTAAGGTCATAGCTTCAATTAAACCACATGCTACCAAATTTCTCCTTACTATCAAAACCCACATTAATTTTGGCCTTCACCTTCTCCCGGCATTACCCTCAATAAAACCACATCACTTTTCCTAACCGATGCTGGATGTTGTTGCACATGGCCAGACCATCATAATTGATTTTCTCTCATTTTATCTCCATTGAATACTTCAAGCACCTCAAGAATGCATTCTTTTTTAGTTTCTATCCTGTTTATCTTGCCACACATCCATCTCAACATTTGCATTTGTAATACACTCTATTGGTTAACACGTAGCTCCTTAACCACCCCCACATGCAGTCTCCTAAAGTATGGCAAGTCTAATAGCTATGTTATTAAATTTGCCTTTCAATTTTAGAAGTACAAACCGATCATACAATATGCCGGTCACACTTAAAAATCTTACAAAAGGAAAACTCCTATTAGGGGGGATGCATCAACCTGTATCAAACTCGTTAAAAAGAAAGAAAAATGGAAGAGCTCATGTATAAGTTTGCAAATAAGATATCCTAGATTTCCATCAGTTTTAGGCTGCATATTGATTATATTGCAAATTTTAAATTTAAGCTCACACAGCATAAATCAAAGTTGAGTGAGTTACTGCCAATAATAAACGTGTACTACATAAATATACTTCCCTATGAATTCACTATATTGACATATTTATCTTTGTTGGAGTTTTTGTGTACGTCGAAGAACTTAAGGAATAAAATAACCAAAAAAGCAACAACATGAAACAATTAGCAGAACGCAAAGGTATCTTTCACTTCTTTTTTACGCCATTTTGGACTAAAACACAGGTGAACTTTCTATGAAAACCAGCACAAATTGTGAGACATTGCTGTGCATTGACGTGTTGACAAGTTCTGACACAGCAATCGTTGGTATAGAGTATAGAGAAGTGCCAAGTAAGGTTGACAACTTTTTACTCATTCATTGCTTAGGCACAGTAAGGTTATTAAATATGTTACAAATTTTGATTTTCTATTATAATCCTACTTATCAAAAAAAAAATTTGATTTTGTAAGCAATTTTTATAACGAAAAATATTTAAGGGAACAGTTCAAAAATATCATTCCAACAAAAACTAGCAAGATTATCCCCCTGGTTTCGTTGTGCAGTGAAACAAATGAAATTGGGAGAAAGTGAGGAGGGGAGGAGGAAGTGTCACCACCACATTTAATCAAAAACTAGTGAAAACTGAACAAGATGACTCCTTTATGAGTTTGTGACTACCATACGGCAAAAATAGGAAAAAGGTCAAAAATGAAGTCTGTTAGCCCTAAAAGCAAAAACAACCATAATTGATCATAGTCCCCTGTCAGATGTCAACATTAGCTACTTGATCATAACATTCCACATACCATAAAATAACACCCTGTGTATATATATATATGTATATATATATATGTATATATATATATATGTATATATATATATATATATGTATATGCATTCGGAGAGAGAGAGAGAGAAAGAGACTCATCTCTATTCTAATTAGGGCTTAAGCAGAAAAGCCCTACTATTACAAAATCATATTTCTCATTCCTTGCACTGAATTAAGTGTAAGATTATTATTAAGATAAATAACTCCACACAACATGGCTCCCAACTAAATGGGACTAATTACACTAATCTTTTCAACCATTCTGCCCATTATAAAGCCGTGCTTGTAGTCAAATCCCTTGCTACCATCTGTTCCCTAACTACCTGAGTCTAATTCATTTTCAATTTTTCAGTCTTTTCCTTGTTTCTGCAAATATACGCAAAATGGCCACCTATTAGACCAGTAAAACTCGAACTTACGCGAGCAAAGGTCACGTGTCTCTCCTCACCAGTGTAGTCATCTATCTCTATTGCACCTATCAAAAAAATCATAACCACTCATCTATCATCTTTGTGCCCAACCGATGCACATAAAACTTCTCCAGAATTACTTCTAATTTCTCTTATACACATCAACCAGACAACCTCAAAATTAACATTTCAACCGGAATCTCGCATCTGAAGCAAGAGTCATATCAGTAGACCAAATGCTGTAAGTCTTTTATAATTTTTTCTAGTTTCTAATTACTTCCTAACAGGGAAGTGAAGATAATCAGATAAAGCTTGTTTAGGGATAGATGCCTTGTAAGATTGTTGACCCTTTTTTGAGATATAAAAACCTATTTCAGGTTATAACAGCTTACAGCTGTCAAGAAAGAAAGTACGTATTTCAAGAACCTTCTGTTCAAACCTAAGTGTGAACAATGATGTTTCTATAACCCACAGACCAACACTAAAAAATAGTGAATGACAGGAAACTGAAAGGCTTTCCTCAGAATTTCAAAGGGCATGAGTCATAGGAATCCACTCAATGAACCAAAGTTTACTGGATTTCTAAGAGCATTGGCCATTTCATTCGTATAATGCCGCAAAGGGACTAAACCCATATTCTCTTTCGCAAAAGTTGTCCCCTTTCCTGCATTACTCTACGAATCCCCTTAGCTGTTTTTCTGTCGACTCAAACAGACATGGTTATGGGAATGGGATAGTGTCTGAGACATGTCCAAATTGAACACTCGAGTTCTCTACATGCGAAGATGGAACAAGAAAAAAATTCAATCTGATATGAGATAGATGGAATCCCCCCTTTTTCACCATATTCAATTTACTTTAAATTATAGCTGAGTATATATTTAAAGAATAATAGTACATTAAGCTATTATATAGCATATTATGTACTTAAATGTGCAAGACGTGTCCAAGCAACTGTATCCAAGACTAGTCTTAGACATATTTTAAGCCAAGTCCCTGTGACCTAAGTTTTGGGATACAGAGAGGTCCAATGACGCACAACCAGACCCAATACTCGTAAGCGTAGCCAAGTCCATATAACAAGGCCCCTCTCTTTGTTCAGTGTTTCAGTTCCAATTCATGATCATTAGGTGCAACCTTCCACCCTAGAAGCAACACAAGTTTCAATACAAATTTGGAGAGGTAAACTCATTGTGCCTTTGCCTCAGTGTGTTATTTAAAGCTTTTCAAGTTGAGGATAAGGTTGTAGGATCATAAATCATAAGAGAAGTGGCTGGCATCACAGAAAGAAGATTAATTCTCCAAAAAAAGATACAATAAACAAGGTGAGAAGCTAGTTGCCAAAATGTTGTGTATTTTCACTTCCCTTGCAACAATTTCCTACTGCTATGGCTTTAAACTCTTTCATATAGGAAACACAAAATATTAAAGAGGGGAAAATATAAAAAAAAAAGGAAATTACCTTAAGGAAAAAGAAGCATGGATGCAGTAATAAAATTTGAAAGAAAGTAGAAATCCCACAAAAAAATGCTGAGAAAATGCAGTCAATGAACTACGAAAAATACATAATAAAAATCAATTGAGCATGTCTTTGAAGCCCTACTTGAGCCCCAATAAATAATAAACAATATGTTCTATAAATGTAGGGCAACTGGATATGCTGAAAACAAATATGCAAGCCAACAGATCAGCCTTAAATAGTTGCATTAACCTCACTTCAGAGAAATAAAAGAGAATAGGGCACTATGGGCTCAACAAAGCCAACCAAGGCCAATACGTCCCACTTTTCAGAGAAAATCAATCAATCAACAACCACCTTCCTTCTTAACCGTGAGAGCAATTTGCCTAAGTGGATAAAAAGAGGCCACCACTACTCCGCTTAAACACACAACCTAACCTCTTAGAAAAGATCCGACCATAGCTGCTACCTAAGGTGCTTTTAAGCCCTTCACCAGTCTCGGTCTCTCATCTAGCAAGTCCTAGGGCAAAAACCCACACCGGAAAATTAAGATTTAAGAATAAAAGAGTTAAAATATTTTTTAATAGGAAGAACAAAAGGTTACTAAGTAGTAGAAGCTATGGTCCCCAGCATGTGAAAGAAAAAGATTACAGGACTAAGATTTTTCTATTTGGTGCACCTGCATCGCAATTTCCCTATTTTTAAATCAATAAAAAAGGGAAATGAATCTGCAATCCACTTGTTTTTTAAAAATACTCACACTCCCAATTACTCCAAAAGGCACTCCTACAAACCACTTTTGATGGGTAATTGTGTCATTTCATTCATTAGAAAAACTAGAGGAGTGCAAGAGTAAAAAAGTGGAGAGTAAATATCACATCCCTAAAAGATAAAGTGAGACCTATTCTTTCCATTTTATTGATAGATTTCCCCACGCATCTCTATTGTAGATGATACTCATTGTAGCTATGACTCTGCTCTTCACAAATTAAATTTGTAAAAACAGGGCTCCGTTTGCTCTCATATTATTTGTAACTGTCGTCTCAAGATCAATGGAACAAAAAGATACATCATTAAAAATCAAAAGCGCAGAACAGAAAAGCCACTTTTTTCCCACACCCTTTGAGAGACCCTGAAAAATGGATAAATTCCTTTCCTAAGGAACAAACACAGGGTTTTTCATTACAAAAAAATAATTGAAACCCCACCATTAAATACTAAATTTTCTTCATTTGCCAATTTCATAGTTATAGATATACACGTCCTACCGAAACAGAATTTGTATAACTTTAAACTAAACTTCAGTCTGAATGAGAAAATACATTACATCACACTCAATTACAACCAATGAGACGTCGACATACAAAAATGTTAAATATCAAGTTGGAAATAAACAAAAAGATTGCCAGAATACTGGTAAATGTTTGATCGTCCTCCAGAATAAAAGAATGTGGCATGGCCTGCTTTGCTCATCCAAGATTTCATGTTTGTAAGAGGTGACTATAAGTTTTACACTTGCTCCTACCAACCATCAACTCTCTTTTCCCCAGGCTTACGCCTGGCAGGATTCAATAGGAGTTTATTTCTACAAATGGCACGATGCCATTTTTCAAAAAATAGTCTGGCTAAGGACCACAAATGCCTCATTATGTAAACACTTCAATCATGAGACAATAGAAACTTCAAAATCATGATAATACAGGTCCTCATTAAACAGCAGTGATACGAGCATTATCTGAGCAATTCAATTAACCAAAAGTCCACATAATGATGTTCATCTCAGAAAAACATAACAAATGAAATTAAAGAAATTAAGAACTACAAAAATTTAAAAGGAGATAAAAGAAAAGGTTATGAAAAATACTAAAATGCTTAACCCAGATGGTGTACTACCATAGACAAGGAACATATTAGCCACAGTAAAAGTCTCACCAGAAGAAAGCAGATAATCCAAAAAATAGAACAGCATTAAGAGTAATAATAACAATAAACAATAAGTACGAGTCACCATCTTAATGCCATCTTGATGGGTGTGGTAAGGCAGGATGTAAACACATCAGCAGGAAAATCAGCACTCTGAGGAAGAGTCTCATGTGCCTCGCAGGCTGCAAGCAGAATGCAATCCCTCGTGGATGGTGCAGAGGAGCTAGATGCACTCTGATCCTGGAGCTATACAAAGATGGGGAAATCATATTTGAAGTCAAAAAATGGAAGACAAATAAGATCACAAACTAATGATGACAACCAAGTGAGAGAGAGGAACCAATTATCAAACAACGATAGTCGATCTTGAGTACCTCTGTGAAGGCATTGA
The DNA here is from genome assembly GCA_026545225.1 of Cornus controversa. Lineage (NCBI taxonomy): Eukaryota > Viridiplantae > Streptophyta > Magnoliopsida > Cornales > Cornaceae > Cornus > Cornus controversa. The sequence goes on from CM048845.1 coordinate 105,582,584, forward strand.
CAATCACTCCAGCAGCAGAGCAGTCAAAAACATATATAGATGGTCTTTTCAACCAGGAATCAAGTTCGCTGATTGGCAAAGGGACATGTTTCATATAACTCTACACCAAATGACACAGTCAAAACATGACAAAAATCTAGCAAACAATAAACTTAAAATGGCACGGCAAGAGCAAGGTCAGTAACTAAACCTGATCAAACAACCAAATATCACCATTGGCAGTTGGCTTTGGCACACCATGTCCATTGTAGTGAAACAAAACTCTCTCTGACTTGGCATATTTGCGACAAGTAGTACAAAGTTTTTTCACTTCATCCACAGTAGGATTTAACTGTATCTTGTAGCGAGCCTAATCAAAACTCAAAACAAGTTAAATGAAAACTGAACCTAATGAATTAACTAACCAGCAACAATAAAGCAAAAAAATTCTTACCTTTGGTTGCCACCTCTCATACTGAAGACTCAAGGTTGTACCGATTGCTTCAAGGGCTCTTTTAGATGCCATAGATGATGGATCTACAAAAACAGAGTAAATAAAAGATAACAAAAGTGAATCAACCTATTTTCTTGTTATCTTAGAGGGAATCTATTTTCCTTTGTGCTTTATTTTTTTAACAAAGAAGACAAACAAAAGGGGGTAAAATTGGAACCGAAAAAATCAGAGCTGAATCAACACATCCACATCCATATGCACAAATTAACACCAATAAAAATAATGTATTGTCAGTTCTCCCAACATCGCATATATCAAAACATATTTTTGAAGCACATGGATATGGCAAAAAAAGCAATGAAGTTCACATGCAGAGGTCACAATAAAAGCATTTTAAAGTGGTCCTCTTCACCGAAACCACTAACGCTGAACAAGAAAAGAAAATACATGGTCATAGCTATAGCTATAAAACTGAGGCTGAACAAGAAAAGACAGCAAACCAGGAGAATTCAGCACAATCACCATGTTAACAGGTCAAACATGGCACAATGCGTAAAAGCATAGCAAGGAACAAGACGAAATGTTAATGCTATGTTTTTCTTTTTTATCCCACTAAATGGAGATAATGAGACAATTACCAAATTTACACATTAACAGACTGACATTTGAGTGTGTACATAAGGTGGGTTAAAATAAATGCACATTACAGAACCATGCAGCACAATCACTGAATCATTAAGCTAGAAAAATCAAAAATGAAAGACCATTATGTTTCATTTCGAATATTGCATAAACCAGGGAAGTTTGATGAGTCACCTGGATCAATGGCTTAACCACCTAAAACAAGCCATCAAATATATTGACTGATTCTCAATGTCATTAAGAGGACGGCACAGCATATCAAAATAACTAAATAGTAAGGTTCTTTGTCTAGAAATCATGCCTGAACCAGGAAAATAACTATCAAACCCTCTTCCTGCAAAGCTATCCAATGTGCCAAAAAGAAATTAAAAATAACTCCAAAATATGGTGCCATGCTCTGCATAGCTTTATTAGCATTGAGAAGGAAACGGGATGAGCATCATTGGCCAATGGTAAATCTCAATCATTCCTGCAATTTTTTGCACATATGGAGAAGGATTAATCGAATTAATGGCCAATAAAAAGAGAACAAATGTTGCCAATTTTATGGACTATATCTGCGTTTTGCAACCAGAGGTCGCACCTTGGTGCGATGGCAAGTGCATTCGCCCAAAAGCGATATGTCTCGGGTTCAAGACTTAGAAGCAGCCCCTCCAAAAATGGGGATAAGGCTAGCCGACATCTACCTCTCCCAGACCCCGCTCAAGCGAGAGCCTTGTGGACTGGGTACAACCTTTTTTATCTACGTTTTGCAACCACTAGATGTGCTTTCCATCTCATCAACAACTTGGTTTTACACTGATTTGTAGGAGAACTTGATAATCAATGACCCCTAACTCGATCCAATAAGTTTATGCCAGAAACAAGTGATAGCAATTATAAAATACCTATATAAACATTAGAAGAATATTATGTATGTGTGAGTTTAGAATAGCCAAATTTCTATTCACTGAGACAAAATTCCCCTGATGATAGTTATAACACATGAAGTTCATACAGGATCGTGTTCAAGTAATAAGGCCCTTAATTATTCTAAACTTCAAAAACATAGGTGTGTGGGACAGATTTAGAGTAATGTTAATAGAAGAAATGAAGATGGACCAATGAAGCAATGATATGTTCCTAGCATGTGGATTCATTGATATATAAGAATTAGGAAGTAAAGAAGAACTACACACGAAGGCTGTATAACCAACAATTCTATATGGCACAATTGTTGGGCAAGTCGTCAAGAAAAAGGTCTGTTAAAAAAGCATAGTTGAAATGACAATTTTTAGATGTATGAGTAACGATACTAGAAATAAAGGGCATGTTTGGTTTAGTATTCTGAAACCAATTCTCAAAAACTCAGAAAACAGAAAACTGTTTTCAATGAACTATAAAAAATTGTTCTAGACCTTTTTTAACTGAGTTTCAGAAAATTGTCAATCAAACAAATTTTTGTAATATTTTCTAATTTTCAATTCTCTGAAAACAGAAAACTGCTCTCAGATAACTGAACAAAACAGGCCCAAAATCACTGAGTGAGTGAATGAGTAGGGGATCTTGTCAATATATATATATATTAACGAAGATTGTTAAATAAAAGAAAATTACAAAATACAAACAAAGCCTTGGAGGACGAATCGAAAGAATAACGGTAACATAAAAAAAAAATGTTTTCAGCCAAAAAATATTTGTTTTCAGCCAAAAAAAAAAAAATGACAAGAAAAGCAATACTAATCTATTTTGCAATCGACAAATCATCTATAAAACCATTTGACCAAGATTTTATGTCATCGCGTCTCCTTAGATAAAAACTATTGAGAAGTATATAAAAGGGTTACATACTAAACCATGAAAGATATAACTCAAAACTTCCAGTATCAACAGATAGAACCAAAACACAGCAAAAACATTCCACCACAAAAAAAAATAAAGTCTGTTTGATAAGTATACCTATCCAGCACTCCAATGTAGCATGAGGAGATATCTTAATCACATCGGGTGGATCAACGCCAATGTCTAAACATAAAACAAGAGCAACCCACCCTGTCTTCATCTGCAATGACAGTTGGGCATTAAACCAAAACATACATGAATATAAAAAAGGGCTAGCCCAGTGCACGAGGCTCCGGCCACTGTGAGGTCTGGGGAGGGTTAGATGTACGCAGCCTTAACTCCGTATGCGGAGAGGCTATTTTCTGTTTCGGACCCGGACCCATGACCTCCAGCTCACAATGGAGCAACCTTACCATTGCGACAAGGCTTGCCCTCACATTAATATCTATATACATATCTATATATGTATATGCATATATATATATATATATATATATATATATATATATATGTATGTATATGTATTTTATATTATATATATAATATAATATAAAATACATAATATCAACTAATAAAATTTTTGAGAATGAACTAAAATGTGGAACTAACCAAGAAAGGACAACTCCAACTATTAAAAAAAAAAAAAAGAGCATCTAAAACTTTGGCCAGACTCACCAAGCAAAGACAGCTTCAAGTTAAAAACAAAAATCATATGAAACAAAACAGCATTAATATGAAAGAAATGACATTTCTGATGAGGCTATGAAGTTTTCAAAAGCAATAGATAAAGGTGGACATCGAAAAAAAGTGAGGACAAGAGGATAGGAGCAGGTTTTGGTTTGTAAAAGATAAGGTAGCAAAAAATAATCTTAGCTCCATAAATTATGAGGGAATAGGAGGGGTGGCGGGGGATCAAGGGCTTCTCAGAAAGCTCTAAGTATCAAGGACCTCTCAGAGTGATCAATCAATGGGGTTATTAAGTAATCAATCAAGTTAACCATTAGGAATAATTTTACTCCAATGAAAACAAGTCTTCAAGCATGTCGACAAGACCAACTTTGAAATAAGACAATTTCCTGTAAAGCACAATGTTAAGGGCTGGTTGATGAATCAACAATCATTGAAGCTTACATTAAGGGCCAATTTTCCACTGTATGTCAATATCTACTCTTAAACAATTTGAAGAATCAGCAATCATTGGAGCTTACATTAAGTTCCAAATTACAAAAAGGAATGAGATATTTTCAAACCTAATCATGATTAATATTATATTCCTAAATAATCATGACTAATATTTATCCTATAAAATAAAATAAAATAAAATTTTACTTTCCACCCTCTTTCACCTACTCCTGGTATTCCCCACTACAAAGTGCAAATTTTCTGGACTTCACATGTCACCATTATTTGGGCCTCCTTCAGGTTAAACACATTTTCTCTTCACGTTGGATGCTAACATAATTAGGTTCGCTAAGATCAAACTGCAATCTTGTGCTTCTTGCTTATGCATTTAAATCCAAAAATCTCAATGCAAGTTTATTCTAAAAGCTGAAACTATTCACCAATACAAAGAATTTTTTCCAACAAGGCCATTGCGAAATGTCTTTTCACCTGATATTTGCTTCATGATACTATTTCTATCACTAAAAATTTGCAGGAATGCTTAACAAATTTCAAGTTCATCAATTGTCCCTGAGTCTTTTCACCTGATATTTGCTTCATGATACTATTTCTATCACTAAAAATTTGCAGGAATGCTTAACAAATTTCAAGTTCATCAATTGTCCCTGAGTCTTTTCACCTGATATTTGCTTCATGATAGTATTTCTATCACTAAAATTTTGCAGGAATGCTTAACAAATTTCAAGTTCATCAATTGTCTCTAAGTCTGTGACAAAGGAACAGCTTTCTTTAAGAAAAGTCTTGTCACCAAGATAAATTACAAGGAGATTAAATGGCAAACCATTAGTTGTTTTCACATTTTATATTTCTATGAAACACATTAAGTGCTTAGCTTCACTCGGGGTAATTTACTTTCCTGGAGTTCTTCTATGGACTTATGAAGAAAGTGTGCAAATACTGCGTCTTTCTCCAAACCTCATTAGGCGGCAAATTCACATCCAATACTGCAACCTGTGTTACATTGATTCAGCTATATATGTCGGGTACTTGTATGTATCCACTCATCGGCCGTGTCAAAATTTCAAAACAAAAGAACATATGGATACTGATATATATTATATTATCTAATGTTTTTTTATTTTTTAGAATAAAATATCATCTTTATGTAAAATAGTGTTCGAGTAGACATTTCAGTCGTTTTGAAGCAATAATATAATAAAGTTGAATTATCGAAAATGTTTTTAAGTGCATGTCTAATTAGAAGTGCCGGATCCATATTGTCATTTCTCATACCCCTGACTAAGTATTGTGTGTCCTACAAGGGTATTTGAAGAGTTCAAGTAACATAGACTGCAACGACAACAAACATCCAATCTCATTAGCAGAGTTTCAGCTGAAATGGCCACTGACAACCCAGAACCAAACTCAAACAGATATGAACACCTATTCGCGTCAAGGCTCTTGATAGCAATGATCCTATATGAAATTTAATTTGAAATCAAAGCTTAACATTGCTAGCCGCCACATTCAAAACCATGGCTCTGCACACAACTTACTAGAGGCTCAATCTTCTTGACAGATTAATGCCTTGTTAGTCTTCAGATGACACTGACCAATTGCTGCAGACAATACAAGAATAATGACAACCTATACGGCTGAAAATCATATCAAGTCACACTTGATATAATTATAGAAGTTGATAAAATGGGTTTCATCTTGTTTACAAATGCATTCGAGCTTTCAAAAAAACAAACCAATTTTGGCAATTACATTGAACAGAGCACAACACTAAAGCCAAACAATTGTAATAAATAAAACCTCAATAAAAAATATAAGGATGTAAAAGACGCATTACAGAACAATGGCTTACTCGATCCTTAGGCCGCCATGTTGAGACCAACCCAGTATCAGACTGACCAGAGGGAACATAAGCCTCAAATGCCTCGTGTCGTAGTTCGCACAAAACGACAGTCTGCGGCAAATACGCCATGCTAGTAGCGGACGTTGTTGTGGTGGCATTGCCATAGCTACTGCTCGCCGTCTCCGAACACTCCTCCAATTGATTCGAATCCGCAATTGACGATTGCGAAAATCGAGACGCCTTCAAATCTCCCAACGCCATTCAAATCCGTACCCAACCAACAAAAAACAAAAACAAAAATCCAACGATCAACCTTGGCCTAATTTAACCGTTTCCGATACGATGAGCAACGAAAATTCAAAGTAGAGACCGACGAAACGAAACGAAACCCTAACGCTAGGTTAGGAATAGACCCCCTAATCAACGAAGCCGCTGAACATCAGAGCAGCGCAGCGCATGGAGATTGTTCTGCGAAACAACAGCGGATCCAACTACGTAAATAAAAGCTCGAAAGAACCGTGCGGAAAAGGTGACGAAGTATCGAAGAAGAAGGTGACGGAGATAGAGTAGTACGGCTGAACGAGAAGAGTGTCCGAATTGTTCTTGTGAAATATAGGAAGAGGGAGACTATATATATATATATATATATATATAGTTCTTGTGAAATATAGGAGGATGGAGACTATATATATATATTTTTTTTTTGGAAGTTGAGACTATACATATTGAATCGCTAGAAACATGTGAATTGCATGACTAACCCAACAAGGAAACATGTGAAGTATATGACTAACCCGGGACGGGAGCAGCTACCATGAAACAAAAGATCCTCATTCTAAAGAGATTTCATTTGGAACTATTATAGGTAGGTATTGAAATAATTTTAGAGATTTTCTCAGACTTTGTCCTGTCAACAAATAATTTGAAATATTTCAATTTTTTTAGAATAGGTGCGGGTCGGATAACAATGATTTGAAATATATATATATATATATATATATATATATTCATTGATATACTACTATATATATATAAACATGCATATCTTTATAATTGTAGTATGTATTGATTTGAGGGTACCATATAAATTACTTAATTAATGCATTTGCATTTCTCGATTATTCTTATTTTTATTCCTGATTTTTCAACACTTTCACGTGCAACAATTAGGAATGTATTATACTCCGTAGATAGCTATTTGATAAGTGACATTTAAATTTAAATACAACATATATATTATATACTATGTGCTTGTATTTAATATAATATTATGTTATTAAATTAGCTTGTGTCACAACTTCATAATAATAAATTAACAAAATAAAGCTTTTCCAATATTCAAATTCTGCCTTGCTAAATATAAAAGGTCCACCAACGTTGAAATATTTCTTAATACAAACTTGCTAAATTGAGGTTGAAATAATTGTGTTCAACCTCAATTTTATGTATCGCTATGATTTACACCGATCACAAAAGAAAAAGGAAAAAAGCAAAAAAATAGTATATTTTATGTTAAAACATGTTTTTCATCAAAAACAACTAGATTATGTGCTCGAAAAAATGCTTTTTTTTTTTGTTAATAACAACTGTTTTTATGGGATTAAAGTAAGTAAGAGAACGATGAGTTGCAGAAAACCATTCATTTAATCAACGCACATAACAAAGATTTAGGAAATACTTACAAATAATTAAACTTACCTCGAGGGTTGTCATTGAAATGAGCTTTTTTGTGCTAGTTCATTGTTATTTCAAAAAAGGCTGCCCAGTAAAAATACATGATTCCTCCATCCAAGTAACAATACCTTCTGTGGATCTAGAAAAGACCCTCAAATATTCAGCAATGCTCCCCGAAAAAAACAGAACAACAAAAATAAATAAATAAATAAAATACATAATTATCTACAAAGCTTCAATGGAAGTAATTACGTGCTTGGCTCCTGAGCAGTAGGATGCCATAGATAATAGAACAAATCTCAAAATGATCATCTTACATTCAAATCTGAACCGATTCAAACCAATGGCAAACAAAGGTGTCAATCACTGCTTTATCAATACTGTCTGAAGGTAAGATTGAGCCGCCCAGGACGGAGATTTGTTTCCCCCAACAGGGCAGGAGGAGCTGAGTTGGGGACTATGGATGGTACTCCATGAAAAATATGCCTAGACTCACCACCAAATATCAACACATCTCCTGATTCCAGTAAAACTTTCTCTGCCTTGTCCACATCCCTCTGATCACCGTATAAGAACTCTGCGGAGTCACCCAAAGATAAGGAGACAACAGGCAATCCTTTGCGAAGACTCTCCCTGCTTTCATCCCGATCCTGCATTTATAAAATAAAGGATGGCTTGTAGATTTCTCTTATATGTATTTCATGCTATATGTAACCCAGGTATATCTTTTCCTAATTGAAATCAGGTATATTAAATGGTCAACTGAAAATTCTGAACTTCATTGAATTGTTAGGAAGAAAATGTATGTTTCTGAAGTCAATATTGCAAATACATCATCCCAACAACATACTATTTAACAAAAATAAGAACAGGGAAAGTTTTTGCCACAGATATCATATATATCAAAATATAAAGCCAGTAGTTCCTCAAGTTGGCCAAAAGAAGCATTCTTATAAAAGCTTTCATTTCTTACAACACAACATGTGGAACTTTGGTACAATCCGACAAATGGAAATTTTACAACAATCCTAACATCAAATTGAAGCATACCTTCATCTATCATATATACAATTTTAAATCAAATTTTAGATGATCATCTGCTATATTAACCAGTAAATTGTAAACATTGCACAAATATTAATATGAACGTTAACAATATACTTGCTATCACCACTCTATTTTTAATTTCAAGTTGATAAATCACGGACATGAAAATTTTGGCATCTGCTTTGACAAGAAAAATGATTCCACATATGCTAATAATGTAGTAAAAAATAAATAGTTTTTCAACAATAACTCTAGGAAAGTAAGATTTATTAAATTACTACTGACCTGGTGGAGACCAAGTCGCCCACTGATTTTATAGAAGTTGACAATACATATGTTTGGAGACATTCCAGGAAGTATGTCTTCCACATTGCTCACGCTCAAGTCCTTTTTAATTCTAGCATGGGAATCTTCAATTGCTCTTTTAACCAACAAACTAAAATCATGAGGAATACAAGGAGGTTTGGACCCATCAATTGGACGTCGATATTCATATTTTCTCGTCTCTGGATCCCAATTTTGACCAAGACACATCATCTGCAGACGTAGTTTAGCTCCATCACGAAAATAAGGTTGGTAAAATCCCCCTGGGCCAAGACCAAGCTCTTGACATTTCTTTACAATTTTAACCTAAAACAATTAGATAGGTATAAAGAGTTAACTAATATAGAATCAGAGGTGACGGACGCAACACAACTAAGATTTACTTTGAAAAACATAGATTGGTAATGATGGATCCTATTGACTATTGGCTGTGAAATTGTTATATAGAAATTTGGCAGCATAGGATAAGAGATGTTCAGAGAGCTAGTAAACTCATGCAAGGTTAATGACAGTCATCTATCGCTCACAGAAACAATTAGCAAGACCAAAACTCTATATTTGCTTAGTTACACAGAAATATAAAAAAAAAAATTTAATTTAACACAGGTATAATTCTCAAACTCAAGTAATGGCCTTAAGAAGCACCTGGTCACTGAGGGTGATGTAAGATTTCAGTAGAACCATCCCAGGCCTCAGTACTTGTCCAGTCACTTCCATGGAATTCTCCATTGCAATCCACTTTTTCATACTCTTTCCATGTAAAGAAGCTTGGAGTACAACAGATTTTCTGCTTTTTGAGAAGCAGATATCAAACGGTTCATCTGCAGCCAAACCTTCAGCACTTCCTGAATTTCTAATACTTCCAGTTCCAGTATATGCAGGAAAATTTTGGTAACGCTTTGGTCCTCTGTTGGGAGAAGGCACACGCTTCTTCCCAAAACTAGTAGGGAGAGAAAATTCATCCAGCTGGCTTGTGGAATTTGCCACTGGTGTGGTCTCAAGTTGCATTGAACCAATGTCCCTGCTCTCTTCGTCTGATTTTTGCTCAACCTGAGTTCTCAAATCAATCCTAGATCTCCTTTTACTCTTAGAACCAGCACTTATACTAGCTGAAAGTGAAGGCCATTCCTCATCATAAGCGGAATCGGAAGTAGAACAATTATTGGGATGTTCTGTAATATCATTCACTTTCCTCTGATGAGTAGCTTGGTTTCTATCATGGGAATTTCCACCCTTTGCACCTGATGATATATAAACTGAAGGGCCATGCGCCCCAACCTGTTTGTTTGTAGTAATGAAGGTTTTAGTACAAGAGAAATTTTGGTTATCATGAATGTGTTTGAGGCAATAAATAAATGAATATATTTGAAATAATAGGATTTGAGTTTAAATAGATGATCGGCTACTGAAGGTGTTAGATTACATGAATGGAAGACATTTCGTAACAATCCGCATGCCATTAACAGCATAAAATGCTCTCAAATCAGTCTATGCACCATTGTTAAAACTTAAATCTAAATATAAGCTACACTTCTTTAATAATTGATTCATTTCAAATCCTTCAATCCAGATAGAGGCTAAGAGGGTACAATCCAATGCCATAAACGCCTCGGTTATGACTTTCCTTATTGAATTATCTCAAATATTCCATCTTTTTCCTTATTGAATTATCATGAAGCTAATTGAAAAACATAAGATGTTGTCATCACCACTCAAATCCACAAGCCAATTGAAAACCCTATATTTCATAATTGCAATTTCAGAAGCTCAGTCTCTACCAATACAAGCAATGTATTGAATCTACACAAAATTAACCACTTCAGAAGTTAATCTAACCATTAATTAAAATACAAAATATTTTAAACATTAAACATTCTGTCACCATTGCTGAGTTCTAGGAACAGAATAACAAGCTTAAATGATCAAATATACAAAGCCCAAAGAATACAGTTAAAGTTCTTGCAGACATATTCAATCCTAAAAAATATTGGTAATGGAGGAATCCAATAATAATGAAAAATAAATAAATAAAGAGGATCACTCACAGGTTCACGACGAATTGAAGAACTGCCAGTAGGGTGCGAATTCCTGGCACGATTCATCTTTCCGAGAAAAGAAACTCGTCGAGAAAATAGGTGGGAGAACAAACGCAACTGCAGATGGGTAGAGAGTCGCAGTAGCATAATATACAGTGATTACATACTAGCGAAAATGAAGGGTTAATCCTTTACACTTTTTTTCTTTTTTCCCGAGACGATGGTTTGTATTTAAGGCTTTTGATTTCTGATTCAGTGTGAATTGTAATTTGTAAGCGACTAACCGAACGTCGGAGGGAAGCCCATAAGCTTTCTTGTCTTCATCAAACAGAAGGACAACAGGCAAAGCCCTAGCCCAGGCCCATTCAATAAAGTTCATTTTCAGGAGAAATGTGTTATTGAAAATATATCAAAATGAGAAATAAAATCATTTAACCTCCTTTTGTTAGTTCAAGAGATTATCTTCAAAAACATAGTTCGGGGTTATGTGCCATAAGCCTTTAAATAATACTTATTTCTCGTATTATATAAATTTTTACTAGTATTTTCTTATAAAAAATTAAGACAAAGAAGAAGAGTAAGAAGAAAAAGAAAGAAAGAATTGTAGAGATTTTTAGAAAAGAATAATTTTAGGAAAGTACATTTGGAAATTATATACAAGTATATAAAAACATTTGGAAGTATCAATTACTTATAAATAAAAAATATTTTTAAAATTACCGATATATTTAAAAAGTATCGAATACGTATGTAAGTACGGTCGTCGTTCACCGAAGTTTCTGTCACTGGCTCTCCTGTTTTTAGGTCACTAACTTCCTTGACCTTTCAACACTGAGAAGGCGTCAACTCCCATACATAATCTTATGATTTTGGTAAAATATGTATTTTTGGTAAATAGTCGCTCGGACCTGGTCACTACGACTCTTTTTGTGAACTCCTTTTGTGAAGGGCACCCCTTCCTTAGAAGTTATGATACAATAAATCTCCATCTCTGGCTATCAAAATAAGAAAGGACAAGAATCTTCTGAGTTGAATCTTTCTACGTTATTATGCATTGAATTAAAAACCGTGCTTAACAGATTGGTATTGAGTCATTGACGTATTTGAATTAATTATGAATATTTATTTGGCTAGTTACGTTTCTCATATATTGAAGGAAAAGAACTCCAGATTTTTTCTATTGGGGTTGTTTCCTGTTGTAGCCTTTGGGCTTCTTTTCTTTCAATAAAATCTTTTTTATCGGAAAAAAGAAATAGCAAGAGAATAGAATTTCTTTCAGATAAACAATAATTTAAAGTTCACAGCAACTACACTAAACACAATGTCAATACATCATTCAATAAATTGTCATTATTCAGTATTTGTTATGCCAATTTTGCAACAGAGGTTAGACAAAGATTGAATACTCGATACAAATTCGAACATGAGTTATCGTACTAGACAATCCAACCATGTTATTATTGATTGATTTATCTTAATAATAATACTTAGCTCTTTAATATAGTGTTGTCAAATCATATATATATATATATATATATATATATATATATCATAATTAACATGACGGGAAAGAAATAAACGTTTAATTAATTGCCATACTGTGTTACTGTGTACGACAATTGTGTGCTGTGCAAACTCTTGGAAATATTCTACAATCAAAACCAGGGAAAAATAAAAGAAGATAAATATATATATATATATAATCAAAGAATGATATATTGATGAAATAAATAAAAGTTGCTGGTTACATAGTACACAAGTAGCCAGCAAGCAAAGCAACGAACAAAATCACACACACACCCAGAGAATACCCCTAAAACCCTACGAAGTGGAAGATTGGAAGTAGGGGAAGAGACAAGGTTGGAACAGGTTACATGTCTCTGTGGCGGATTGTTTGATTCTGATGATTAATGCACACATGTGAATAGGTGGGTACGTTGTGGTTTGTCCATGTGGAATGGAGACAATCTTAATTGGATCACTTACAATTGGAATATCAAGTGCATCAACAAAAATCCCTCTCACCATAACTCTCTCTCATTCAAATCTTTTTTTTTTCTTTTTTTTTTTTAATTTTGACAAAACTCACACACCTACATTGCCTCCTATGAAAATTAATTGAAGAAGATCTACGTTATGTCCAGTGTAAATATATGCACCAGATGAATTTGAGTCGCACTTGTTATTCATGCGCTGTGAGTCTTACGGTACATATTAAACACATACACATGAGATTCACCCGGTATATTTACACTATATACATTGTAAACGTTCTCGAAAAGTTGAACTCTCGACTTTCTACTTTAGAAGATGAAGAAGTATCACTATATTACAACATTCGGTGATTGGTCTCTTGGAAAAAAAAAAAAAAAATTTCCAAATGCATCAAAATTGATCGAAAAATGTTAACCCCAAAAACGAAATTACAGTATAAATTGTGACATGTACCAACATTGCAACTTAATTTTGAGTTCATTGAGATGGAATGTTTAATTACTATTACCCACATTGTAATAGTGTGAATTTATTCATGTACCGCGTGGACCCCCAGCTAAAATAGATGAACTGTGTACTGGTCCATATTGAATATATATCCACATTATTTGTTTTAGTTTTATGGTCATGCTTTTTTTGATCTTATCTATTTTATAAGTATATCGCCAAATGCTTTTATTGTAACTATTGTTGCATGGTTGTCTTTCTTAGTGTGTTACAGCAAAACTCTTCTAGCAAGAAAATAGGCAAAAGGCTATTCCCTTTTCATCAATATTAGATTAAAAGGAATAATTAGGTTGAATGTCCAAGGAGAGCTCGTATGTCTTATTATATGATGTAAACCTGATTGCGAAAGTCTATACGATTGCAAATTGCTCAATTCACGCAAGTTAAAGTGAAATTGAATTTTCTCACTTTTGGTCGAGAATTTTATTATTGGCAGTTATCTTGTTTTGCTAGTTTTTTTTATGTTGATAGGTTTTTCTACAATGTTTGTTTATTGTTTTTATTATTATAAATAGAATACAAGTCGTTCAATTATCAATAATATATCAAATTTCTTCGATTGTGAACATTCATAACTTCTGCTTTTTCTCTCTGTAACTATTTTAAAGTTAAAAAAAAAAAAAAGATGTTGTGAAGGAGAATATTGAATACATGTTAGAATTTTATTTTAGCTGATCATGACTGGTATCTAATTTTCCCTAGCCTTTTTGGTCTTTCTTAGGCTTTTACATGATGATTGATTGCTTCTGGTGGCTTACAAGAAAGAGGGGAATTATATATATATATATATATATATATGGGTGATGTAAGAACAACTTAGACACCATTGGGTGGCATGGTATGACCTCCATCTTCCTAAAGAAGAAGCCCAAAGTTCTTGTTTCTCTAAACCTTTTTCAATTTTATATGGAATCTTCTTAATTACTATCTCATCCATTGCAGTGTAATATATATATTGCTCTTTCCTTCTTTTTAGTGCTGCTTATATTTTTCTTCACCCATGTTAAATTGAAGTTGATCTTCAATCTTCTTGAGCTTCTTTTGGAAATTAATTTCCAATCTTGTTGAGCTTCCTCTATACTTGCTTACTTGTACAAATTAATTTCCAAATTCCCCAGTTCTGCATCACTTGTGCAATCTTCTATAACAAAATGCTTCAAATTAATTTTCTTCAATTATGTGATCATAAAATTCAACATACCTACTATCACATTATGTGACCATAAAATTCAACATACCTACTATCATCTCTCTCTTCAAGAAATGCAATCACTCTTAAGTTCAAACATGTCAATTTTTCATCAATTTTTTTCTTGTTTCATTTCTTACTTTAGTAGATGTCAACTCTTTCATCAATTACTTCTTTTTATTCAATTTCTTCATCAAAGTCAGCATCCTCAAATTATTTTGCTTCAATATCACTTAATTGGATATCTTATGCAGTCACTAAATCGTACTTTTTTTCTCAATTTTTTATTTATTTTAACTTCATCATTTCATTTGATCTTTCTATTAATTTTCTTCTTCTTCCATCTCATCTTCAATATATATATATATATATATATTCTTTTCAAATTCTTGTTCTTCAATAATTTGTATCCAATATCAGTAAGTAATAATTTAACCTTACAACTATATATGAGAAATGAGCTCGAGCTCAAACTTTTGACGTACCTGATTAGGAGATTTCAAATCTTGTATATATTTCCAAACTACTTAGTGGACTGACTTTCCAAGTTTTCCAATATTCTAGAAGACGTCAAAATTGAAAAAGAAGTACAATAGAAAGAGAAAATATTTTAAAATTGGAAGTTGAGTAGGATATTAAATAGGGAAAATTAGATTTTGGTGACCAAAATTAAAAAAATTTGATTTATAGTGACCTTAAACTCAATAAAAGGTAAATAGTGACCAATCTTGAAAAGTAATTGCCAATGAGTGACCATTTAACTTTAATGTCCAAAATACCCTCCCTGTTATTTAGAAATTCTCAATCCCTTATTTATCTTCTCCAATCTCAATTCTAAATATCAAATCTTCAAAAGACATACAAAGATTTTAGAAAAAAAAGTATATATAGAGACAGAATCTCTCTCTCTCTCGCTCTATATATATATATATATATATATTTAGACATATATGTTAATATTACAATTAATGCATGTGCATATATTATTATTTTTTTCTTTGGTAGATTTTAGGGCTCCAAAGATACAACAAGAGTTATAACTTGAAATGAATTAACTATGGGATACCTAATATAAAAAAAAGAAACATATGAGGCAGTAGGTAATATGTTTATTAACCAAGCCTATTCATATCCTCCAATATTCCTTATTAATAATTAATTGCACCCAAATTAAGTTTTTTTTTATTTTTTTGTTAATGAGATATTAATATACAAGAATATATATATATATATATATATACAAGAATATATATATATATATATATATATATATATCTTCTTTAGAATGTATATATGTTCATATATTACAAGTCATTAGATTCTTTAATTTTTTTGATTTTTGGATTTGAAAAAATGAAGAAAAGATGGGAATTTATGGACAGAATGAAGGGTATTTTGGGCTTTAAGATTAAATGGTCACTTATTAGCAATTATTTTTTAAGTTTGGTCACTATTTACCTTTTATTGAGTTTAAGGTCACTAAATAGCAATATTTTTTCAATTTTGGTCACTGAAATCTAATTTTCCCTATTAAATATTCGTGTTCAGAAAAACTTTGTATGCAACATAAGGGATTTTTTTTTTTTCCTTTTTCTGAAAAAAAATAAGGGCATAATTAAGCTTGTCCATGTAAATAAAATAGCCTAAACTAAAGTACCTCTATAGTTAAAGGCTAAAGAAATTTGATAATTAAGCTTCAAATTTGAGCTTTAACTAAAAGTGTGTCCAAGAAGAAAAGAAAGTGAAGATATATCATATATGGTCCTCAAGGCAATGCAAGAGAAGAAGCTAAGGAAAAAGCCAAATATATATATATATATATATATATATCACCTGTGAAAATCAATCATCCAATTAATTTCATCAATAATTCAAAAACATTGTAAGAAAAAAGTTCATAGTGATCACTCGTATATATGTGCATGTACCATATAATAAAATAGACTTTCGAAGTGAGCACATAAGTCCTTGGTAGTTTTAAAACATCAGCACCTTATTCCCTAATAGAATTTCAGCCACTTTCTATGCAGATGAGTTAAATTTTTTTATAATTCCAAAATTACTCTCTAATATTACCTTTATACCCCTCTTCTTTTTTTTTTTTTTTAGCTCTATTTCGCTCTCCATTCTCTCAATCCAGTTCTCTCTCTCTCAGCTTCGGTGGTAGAAGGTTGGAGACCCGGAATTTGCTAATGTCATCAAATGAAAATGTTTTGTTTGCTCACCATGCCATGCACAACACCAATTAATTCAAACCCAGCCATTGCTGAAAATGTTTTGTTTTCTCTCTCTTTCCTCTTTTCTCTTCTCCTCGGATTTCCATGTGCAGCATATATGTTTCCATGCATCAGTTCCAAACTCACTGATACATCTGGATGCCTTTATTATTTTGTTCCATAAACTTCTAGAGCTGCTGGCGGCCTTGGGTTTTCAAAATCAGGAAAAAATCAATGAGGCAATTGACATGAAAGAACACCAGCAATCAATTCCAGTATAAAGTCAACTTGGTTAGCTAGGCTTGTGTCTATTAAGAGAAAGTCTCCTAAACGAAAAAGGAAAACCAATATTCAAAATAAATTACATTAGGAAAAGAGAGACCATCAAGTGGGTTTTGGTGCCACTATACAGCCTATTTTTGTATCTGTCACCACCAATCTCCATAACGATCACTACCAACCACAATCCAATTCTTAACATCTTTCACTTCTATATATTAAATTATTTTTTTATGCCTAAACTAATTTTTTTCCCCAACCCCCCAGAAACCCAGAAACAGAAAGAAAAAAAAAAATCATCCCTCTTCCGGCAGTAAACAGGACAAGTACAACTCACCAGCCGAAAGTTGATAAAGGGTATTTTTTATTTTTTGTATTTTTTAAAGAAGTTAATTATAAGGGATAGTTTAGTAAATGCACAATGACAAGTACAAACGAGTATTTTGTTCATAACGGTGAAAGTGCCAGGGAGTATGTCTTGTACATGCCATTCTGTCAATCTATATGCATGCATGCACATTAATGATATAATATTTAACTAATTAATTAGTAGATTTTCAAAATTAATATCCAACAATATTGCATACACAAACTGATGGGACTCTACAGTAGAACGTCAATATATCTCTGAAAAAGTATACAATATTCCGGAGATATTGATGATGTGGTATTTTCGAGAAGTGTAGGTCCTTCATTTCTTCTTGATTGTAATGAAATTCGTAATTTTCAAAAGAGATGAAGGACTTACGCATGTCAGAGATGACATATCATCAATACTCCTGGAGTATTGTATAATTTAATTTCTCCTGGGTTATAACCATTGGATCATGGTCTTTAATACTATATTGTATATATATATATATATATATATATGATCGAAAAATGCAGCAACTTACAGTCTTACACAAATAGGTACTCATAGGACATCATGTGACCATATATCAGAGTGAATATATTATATATGTATAGTTCATGAATGTAGTTCTGTCTGTAATTCTGTATTGTCTTCTTCGCAAGTTTGTTGGTTTCAATCTTATCCCTGCCCCAAAAATAATATTATTAAAATAAAACAAAAATTAATGGTTATACATATATATTACTGCTTATTTTACCTAAAAATGATTACAATTTTAGAGAATGATCTTTATTATATGGTAATGCTCAGTTGGGATTTTGGTGCATATAATACGACATTGATTATCTTAGCCATTGTATTATATTGAATTAAGAAATTTATTTGTTGTGCAGACTGTCTAATACGAAGTAATATACTATATAAAAATATGTGTGTATATATATGTGTTTGTCTTTAGCATATATGTGTTTTTGGTTCTATAACACACAGATATAGTACGTACTTGGTTATGGTGTGTCACAATATATAAATATATATATATATAATATAGTGATCAATTCAAATACTCCACCCACAATTTGGGAATAGCAGTAGAATGTATGATGACCGAAAAGAATTGACAACGCAAGTAAAAAGAATGACACCTAGAGAGAGAGAGAGAGATATGCTAAACGCGTTGGAAGGGAGGGAATCAGGCTCGTGACGGGGGTTAAGTCAAGGAAGTTGAGGAGAGAGAACGCGCGTGAAGAGAGAGAGAGAGAAGGCATCGAAAGCAGCGAAGGAAGGCGTTGTGTTGTAGTTGTAGCATATGTTGTAGTATTTGTATTAGCTGTCAAATGCTTCCAAACGCTTCTCACGGGGGATCTATAGACACCTCCCAGTCTGTCTCTCTCTCTACTCGCCGTCATCCTTTTGTCCTCTATCTTCCATATACACGCATTCATCTGTCGTATGTGTCTGTGTGTGTATATATATATATATATATAATCTATATTACATTTAAATTTGGTTCAAAATATCATTATTTATGTGGTCTAAAATTAATCTATCCAAAGATGTATCAGCTACTATTCCTTTTATATTAATAGTGTCATAAATCCGAATTTACATATATATATATATATAAATTACTAACATTACATTCAATTCCGCAGTGTAGGAGAGAGTAAGATTAAAGTGAAGATTGGAGCATGAGATGAAACTTTGAAACCATTTATAATGCAATCTTCGCCGTGAGTGAACCACCGACCTCTCCAAATCGAAACACAAGTACCACAGGAACTGTGTGATTTAATTTACACTGTTAATTACAATGCACTGTAAAGCAGACGATCAAACTCTTCCTTACAATACTATTTATGGTTATGGCTCATGCTGAATGTGACCGTCACGTCCATTTACCAAATTGACCCAGTTTTATCATTTCTACATCCTTCGTATATATATTTTGTTGTTTTTCGGTAAGTCTTTCTATATATTCTGTGACAAGACTTCCGTCAAGGGTTTTTTTGACTAGTAGTATCATAGTAGATGTCAAACAAACTACGTCGCAATTGCTAATTTAGTTTTCTTTAGGTACCATGTCAAAAACGTAATCATGCTAGCTCATTATTACAGAAAAGAGTTAAATTATTGTGATTGTTTTCACCTACCAGTAAAGTTTAGTGTGGAAGAGTAGGGTTTAAGCAACTGTTTCTAAGACTACTTCTTTATAAGATTATACAACAAATCTAGACATAAGATTAGAAGAGTGACAAAAATATATTATTTTTTTAACTTAGATTGAAATTGAATAATGTTAGATGTTGTCGAATAGGCGTAACATAAACCTTGCATTTGACTCAATCTCGGAATTTCAAGGATTTTGAAATATGATACGTTATATTCAAAATTATCATCACCACAACTACGAAAAAGTATTGAATACCATCATCTTTTGGTATTTTTGTTCTTCTCTTGTAAATTTGGAACACACGTATTTTATTTTGCAATAGATTTTATTTAAGTAAGACTAATGCTCTGTACGGTAGAATGAAAAAAATTGGATGGAAGAGAGAAGAAGGGATGGATGAGACGTCACTAGGGAAAATGATTTTGTTCTTCATTTTTTTTAATTTGTTTGGTATAATGGAAAAGAAGAGAATGAGATAATACACACTTTATTTATTAAAAAATAAGAGAAGAAAGAGTTTTAATTTATTTTTACCATTATATCCATCACTATTTACAGTACTCCTTTGAACATTTATTATGTTATATAATATAATATAATTATGAATTATTGTTTGGGTTTATTAAATAATTATAAGCATAATTTACTAATTTAAATTTTTTATAATAGCCTTGTCTTTTTTCCTGTCTTTTCTTCATATTTGGAGGAATGAAATTTGTAAAAAATGAAGGATGATTCATGTATATATCTCCTTATTTTCTCTTCTCTCATTGTCTACTCTTTATCAAAGGAAGAAAGTTTGTATCTTCCTTCTTATCATCCCTCCACCCCTCTTCCTTTCTACCAAACTAATCATAAAGGAAAAGAGATTAAGAGTGTGATGTAGCGGAAGCAAAAAGGCAAACTTAGTTGCAAAAAAATCCAATATATCATTAATAAATGAATATTCTAAGTAAACCACATATACATATATAAGTAAACCTAAAAAGAAGCCAAAAATTGAACTATCTCAAAAAATTAGGAAATGAAATGTAATCACTAAAAAGTAAAAACTAGTATATGCATACCAAAAAATTAGTCTAAATTGAACCTTAAGAACATCTCCAACTGAAATGTCAAATCATATATGACATTTGTAATAATTACTTTTGACATCAAGAACTCTTTAAACTGATACCTAAAATACCTACTTTGTATTTGAAATACCATTAAATATGTCAAATTTAGCATATCAAAAATGGTATGCCAAATAAAAATTTTCTATTATTTTAATCTATGAATTTCTATTATTATTTTAAAATGTATTTTATAATAGTAATAAATTTGACATATAAAGTGGAGTATATTAAAATATCATATGTTAATTTGTTACGCCATACTTAAAATAAATTTAAGATATGAAATTTGAAGTAGAAGTTGAAGATGCTCTAAGGGATGGAATTTGAAAGAAAAAAAAATGTTCGCATAACGACCATGATTGAATCTCGTGAGCTTGCATATCATTGGCCAGATTCTAATCGAAAATAATCAAAACGAAACAGTCAAAATTATTTCGAAAAATGTGTCCGACAGTTCCAACAATCTCAATTCAATGATATCATGAGACAATCACTTCTAAGAAATAGATTCCGCCTTCGACATAAGGCACAAGGAGGTAAGTATATATGGTTAGAAATATATATATATATATATATACACACACATATGACTCACCATTGGGAAAACAAAAGAAATGACTTCCAAACACGATTTCACTTGTTATAAAGGGACAAAACGGTAATAATCAACTATCCTATCAGTCATTTTCTCCGTTTCCATGCATTTTTAAAAGGATACACAGGTCACTGTTAAAGGGTTAACTTATCGTTTATTCTAAAGTAAGACAAGTATTTCCAAAAGCAAACCGTGGTATAAATTTTTATGAGCGAGTTGTATACATACATACATATATATATATATATATATATATATATATATATATATATATAATCATCTTCTTGAGTTGAACAACAAGATTAATTCAAATATAGCAATTACATAATTTATACATGAAAGTGAAACAGGATTGCTGAGTTTTTTTTTTCTTGGATGAGAAGTGAATTTTGTAGAAAAGAAAAAAGAAAAAAAAAACTATGTAGTATATACAACAAAGGTCAAAGAGAGCCAAAAGACAACTTGAGGCTAGAAAAACCACCCTCAAACCAAAGCAAAAGCTAATTAACATATATAGCCAAAACACACTAGCAAAACAGCTAAAGAAAGGTACAAGCTTCACTGTCAAAGAGCAGCTAGCAACCAGAAACAAAGCTCAACCAGCAGCTCTAGCTAGCTAATACAGGAATTTGGGAGATTCAGAAGAGAAGAAATGCTTCTGCATCTATAGAGCCTAGCTAGGGACACACTAATTAAATTAATATATATATATACCACAAAGTTAATATGATTTTTGTTTTGTGGGGGCAAGTTTTCACACGGTTATATATATATATATATATATGTATAATTACAAACCGATGATATATATAAGTTAAACCTTAATTATTTTCTTCACCAACCATTGTTGGGTTATTGTTTTTATGCATGAGTCATTTCTTATGATGTTGTCAGGCGCTGTTCCACCAGTAGAGCATCAATTATAAGCAATCCTGAATCACGTGGCAATTCCGTAATTCCATAGTAACAAAATTATAATATATCTCTATCTATCTGCCTCATATATCTGGCATTCATGCAGTAAACCAACAAGAGATATCATGTGAATTGAGAGCTCATCTTCCCTTTAAAAAACCCCTCCAAAATTTCTACTTGCTGCAATATAAGAGAGAGAGAGAGAGAAGTTGAGAGCTCAAGGTAAGAGGAAGAAGGTAGCTAGCATATATGGGTTCTAGGGAGCAAAAGAGAGCGGTTCTATATGAAAAGTTGCAGCAACTTCGTTCTGCTGCTCACTCCACTGCTGTAGACATCCTCACCTTTTAGACCAATATCTGTTTCCTTGCCTTTCATCTCTTATATATATATATATATATATATATATATATATATATATTACTTCTTCTTTCACGCACACACATATATGTGTGTGTGCATATATATATATAGAGAGAGAGAGAGATCCTATCATCCCATAAACATGTCACACATATTTTCAATAGATTAAGAATATCATAACTCTTTGTAGATTCTATATCGCTTTTATTTTATTCATTTAAATTTCTCTAATAAAAATTAAAAATCTGATTTATTGAAGTATCGCTTAACGAGAGCGTGGACTAGTGAAATTTTGAACTGAGTTGTTGATAAAATCCAATCAAGTCTTCAAAATAAAGCTGTCCTTGATAATAAAAATTAATGAAATCCTAGCTAACACTCTCGTTTTCTTCAATTAATTTGTGAATATGTGATTGGCAGGTGAACAAGACCTCAATCATAGTAGATGCAGCAAAGTATATAGAGGAGTTGAAGGAAAAAGTAGAAAGACTGCACCAAGAAGTTGCAACTTCACAGATTTCAAGCGATGAAAACCCATTACCAATGGTACATATATATTATTATTTACCACAACTTCATTCATCTTCTTCAATGGTAATATATATATATCAGAAACAAACTTTATTCATTTAGTCTATATTAATTATCTATATATATACATATATATATATTTCAGCAGGTTACGGTGGAAACTCTAGAAAAGGGTTTCCTAATTAACGTGTTTTCGGGAAAGAATTGCCCAGGGTTGCTAGTCTCTATACTGGAAGCCTTTGAAGAGCTAGGTCTCGACGTCCTCGATGCTAGGGTTTCTTGTTCAGACAATTTCCGCCTTGAAGCTGTTGGAGGAGAAGTAATTAATTTCTTGTTTTTCTTTTCATTTTTTTAATTTATTGCTTATATATGCTGATTAATCTGAATAACACACACACACACACACACACACACACACACATATATATATATATATCAGCTTAATTAATTTATCTGATCCAAGTGTCCTGTAGTTTTGTAATTTCTGAATATATCTAATCGCATCTATTAATTAATTGAAACATCACGTGTGACTTGTACAAATCAGCATGATTTGAACCACTCGTCTTGGATTTTTGATTTTGTGTACTGACAAATTTATGAGTGGCTACTATTGTAATATACCATATTAATTTCTTATGCCTTTTTTTTATTAATTTTTTATTGGATGGATACAAGTGGGTTCAATGCTGCCCTGCATTTTTATATTAATCCATGCATTTATATATTATTTTTGTACATATAAATCCTATATTATCGAATTAAAATTAAACAGATTGAGAACTAATTGATTTTTGTTTCTCAGAATCAAGGACAACATGATAGCATAGATGCTCAAGTGGTAAAACAAGCGGTGTTGCAAGCTATCAAGAACTGGAGCGAAAGTAGTGACGAGGAATAACCTAGTTAATTAATTTCTCCCTTTTTTTCTTCTTTTTTTATTCTCTTTCACTTTCTTATTTACTTCAATCTCTATCTTTTCTTTTATCTTGTAGCTCATAAAAGTAATATAATATTGAAAAGAAATCCTAATAAATCTTTATTTAATCAAAACTAAAATATGTCTCGAGCTATATATATATATATAGAGAGAGAGAGAGAGAGGGGCAGAATGAAAATGTTTCTTAATTGGTTTCATGCAGAATAGCTATTAATATTCATGGAAAGCCTAATTAATTTCTTCTGCAGTAGTAAATGTCAATATTCATTCATTCCTATTTTTTTGGAGGTTCTTTTTTATTTATTTCTTTTAGGTTTATTCAGTCATTCCTATTGTGAATACTAGTTGATCAGGTGAATATATAACTGAGTCAGAACATTCTTAGACTATAATTTAATTTTTTCATTAGGTTATTTAATAAAAACTATATTAGGTCAATTTCTACCAGAGAATTAAATAAAATATTGTTTGGATAAATTTCTTGCAGCTCACAAAGAAACAAAAAGTTCTACTATAATTTAGGTCAGCCATTGAGAACATTTGCTTCAACCCTGCTTGAGGTCAGTCTCCAAAAAATTCTCCAGAATTAAATTAAATTGATACATAGTTTATATAATATATATGGACCATACTATTTAGACAGAATTATCAGACCTACACTTTTACATTCATTGAATGCATGTGATAAGTCTCATCACATGCACTCACCACATGTATCTTATAGATGAGAAAGTATAAGTCTAACAATTCTGTTTAACAATTCTACCTACTTATCATTTTCCACCATATATATGTATATATCGGGACCAGTCAAGTGGGAGATGGAAAATAAAAGGATGTAGGAGTACCCTGACTTATATGCATTAGGGGTGCAACTCAACCCAAGCTAACCAACCCTAACCCAACCTATCCTTAAATTTTTTAGTTTGAGTTGAATTCGGGTTTGCAACTCAGACTGAGATTTTAGGTTACCATTATGATTTTATCAAATAATCATCCCGTACAACATTGACTTCATGAAACTTATAGATTATTTTCTCATTCTTTTATGTGTTTGGAATGCACATCATCTACCACTAAACATAATTATTGTAAAGACTAAAAGGAACAACGATAACTAATTCACAATTAAAAAAATTAAAAATATTGGCCAATACATCTTATGACATAATAACTAATGGACCATTGACTAAACCAACCTAACCATAATTTGAAATAATTAATGTATATTTAAAATAAAAATAATAAAATTAGAATTTGAGTTCGGATTCGGGTTCGGGTTCGGGTTGGACTTGAGTTGAGGTCCTATCAACTTGAGTCCAACCCAAATGAATTCGGGTTGGGCTCGAGACAATAGGACCTAAACCCAAGTCCAACCCTAATTGAATTCGGGTTGAGATTTTTCAATCTAAGTCCAACCCTAATTGTAAAAAGGTTGTCCAAGCTCGCGAAAAATCGAGCTAGGCTTGAGTTGAATTCAAGTTGACCGATCCTGAATGAATTCGGGTTGGGCTCGAGTTGATAGGACCTCAATTCAAGTCCAACCCTAATTGAATTCAGGTTAAGATTTTTCAATCCAAGACCAACCCTAATTGTAAAAAAGTTGCACAAGTTCATGAAAAATTGAACTGGGCTTAAGTTGATCAATCCAAGTTGTACCCCCACTATGCATGAAGATAATATTTAATTAACCACTATTTATCACATGAAGTATGGTAGTGAGTAACTATTTTAATTTCCATGTGAACAAGTAGTGTCACAAAAGTATAAAGGAAATTTGACATGACATCTAAAAGTAAAGGTATAATTGCAAAATTAATGGTAAAAACAAACTCAACATTTCTCTAGCATGGTAACAGTTTCAAACTAAACTTTTTAAATCAAATTTTATATTGAAAATATAAGGATATATTATAAGTGAACATTGTAATGGTTTCATGGATATTTTAGTAATGTCTAGCACTTTCCGGGATAATAAACAAACCTGTAATCCTTTGAACCTAGCTTTGTACACGTAGATAATTATGGAGTAACTATTAGTAGTTTATATAGAGCTAGCCTTCTTTACAAATGTTTTAAAAATATATATTTTTTAATTTATTTTCAAAATCTTGTTTCCAAATGGTAATTAACCATAATTTATCTTTTTAATGTGTGTGCAAAAATTGATTTGTCACAAGTGAAATAAAGTGCCAAAAAAAGCTAAATACTATCATATATACTTTATTCTCAACAAGACCCAATTAGATAAGCATACATAACACCGTTTGGTACGAGGGATATAAATTTGTATGGATGGAAAGAAGAGGGAGAGGGATGGATGAGATGTCCCTAGAAAAGGAATGGTGTTCGTCATCCCTCTTTTGTTTGGTTGGTTGGATAGAAGAGAAGTAAATAGATAGTATTATTATTTTATTAATAAAAAATATATATTGTACTAATATACAAAGCTCCCGCTTGAGTAGAGTATGAGAAATGTGAATATTGGCAAGTCTTAAATAATAAATTACAACACTAAAACGAAGCATAATGGAAATAAGCCCTTAGAAGATTTAAGGGTATTAGAATAATTTCATATAAGCAACTAAGGTTACTTTTGTCTTTCCAATAATTGCAAGGGTAAAACAATCAAGAACTTTATACATGTAAAATTGTTGAAATAAGCATTTTTCGTCATTGACTCTTAAATGAAAGGAGGTTTATATTATTAACATACAAATCTCAATAGACATCAGTATAATTTTACAAATCGAATAACTAGTTTGTCCGTGTGTTTTGATAAACCTCAAAGGACCTCATTGCAATTTTTCAGAAAGAAAAAACTATTGGCCATGCCTTTACAAAATATTGTAGCTGGAAAAAACTGTTCAAAGAGGGATCTCTAAGCCCAACAAAAAGGAGCCCGTGGCTCAACAAACCTGGATTAATGCAACAAAAGAAGGGCCCAAGCCCAATCTGAGACTACTATTGATATTAAGTTCAGTTCATAAACCAGCTCTAGTTCTCCATGAACTGGTCCATCTATTTGCAGACTAAACACAACTGATAGTAATAAAAATCTTTGTGTATAGTTTTATTTCCTCACGATTAAGCGCACATAGTGCACTAATGATCTTTGTGCAAACTTTGATTTCATGAAAATGATAGGTTTGATGATAAAAATTAATGCTTGCCTTTCCGGGTAAATGCTGTACAAAAAAAACCAGCTTGTTTATATATATATATATATATAAAGCACGTGCGATGCACGTTGATTAAAAATAAATTAAAATTTTATTATAACACCTAAAACATTCAAAACTATTATAACACATTCAAATAATTAATTAAAATACTCAAAACTATTTTGATTATGTAACTTTGGTAATATAAACTCACTTGTTGAAAAAAAAAAAAACCTATAAGTTAACTATTATTCATATGAAAAATATAAGAAATCAAAAGGCATAATTCTAACAATCTTAAATAATCTATTATTCTTTTTATATTTCTGAGTTCTTATTCAAATAAATCATTCTCAAGTGAAACTTCTTTGATAGCTGCCTCCACAAAACTATTTTTGACTACGTCATTTTTACTGTTGCATGTCTATCTTGATTAGGGGTGCACAAAGAACCGTCGGAACCGGAATCGAGGGGAACCGTACCGAACCGTGGCTACGGTTCCGGTTTCGGTTCCTAAAATTAGGAATCGTTACCCACGGTTCCGGTTCCGGTTCCAGGACCAGTAGAACCGTACCGGAACCGGAACCGTTGGGGGTAACGGTTCCTTGGAACCGAACCGGAACCGAAACCGGAACCATTTTATATTAAATATGTGTATATATATATATAATATAACAACTATATAATATATATATATATATATACATTACATATAATAATTATATATAATGTATATATATTATGTATAGTAATTATATTATAATATAATTATTATATATAATATATGATAATATAATTATTATACATAATATATATACATTATATATAATTATTATATGTAATGTATATATATCTATAATATAATATAATAATTATATATATAGGGTGCCATTTTTAGATTGTAGGTCTCACATTTATTTAATGAATATATATATATATATATATATATATATTTTGTATTTTCAAGCTTCATTAAAAAAAAAAAATCCTAAAGAACCGCAATTCGGAACCGGAACTGTACCGAGAACCGCGGTATGGTTCCTCACGATTCCAACCCTTAACGGTTCTGGTTCCGGTTCCGAAAATCAGGAACCGTTGGTAACGGTTCCGGTTCCACCAAGAACCGTAAGGAACCGTACCGTGTGCACCCCTAATCTTGATCATAAAAAGAAACGATTTTCCTTTACAACTTGTCACTTTGTCGTAAAATTCATTCATCTCCTCGTCCTACAAAAAGAACAAATTTATTTTAGTAATATTGATACATTTCAAATGAATTATTTTATTCATAAATTTTATAAGTAAGGAAAAAAGTATTACCTGACTAGCTCATCTAGTGAACAATTTATTAATGATCGGCAATCATCAAATATTGTTATATATGTATTATTTGCTATATCTTTGACTCAAAATTGCATCATAAATCTGCATAAATGAGTATATTTCATTGATACATAATAATAATAATAAAGAATGATATATTTGTCATATTGTAAATTTAAAAAAAAAAAAATAGATTGTTAATTTAAAGATATAATAATACATTTGACAACATTTAGCGTCTTTTGTTTTGCAATTAGTAAAACTGAATCCATCCTTTTCGTACTTCAATTTTCTTCTTGCATTGCTTACATGTATTGTACCATGGTTCAGATGCATTTTTAATCTCTATAATTCTTGCTTCAAAAAAGTAATGTGTTTTCTGCAAATTGAGTTACAAAATATATTTTTTAACAAAAATTAATTAGAATCATGTGATATAATAAAGAAAAATTAAATGAATATATAAAATACTAATAATAATTTAATATCTTGAATGCCATTGCAGATTTTCCAATTATGTCTTCAAGTGAAAATTTCTCAGCCTCTTCGAATAATTAATATTTTGAACTTGAAATGAGAGCATCTATATCTTTGCCATTTACGTTTTCTTCAAAGCTTTCAAAGCATAATAAATTATTGGAACAATATGTTGTTGATATATACAAATATACAGACACACAATCATTAATTAGACCTTATTATGGGTTTCATGAATAAAGAAAATTATAATTTTTGTTTATTTTCTGTTTGATTTTTTAACTATTGAAAGTGGATTTGCTTCCACCAACCATGTCATACCAGTTATGATATTCTTTAAGTAAAATAAATAATTAGAGCCTAATGTAAGTAAGAAGAAATAAATTACTTGACTCTGTCAATTTCAATGTTAATTTGTAATGTAAATCCTGGTTATGTTTGAAGACCCAAACCTAAAATATGATATTATTATTTTTATTTTATGTTCATTTATACATAATAAAAAATATAAAGTGAATAATTTCAATGTTGTGTGATAAGTTATATTTGAATGTGTTGATTGACAAATATGTAACTGTGATAATAGATCTTTCGTTTATTAGCTTCATTATCAAATTTTATTCATTCTCAGCAAAATCGTCCCACAATGTCAAAGTACTTGAACTGTTATAAAAAAATAATTAGTTCAATAATTTATAATGGTAATTATGAGCATTTATGTAGTGTTGTAATGATGTAACTCATGTATATTATAATGATATCCCGCAATTTGATATTCATCAATTGTTCTTCTTAGCCATGTTGAATGCAGGATATGTTTTAATAATGATTCCCAAAGCATCTAGCGAGAGTAAAAATTAAACTTATAGATTTATATATAAGAGAAAATATATATAAAGAGAGTAAAGAGTTAAAAGAAAACAAACCTATAGTTTTTTTTCCGTCAATGTACTTGTTCAAGTCCTTGAAGTCCACAAAATTATATTTTATTTTCTAAACTTACAATTTCAAGCACCTCTCATATGAATTTTATCTTAGATAATAATTTTATAAGTTTTACCATATAGCTTTAATTTTATATTAGTATATTATTTCACCATCAAAATAATAAAAGGTCAAAGATATATGTATATATATATACACACACACTATTACTGAAACTACAAAGAGGTTCAAAAGTTTCAGTAAATTTTTTATTTTTATAATGCATTCTTATTTTTTATACTAATATATTTATTCTAATAAATACATAGAAACATAATATTTTCATAATTTGGTGTTCTTTTCTGATTCTATTTATTATTTGTCTCACACATTATCCCTAATAAAAACTCTTCTTATTTTAGAAAAAAAATTTATATATTATAATTCATACTTTTATAAATTTTCTAATTCTATTTATTCTTTCTCTTACACTTCACTCCTAACAAAAAATCTTCCTATTTTTAAAATTTAAATAATTTGATTAGAAAAAATAATTTACAGAGTTTCAACTCATTTAATTTAATCGAAATTCTTTTTTTCCCCTTAAATGTCTAAAGAATTTCAAATCCATTTAGAGTGGCTTAATTAGGTTAAAATTCCAATTTAGCTCAGATTTCATCCCTAACACAAATTCTTCCTATTTCAAAAAAAATAAATAAATAAAATTTTAATTCATATTTTTATAACTTTTCTAATTCTATTTATTCTTTCTCTCACTCTTCATCCCTAGCACATCATCTTTTTATTTTTATTTCTAATTCTATTTATTCTCTCACTAACTTCATTCCTAACACATACTGCTAAAATATAATATTATTTAAATAAGTATTTTTTTTTAATTTTATTTCTTCACTCTCTAACTTCATCCTTAACAGAAACTCCTAAAATATAATATTATTTATTACACATCCATTATCAATTATATATCTCTAAGTGCATTATGCATATAAATCCTATCATGTTCATTATGCATATAAAATTTAATCATTTTCTGTTAGAATTAATTTTCTGAGCTTGGCACAAAAAATCTACACCAAATACGATTATATTATAGGCTGATTATCTATGATTAAATTTGTGTCCTATTTATTAATCAAATATTCAATTCGATAACATAACTCATTACAGACGTAATTTTTTATTAAAAAACTTTGATTCAAAAGCTAATAGCAAACAATGAGTAGAAAAAAAAAACATGAAAGCCGAAACGAAACCGAATCAAATGGTTGTTGATGAGATCTGAGAGGAAGTTGGGAGCGGAGAGGAAGAATGAAGAGTCGTAACCGAGAGAAAGAGTGATTTTATAGGTGTTTAGGATTTTGTGGGTTATAATAATATTTTTTTAAAATTTAGAAATAAAAAGAAAGTGTCTTGTTTGGGAAAGGGTTTTGCATGGGAAATTCTATTTTTGGAGAGTCATAGCAAAAGAAAAGGGTTTGCTTGTGTAATTCTATTTTTTTAATTTCAAAATAAAAAAGAAAAGGATTTTTCTTGAGTAATTCTATTTTTTTGATTTAAAAATAAAAATATAGTGTACTAAAACTAAAAAATCCCTTTGTACTTTTAATAGTACTAGTTTAAAGCACATGCGATGCACGTTGATTAAAAATAAATTAAAATTTGTTTCTGATATATTAATCAGATATTCAATTTGATAACATGACTCATTACAAACATAATTTTTTATTAAAAAATTTTGATTTCAAAAGCTAATAGCAAATAATGAGTAGAAAAAAAAGAAGCCAAAGAAAATAACTCACATGTAAGCTTAGACGAAACCTAATCGAATGGTTGTTGATGAGATCTGGGAGGAAGCTAAGAGTCGTGTTGATGAGAGCTGAGAGGAAGAGTGATTTTATAGGTGTTTAGGGTTTTATGGGTTATTATTCTATTTTTAAAAATTTAGAAATAAAAAGAAATGGATTTGCTTGGAAAAGGGTTTTGCATGGGTAGTTCTATTTTTAGAGAGTTGTAGCTGAGAGAAAGGGTGATTTTATGGGTTTATGGTTTTGTTTGGCTAATTCTATTTTTTTAATTTAAAAATAAAAAAGAAAAGGGATAAGTGATTTTAGGTCTTTAGGATTTTGCGGGTTATAATTCTATTTTTTTAAATTTAGAAATAAAAATAAAGGGCTTTGCTTGGGAAATGGTTTTGCTTGGGTAATTCTATTTTTTTAATTTAAAAATAAAAAAGGAAAGGGTTTTGCTTTTTTTAATTTAGAAATTATAAATAAAAGGAAAGGGTTTTGCTTGGAAAAGGATTTTACTTGGGTAATTCTATTTTTTTAATTTCAAAATGAAAAAGGAAAGAGTTTTGTTTGGGTAATTCTATTTTTTTTAATTTCAAAATAAAAAAGGAAAATGGTTTTGCTTGGGTAATTCTATTTTTTTAATTTAAAAATAAAAAAATTGTGTACTGAAACGAAAAAAATCATTTATACTTTTAATAGTAGTAGTAGTATATATATATAAAGATGGAAAAGAAATTTTGAAATGGAATAGAATTAACCATATATATTGTTATGAAATTGAACACCGTATGCATTTCCGTTTTCTATTAATTACAAATTGTGCAAATTTAGATTAAAATTTAAACTAAATTTTTTCTAATTTCAAATTTAAGGTATCAATTCAATACTCCAAACGTAACTACAAAACATTGGCCCTCGTATTTGAGGGAATCAAATGGAATATCTATGTTTATATGGTACAAGAACACTTATTAATTCCATCCACCAGAACCCTAATAATCATATCCTTATCATCCACCTAATGTTTGTGCCATTTACCTTTTCGCTAAGTAAATGCATTTCTTCCGATGTCAACCTTTGATTAAAGTATGGTTGATCCTTTTCATCCTTATTGTGTCTAGTCAAGGTGTTTGTATCTGTTGAATGAGGTAAGACCCACAAATTCAATTTTATCTCATAGGATGTATGCTAGTACCATTGACTATATCACCTCATCATAATTTGAAATAATTAAGATATATTTAAAATAAAAATATATAAAAAATAAAATTCGAATTCGAATTCGGGTTGATAGAACCTCAACCTAAGTCCAACCCTAATTGAATTCGGGTCAAAAAATTTTAACCCAAACCTAACCCTAATTGTAAAAATAGTTGTCCAAACCTATGAAAAATTGGGCTGGGCTCGAGTTGGATTTATGAGAGTACTGAATCGGCATTTTGAATTTGAAATTAAAGCAAATTTAGTTTAAATTTCAACTGAATTTTCTATAATACTAAATTCAAGACACTGATTCAGTACTCCAAACGCAACTACAGAAAATTAGTCCCCTATTGTTACGTACTTCACTGAATCAAATGGTATATGTTCTAGGAACACTTATTCCATCCACCAAAACCCCAACTATCAAAATCCTTATCATCCACCTAATGTTGTGTCCTTTGCCTTGTCGCTAAGTAAATGTACGACCATCTTTTCTTCCTATGTCCACCTTTGATTAATTTGTTTCATTTTTTACATTCTCATGGATCACTTATTGTGTCTAGTCAAGTTGTTTGTATCCGGTGAGTGCTTGAGGCGGGACTCACAAATTCGATTTTATCTCATCAACACTGTACACACAAATTTCGCGTCCGAAAACCTAGGAACGAAATTGAGTAACAAACAGTCAATTTTATTAATTTAAGAAAAATGGGTACAATTCTCTGTGGTCGATTCTTTTACAACAAATAATCTTCCTCTGATTCAATCTCCTTGATGTTCGGTACAAGGGCTTCAAAAGCTTGTTCTTGAACCGGTAGTGACGAGCTTTCTTCAAAACTTCAGGATTGAGGAAGGCTTGACTGGATTTTCGATCGAGGGCTGATAGAGCTTGATCTCGAACGGTGGATTGAAGGTCTTCGGAGAAGAACGGCACTTGTGTGGCGTGCTTGATGCTTTTCGTCTTCAGAACTTTGAAGGTTGAAGGTCTTTGAAGTAAAACAGCACTTGTGTGATGTGCTTGATGTTCTTCGTCTTCAGAACTTCGAGTGTTGGTTGAGGCAGAGGCTCGGCAGAGCTTTTGTGTTCTCTTGAACTCTTTGTCTCTGTGTTTTTCTGTCCTTCTGTCTGTCTCCTGAATGTGTAGGGTGACCTTGTATTTATAGGCAAAAGGGGTGGAGCTTTATTTTGGTAACTCCCCATTAATTGTGCCAACTTTCATAAAAAGAGATTTTGCCTCCTTTTATATGGAAATAAATTAAATTTAAATTTGAATTATCACACATGTGTTTTAAAGGCCTGAACCTTCACGATTTTGACACGTGTCTGTTGCTGAGACCCACAATCGTAGACTTAAATTGATCAAAAGTGTTTGACTTATTGACCAATCGGACGGTGATTAATCCATCATAAAATTTATGTGTCTACAAATTGCCCCCACTTCAAGTCTCGCGCTATATTGAGCTTGTCACTTTTTTTTTTTTAGCGGGACTTGAAGTATTTAATTAAATTTTTTTTTTTGTCCAAGCAGAATTGGAAATTTGAGAATCCTATTAGAAACGTGATATATATATATATATATATATATATATATATATATATATATATTCTTTTTAACAGAATTGGAAATTTGAGAATTCTATTAGAAATAGGATTTTTTTTTTCTTTTCCAAACAGAATTGGAAATTTGAGAATCCTATTAGAAATAAGATTTTTTTCCTTTTCCAAACAGAATTGGAAATTTGAGAATCCTATTAGAAATAGGATTTCTTTTTTTCCTTTTCCAAACAGAATTGGAAATTTGAGAATCCTATTAGAAATAGGATTTCTTTTTTTTCTTTTCCAAACAGAATTGGAAATTTGAGAATCCTATGTCAACTAGGATTAATCCACCATTATATATTCACTTCAGACCCTTCACATCAAAGAATAATGGAGAGAAGTTCCACCAACTGAGAAGACTGAAAAAAAAGTTTCTTAAGCTGCTACCGAAAGAAACGTAGAAGAAGCTCACACCAAACAACCGTAAGTTTTTTTTTTTCTTTCTTTCTTTCTCTTCTTTTCCCTTTTTTTTTTTTTTTCAGCCGCCACTTCTTCTTCAAAATTTTTTTTTCTTCTCTCTTCCAGCAGCCATTTCTTCTTCATTTTTTTATTTTTTTTTTCTTCTTCTCTCTTCCAGCCGCCACTTCTTCTTCAATTTTTTTTCCTTCTTCTTCTCTCTTCCAGCCGCCACTTCTTCTTCATTTTTTTTTCTTCTTCTCTCTTCCAGCCGCCACTTCTTCTTCATTTTTTTTTTCTTCTCAAACAAAACAAAAAATATATATATTGCTCATTATGGTGCCTACTAGTTTTGAACTTGAGACCTCATAGAGAATTAGTACAATGTCATACCATCTTTGTTGCACTACCCTATGTATCACCAAACCCCTAAAAATAATATAACATGCAACTTCAATTTTTATTTATTTTTCTTTTTTTTTTCACGTGCTGACTTTTTTTTTTTTACAGAAACTTGGAAACCAACTGATTTAAGGGAAGAGACTTCAGCCACATAGGTATTTATTTATTTTATTTTAAATAAATAAATAAAAATTTCTCTTGTAGTATGTCTTTGTAACATAAATTTGCAGACTAAAATGTGCACTTGTGTAACAATCTCAAAAAAATGTGACCGCGGTTTGCACAAGTGGTTTTGAAGACTCCAACTGTGTGTACAATTGCGCTCTTGTGCACCAGTTTGGAAGGTGTGGTTTTGAAGACTCCGACTGTGTGTACAATTGCGCTCTTGTGCACCAGTCTGAAAGGCGTGGTTTAGAAGACTCCGACTGTGTGTACAATTGCGCTCTTGTGCACCAGTTTGGAAGGCGTGGTTTGGAAGACTCCGATTGTGTGTACAATTGTGCTCTTGTGCACCAGTCCGGAAGGCGTGGTTTAGAATACTCCAACTGTGTGTACAATTGCGCTCTTGTGCACCAGTCCGGAAGGCGTGGTTTGGAAGACTCCGACTGTGTGTACAATTGCGATCTTGTGCACCAGTCCGAAAGGCGTGGTTTAGAAGACTTCAACTATGTGTACAATTGCGCTCTTGTGCACCAGTCTGGAAGGCATGGTTTGGAAGACTCCGACTGTGTGTACAATTGCACTCTTGTGCACCAATCCGGAAGGCGTGGTTTAGAAGACTCCAACTGTGTGTACAATTGCGCTCTTGTGCACCAGTCTAGAAGGCGTGGTTTGGAAGACTCCGACTGTGTGTACAATTGCGCTCTTGTGCACCAGTCCGGAAGACATGGTTTAGAAGAGTCCAACTGTGTGTACAATTGCGCTCTTGTGCACTAGTCTGGAACAATGTTTGTAAGACTCCAACTGTGTGTACAATTGCGCTCTTGTGCACCAGTCTGGAAGGCGTGGTTTGATGCAGTTGTAAGTGAATTGTTGGTTGAAGAGACACGACTCAAGACTCAGGCAAGAAAGGGCCCTCTCCCATTGCCTAGTCAATCTGTTTTGGTTGTCCCTACTAATCCATCTTTGAACAATCAGACAAGACTCTCTTTGAAGGTTGGTTTCGATGAATGTAATTTTTGTAAGTAGAAAAGTCATTAGAAGACCTATTGTCCTAAATTGTTTAATAAAGCACAACCACTATGACAGTAATGGTGGCAACCTCACCTTAGCAGCAGTGGAAGCAACCCCCACCTCAACCACAATGGCGTTCGAGAGGGTAGTCTCAACAGCAAGTTTATAGGCCTCCACAGCCAACCACTGCAGCATTTGTACCTGAAATTGCATCTTATTTGGATCCTAACATGGACGTTTTTGTAGAACAATTTTAGCAGTTCCTTGTCACATAGCCACAGTCATATGCTATGTCCACTCCATCTTCAATAGGTCTGTCATCTCCTAACTCTTCAGGTATGACTACATCTTTGTGGGTTTTAGACTCTGGCGTCTCTCATAACATATCACCTGATTCATCATCCTATATATTTATATGTCATTCTGTTTCACCTGCATCTGTTATGACTGTTGACGGCACTCACATGCCCTTGGCAGGAGTTGGTTCTATTCGTATACCTCATTTATCACTTTCTAATGTCTATTGTATTCCCAACCTTGCAATAAATCTCATTTTAGTGGGTCAATTATGTGATTCTGGTTATTCTGTTCATTTTTCTTCCACTTCTTGTCATGTGCAGGATCCTTAATCCCAAAAGCTGATTGGGATGGGTTTTAGGCACGGGAGCTTATATGTTTTGGACGAGCTACAAGTTCCAGATGTAACTGCTTTGGGTGTTTATTTGTCTTTCTTTCGTTTAGATTCCTCTTCTTCTAGTTTTTACTTATGGCATTCTAGACTTGGGCATGTTTCGGCCCCTCGTTTAAAATATTTGGTTTCTAGAGAATCTATGGGTACATTGCAATCTCATGATATTTTTTATTGTAGTGGTTGTAAACTAGCTAGATTCTCTGCCATACTTTTTAATCGAAGTATTTTTTATTCTGTTGCACCGTTTGATTTGATTCATTATGTTATGTGGGGCCCTGCCCTTGTCACAACAAAAGGGGGGTCAAGATATTATGTTTCTTTCATTGATGATTACACTCGATATTGTTGGGTTTATCTAATGAAACGTCGTTCTGAATTTATAAACATTTATACTGTTTTTCGGTCACTTGTTAGAACTTAATATTCTACAGTTATCAAATATTTTTGTTGTGATTTGAGTGGGGAGTATACTTCTATAGCCTTTTTAGAGTTGCTTTGCTCTGATGGTACGGTGCACCAATCCTCTTATACTAACACTCCTCAATAGAATGGGGTTGTTGAAATGAAGTATCGACACATTGTTGAGATAACTCATTCTCTTCTCTTGTTTGCTAATGTCCTTAGTGAATTTTGGAGAGAAGCTGTTCTCACAGTTGTTCACTTGATAAAGAAAATTTCCACATCTCACACTTCAGGTCTCTCCCCTATGAAAAGTTGTATGGTCATACGTCCGACTACTCATTTTTAGAAATTTTTGGTTGCATATGTTTTGTTTTTTGTCCCAGTGTTGAGGGTAATAAATTATCGTCATGCTCTATCATTTGTGTCTTTCTTGGTTATGGTGAATGTCAAAAGGGTTATTGTTATTTTGATCTTGTTGCTCATAAATTATATGTCTCCCATTATGCTTTATTCCTTGAGCATATTCCTTTTTTTTGTTCCTGTCAGCTCTCATAACATGACTAAATTAGCCCTTATCCACATTGACCTTTCTCTATTGATGCAAGTGAAATTCTCTCATATACTGTTTCATCCTTTACAGATAATGCACCACCTCCTACCACCCATTCTCCTCTTCATGTTCAGTATTTCCTTATCACTTCTCTCGCAAGGCTTGAGCAGCTACTAATGGTGTAGCCCATGAAATTTCTGATGCTCTATTCTCTACAAATGATGATATTTCATCCCCTCCTACGAACACTCAAGTTCCTCCTGTGATTATGGATCCTCCTTCTTCTCGCTTCCCCAAACGTACTCGTAAGTCCACTCAGTTACCAAATTTTGTTTATTCTTGTTATTCTAATTCATTGACTTCCATATTAGCATCTATTCACACTCTTTGTGAGCCTACCTCCTATACAAAGGCAATTTTTGATCCCCTTTGGCAGCAAGCTATGGTTGAGAAACTTTCTACTTTGCATTGAACAGATACTTGGGATTTGGTGTCGCTACCGCCTGGTAAGAGCACAATTGGTTCTCGTCGGGTTTATAAAATTAAAACTAAATCAGATGGCTCTGTTGAGCGATACAAAGCCAGATTGGTTGCCAAGGGTTTTATCTAGCAGTATGATTTGGATTATGAGCAGACTTTTGCTCCAGTTGCCAAGATGACCACTGTCCATGCTCTCATTGCAGTGGCCTCTGTACATCAGTGGCATATTTCTCAGATCGATGTTAAAAATATTTTTTTAAATAGAGATCTTTAAGAGGAAGTTTACATGCTACCTCTTCCTGGTGTCTATCATAATCTTGGAGAAGTTTGCAGGCTCAAAAAGGCCTTATATGGTCTCAAAGAGGCCCCTTGAGCCTGGTTTGAGAAGTTCTCTATGGTGGTTACTTCCCTTGATTTTTGCTTTAGTGCTCATGATTTGGCTCTATTTAGTAAGTTTACTTCTGCTGGTCGTATTCTTTTTCTACTTTTTGTAGATGACATGATTATTACAGGTGATGATGTTGATGGAATTGCAGCATTAAAGACCGAATTAGCTAATTAGTTTGACATGAAGGATTTGGGCCCTCTATGGTACTTCTTGGGTATTGAGGTAGCCTTTTCACCCAAGGGTTATCTTCTTTCTAAGTCTAAGTACACAACGGACATCCTTCAACAAGCTCATCTTATGGATACTCGAACTGTTGATACTTCTATCGAGCTTAATGTTCGTTATGCTCTTACAGATGGTATTCCTTTGCCAGATCCTACATTGTATAAACTATTGTTGGTAGTTTAATCTATCTCACTATTACTCGCCCCGACATTGCATATGTTGTCCACATTGTTAGTCAGTTCATTGCCTCCCCCTCTATAGTTCATTGAGCTGTTATTTTTTGCATTTTGCGTTATTTTCGGGGTACTCTCTGTCAAAGTCTTTTATCTCCTTCGACGTCAAGCTTTGTGCATACTCTGATGCTGATTGGGTTGGTGATCCGACTGATCGTAAGTTTATTACAGGTTTTTGCATCTTCTTGGGTGACTCTTTCATTTCTTAGAAGAGCAAGAAGCAGACAGTTATCTCTCGATCTTCCACAGAGGCCGAGTACCTTGCTATGACATCTACTACAAATGAGGTTGTGTGGTTGCGTTGGTTATTAGTAGATATGGGTATCACTCTTTCTACTCTCACCCTTTTTTACTGCGATAATAAGAATGATATTCAGATTACTTACAATTCAAGTCTTCCATGAGCGGACCAAGCACATTGAGATCGATTGTCATACCACTCAGCATCATCTTCAACGTAGGACAATTACTTTGCCTTTTGTCTCCTCTTCCATGCAGATTGCAGATTTCTTTACGAAGTCTCAAACCGTTCAGCGCTTTCGTTTTTTTGTTGACAAACTTTTGATGCTACTTGTTGCAGCATCGTGAGTTTGAGGGGGGATATTAGATATTAGATTGTTATTTTCATTGTATTTTTAGTTGTGAGTGTAGAATAGTTTTTTCACACTTTCTTGTTTGGCTATATAAACCCATTTATGTGTATTCTCTTATTATCTTTACTAATAGAAACCCAAGCACCCTTTTTCTCTTCTTCTCTCTCTTTGCAATTCTCACATGAAGCATTTCTACTTTATGCAATCACAAAACATTTAATTCTTAATTTAATGAACTAGGTATACAACTTACGCTAAACTTTATTCCTCTACCATTATCATCTCTCGCATTGGCTTGAGATCTTTGTTTGGAGCAATTCTACAATACCCTTGTAGTGCGCGTGCATACCACGTATGGTGTGTATTTTAGATTTTTCTTTTGTTGGATAGTGAATTGCATTATCGATCAAAGTGGTGAATAATAATTGTCAATGTACATGTCTAGTTCCACGTACCAATTAGATCTCTCTCGTGTTTGGTGTATAAACTACAACAATACTATTAGTAATGAATTAGTATCAATTGAATGAAGTTTGCACTTACAAGTACTCTTTCATCTATGTTTAAGAGACTCTAAACTAATTTTGGGAGAATAGTTTCATGAACAAGTTGAAAATAAAGTATTTATAATTTAGATCTTAAGAGAATATATATATAAATTGGAATCTCTAGTAATGCATGAGTCTCACACTTTTATTCTCTTAAGATCTAAATTATAAATACTTTATTTTCAACTTGTTCATGAAACTATTCTCCCAAAACTATATATATATATATATATATATATATATATATATATATATATATATATTATTTTCAAGTTAAAAAACAAGAGTCAATCCTCTAATTAAGCGAAACTTAATTTTATATATCATTGGAAAATGTTTCAACATACACCACATAATTGAGCCATACATACTTATATCCTGATAACAAAAATCTTGATAACTTAAAGCTTAATTTGAGATGTT
This sequence comes from Cornus controversa, assembly GCA_026545225.1. Taxonomy (NCBI): domain Eukaryota; kingdom Viridiplantae; phylum Streptophyta; class Magnoliopsida; order Cornales; family Cornaceae; genus Cornus; species Cornus controversa. The sequence continues at coordinate 105,623,722 of CM048845.1, forward strand.
TCGTTTATTAAAATTACATATATATATGTAGATATACAACAAAACACAACTTCATACACCAATTGCCATATTTTTGGTAGCTGAACTAATTACCAAAATACACAATTGGTGTCACAAGAAGCTATATATGAAGAATCAATCTCTAATCAGTACCTTAGCTAGCTAGAACTGCAGCTGAATACAGACAATAAAGCTTTCTTCATGATGAATACCATATGCCTACCTCGCAACCCTCCATCGGCTCCATCCTTGCCCGTGCCAGCAGAAAAAAAAGTTGAAGATCTCGGGCTAGAAAGAACCTTGGAATGTCTCATTGGAACAGACGTTGACATTGATGAACGCGATGACCATGACGACAATGGTGATAGTGATGATATTGATGATGCAGCATTATATTGTGATGTTGTCACGCCCACCTTCTTATGATTAATCCTTAGCAACAAGGCATCCAAGAATTTGGATGATCTGGAGTACTTTTTTATGGTGTTTGTGTTAATGTTATTGAAGTAGTAGGAGGGTGGTGGTGAGAGAGATCGAGGAGGGAGAGAGGTGTCTGAAGAGAATGTATGTTTAGGTGTACCGGGTTGAGACTCCCACATGAATGGGACTGCACCAGACACTCCATGGTACACTCTAAATGAAGGGTTGGCCATGGAGGTTTCTTTGGAGATAGGCCTAGATAAAGAGTACTTGTCACCTTGTTTCATATGGGGAAGATCACGAGTACTAGAACTGAGCATATTGGCTTAATATATTGATTGGGATTCTGGTAGAAGAATACAAATTAATATGATGAAGAATTGATGAGGGGGGATAGATAGATAGATAGATAGATAGCTTTAGACAATGGGTATGTGAATTGGGACTACACTGTAGATAGATTAAATACATACATAGATACATAATAATATTATGTGCTACTTTGTTTCTTGACATGCATTAAGATTTGTGTCAATATGGGTAATTGGGTATCACATATTTGAGCTTTAATGAGAGTCCATGACTCTCTAAATTAATATCTTGCATTTTGATCATTTATTGTCCTCGTAAAGGTTTGGGAAAATCTGGAGTCCATTTATGAATACCATCTACAAACCATACGATATATATATATATATATATCCTGGTGAAGTGCTAGCTGAAATACATAATATTGTAGGTGCATCACTGGATAGTGATGATGTTCCGATTAATTTGGCAGTGTAGGACCATGCATGGATGGTGATTTGAACAACCAGAAAAGGAAGTGACAATTTAATTTGACGGTCCTCTTTATATTGGTGGACCTCAACAAATAAATGCATACGATCGAGAGAGGGAAATTAAAGTGACCTATTTGTGGTCCATCAAGAAGACGGTTCTCGTGGTGGGCTAGCTGTTGCAATAACTTTCTCCACAGTCATCATACTTTACAGATTATATTCATACGTGTCCTCATTACTGACACACCACCTTTCACGGTGGAGCGAGAGAGAGAGAGAGAGTTTGCATAATGGTGATGTACGTGTGAGAAACTGATCGAGGTTGCAAAGGAGAAAAACTCGGTTGTCATTTAAGGCTATGATTATTTGGGTGCGTGATATACAAGACGGTTCAACATAATTTAAAAGTCACCTTTAATATGTAATATATTAATATTAAATATTAGTTAATAATATTTATATAAAATTATTTTTATTAAAATTATTATATTTATTTGGACCATTTTTTACTAATAAATTTTTTAATTTTTTAACAATATTTTTTTGATGCATAAATATTTGTGTGAATAGAATATGATTTTTTAATAACATCTTTTTCTTTTTTTGAATAATGATATTATGTCCAATCGAACTTAATCGATTTTTTTTTATGTGAGTAGGGTGGTACGTGGGCCCTATCACATGATGTCATAATGATGTTATGTGTAGGGCCCACCACCCCACTCGCATAAAACAAAATCGGACTAAATCCGATCTGTATATCATTATTTTTTTTTTTTTACTTGATTCACTTTCTTCCATGTTTTTTAATGTTCTTCGTAAAGACTTTTCTTATCACACATTTGATTATCATTATGAATCTAAGTTGCTATTATTTATCTTCCATTATTATATTATATTCTAATTGTTTTAGATAACTTGGTTGTTCATTCGTTGATTTTTCACCTAAATTTTTTGTTATTTTATTATTAATTATAACAAAAAAGAGTTGTAATGAGAGAAGATGAAAAAACGCGAAGAATAGGGAAAAAGATAAAAGTTAAGAGAAGAAGATGAAAAGTTTTATAATTTTTAATTTTTTTTACGATTATCCATTAAATATACGATTATCCATTAATTAGGCGACAGCCTAAATTGCTTAAAGGTCAAGCCGGCCCTAATGGTACAATGGGACTGCAAGTTTGAAAACTAATTCTCTAAATAGAAAGAAGAGCTATGCTATGATTTAGGTTCCAATACACATTTCATTCAGTTTTCTCCCTTGGGAAAAATTTGATAGTGTGACACTTATACAACTAACATTATTAATGTGTTGAATCTTCGATATATGTAATGCGTTGCATCAATATTATATAATTATTCTATTAGTATTGCATTCTTGATATAGTGTGTTGCATTATTAATGTAGTGTGAACATTTCTTAAGTTTCAACTCAGACTCTAACCCTAATCGCTCATTGTTCAGCAAAATTTCTATGTGGGAAAACCATGGGGTGACCTATATTACAAACCTTTTTTTATTTTTCTTTCCCTATTAACGTTCACTGTACTGCAACTCAAGTAGATTGAGCGGGTTATAGGTAAAACTCGGGTTCAACTCTTCATATGAAATGTTCAACTCTAACCCTACTTCCAACTCTAACTACTCAACCCTAGTCTAACACATTCTTAAATTTTTAAACTCGGGTTGAGATTTTGGGTTAGAAAGTCGAGTTAATTTGGGTTATGTATATCACCAATCTCCATGTTGAAAATTTAAAATGATATTTAATAAGTTTCACATTAGATTATTCCTAAACACACACAAAATTAGGAACTTATTGCAAAATTTTAAAAAATTACAGACAATTTTTAGGAAATTAATTATCCAAAGTGTTAACATACAATAAATTAAGATTTAAATAAAGGAAACTAAAAAAAAGAAGTTATCATAATTTGAATATTATATATAATATATTTAAAATAAAAAATATGTATAAAAATAATATTACAATTCGAGTTCTGGTTGGGCTCGGGTTGTTGGCACCTCAATCCAAGTTCAACCCTAATTTAGTTCAAGTTGAAGTTTTTTAACCTAAACTCAACCCTAATTGTAAAAATAGTTGCCTAAATTTATAAAAAAAATGGGTTAGACTCGAATTGAGTTCGAATTGTCCAACTCAAATTGCAGCGTAGTTATAATCCATACCTATGTGTTATACATATTATACACTGTAGTGTGTATCTTCTGTCAAATCCACATCTTTCTTCACTAATCTAATGCATGTATCGCTCCCTTAGCCCAAAAGGCTAGAAGAAAGATACTAGAAAAATTAATGGTCAACATCTTGTGAATAATGTATGTGTTTGCTTTAATTTTAAGAAGAAAAGAAACCCAACATAAAAGAAGGTTGGGCCAGGTGGGTTACTACTACAATATTGGCACATGATATCTATCGGTAGGCACAACAAAGCCTAACATAAAGCCCCAAGAATATATACAAGATAATTATGTCCAGTCCCTGGACAGGAATAGATATTGGTTGCTGTCGGTGCACGCGCACCAATGACCTAATGCACCGGACACAATGAATATTGACTTTCCGTACAGAGCAAGCCCAAAATAAAAGACCAAAAAGGAGGGCAAAGGGATCTGAAACGATAAGTGGACCCTATCATCGAAGGCTTAGGCCCAATAGGTTAAGCGAGGCCCGTTAAGCCCTTAGATGGGTCAAGTGGGACCCAAACATGGTCCGGCTCTCATTGTCGGTCCAATTCTTCGGTTTAATTATCATTTAGGTTTTTAGAAGGCAAAGAGTAGACTGGGCCGCTTACATACATATATATATATATATAATCTCATTTCATATGCTGATTAAACAATTCCTTTTCAAAATTATTCTTGCTAATTGCAATCATTGGTCCTTGTCATCATCCATTGGTTTCGCCGTCACGTCTATTATAAATTTAAATCGCAGTGTCGTACAAGTTTTTTTTTTTAATGATTAGATAATTTTAATTAATTTATTAGGAACTATTAAAGTTCAATCAAAAAAATTTGGACACGGAACACGGATAAGACATGGACACGACAATACAAAAAAATTTTAAAAAATAGAATACGAATACGACAAAAATACAGCTATAAAATAATAATATGATATATTAATATATATATTAATTATTCAATAAAAATATACTACATTTCAGAAATACTTTAATTCATCATCAAACAATTAAGAACCAAACAAACTTATAAACAAAAATAGACAAATAGATTAAAATAAATTAAAGAACCAGACTTATTTAGTCTTCTACATATATTTAGGTTAGATTTTAATCATAACTTAGTATCATATAATTTTCATTCAAAATATTTGAATATACATCACTGTTATGAAGTGTCAGATACCTCTTCGAAGAATGTCCAAGTATCCGAAAAGTGTTCAAAGAGTGTCCAAGAAATGTCCTAAGAAGAAAAATGTCAGGACACTAGTGTCTACGAAGTGTCCAACACGTGTTCGATGAGTATTCAAGTGTCTGACACGATGTCCGAGTGTCCGACACTGATACGGCACCCTCAATGAAGTGTCCATGCTTTCGAAGAGTTCAAACTCTAAAATTAAAATTTTGTGAGTGAATGGCATTTAAGTTTTTTTTTTTGGTAAGTAAAAATTATGTATGTTACTCCTAAGACAAAAGAATTTGAATCATTTGCAATGGTTTCTATTCAAATATAAATTCAATAGTTAAAAAAAATTACATCATCTTTGTCTAGATTAAATTAGGTATAAAATCATATATTTAACAATGCAAACACTAATCAAGCTTGTTAAAACCTTAAGTTTGAGTCAGAATTAATTATTAATAAATTAAATAGATGCAAGTAATGAAAGTCATGTTTTCAATATTTTATACGAAGAAATTAAATCAAGTTTCCTTTCTGTTGCATTCGTGAAAGGCATTTGCAATGAAGTAACTTGTCGGAGAGCGAGGTTGTTTTTCTTGGAACTTCAAATTACTTGTTGGTTTATGCATATAGATTCATCGGGCAATCTATGGATTTGGACTAAACAAGAATTCTTATAGTATCTATTATGTTTTAAAAAGTTCCAAATCAATCAGTTGAGTGGTAATAGTTCAAATGATACTTGAAATTGCGAATTCAATAGCATTCCTTAAAACAATATATGTATTAGAACCTAAGTTATGTACCTGAAATTCAAATCTCACTCCTCTCTTTTCTAATTGAGTTTTTATAAATTAATATTTAGCGTATACTGAGATATGTCCAAATATATTTAGAAATAAGCTTCTGAATATAGATTTGGACTAAACAAGAATTCAGGGTTTGTCATTATTGTTAAAATCTTAACTGATGGTGAGGTGGTGGTGGTGGTGGTTAGAAAGGGGGGTGTTTGCGAAGAAGAAAATGAAGGTGAGATGGACATTTTAGGAATTAATTTTAAATGGTTACTTACGTGCATTTAAGTTTTAAATTTGATCACTATTTATTTTTTCTTTACTTTAAGATTACTTTAGAGTAATTTTGTTTAACATGATCACTAAAATCTAATTTTTTCATTAATCTAAAAAGGTAAATTTTAAAAAGATTCAGTACGTTTGACCATTTAGTTCTTAACTAGAAAGTACGAACACTTCTTCTAAGGGTGTCGTGCCCTTGTCGAACACTCGGACACTCCTTAGAAATGTTCTGGAATTTTTTTTTTTAGGACATGGCGGGGACCCAGCAAGGACTCATGAGAGACACGGCAAAGTACATTTTGTAATTTTTAAAAGTGCAAAAAAACCCCTGAACTTTTTCAAAGTTACAAAAAAACCCCTTTGAACTATTTTTTTGAGCATTTCAACCTCTCATCTTCTAAAAGTTGACATCTTGACCTCTTAAAATAACTATAATGACATATATACCATTTATATGACTACTATGCCCTTTTCTATATAAATATAGTATTTTCTAAAATAAAAAATTTTAAAAATAAAAAATAGTAAGATAAAATTCCTAAATAGTAAATTTAGAAACAAAAAAATAAAAAATCCAATAGAACTTTATTTAACATAAAGTCATGTTAGTTTATTTGGTATTTTGTATTTAAATTTATTTGTTTGTTATTAGAAAAATGAGTAATAAATATAATGAACATCCTTTTTGAAAATACATTAATTGCTTGATAATAAATTGAAGTATTTGTGTGATTTATTATTTTTTTATTGTTAGATTTATGGTATTGTGGATATTGGTTAACTTGTTGAATATATATTAATATATTATTTCATAGTCGTATTCCCGCCGTGTCGTGTCTTGTTTTTTTGAAATGTGCCGTATCGCCGTGTTTGTGTCGTATCGTACCCGTGTCCATGCTTCTTAAGTTCTTAACCATATTTTGAAGAAATAGTGTGTTTCAAAGTGACAATTTGATAAATAAAAAAAATATTATATTAAATATGTCAATTTTTTATACTTGAGGATTAAGAAATTAACCTTTCTTTAATTATTATGTTATTGAAGCTGACGTGAGAACTTAACGAAAAAAAAAATTTACTGACATGAGAAATGTAAGTGGGAAAAGGTGAAGGTAGGGCGAGCCAACATAAATTCAACACTTCTCAATAGTCAATAGCCAACACTTGGAAGCAAGAATCAGTGCCCAACTCTCTCTCCTCTCTTTCTCTCTCTAACCTCAGCGATCCTACACGCACCCTCAACCTTTGAAAAGGTAAATTTATTCCGTTTTCTAATTTCTTTTCATTAAGGTTATGGTTTGTTTGTTAGGGATTCGATTTGATTTGGATCATAAATTTGATTACTAGGTTTTCTGATAAAATTGGGTTTCAAAAGAAAAGTTATTAGAACTAATGTTAAATTTGGACGATATGATCTCATATAATGAGGCAAATCATTAGGGTTTATTGAATAACTCTGATGAATATGTTGCCAGTAGTTTATTTGGTCCTCTGCCTAGGTCTGTTTGACTCCCAGGTTTGTACGAAACTTTTTTGGGTTGTATTCAACCAAACTCGATGCTCAAGCGTAAGGGCTGGACTTGTTATTTTCACGATTTGAGCCTAGATTACCTCAAACTTTGCTTGATTAAGCTTTTATCAACATGGTGGTATTATGTACATGTTGGGAATTTGACTTGGGGCTGTTAATCTCATGAATAGTTCGAGATTGGTTTGTTGGTTAATCTCATCTACTAGCCTCAACAAGCCAAGAATTCTAGATGTCTTGGTGAGAAAGAAAAACAGGGCCAGCGTTATTGGTTTCTAAAAATTGTTATCGTGAACTCTGATTTTCTGCTATTTTTGCCTGAATGAGATTGTCATGTTGGTTAATGGACAGCTTCTTATTTGTTTCTTTTTTTCCTTTCTTATGTTTTTACAATTGAATTGAATTGCTTTCAGTTGAGGCAGCATGGGCTTAAGGGTTGGATTTTTAATTATTTTCATATGGAGCACTAGCTGGGTCTCTGATGCTAGAGAATTAGCCACCGCTGATCTCTCGAGAGGAGAAACCGTGATTGCTGATGTTTCAGGTAATTCTTTAATCTGATTCTATATTTTTAGTTCTAATTTTAATTATTGAAGGACCTTTCTAGGATAATTGGTGAATTATCTCTCAGCACATACACATGCCCAAAATATATGGTTGACAATTGTCCTTAGTTTGTAAGTTTAGAGCCTGGCGACTTTGTACATCCTTTCCCACTATCTAAATTGTTTTGCTTGTGACCGTGGGTGCATTTGTATAATTGGTTGTTCATTCAATTACTTTATTGGTGGGGGTCTAATCTCCCAATATGTGGCTAGTATTGATAACATGTTCAATAATTAATGAGAATGAGATCCCCAAGTGTTTTATCAAAAAACATGCTTTGAATTCATGCATCTTGTTTACTTTCTAGTTACTGCTGCATATGTGCTTGTTACATACAAGATATAATTGTACCAATCTGTGCTTTTGGCTACAGTTTTGCAGCTAAATCACCAGGAGTCGGAAAAAGAAGTTCAAGCTTCAGAGGGAGTTGGCAGGAATGAAAAACAGTGCATGTTGTGTGAACAGTTTGCTACTGATGCACTCAAGTATTTTGCTGATAACAAGACCCAGATGGAGGTCATGGGCATCCTCCACGAATCCTGCTCTCGGATGCCCTATTTCAAACAGGAGGTAGGCCCTGACTTTAGCAGAGCTGACATTGTCTGTTAAAAAACTGTGTAGTTGCTATTAGGAACAGAGAATTCATTTCTCACCATAAATTTGAGCTATAAACACTGAAAAGTTTGTGTTGTGTTACCCGTAAACTTGTAGGCTCAAATGAATAAATAGTTGGTCCTTTGCTTTTTTCTTAATATCCACTTGGCTGTTAGGCTCAAAAGTTAAAACAGTGTTAGATTGAATGGTTGGATGTTTATATCATCTAGCGATGATGATTAATTTGTTTTCTAACTGAGCTAGCTGCCTTGATTGAATGTTCAATCTTCACCTGGAGTGCTAGTGGTGATGGTTCATGGACGGGAGAAATCCCAAGCATTATATTAAATATTGTCCTTTTAAGTATAGCTTAAACAACCTTAAGTTAAAGTGAGAGGAAAACATCAAGCTTGGATGGTTCAGATTAGGTCTATGTGATATATAGTAGCAGGGTAAGTGTCCACTATGTAAACATGCTAAATGATAGAACCATGTACATGTGCTGAAGCTTCTGAAAAAAATTCTGTCTATCTTAAAGTACAGGGATATACTGGTAGTTGTTTTCTTTTATTGCAAATTGATAACATTATCATTTGCATCTGTAACATTAAACTTTGGCAGTGCTCCATTATGGTCGACTATTATGCTCCTCTCTTCTTCTTAGAGATGGCCTCAGTGCAGCCTGGAGATTTCTGCCAAAAGGTTAATCTTTGTGAACAAATGGTAAGCACTTTTCGAGAACTAACTGAGGACAGCTGTGGGATTTGTCATCGTGCTGTTGAAGAAGTTCTATTAAAGTTAAAAGATCCCGATACACAGGTATGTACTTCAATCATTAGTTTTTCTTTGGGAAATTTGATTATGAATAGTATCGGAAATTTACAGCTGCAACTTTCCTAACTTAAAATTGTTTACACAATTAACAATAGCTTTAGTTATGTACTTCACTGGTGGTTCTCATGGCATATAGTTAAAAATCTAGCAATTATTCAGGAAGTTTGAGGAACGAACTCCTACTTTTAAGTGAAATAAATGCTACTTTTGGATCATGAAATAATACGGGTAGAAGTTGATGCAGTTTTTATCCCATAGCCGTTGTAAGGATTGGTTTAGCATTTGCATGATCCAAGTGCTGCAAATCTAAATTATACTTTCGATATAACTTTATCCAAGAAAAAATGAGGAAGTATCTGCGCTCAACAATAAGAGATATTTCAAGATTATTTCATGTCATGGCACTGTAATGTGAGAAAGTTGTGACAAACCTTGTAAAAATTTGTAGGAAATGCAGAATAAAAGGACTGCTTACCCAGAACAGATTCAGAATTTATAATAGAAGGCCATTTGAGTAAGACAGTTATAGTGCAACTAAAGCTATGCACTGAACAATGAAGGTTGTGTTGAAATTTCCTAGAGCATTTGCATAGTGTTTGCAGGGTCAGAACTGTTGTAATACAGTGTAAGATAATAAATAAGTTTTGTTACATGGAATTTCAAGAGGGTGGGATATCATGTCTATCCCGTTTGACGGGTGAGTGATAAATCGTTTCAGGTAATGTCAGTGCTGCTACCAGCTTTGGAATGATAATCTTAAATCATATAGTAAAAAAGAATGTCTATTATATCATTGCATCATATAGTGTTAATATTCTGAAAACCTATAATTTATATTACATGGCTTGAAACAAAGATGTTTTGTATTGTCACACTGTACATGGATATTTAGTAAAATGAAGCTTACTTCTGATAAGTTTCTTTCTTCTTTATTTTTCCCTTCTCAGTTAGAAATAATTGAATTGCTTCTGAAGGGATGTGATGCTGTGGAGAACTATGTGAAAAAGGTTAGAACAATTTCGAGAACCTATATCTGAAATTTTAGTATTTTTGTGCATCTATTGGTTTGTCTTTTATATAAACCGCTTGATGTTGGGCTGATAAACTGAATAAATCATGACATTTTTTATTCTGTAATTTATGTCTATAAATGAATTCTCTCTTTCTTTTGGTGGTATCATAAATAGCTAGCTAGTAATGGATTGTAGATTTTATTCACTCGATCAGTAACCAAGTAAAATGTGAGATTTCTTTGTTGTGTGCTCTTTATGAATTCCACCGCTGGGCCTCTGGCCATCTCATTTATCTAACTCAATAAATGGGTCACAGCTTCACTATGTGAGTATGTGATAGCCTGGACAAACCAAGTACCATAGAAGTTGAGTAAGTACATATTTGCACATGATTGGGGATCACCATCCAACTTCATAGTAACTCCTAATATAGATTTTCCCCATTTTATCATAAAACGTCTGGGTTGCTGCATAAAGAGAATTCTAAGGTTGATTTAAAAATTTGTAGACCTCATAAGACTTGATGAATTTATGACCAAAATTTACACAAGAAAATGTATTCGGACACGATTTGAGGTACACTTTTGGCTCTCAATTGGGACAATTACTTGCTACTTTATGGCCACCATTTTCAAAAATATTCACCTTTGTTATAATCTGATATGTTTACATACTTGTGCATGTTGAATTGTATAAGTGGGATTTTCAGGTCTCTATGGTTCAACTTCCTCGCCCTTGGGCAATACAAAATAGATAAACACAAACAATATATACAAAAAAGTATATATATATATTGAATCTCTGAATTTTTCAGTTGGTTTGATGTCATTATCACTATGGTAGGAAGTTGTTATGGTTGCACTATGTAGAACCGCCCTTTTTTGATATTCAACCAGCTGGTGCTGATACTCCCTGTTGGACACAGTCGGAAAGTGAAATCTGAGAAGATTACGGATATTTTTACATTGTCAGTTTTAAATTTTGTGGAAATTCCATTTTAATTATCTTAATTACTATTATTTTCAATTTTTTTTTGGCAGTGTAAAACTCTGGTTTTCGAATATGGGCCTCTGATCCTTGCCAATACAGAGCAGTTTCTGGAAACAGCAGACATATGCACTGTACTCCATGCCTGCGATTCGGCTTCTGCTAGTAGCAAGCAAGCTTCACACATACCGAAAACATCCTTGCTTTCTGCATCTTAACCATGCCAGAAAAGGTAGGATCAGATTGAAAATGTCCTGCTGTAAACAATTGGCAGATACTATTGCTCCAGGCCATCCATGTTTGTAAAATAATCAGGACATATTTGCTATGTTGTAAAGCTTGTGTATCAAAATTTGATTGTCTTTTTTTATGATTGTTTGTAGAATATCATAATTACATGAATTTCTCTTCATATTACATAAACTGCCTCCAACAACTTGTAGATGTTTATTGAATACCTTTCTTACTACTGCTGAAGATGCTCTGGACACAGTTTTTTCCTCGAGTTATCTCCAAACTTTCCATATTTATTTGAGATATAGAAGAACAATCATCACAATAGCTTGTTGTTTCCTTGTGGATGTACATACATACATACATATATAGCATACAAAAAGAGAGAGACAAGGAAACTCCTGCAATTGTCAGTCATGAATCTCTTCCCGATCACCTTACCAATAGAGATCAAGCTCAGAGGAAGAGTAAAGAATAAAGATGAAGATATATCAAACAATGTGCTCCATGAAACTGCAATCATATTTAACAAAGATAGTAAGACTGTCGAGAGCTCAGAAATTAGGTTGTGAAAGATTTGGATGGTCTTGACATAGGTTGTGGACACTTTGAAAAAGGTTTAAGAATGTTTTTAAAAATTAAAAATATGTTTTCACGAAAACTTTAGAACATGATTTGAGAAGCCTTGAGAGTTGAGACAATATTCACACAGGGTGTTGCACCCCCATTAAAATAGAATCATTTTGTTATTCTGGAGCCATAGGCCCATAGCTCATTTTAAAAACAAATTCAATAAGTTTTTTTTTTCTAGTTAGTACACGTACTCACTCCAAAAAATTGTTTTGCATCCAAGAAGACTTAGATCTAATACTTGCGGGACATATTCAATAAGCTTTTATATGATAGTACACTTTTTTGACCAAAATGGATGAGTAATAATTCCCTCTAAAACATGTCTATACACTGACCAGAGCCAAGTCGAAAAACTCTAGGAGGAGGCGGTCTTTTAACAACTATGTGAAACATGCTTATATACTAAGGTGTTATTGAAATTTTTGTGAAGGCATACTTCGTATTTATGAAATTTTAGTAGGAACATTTATATAATTTTACAAAATTATAGGTATGATATGCATATAGAAAAAAAATTCAATGGAGGCATCCGCCCCCACTCGGCCCTTCTTGCGTTGGTGCCTGTCAAAAATAAATTTAGAAAATAAAAAATTATTCTGAAAATTTTATAAAAAGTAACATAGAGGACCAAAGAATTATCGCTGAATTCTCACCGAACCTAATGTGGGCAAGCCACGTGAGATTCTTTAAACAGAAAAATTATTCTCTCTCATCTCACTTGCCTTGGGGTGGTTCTGCACTTCAAGAAAGTATACAATATCAAGGGAATACTGATGATGTGGTATCTCCGAAAAGTATAAGCCATCTATTTTTCCTTAATTATAGTAAAATTGATAGTTTTTAAAAGAGAAGGAGGGCTTACAACTACCGAGGATGCCACATCATCAATACCCTGTGGTATTGTATACTTTCTCCTGCACTTCACCTTTCATCTTCAACCTTGCAAACTGTCCCAAGGTTGGATCGCATCAGTACTCAATGGTGACAAGCCCTGAGAAGGACTGTTTGAGCATCCATTGCTAGAGATCGTATTTCAACCGGACCAACTTCTGATCGTCCATTCTTGTGCAGGGCAGGGCTTTATACCAGAAGTGATCAAAATCTTTAAACTCTTTCTTTCTCTAGGTGCGCAGAAAACTCTTGTAGAATGGATGCAATTTTGAAGAAGTATCCAAAAATCCACCATAATTACCAGGAAAATTGGGGCTGAACGCAACCGAAAAAGATCGAGAAGGAAGAAACGGTGACCAGATGCTAGGATCGAAGAACACCAGCGCCGACTACGCTCATCCATTGCTATGCCATGTCTCTCAAGAACACCGGCGCCATCTTCTCCGACTGAGGCCATTCTTGTTGAAGTGAAAGTTACTGTTGTAGTTTTTGTAGATAATTTAGAGGGAGAGATGTTAAATTGCAAAAACAGGTGTTGTCAATTGGAAGAGTGGAGTATGAAGGAAGATGAGTGAAATTGAATTGCTTGAGGCTAAATTTATGGCATTGGAAGCTGAGAAGATTGCCACCGTTGATGAGCAGAAAATATCCATTGGATTGCGAGGTTGAAGACAACGGTGAAAGACACCAAGTGATGTCTATTCTCTCAGGATGTGTTTAAAGAATCTTGTACTGGTTTCCTATCATTATTCTTTTGTAAAATATAAAAATAAAGGGCAAAATTTTTGATAAATTTATGAAACATCACAAAAAAGTTATCATATACACAGTGAATTCTTTTTTTATTATTATTTAAAAAAAACTAAAAATAAGAAATAAATTTGAAAACTGGCCTGATTCTATACAAAACCAGCTTCGTTTCCTCATGACCGGTCTTTATCAACCAACCCGTCCTTACAACATCCGTTACAAACCGGCCATTTTAGCAAACCATAATACCACCACAAATTAACATCGACTACTAATATGGTTTAAGCTGATAAAGAGGTGGACAAGTGTGTGTTATCAAAGCCCAAATTCGGACAACTTAATTGGGGATGGTGGTGGAGGGGAGAGAACCAAAATGGCAAGGGTATTTTTTGTTCAAAAACAATACGATTTTTCTTCACATTTTTAAGTAGGAGGTCTAGAATTCAACCAAACAATGCATGTGTGAGTTTCTTGCCCGGATAAGATAAAATAATAATAATAATAATAATAATCATTACCCGGAAACTATAAAAAACTATTGACTCTTCCCTTTTCTCATCCGGAAGATAAGGGTTATGCAGAACTTCACAATACCAAGAAAATGGAAATGGATGTAAGAAATAGAAATGCCTCCATTTGTGTTAGTATCCGTTTTAACAGCAGCAATTCAGCAAGTCAGCAAAGAGGGAGGGCTTGCTGCATATTCTGCAAAGATAAAAGTTTTCCTCCAAATAGGGAACACCCCTTTGGGCCATTGACCAGAAACTATAAACAACTTGACTGACTGTTTGTTACCTGATGTGCTAGCTACCACATGCGTGAGGCGTGCGTGCGTGTATTCATTCCTATTATGCTAATGTAAGTAAGTAAATCTCCCTTATAAAGATGACAAGGAAGATACAATGCGTCTGGTATTCTAAACTGTCTTCCAAAACAGGCTCTCTCTGTTTTCCTCTTCAAAACAGGTGGTGGTGATGGTGGTGGTGGTGGTGGTGTATTTTAAGTCATCATACTCTACTCTCTTTTTCAATTGTACGACCAAAGTAACTGTACATCTGGGGTGGAATATAGCCCACCATGGGGCTTTGTGATTGACGAGTTTCCCACGACGCCTTCCCTTGAACCCCCCTGTACAGCCCACTCCTTCCTGCCAAACAAACAAAAATCAAGCATCCATCAGTTAACTAACATAATACTAAAACTTTAAACATGAATGAACCATGGGGAAGGAATAATCCTATTCCTCAAGAAGGAACAACAATTCTCAGAACCATAAAACCCGAATGAATTGAACCAAGAAAATACTGCGCTAATAAATAAACCTGAAGTAACATCAAGCTATCATGACAAAATGTTATTAAGCATGATTTTCCCAAACCAGTTGGAGCACAGAGAATTCCGCTAAAGCCCTTCAAAATCAAATTTTCATATACGGGGGGCAAAAATGATTCTACAACTCTTGCCACCTAATCTGATATACATGGAATAAAAGTGTTTCTACAACAGTACAACTCTACAATCAAATCTATTCTGTTCCACTTAATCGCTACTTTTCTTTTTTGCCACTAAAGCAGTCATGAGCTACAAGTTTAAAATCTGCTAAGCGAGCTTGTTCAGAATACTAGAGCAGATGCTTAATAGATCTCCTCTAATTTTTGTGTCCATCTGTTACAGTTCATTGCAAAAACCCAATTACAAACATTTTCAACATCAGCTCAAGACTTCAAGCATAACCATTACTTTCACACACGCACACGCACGCGTAAAGCCTTTAAAAGATGCTAAATGAAACCAATCATGCTTATTGCCAACTTTCTGATGTCTTTGGGTAGGCATAATCTTCCTCCTTAATAACATTTAAAAAGGAAGGAAAAAAAATTCTACAGGGTTAAATGAAAAAGATAATTTGGTAGTATTTCTTTTACTGTGTCTATCAGGGTTAAAAGATAAAAAGTTAAAAGAATATTAAACAAAAGTCTCAAGGAACAACAACAATATCCTTCTCTGTCAATAAACTTCTCACTAAAAAGAACATGAACCTCTGTATCTTCAAAAAAACCACATAACCTAATTCATGGATCACGCGGGGTGGCAAAAATTGTCAAATATATTTTTCTTTGGTAGGATATTAAATATGATTTTGTTTTTGTTAAACGGAGAAATATAAAAGTTCATATGAGACTTTGTACCACTACAACGAAAGGCCAGAATTCTTACACACGAGCCATCAAAATCTAATGTGTGAATTTCTCCAGTGACTAAAAGATTTCCATGAACTGTCACAGCCTATATTAAATGGACTCTTAAAAAATGTGACATACTTGTGTTAGACATACGAAAACTGGACATGAGTATCAAATGTGTCCAACACTTGCTGTCGGACATGCACCCAACCAGCATGTGTACAAAACCTGGACATGAGTACCAAATGCGTCCAACACTTGCTGGAAAAGCACCCAACCAGCGTGTATGAGAATTCAAATTTTTATGTAATATTTAGCCATATCCAGTGGCCTAGGATTTCAGGATTTGAAATCCAACGCTTAAGCACATACTCGCACCCGATACACGCACCAGAGTCTATGGAACCTAGGTCACAGCTTAATAAATATGCAGATCTGGCGCCCGCTATAACAATGGATAGCTGTATAGATATCTAGGGAAGTTAGCATCCCAACTTCAGAAGCAATATGAAAATGGTATCTGCCAGCTCCCAATATTAGCCGGAAAATTAAAAAAATTCATCCACATCAAATTATTCTTCCACTGTTATTTTAAATTGCAAATTTTGAGCCACAATTACCTCTTAAGCTTACCTCTTCTAACCAATATCAGAGCTAAAAAACTTATGGTTCACCATTTCTTTAGTTGAATTTTATCATGAGAAGTACATTGATACTAGGACAGAGATTTTGGTTAAGTAAAATGATTAATAACAAAATCTACCTACATGCCAGGACCACCGGATAAGAATAAGTAAGATAGTAACCAATAGAAAAATTTTAAAACAACATACAGGTTAACAAGGAGAGTTCAAGACCAAGCTTTGGAAAACCAAATACAAAAGAAAAATAAGATAAAACAGAAAATAAAATCATATAATTTTTTTCAGAAGTTGTGTAGTTATCAAGAGATATTGCTGAGTATAAAAATTAAATAGCCTTCAGTATATGATTGCACAACCTCAAAAAGGGATTGTGCGGGAGGATCACAAGGAGAATAAAGAGGTATGAAGATCTTGTTTTTACTTTCATAACTCTGTTGCAAGCAAATCTGTTCAAATACTAATTAGACAAGATATAGCTAAGGCTACTGAAGAAAACAGAATACAAATGGAAAAGGAAAAGGCATAGTTAAAGCAGGCAGCCGAGATGTGTGAGGTCCCAGATTTATTATAATTTAACCATAGAATGCTTGTGTTATCTCCATTGCAACAAAATAATTCTAATAATTCCACTGACCAAGAAAATTGTACGCAAAATTTGCGGTGTTCAATCTTTCAAGAAGATATTAAGTTATAAAAACCTTCTTTTATTTGACATTGAATGTTAAACTTGAACTACTAAAAGTTGTTTGCACTTGGTGCCATGATGTAAATCACGTGTAAAAACTCTCAGTTGTAATTGCTTGAGTTTTGGTTTGAATTTTTGAAATAGTTTGGGTTAGTAAATTACCTTCTAATTTGGTCAAAAATTGATGAAGAATGATCGACTTTAATGAAATTAGATGGTTACACAAATTGAGAAAAAGGTGAGTTTGATTGAGCAAACTCTAGGTTTAATTTTGATGAGAAGTGTTTTGCATTATTTGGAAATCTTTAATTAATTAAAAATTGTATGCTAAATGATTTTTAATTGCTAAAAAATCATTTTTACTCAAAATAGAGCTATTATTTTTTTTTTTTCTGAAATTTTAACCCAACATAGTGTGTTGGACCCAAAGTCCAGAGACTTGAGCATTGATGCTTAAACGGTGAGCACCAATGGTGAAGCTTCCATCAACATGCTTGCTTCCCACTTTTCAGAAAAAAAAAAGGGTAGTTTGCAAATGTGAAAAACATTTTAAACTGATTTTTTAACTGGGAAACGGACTTCTAAACATTATATAAAGTTTTGCAGGCTTTATATATCATATAACCATAACACATTTTATGCATTCTAAGGTCTTAGGTATTTTACATTTTGAAAGAAATTCACGAGACATTCGTAGTTTTCCTACATATACCTTGCGAGTTTGAAAGAACAATTGGAGATTGCGTGTGAATTCAAAGTTATTCTTGGCACAAGGTTGACTACTCTGAAAAACCAACAAATACAAGAGATTCCATAACATTTTCTTATCAGTTTGTGGGGATTTTTCTAGAGGACAATTAGAAGTAGTTTGCGTGGCAAATTATATTTGCATACGATCACTGTGTGGGAAGGAAGATAGTAGAGTTGCGGTTGAGTTGGTGTTAAATTATGGCTGGAGTTATTGAGACAACTGATTAAGGATTGAGTAAAACTTTATGCGATGACATGTGAAACCAATGGAGGCATTATGAGTTAAAGGTCAATCTATGAACTAGTGATTCCAAGTAGCACGAACAGGGGACACGGGGCATGAAACAACATGGATACGCTAACACATCAAATCTTACAAAAGGACACTGCTAGACACGACTATACATATGTTGAATAAAACAATTATATTACTTCAATTAATTTTTATTTCAAAAATTAGAGAGAGAAATTTTTCAATAATTTTAAAAGATTAAGCTATGATCATACAGATTATTATATTATGTATGCTACTACTCTCCTACTTTGTTATTACAATTATATTTTGTCTGATATGAAAAAGTGTCATTCAATGCTTAACTTCATGATGACCACATGTATAATGCCAATTTTCATTAAAGAAAAAAAGGTTGGATCCTTTGTGGTGTGTTTATATTATTTCCAATATTGTCGGAAGTGGTTGCTTTTAAATATATTTGTTTTATAAAAGACTTGTGTTGGAATGTCAATTTTTATTAAAGAAAAAAGTGTTAAATACTTTGAGGTGTGTTTTTTTATATTATTTCTAATATTGTTAGAAGTGGTTGCTTTTAGATGTTTTGTGTTTTACAAGACTTGTGTTGGGAAGTGTTTGGGATGTGTTGACCAAGTGTATAGAATGCGTTGGTTAAATGTCCGAATTTATAAAGTTTATTTTTAATTATGGACACATCAATTAAGTGTTGGTGGAGAATCAACTATCCACCGTTCTGGAACCCCAAATTGATAGAGTTGTTAGCATACTTGTAGACCCATCCCAAACCTCCTTTGTCAACCATCAAGCTCCACTAATTGATACCCGATAGCACCTTAACATATCAGAACATAAACAGGCCACCATAAACATCACTCCTTTGTATAAAATCCAACAAAAATTTAGGGAGAGAGATACAGTAAACTATAACCACCCCATCAACACCTTCACCCGATAATTAATTCATCAATATATTGGTTCATCAATAATCATACATTAAACACAATCTCACCCCATTCTCACAACCAATCCAAAAAGAATTTAGAGAGAGAGAGGAAGAAATAGCAGGGTGAATTATAGAGTGATAGTAATGGCTAATAAAGAGGGATTTGAAGACTACAAGTGTCTCACCCTCTTGACCTCCATGGTCGACCAAGCCAAAACAAACGGTGTGGACCCGAGTAAACTCACCATCCCAGAAACTATGTCTAGGCACTGCAAGACCCAAAACATATACTGATGGAAATTTAAGGGTCCTCGTGTAGATGAAGAGTTTCTACTTTTTACTGTCAAAGGTAGAGAGATTGCAACTTTTTTAAATAGTTCGAGGGATTATTTGCAACAACAACAAAAAATAGTTAAGGGGTTTTGTTGCAAAAACTCTAATAGTTTAGGAGGTTTTTTGTAATTTACCCAAACATAAAACCTTATTTTTGAATTGTGTGAACTTGTGTATATGCATGTTAGAATGTTACATATGTTTGCACTAGTATTTCTAATTTTTTTTATGTGTTTCAAACTTGTTCTCTATCTATTTTAAGAATTCTTCATTTATTGTATAGTTTTAGTGCCTTTTCGCTCATTTTGTAGGCCCTTACGATCCTCAGTCCAGTTCTAGGATCCGATCCTATGGACCCCCTAATCAATCCAACACAGATCTGGATCCAAACCTTGCGATAATCATTGTAATTTTGTTACATAGTTGATTCGTTAACATCAACAATGTTCCCATCATTTTTCCAAGCAAATCTATTTGTCTTCGATTTACTTGCTTCTTTGATTGTGTGGTTGATTGTCGCTTGCAAAATTGGTCTTAATGATTGTGTGGTTGATTGTCGCTTGCATAATTGGTCTTAATTTAGAATTGGTTATTGGGGAAAAAAAAGAAACGGGACGCGGTGGGGGAGGAGAGACATTCAACTCCCCTGGTTTCCATGACTCCACTATGTTTTCATTACGTAACTCAAAGTGGAGTTTTCCAAACATATTACTTCTATTTCTTATACTGAATCTTTTGAAGGCTTTACAGTGGAATTTAAAGAAGCTACTTCTAGACATATGAATGATATCTACTTGTGAGAACATAATCCTAGAAAATATAATCTTCTTTCTGTAATGGTAAAGGTTTCATCTAAATTTTTTACTGTTTATGAACTCCTCAATATATGTGACTTCTGTGTGGGTGCAAAACAACATAGGTAGTATGAAATATGTCTACACCTACTGTTAAAACACTCTCAACAAGAGTATCTTTTTCTTTCTTTCTTCTCTTCTACCGGTCTCGAAACCTTGAGCTGGGACTTAGGAGTGAAGACCCAAAGCCACTGGCATAAAGGCAGACCGGTCCCAACAAGAGTATCAATAAAGAAAAAGAAACACATACCTAATTCCTTCAAATTTTCACATGGGGAATTCCAAATGTATTAGTTTTAGGTGTCATAATAAGCCATGTTGGATAGGAAGTCCATTTTGACTCATTTAATGATGACAACAAATTGGTCAAGGTGATAATCTGACCATGTTCTAGTGTCATACTATTTTTGTCCTAAGATTTCAGGATTTTATGAATTTGACACCTACACGCACCCTAACACACAAAAAACATAGCCAAATCCATGTACCACAGGCTTTTTACAACTATACGGGCCTGTGAATAATACAAGTAGACAAAACAACAATCAATGGACAATAAAACATTAGAAATAAATTTTGGAGAACACCATAAAGATGCATAGATAAATAATCCAATACAAAGTAAAAATTTTGGGTAACTTATCCTAACATTCCCTGAGGTGCATTATCTAATTAGAAACTTTTAAAAGAATGTGGTCAACCTCCCTTGACGTTTTAAGAAAATAAAAATAGCCCCACACCATTAGCGGTACGGTAAGTACATTAAAAAAACACCGTTAATGGTCCATTAGATAAATTTTCTGTGAATGATGAAATTGCCCTTCTTAGACAAAATGACATACATACCCCTACTCCTCATCATCATCCTTGCCTTTTTCCCATATGGATGGAGTTGGCCAAATGAATTCTCTTTTTCCATTCCTTCCTATTGTATACCATGTATTCTCTTAGATTTAACTTTCTAAAATCATTTAATTACTTCCTCCCATGTAAGTTTTGGTTGGCCTCTTTAACGCTTACCTTCTTGGCAAACAACTCTTCCTCTTTTAACCGTAGCATCATCGGGTCTATGATGAATGTGACCATACAACCTAAGTCTACTTTCTCTAATTTTATCATTTATAGGCGTTATACCTAGTGTTTCCCTCACACGTTCATTATTAATCTTATCTTTTCTAGTTATTCCTATCATCCAACGTAGCATCCTCATTTCCACAACATGGATGCGTTGTTCTTGTGCCTTTCCCAACACCTAACACTCTGCTCCATACAATATAGTTGTTCTAATAATCGTTCTATAGAATTTTTCTTTAATTTATTTAGTATTCTTTTGTCACAAAGGATACCACTAGCTTGCCTCCATTTTGTCCACCATGCTCCAATCCTACTTACTACATCATCATCTATCTCCCCATCTTTTTGTAGTATTGATCCTAGGTACCGAAAATAATTATTGAGTCACTCTTTGGTCCTCGATTGTAATATTTATATTGTCATCATTTGTTAGTTTATCAAATTCACATTCCATATATTCTGTTTTAGTTTTACTAATTTCTAAGCCTCTTGCTTCTAATGACTTTCTCTATATTTCTAATTTTGCTACTAAGGCTTCCTTGGAAATATCTACAAAGACTGTCGCCCGCAAATAACATACACTGTGGAATGTTTTCTTAAAGATCTTTCGTTATTTCGTCTAACACTATTGCAAATAGTTATGACTTAACACCGATCGTTGGTGTAGTCCCACTTTTATAGGATGTAAGGCCATGTTAACAAGTACAAATTAAATAATGTTCATATTTAAAGGTTTGGTTGTTTTTGTTATATTAGTTTAAGTGAAATCAATTGTTGGAGCAGTCTTTTTATATTTTATATACAATATCTTTATAAAAAAGTTATTATTACAGGTTTGAGGGTAATATTGTAATATGAACAATTTTCAAATTTCAGCTTTTGTATTTATCTAACAGTCTTAATGAATTCAACACTTATAATTAAGATGGTATCAAATAGATTTTCAGATTAATACATACAACACTTAAATTTTCAGTGCTTAAAATTGAATTCTTAAAATTTTTAGTCCTTGTTTTATCAAACACCACCTAAAGCGTTCAAAAATCACTGCACAAAGAAAAATAATAATAACAACAATAATGATGATAAAAGGATTGCAAATTTTCTACTTAAACCTACCTTGAAAGCTCACTAATATAAAAGGCAGTAGCAAAGATATAAACAATATAACTCTACAAGTATTAATGAAGAAAGACACATCTAATGACCTCTTGTTTTGCCTTGTAGGAGCAAAAGAGGTAAGACAAATAGCTATTGGAAGAAATATATTTAGAGCATATGCACTTACTTGGCCCAAGAATTGGCTGGAGACAACTCAAATGGATGGTTAGGTGCAGATCCACCGGGACTCCCATAGTTCAACTCATTCTTGTGAGAAGTTTCCTCCGAATGATTAAGAGAGAAATGATTTTCACTGCCCGTCATTGGCCCAAATGAGGTTTTTGATAACCATGGATCATCAGCAGAACCAGGAATAGGAGTATGAAAGGTCCCGCCATTTTGGCAATTGCCAAGAAAAACATTATGAGGAGAATGCGTGCAAGACACGGGTTTATCATCTCTTGCAAACAGTGATGCCATAGTTTTGGGAGCTATAGGATGCACAATATCGTCCCTGTTTGATCTGTTCAATTCTGGAGGTAAAAACCAGCTACCAGGGCCACCAACCAAACCAAGGCTATCCTGACCAAGTGGAGAAGTGTTCCACATCTGCCACGTTCCATTGTCATCTGCATTACTGAAATCCATTGGAGAAGTGTGCTTATCCTGGGCCTTAGGAGTAACTGGGAATCGATTAGAACTAGAATGCCTTTCATCAAAGACTCGTGATCGTGTCATTGGAGACTCAATTGGTGATGGTCTGTTGACCTCGGAAGATGCAGATATATTCTTTAAAGCATGTGGCTTTTCCAATCCCGTGTCCCTGACAAAGCCAGCACCCAAGTCTAACTGAAAGTTATCAAGTGACTCTGAAACGGGCCCAAGCAGGGAAACTGGGTCAGGAACATAACAAGGGTCTTCAAAAATGTCCAACTCTTCTGGTAAAAGTTCGCGAGGTGCTTCTCCAATGCGAGGAAATACGGCTTCAGATGCTAATGGAATAACAGTACTACTATTCGATGATAAATAAGTAGAAGTAGGTAAAGTAAATGGCAATGGCAATCCAAAATTAATAGGGTTATCATATGGTTGAGTTAATGATGAGTGGCCATGTGATGGAGGACTTCGAACTTCTGCTTGTAATTTCCCATTTGGTCTACTTATGACGTTCAAATTAGAGGGTGGAGTAACAGCTGATGAACGGGTAAATAACTGCTGCCATGATTTTTTAGGAATTGTTGCTGGTTGTGGTTCAACAAGAACCTGCAATAGACAGCTCAACATAAATATATGGTATACCTAAGTTCATCATCGTCAATAAACCATAAATAGACCATGCTGTCATAAATGTTACCCACTGGCTCAGAAATCCTGAAAACCTCTAGATTATAACGCATCCAAGGAATTTGTGCAACAGAAAGAAGAAGGTACATAATAGCACTAGATTTGCAGTGGTTCAAAATTCTAGATCAGATTAAAAAGAAAAAAGATAGTAAACATGTCAGTCAGTAAGAATGGCTGATGTCTAATATTCTTGGCATCACACTGGTGACTGCTCCCGTATTTTAAAGTAACACAATGGCCCACAGGGTGCGTGCATAATGTGAAGGATAGGTCTAGAAGAGGATGATGGACTTCACATCCCTTGTGTGTTTTCCAAGACAAGGATACTAAATCAGTGGTTAACAGAAATAAATAAGAAACCATATGTAGTAAGATGACTTACAGGACGGCTGATGCTCCTTTCATCTCCATTTATATTTGACTTCCCATATATAAGCCCAGGCTTAGATAAATCTTTCCCTTTGACAGAATTTTGAACATGATCTAAAGAACCATTAGGCGTGTTTTCTCTTGAAACAATAGCAGAAGTATTAGAACCCTTTCCAAAGAAACTACCTCCACTAAATGCTCTAGAAGATGATAGAAAAGTACCCCTCATATGATCCAGGTATCTAGTTCCGGCACTTCCCCGGCAATGATTGTTTAGAGTAGCACCCTTAAACCCATGTCCCGTATCTGTGCTATGGGCCCTGGAACTTTCTGACCCAGATTTGTGATATTCCCGTCGATCAGTCTCACTTTTCTTGTCAAAATCCCGCTTCCCTTCACTTCCCTTACCAACTCTCTTTTCCAGTTCCTCGACATCAGAGTTGCTTTTACTAGACCCCTTGTCTTTTTCCTTCCTTCTCTCCTGACGCTTTTTTTCTGCAACCTTCCTACTATCTATTTCCCTGCCAGTAGCTGAACTTTTGTCGCGATCTTTCTCAGCCTCCATCTTCTCATCTCTCAGTCTCCTACGTTCCTCCACCAACCTAGCAACCTCTTCCCTTTGCTTCCTCTCCTCCTCTTCCAATAGCTCCCTCTCTAATCTAGCCTGTCTCTTCTCTTCAGCTTTTCTACGAGCTTTTTCTCCTCTACTCTCTTGATAATTTGTGCCATTCTCACCTCTTTTAGCCAATATCCCCTTGTGCTCTGCGCTTGATGAAGCATCATCTCCAGAGGAACTAACCCTCATAATCTTTCTCCACAGCCATCTGATGCTCAAGAAGAAAGTAGTCAATATCTTGCAGGCCAAAATAACAACACTGGAATAAGATTTCTCTGCCATACAATGGTCATCACTTTCAAAAATCTCACCCCCATTATTCTTCCAATAAGCAGACTTCCCAGGGAAGGATCCACCAACCCAATTACCATTGTCCAACCAATCTTGACCACACATCCAACCGTTTTCAGCCCACACCTTACCATTGAATATTTTCCCACCTTTGCCAACCAAATCTTTCAAAATTCCAGAATTTGAAAGCCCCAGTCCAGGCGGTACAGGAAAGTCCAAAACAGGTCTCTTTGATATATGCCCACAGTATGAACACATAAACCGACCCCCACCAGGATTCTGATCTCGATATGGAGTCAAACAATTCCGGCACCTGCGTGTTGCCGTCTTCCGAAGCTTCTGCATTTCAATCACCTCAAACCGCTTTCTCTCTCTAAGCTGGGCATTCCTCCGAACCCGCCAAGCTGACAACTGCGGCATCAAAATCTCATACCAAAAGAGGGTAACCAAAAGCACAAACACGCACGCCAACCTCGGTGAGGTGATTTCGAACCGGAAAGCTGGCGGCAAAAGCTGAGATAAAGCCCATAGTCCAATCAGTGGAATTACTAACCATGGAAGCATGGTAGCAACCCGTCGAGACCACTTCTGAATAACACACAGTATACACATTATCCTCTAAGTCAAACCTATCTTCCCCGTATAAAAGTCAAACCAAATACAAACCCTAAAAAATTATCAACAATCACAGCTCTGCAATTCCAAGCTCTGCTACAAGAATCGAAAACCTAACCCTACGTTCTCGTCTTAATCGAATCCCAACAAGATATGAATCCTCCAAATCCTAAGAAAGCGATTTGTGTAAGAAGACCTAATTTTCAATCCAATAACCGAGGATTAATCAGAATAGTGAACTTGATTATAACGATCAATAGTGGTTTCTTAAACGTTGTTGTTTGGGAGCTTCGAAACCCAGTGTAGAAGAAACGAATAAATCAAACGAATGGAATTAGGGGACTTACAGATTGCGTCGCCATTAACCAAAAAATCGGCGATTTGCGTTCTCTTATCGGCCGATGAGACGGTGGTGGTGCTATCGGCTGAGCCGCCTCAGAGACGGTGGTCGTCGCTGCGGTTCGTTCTTTATCAGCGAAGAAACTGTGATGATTGATTGTGATTGATGAGAGAAGAAATATAGATAAGAGAGAGAAACAAGAAGACAATGAAGCAAAATAAGGAAAGCTATATAAAAGCAGACACTGAACCGGTCGGGTTAGCTAGACCATTGTTTCGGGAGTCGGACCGGTTGGGTTTGAAGCATTGGATTATGGAAGGAGTTAACATTCCGCTGTGAGTCCCACGAATTTAGTGGACTCATCGTGTGTAGAGTCATCTACACCATTTTCCATGAATAGCATAGCACAGAGAGAATCTGAAGAATGGTAGACATTGCCCCATATGACATGTAATCGTCACAAGGATAGTAGATTCATCCAATGTAGAGTGATCTGCACCCTTGTCGGTGTATAGCACAGAGAGCATTTAAGACTCCGTTTGAATCGAAGAATTTAGAAGAATAAAGAGAAAATATATATATATATATATATATATATATCTTGTTGTGTTTGGATAGACTTCATTTAAAGAAAAGAAAGGATAAAGAGGGATAGATATCCCTTCTTAGAAGAGAAAGGATAGTGTATAAATATTTTTATAATTTCGAAACTGCCCTTAACAATTAGAAAAAAAAATTTGTTATTTCACTCATGTCCCATAAATATAAAAGGATATGATAGTAATTTAGTTGTTATCTTTCTCTCCCCTATCTTATTCAAATAAGAATGCTATTATCTCATTTCTTTTCTCTCATATTTATCCAAACATGAATAAAGTTTGTTTCTATCCTCTCCTCTCCCTTTTTTTTCCTCATAACTAATGTTATTATCTCCTTTTTCTTCTCTTGTGTCTATTCAAACAGAGCCTAAAAAATAGTAGAAACTGCCTTATATGAAATTTATTTTAATTTTCACAGATAGAGTGGACTCACCCTATGTAGAGTGATCTATACCATTCCCGATGAGAGGATACGGTTAGTTTTTTTCTAAAAAGCTACTTGATTGAGGCTATTTGATTACAAAGGAATGCTTGCTTAGATGCAATGAGTCCGAGTAAGAATTTTCTCCCGCACTTGAGAGGATCTTGTACTTTCATTAAAGGTACAGATTGGATCATTAGATGAGACTCTACGCTAATCACCAAATAACGTAATCTCTACCTTTGATAGAGTGTAACACTCTTTCTCATTCATCCATCTCAACTAATAAATGAGACTAGATAGCATCTAATTGTTCTGTAAAACTATTTGCTGATTACAAAATCATCATGCCATAAATGCAGGGTGTACTTCTTATCTTATAATGTGTGATGAATTCATTTATCATACATTAATAATCGGGTTTAATGTGATAAGGGACATGACAAACACATGCAATTGCATTTATAAGTTGAAGGAGTAGTGGTGGTGGATGTTTACATGAGTATTAACTACAAATCAGAAGGATTTTAATTTATTATGTGTCAACAGGTATTTGAATAAATTGATGGTTATTATTGAAAAATCAACTTCTACATAAGAAGATCATGGCCATAAGGTGAAGCACTTGACTTTTCCTTTAATTGTCATAAGTAGAGAATTGCACTGAAACATTCACAGCTCACGTGAACGGCCAATGCATTAACTAATGAGGTGGCTATACACCACCGTTTTAACAAGCTTCTTGTGATTATGCTCTGCTTTCAGCCTTATTTCAGCTCCTAATGTCCAATTTGAAATTATTCTGTTTCTAGTCAAGATTTTTTTTTTGTTATTTTTAAGTGTTTTTGTTTCCAATTTTTTTTTTTTTTAAGGTTAACAAACATAATTTTATGCTTTAAACTTTTCTTGTTGTTTGGCCTTCTTTTTATGGTAAATTTTACTCATCTTTTGTTAAATTTGATTAGTCTTGACAAATAACATTTATCATACATTAATAATCAAGTTTAGTGTGATTAGGGATAGGTCTGCACACGGTTCGGTTCCCTACGGTTCCTGGAGGAACCGGAACCGGAACCGTCCCAACGGTTCCCTGTTTTTTGGAACCGGAACCGGAACCGTTGGGAGGTGGAATCGAACCGAACCGAACCGTAGCCAACGGTTCGGTTCGGTTCCGGAACCGCGGTTCTCCGGGTTGTTTTTTTTTTTTTTTTTTTTTTTTTTTTTTTACAATTTAATATATTGAATCATTATATAATATAATATAATATTATTGATAATAAATGTAGTTTAACCATATATGTTTGGTGTTTGTATAATATTATCATAATATTATAATAGTAAATTAGTAATAAGACTAATAACTAATATAATTATATAACTAATTTAACGGTTCCGGATCGGTTCCGGTTCCTTGGAACCGTCACCTACGGTACGGTTCGGTTCGATTCGGTTCTGCTGGGCCTGGAACCGGAACCGGAACCGTGTTCAACGGTTCCTTAAAAAATGGAACCGGAACCGGAACCGTACCGACGGTTCGGTTCGGTTCAGGTACGGTTCCATACGGTTCCGGTTCCGGTTCCTACGGTTCTTTGTGCAGCCCTAATTAGGGACATGTCATATATAAACTTTAGCACCCGCGATACCATGTCACTGGTATAATCAACTCCCATATAAACTTTAGTGCACAGATGATACCATATAACAGATATAATCAACCAATTATATATCGTCACATAAATAAAAATATATTTAATTCAGTGGGTCTTATATTATGTATCATCATTCAGTCCCTTAGTTAGTAATACTATGTCACCAAATATTCCTAGAGTATTAAAGTATTGGGCAAAATGCACTCACACTTCCTGAGAAATGCCTTAAAGATACTCATACACATAGTTTGCTTAAACTTACACTGACACCCCTTGTTAGTACAGTGCCACCAACTAGCATGTGAAATTACAAAGTTACCCATCAATATAATAATTATATTATATTTTAAAAATCTAATAAACTTAGAAGACCAAATTAACCCACGTTGCATATGCCTTTTATTTTTTTATTATTTACAAAATTGAGGCTTTTTTGCATTGAAGAGTAATTGATTACTATTTTTACTCTACAATATTTTTGGGACTAATTGATTATTATTTTTAGTTTTATTTGCCAGAAATAATTGTTTGGACAGAAAACTTCTCACAAATATTCAATATGATTTTTTTTTTAAATGTTTGTTTCTTGTTTGTTTTTTATTTTTTATTTATTTTTCTGCTTCAAATGACTTATGAAATCAGACATCATTTACAGTTCAAATTGCCCAGTGTTATATGATTTATGATGTATACCCAAACAAGTATAGTTACCTAGATTTATTTGTCGATGCATGTGATTGATTCATTTTTAGTTTATATGATGCATGTGATTGATTAGTTATTTTTTAAAATGTTTGTTTCTTGTTTTTTTTTTTTTTTTTTTTAATTTTCAGCTTCAAATGACTTATGAAACCAGACATCATTAACGGTTCAAATTTAGTGCCCAATCTTATATGACAATTTATTTGGATGTAATCACTTATGACAATTTATTTGGATGATGTAATGTCACTATTTGAATGTAATCACAATTATTTGAATGTTTATTTGGATAATATAATGTCACTTTATTTGAATGTTTATTTAAATTGGAGATATGTGGTGTTGATTTTATTAAATAGATATATTTATCATGTTATATATGAAATACATGTATACAGACTGAGATACACGTATAATGCCACTTATTTGAATGTAATGACAGTTTATTGTCTATCACTATTTTCTCTATTATTTGGATAATTTTATTATAGATAAAATGCTAGAAATTAAAGAAAGAAAATCTATCTTAATGGAAGCATTTTCCTTAAATTGTTATCTTCGATTATTTTTGAGTCTCAATGATTACAGAATTTGAATGAAAGTTAAAAGTGAAGCAAGGGTAGTTTTGTAAAAGTGAAAATGTAAAATTGAGGGCAATATGGTCTTTTCAATTAGTGGAGTGGTAAAAAGACATTTTGCACAGTGTTAGTGTAATTTTTGACTGATGAATGATGGTTGGGGGTTGTGTACATTCACGCCTCAAACCTAAAAGGGTGTGAACGTAGGTTTAAGCAAATTATGCATATGAGTGTTTTTAAGGTAAACCTCAGGGGGTGTGAGTGCATTTTTTCCTAAAGTATTTTTACACATCTACACAAGTGAACTTAAGTAAATAAGTTATGATGCAATTGAATGTATTTTGAACCCTAAATGTCATGCGACAACAACTAAGGAGTTCATTTGGCCTCATTAAAAAAATTGATTTTAAGGGAGTTAAACAACATGTGGGGATACTAATAATGTTTTAAAATAGAATTAGAATGTACATATATTTAGGGGTGCACAAAGAACCGGTGGATCCGGAACCATAAGGAACCGTAACTGAACTGAACCGAACATTCACTACGGTTCCGATTTCGGTTCCAAGTTAAGGAACCAAAATCGTTAAAAAAATAATAATAATATATATATATATATATATATAATATAATTAAATGAATAATAATAGCTTCTAAGTTCTAATGTTCTATATAAATAAATAAATATATATAAAGTATAAAATATATAAATAAATACTAATACTTCTAAATTCTAGTGTCCTATTTATATATCAAGTATAAAATATATAATATATAGATAAATACATTTAGATTCTAAGTTCTAATGTTCTATATTGTGACCCAAGAATTGTCCCTAGAGGGGAGGTGAATAGGAAATTTAAGCAAACAATGAACTTTTTTGATTTAGCATGTTTTGACAAAGATTAACTTGAATGGACTTTTGTCAAACACTTAATGAACTTATGTATTCAACAAGTAGGATTGAAAATGCTCTATTTATTATGCACTTAAATAATCTAGTGGATACAACAAGTGTAAGTGCAACATATCATGCTTGTAGTGTGTGGAAATGTTGATAGTATATTTTATTAAACACATGGTATGCAAATTGATTGATAATCAAATAAGAACTCAATCAATCAATAATTAATTAATTCCACAACTCAACCAATGTACTCCAAGCATTCATCTCATCGTCCTCATATAAATTGAAACATATAAACATATCATTGATATATAAAGCATATAAAATTTAAACCTATGAAATGCTATAAAATAAAGGAGTTTAAAGATAGAGAAACACAAATCAAGTGACACCATGATTTTTACATGGTTTTGCCCCTCTTGCCAACATCGATGCCTCAAGATCACTTCTTGAGGTTTCTACTATAGAGCTTCTCTTCAGGGTGAAAAGCAAATCATACAATTGTCAAGTGAATCACTTGGCCTTCTTTGCTCTGGTGAAGACCTCACCAAGACTTCTTTGCCAAGCTCATGACTTGGGCTTCCTTGTCAAGTGCACTACTTGGTCTTCCTCTCAAATAGGATGAATAAGAATTTAGGTACAATGGAGAATATCTCTCAATTGATAGATACACAAATTATAGCTCGCATACCTAAAGTTAGCAATGAAATACTTAATTGAAAGCTCTTCACTAGGATTTTGCCACTATGAATGATATGCAAATGTTTGGTTCAATAATGGTGGCTACTAATGGATGAATTATATGAAAATTTAAACTATAAAGTAGCATCTACCAATAATATATGATCATGAAGAATTATGGTAGTCTCTCTCACTTGTATAATGCATATATAAGGTGTATTTATAGTCCAAGAATGAATTATAGCCGTTTAGAAGTTGTTGGGAAACATTAAGTGCAGAAACTAGCCGTTGGAGTTTGAATCTCCAGGTTTCGGTCGATTGATGAATTTATCGGTCTACTGAAGACCTTATTTCGGTCGACTGAAGTTATACTTTGGTCGGCTGATACATTTCCTATTTTGCACACCCTACTGGAATGAATACCAACTTCTATTAGTCGACTGATGGATTCCATTAGGAGATCAAAATGCCTCTATCAGTCCATTGATGGTTTCATTAGGCAACTGAAAGTCTCCAAGTTAGAATCTATTCTCAAACTCAGCCAGTTTCTCCTGCACAGCGCATTAATACATTGCACACTTAATTACATTAAAAATATTTAAGTAAATTTCTTATAAACCTTTATATTTATATTTACTTTAAGTTATTCAATATAATTAAGCAAAGCACCTTCCATTTGAATTCAATAAAATAGTTTCAAAATCAAATTCTAAGTGAATGAAAATATAATTTTTCAGCTTTAGTACAAAACAGATTTTCACAACTTTGACATAAAAATTTATCGTACAATATGAATGACTAAATTAAGTCATTTGGGGTTGAGAAAATTCATATGATCGTGATAAATCATGGGTACAATAACTGGGACTTTTTATGTCAAGATTCATTAAAAAAACTCATATGCATATTTTTGTTCCTATAATCCAACACTTAGCCAAATTTTTACTCTAAGTACCCGAAATAGTAACTGTGCATGACACAACTTTATATAGTAATTCATTTAAGTTCAAAGCCTAAGTCAATGTATCTAAGAACCATAAATGATAAGATAGAAATACATGGTCCTAGTTATCGCTTACTAGTTGAGTTATTCTAAAGCTTATAATGACTTGAACTAACTCAATCATAGTAACGACCTCATGATATTATAAGTAAAGTTCATGTTCTATCACTTATGGTTTAAGGACTTATGGATGATATAAATGATATGCATATTCCGATAGTCTACTAAGTCAAGAGATGAACTTTCAAATGAAGTTACTTCAAAAATAACTTTACATTAAATCTAACACTCACCCAAGATTAGCCTACCCAAGTCTTTTGATCTTCAATTATTTAAGCTTTTGGGTTCCTTCATCAAGTGGCTTAGATTCACTTTAACTTTGCCATTGATTTTCATTACTGATATTTGAGTTTCATGATCATGTGGCTTCATATATTTTCTTGTAATTCCTTTTGAAATCCAATATCTTTAAGATACTTGAGATAATATAATACTTTGTAAACTGTACACTCAAGTAAACTTATTAAATTTATACTATAATAGGTTGTTATCATCAAAATCACTCAAATCACCTTAGGTTGAAACCTTGAGGTCAACATATATATTTATATAATATAAGATATATAAATAAATACTAATAGCTCCTAATATATTGTTATAACTAGGGGTGCACAAGTTTGAGTGTGTATCTTACCAATGTTTTAAAAAAAATATTGATAAAGAACCGTTGGGGAACCAGAACCGAACTCAACGGTTTCAGTTTCGGTTCCAAAATTAAGGAACCATTGGGAACAGTTCCGATTTCAGTTCCACCAAGAACCGTACCGTGTGTACCTCTACATGTATTGATGGAAAATAAAAAAAAATTAGGCAAGAGTCAATAATAAACTCTTTGGATAAAACTTGTAAAACGGGGACACTTTCGAACAAACTTTGAAAATCTAGACATGCAAAAGAAGTATATTAATCAAAGGATTTGTAACCCAATGGTATAACCTCCCATCCTTAAAGAGGAGGAGAAGGGTTCGAGTCTGGTGCCGATAAAAATATGTGTGTGACTCCTCCAACTTCTAAAAAAAAGAAGAGGTTTACCAGAAAACAAGAATGCAAAAGTGGAGTCAGTTTTCATGTGATTTTTTGAAAAATATTTTAAATTAATATATTTGTATCTCTAATTAAAGATGCTAAAAATGTATAAAAAACAAATTAAAGTGTTAAGGTGAAATAGGAAAAGAAAGCTGAAAGAAAATTAGGCATTGTAGCCATTGTGAGAATGGCTAGTTTGAGGGAAACATTGCATGTAATGTAGTCTTTATGTGATGTTACTCCTACTTCAATAATAGAAAAGAATCATAAAAGTTGACATTTCATGCAGTACTCATTCAATCATTCCATGATTTCATTCCATAAATTACAACATTCTGATCTTATTCTAGAATATTTTTAGAAAATCCTAGTTTCATTTAAAGAAAAAGGTACAAACAGTGAAATAAAAGGAGTGTGGTACAAAGATTGAAAATATGAAATTTCTTAAAATCGAATGTCATGAAATCTCATTTTGCCATTTTTCTTAGAGTAATTAAAGGGGTAAAGTGCATAAAACCCCCTCTAGTTTGAAAAATGTGCAAAAAACTTCATTCATGTTCACTTTCCTCCTGTGTAGTTTGTATTTGGTGCAACTAAACCCTTATTGTTGTTAAATTACATTTATACCCGAAAATATTTAATAAATAAAATAAAATAAAATAAAATATTCTAAAAATGCCAAATTACCTTTTTATTTCTTTCCTTCTTTCTCTCTTCCCTTTCTCTCTCTCACCAAAAGCGCTCCCTCTCTCTTCAATCACACACACACACACACACACATACACATATATATATTATTTTCTTTACTTTTCTTCTTTTCTTTTTCCTTTTTTTTCCACTTTTTCTCTCTTCTACTTTTTGTTCTCTCTCTAAACCCTTGTGTTCTATCTCTCTCTAGCTTTTAGTTTCTTTAACCTTCCATGTCAAACATGATGATAATGAGAAAATGGGTCTTCCTGGCACTTGTTGTCTTGATCCACTATAGAAATCCCAAAGGTGAAACACAGGATGTCAATTTCTCTCCATCTGCTTCACCAGTACACCTTCATTAATCGATTCTTGCTTCATATAGGATATTAATGCTTCATTTAGGTATCATGTTAGTTTCATGTTTATTTTCTTAATTACAAATTTTATTTCAATTTGGTTTTACCATATTTGATTTGGGCTTCGATTTTTTTTTCCGATTTGGTAGCATGTTCTATTCTTGGTTTTGATTTTAATTAGTTGCCTTGAGTGAGTTTTGATTCAATTTCTTTATTCAAATAAGATGTTGATCTCGAAGTTTTCTACTATTTACTGTTATAGGTTTTACCATCTTTGATCTTGGTTTGGTCATATGTTGTGTTCATGGTTCTGATTGTAGTTATTTCTTATGAGTTTTCAATATATTTCTCCTTTTGAATATGATATTGACATACTGAGTTTCTCTGTTGTTAGTATTTGAATTATGTATTGTCACCGGAAACAATGGCCATTGCCGAAAAAAGCTCAATTCGATGGAAAGCCACCATGCACAGCAAACCACCATCACCAAATTGAAATCACCGCGTCCACCATTGTATAGAGAGAGAAAAGAAAAATAAAAAGCAAAGAAGAGAGAGAATGATGATGAGTGGGAAAAGAGAGAAAAAGAGTACCGGTTGGTGAGTAGAAAGCTATCACCGAGGATGTTGTACTCGTGTTGAACACTTCGTAGAAGTCTCCTGACATTTTTCTTTTTATGACACTTCTCGGACACTCCTTTGACACTTCTCGGACACATATTGGATACTCCTCGAACACATGTTGGACACTTCGTACCAGTGACGTATATTCAAGTATTTCAAAAGAAAATTATATGCGACTAAGTTATGATTAAAAAACTAAGCTAAATATATGTAGAAGGCTAAATAAGTCTGGTTCTTTAATCTATTTGTCTATTTTTTTTTTATAAGTTTGTTTAGTTCTTAATTGCTTGATGATGAATTGAAGTATTTATGTAATGTATTTTTTTTGTTGAATAATTAATATATATTATATTATTATTTTCTAAGTCATATCCTCGTCGTGTCCCTGTCCTATTTTTTTTAAAATTTTTTGTATCGCCGTATCCGTGTCGTATCGTTCCTATGTCCGTGTCCATGCTTCCTATATATATATATGTGGGGGTGTGTGTGTGTGTGAGAGAGAGAGAGAGATTGAAGAAATATATATGTGGGCATGTTGGTTTTTTTACAATAAATTTTTTTTGATATTTTTTGTGTCCAAATATTTTGGGGTATAAAGTAGGCATGGCAAAATGGGCGAGTTGGGCGGGTTTGAACTGGGTCAAATATAGATTGTGACCCATATTCAACCCATTTATAATGGGTTGAATATAGGTCGGGTCAATCTGCTAACCCATTGACCCATTTTAAAATTAAAAAAAATGTATTTGTCATTTTTAATTTGGGCTAATTCCGTCATCATATTCAGACAGAAAAAAAATGAACGAATAAAATCACAAATCCATATTAACTGTGTAGGTTAAAATGAAAAAATTTGCTTGATCACTTAAATTAAATAACCTTTTTCGGAAATTCTTTTCAATTTTACACTATTTTATAAATTTCGAAACTAACCGAACAAGTTAGCATGAACTGATCCATTTATATAAACTCCAATATGTTTACAAGAATCCGACCCATTTATGCAACCTGACCCATTTATAATGACCCGGCCCGTTTACCTAGAAAAACAATATGTAACAAAAGAGAGAAATAATAATTTATAATGTGTTTTGACCCGACTCGTTTACTAGGAAAACTATTTTTTTTTAGAAATAAAAAATAAACAGATATTAATAAGGCTGATATGTAACAAAAGATATAAATAATAATTTATAATGTGTTTTGACCCGACCCAATCCATTAACATGACTCAACCTCTTAGAACAATTCTATTTTTTATGAACTTCAAACATTTGGCCCGACCCGACCCATTTTGTGAGACCCAACCCTACCTGACCCATTTTGTAAGTCCCGAAAAACTATAAAATTCAATTAATAACAACACCTATGTATGAACACATATATGCATATGTATATGTATCTATCAACCGCTACCTGTAACTTGATTCAATAAAATCATAGGTTATTTACATATATATATATATATATAGAGAGAGAGAGAGAGAGAGAGAGAAAGAGAGAAAATCTTAAAGAGATGGGGATCGGGAGAGAGCCAAAGAGAGAGAAAGAAATTATATATATATAGGGGGTCATGATATAGAGAGAATCTTTTAGAGAGAGAGAGATGAGATTGTGATATAAAGAGAGAATTTTAGAGAAAGAGAGAGCGGATAGAGAGAGGATTGTGATATGCAATGCTTAATATAATGTATAAAGTTTTTCTTTTCTAGAATGCTTTTGGGTTTCTTATAACATGGGTAAAATATGGGTTGAATGTGGGCACCCATATTCAACCCATTTAAACCTCTATAAAAATGGGTTTGATTTATCCAATCCATTATGACCTGTATTTTAAAATGGTTCGCCCATATTTAATAAAAAGTGGGCGGATATGGATGGGTTGGCACCCATTTTGCCACCCCTAGTATAAAGGTAATTTTACAAGCAATAAGGGTTTATTTGCACCAAATACAAATTACAGGAAAAGAAAAGTGAACATGAAGTGATTTTTTTTGCACATTTTCAAACTATAGGGGGGTTTATTCACTTTATCCGTAATTAAAGTGCAAAATCTCCCTTGAACTATGTCCAAATTTGCAAATAACCCTGTAACTATATTTTGTACATAATACCTCCTAAACTATCACATTTTATTATAAAATTTCCCCATGTGTGTCATGTAATGGGTTATTTTTCATTAAATGATCATAATGCCTTTTCTTATTGAATTATACTTAACTTATTTTTTTTATTAAAATAAGTTATGAAAAAAATTCATACCATTTTGATGACACATTCTCCATCATATTTGTATAAATTTACCTTTAATTCTTGAAATTAACTGTATTAATAAAAATCTTAAGTAAAATTTTTTAAAGCAATTTAAGTAATTTCTTAAATTTTCATGAATATACTGCATGAGAATGTATGTTTTTTAAAAGTAATTTCTTATTTTTTTTCATGAATGTATTGTATGAAAAAAATTATATTTTTGTTTTACGGTAAAAATTTTTAAACGGGGTATAATAAATTTAATTATAAATAATTAATGTTTAATAATAAGTTAATCATTTTAAAAAATGATTAAATTTGGTGGTAGTTACAACTCTGTATTTTTTTTCATTGTTATGATAAATTGATATCAGTAATAAAATTAAGGTAAATGGTATAATTAATATTTAGATAAGAGAAAAGGTAATAAAGATAACTTAATAAGAAATGACACATTTAATAAGAATGGGTAAAATTGTCTTTTATGATGGGTATGTCTTACAACAAATCATTAGTTTAGGGGACAATTTATAGTTCATGGTTATTTGCAAAAGGGCAATAGTTTAGGGTATTTTTTGCACTTTACCTTTTTTTTTTAAGAATTTTAAAATGCCTAAACATGTCATTTTCGAACCCTTCATTTTTTTTTCTTAAAAAATCTAAGTTTTCAAAATATATTTTTTAAACCCCTTATTTTTCCATTTGCACCAAAATTAATTAATCTCCAAAAATTCTCAAAGAAGTATCATTCTAACATTTTGTTTTGTCACTTCTCTAAGAAAAAATAAAAAATAATAATAGAATTTTCAAAACATGTCATTTTAACTCATCACTTATCAATTTGCCATTGTCTTAAGATCTCATAAATATCTCATCTCTCGTCATTTTGCTATTTTCTTAAAATTCAAGTAAGCATCATATTTTAGACATGCCATTTAAACCCTCATTGGTTCAAAGTACACTTTCCTTAAAGTAAAAAGGAAGGTGTTATTGGCGCTCCACAAATATATCATGGCGCTCCACCTTATTCCTATTAACTGAAATAACAAAAAAAACCATTGTGTTAGTCTAATAGATCTATTCTCTTCTCACTCTCTCTCCAGCTAACCTTGCATCACATTTCTCTATTTTAATCTCCATTGTCAATATGTTATGTTGCGTTTGGTACGCAAGAATGGAATGCAATGGAATGCCCATTCCATCTATTCTTTTGTTTGGAATGAATTTTAAAATGAGAATGGTCATTCCCTTAAAATGAAAATTCATTCCATAGTTAAACTTATGGAATGGGCATTCCATTCCTAATAAGATTAAAAAAAAATTATATTACCGAAAAATCCTTCATCTTTACCACCGCCACCACCACCACACCGCTCTATCACCACTGCCACTACCACTACCATCAGCTTTACCACCACTGCCACCGCCACCTTTACCACACCACCTCCACATTGCCCCCTTCCTCCACCACCACACTATCGCCTCCACATTGCCACCTTCCTCCACCACCACCGCTGCTACCACATCACATCGACACCTTCCTCCACCAACACCTCCATATCGTCACCTTCCTCCATTACCACTCCTTTACCTCCACCCTCATCACCCCACAGCTACCACCGCTACATCGCCACCTTCCTCCATCACTTTCACTGCCACCCTTATCACACCATCGCTACCAACTCTACATCGCCACCTTCCTCCATCACTTTCACTACCACCCTTATCACACCATCGCTACCAACTCTACATCGCCACCTTCCTCCACCACCTCTACTACCACCCTCACCCGACCACTACCACCACCTCCACATTGAAAAGATAAATCATTTACTATGTTCCGAGAAAGGCACTCTTCTATTGGCACTATGCCTACAAGTACAAGACAACTATAAATAAAAAGACTCGTGTTGCCAGAAAACACTGAATTTTTGTTTCAGGTATTTAATTGTTTCGTCTTTATATGATTCTCCATTTGGGTTTAACTACTAGTTTTAGGTTCAGGGATTCTTCTCCTTTCCATGTTTATGAATATCTTTATGCAGCTTCCTTACTGGTATTTTCAAAAGAGGGTCTCGCCACCTTCCTCCATCGCCACCCCCACCACATCACTACTGTAGTTTTCAATGCGTCTAACGTGTTCATACGCAGTTTCTTAGCGATTTCAATAAACAGAGTCTAACAAGAACTCTCTTACACAATAATCAATAAGATAGACTCTTTTTTTCCTCTTGAATATTATTTGAATTAGGCTTCATTTGATTAGATAGAATTTATGTAGAAAAGAAAAGAAATGAAAAATGAAAAGAAAAATGAAGTGAATGAAAAGAAAATTAATATTCTAGCATGCATTTAGTTAACATGAAAATTGGGAGAAAATATTACTTTGTTGGTTTGGATGGCATGAAAGTGAAAAGAAAATTATTACAATTACCAAAATTAACCTTATTTTGTAAAGTTGTGCAAAGTAAGTAGGAAATCTCTCTACAATTGTTTATAATTGTTTGATGGCTTATAAGTATCATATATATTTTTTAGAGTGTTAAACTGGTAAAATATCGAAGTGGTAATTGCTTGCCTTTATTAACCTTCAAATTACTCATAGTTTAAGGAATATGGAAAAATAGTGGGTCTAAACCGTTGATAAAATTTATCACAGCTACCGTCTTCATGATAGGACAACTCGTAGAGATTGGTTGCTTTAACTTTCTTAGATCATCTGTCTTAGCCTGTTGAGATTAGTTGCTTTGACTTTTTCAGATCACCGGCTCTCGACAGTTTTCTCCATCAAATCGGCTTTTCTTCTGAATCGAACTTAACAACTTTATGAATTCATGTACATTTGTGAAAAAAAGATATAAATGATGGAAACAAGGGTATAATAGTAAGTTAGAATATAACTAATCTAATCTCGCGAGAAATGAAAATTTTCAGGTGTTTTTTGTTGGAATTGTTTTAGAAAAAATTCACTACATGTGTAAAACGTAGTTTCTTAAAAAAATTATCTTTCCTTCTGTTTGTCACTAGGGATGACAATTTGCCCGCCCTAGACCGCCCCATTTAAGAAAATTGGGCGGGGATAGGGTTTAAGAAAAATAACTCGTGCAGTATCAAGGCGGGGCAGGGTAAGGCCCTACCTCGACGGGTACCCGCCCTGCCCCATTTAGGTATATATATAAAAAGTAAACCTATATATATTTTATTCTCAGTGTGTTTGTGTGTGTGTTTTTTATTTCTTTATTCGTGGATGGAAAAGTAATGACTGGATTAAAATTTTGCCTTAAAAAAAAGCTATATGATAGCATAAATGGGGCGTGGGCGGGACAGAGAAAGTTAAACGGTTTCGGGAATAGAGTTTGAAAATGATTTTATGAACGGTTGTGGGGCGGGGCGGATGGGGGAAAGAAAGTTAATCGGTTGCGGAGACGGGGAAGGCAAAACCTGCCCCGCTGCCATCCCTACTTGTCGCTAACTAAATTTACAAAAATTTTAATTTTTTTCCATTCATTTTCTGTTTCTGCTAGTTCTCGCTAACCCAACGCAACCTTAATGTTTAACCAATTTTATCATTTTTCTCACTAGAAGCTCACCTAACTTTTTAATAATTAAAAGTACTGGGTCCTGTCCACAAAAATGACGAAACCCACCTAACATTTTAAAAATCAAGTAATGGTCCTTTCCCGAAACAATAATGTGCAGTTGCAAAGCGTAGCATGGACAATTGGACATATGACTGCTTAATCAGTCCAGGCTCTGTATGATTTTCATTTTTTTTTTCCCCGCATGTTCAGTCAATACATGATTTGTTGAATTAAAGCCTCCCATTAGTCCAAATCAGTCAATAATTTATATTTCACACAACAGTGATGAGATAGTTTTTTCTATGTACAATTTCATACATTGATGTTGTCCAAAGCTTATAATTAGATAAGACATAAACTTTATATATCCGATAAAATAGAAAAGGTTCACACTTAATAATGAGTTGGGCCTTAACTCAATTTGGGCTCAAAATAGTCCAAGATAGTAACAGTTTCCATATTGAGCCAGATGGGCCTGCTCTATTATCTTTTGGGCCCACAGACTGCAGCCTGAAATCAGCAGGCTCAAAAGTAGAAGCATTTGTAGACTGTTATTCTCAGGTTTCAAAATGTTGATGATTTAAGCATGAAATTGGAAGCGAGAGAGAGAGAGAGAGAGAGAGAGAGAGAGACACGGGGGGTTGGGTTTGTGTTGATCTGAGACCTCATTGACATCTTGTGCTCCTCTTAAAAATCTAGTTACTGACACTTCACGGGTAGCAGGAAAATATATAAAGTTTTCTAGGTCCTACAAAATGGAATCGGATCATATTTGACATTCAAAAACACATTATACATTATTATTTCTCTTTTATTACATATCAGACGTCTAAATGTTTTTTTCTGTTAAACAAGCAGAGTTATATGAACGAATTGGCTGATTGTAAACAATTCGGGTTGTGATTAATGAATTAGATCATTATAAATGAGTCAGGTCTTGTAATAGTCTAATCATGCTTAATTTGGATTCACAGGATTTATGGTTGTAAACAGTTCAGGTTGTGATTAATGAGTTAGATCATTATAAATGAGTCAGGTCTTGTAATAGTCT
Organism: Cornus controversa; assembly: GCA_026545225.1. Classification (NCBI taxonomy): domain Eukaryota; kingdom Viridiplantae; phylum Streptophyta; class Magnoliopsida; order Cornales; family Cornaceae; genus Cornus; species Cornus controversa. The sequence goes on from CM048845.1 coordinate 105,666,033, forward strand.
AATCATGCTTAACTTGGATTTACAGGATTTACGGTTGAAACTTATATTTTACTACATATTTTATTGTGATTTAAAAATGATTGGACCTTTGAAAATGATTAACAGGTCAAGTTGTGTAAACATAGTCATGTCTTATAAACGGGTCGACCCATGCTAATTTGAATTAAAGGGATTTGAAGGTTGAAATTTCATAAAGAATTCTTTAAAAAAATTGTAGGATATATATGGATGAGTCGGGTATTGTCATCTGGATCTCTCATGCTATGATAAATTTTAGTATCAAATAACCCAAAGAAATTAGTCAATATTTTGCCCAAGTCTGAACGAAAATTGTTGATGAATTTCAAGTATTGAAAATTTGATCATTCTAAAGCTATGGTTATATAAAAATATTTTGTTAAAGTAATTTATTCAGCTAATTGATTCGAACTAAATAAATTCATTAATAATATGCTTTGAGGACGTATTACCAAAAACTCAGGCATTTACGTGAAACATGCTCCAGGATCTAGATGTTGTTAGGGTGAGAAAAGCACTAATAAATGTTAGAGCCATGGTCGCAGTTTGGTATATCATATATAAGCTTTTTCATACGAGTGATTATGCATAAGATGTTAGCACGGGTACTCCAAATTGAAAAAGGGAAAAAGAAGTGCTAAGCACAGTTATCGGTGAAAACTAATAATAAAAAATAAATACTTTCCGGTAATAAATGTTTTATTTTTTTATCGATCAATATGTTATTTTAATTTTAAGGTATTTACATTAGTGCTATTAACAAACAAATAAAACTATTAATTTAAAATAGTTCTTCAATTATAAAAGAAAAATATATTCTTTAATTCAATTAACCATAATTACAAAATTATATAAGAAATGATTATAATAAGTAAATAGATTATTAAAAATATTTAAAAGCAGGACAATATAAAAAAAATATGATTAAAAATATTTTAATACCTTATGTTTATAGTTTTATTTGTTTGTTAATGTCACCAATATAAATACTTTAAAACCAAAAGGACATATTGATTGATGAAAAAATAAAATATTTATTATAAAAAAATATTTAATTTTTGTGATTGATTTTCACCAATTATTGAAGCAATTGTGCAAGTGCAATCGCTTATAAGAAAATGATGTGTGACTTTGAGGTGTGTAGTCATTTTTTTAATGTATTATTTTCCCTACTTCAATTGAGTTTCCTATCGGATCTATGACAAAACACATCTAGGATACGACAAAGTTGGAATCTGCCGTTAGCAATACTCAAGAATTTCTTTGACCTTTATGAAACTATTTTTGTTTATAATTTGACCGAAAATAATAACATTAAAAGAGAGAGAAAATTGTATATTATATATTTTACTTAATTTTTGAATTAAATATTTTATTTATATATAGAATAAATCTAAATTTTAAATGTTGTACACGTATGATTGAGCCCAATCCATTGAACCCAATCCATCCAGCATGTTGATTGTCAATTAGATACCAAAAGTCAAAACTTAATAGCGATGTATTTTAGGAATGTCAATATTGAAGAATGTGTACAACTCTGAACAATAGACGTGTCTCGTAAAAATACTTGAAACAACTTTGACTTTCAGCAATCGGTGTTTCAACCCTATGTATACAATCTTTCACTACTCTGATCTCTCACTTCTTGTTTTACAATATATGTAAGATAAGATTGACGTGGCATACCATTAGATTAAATAAAATTAAACTGCCTAGATCAACGAGTCTTCACCAGTTCAATGACATCTTTGTAAGGTTATTAAATTTGCAGTTCATAATTTTGAGAAGATAAAAGAGCCATGCTTTTAAGAACCAGTACTATCATAGCAAGTGACTGCAAACGAGTGAAACCAACAAGAAAAGCACAATGACAATCTTATCTCATCGTCACGTGAGATACAATATTACGTTATACACACGTTTATATGTTCAAAATTTTCTTCATTCAAATTTGACGTGAGATAAATTAGTCTCTCTAACATTTTTTTTTTAATCTAAACTCACAACGCTTCCATCCAAACTAATCTCAAAAATTTCATGTTCATTTGATTTTCCTCGCTCGTCAAAACCTCTATCTCAAATCGAGTCACGCCATGTCTACTTTGGTGTAAATATATTGAATGATAGTAAGGATTAAAAAGGTAGTTTTCATTTATCTGTTGCTACAACCATATATATAAGAGTTTGCTAAGCCTCCATGACCTATATATATTTCTCACGGTACCGAAAACTTGACCGACTTGCTAAAATATGGAGTGGAGTGCTCTCAAACCCAACGATTACAACATTATTCATCAATATTATAAATAAATAAGTGGATGTAATTTAATCTATACTTCAATCTCAAGCTTGGAATCATCTTTAATGGGTTGGTTGGTGCATAAATTGGTAGAGAGTACAAGAATGGAACATTTTCTATTTTGCTAGGCCCGGCTTGTACCCTCTTTAATCATGGTGGTAGTTGTAACAAACCATAACTATTAGCGGCCAATTCTGTTGTAAATTTAATTCATACCAATTAGAGAAATACAAAATATCTCTCCCACATGCTTCCCTAATCAATGATAAATATCTTCATATGATGAACCCGTCAATTATTATACTTTATATTCTACATTTCAATTACGTGCTTAAAACAACTTTATATATATATATATATGGGACATGTCAATTTTGGTTACTTCTAACTATTATTTCTTTTTCAGCCTCTTTGGTCACAATTGGTGTCCTTTGGAGTCGGTCTATATATCACTGCTCAATCATTATATATATATATATATATATATATATATATATATATATATATATATATATGCGCGTAATGAAATATGCATGTGTAAAGTAAAAAAAAAAAAAAACCACTAAGATAGATAAGGAAACCAGGTTGTATCATGTATGAAAATATATTTTTTAATGACATAATTTAAATTATCAAAAGAACAAGTCCATACTCCATAGTGCATGCCAAGTACCGACCTGTTGTTTCATTAATAAAGTAAGAATATGCCATATATGTATAGAAATAGATATGCATGACAGCTCAGGTAAATTTGTATTCTATTTAATTAGATATATACAAAGAATCCATATGCATCATCCGCCCTCACCTGCCGGCGGCTGTTAAACAAAAGCCGTCATTCATTCATTAATAGTGGATTCGGTTATGAATTATCTCATCTAAATTTCTTGCGGCGTAGTCAAATTGAAATTTTCAACTTTGTGTTTCATAACTGAATAAAAAATATGCATATATACATGTATATGCATACATACACACGTGACTATACAGATATATATTGTTCTTACCGCGTCCAAAACCTGCCAAATCAAGCTATATATATATATAAATTATATATGTGCAAATATAACTTTATTTGGAAAAAGGAAAAAGGTAAACTAGGCCAACAACTTGGTTTTTGACCATTTGATTCATCTCATTATTTCTCATTTGCTTCGTTTAGAAGGCTTGGCGAATTCAGATTGTTTTGGTTCATATTTTTCTCTCAATCTAAGAATCAAATTTTGGATTTGTGTTTATTGATGGCGGTGTCACCTCAGGTTTTCCCGCCAAGGAAGCGCCGGCCGTCGGCTGGATCTTTCATACCGCCGAACCTCTCCAACCGGAAACTGCTTCAATCCCTCGTGCTCATCTCTCAAGAGATCTCATCTCTACCAACTCTTCAACCACTCCTCAAACGCCATTCGTGTTCGATCATCCGGAAAACCAAGCTTCTCGCAATCTTATTTGAAGAGCTGCTCCGCAATTTCTCAACCAGATTTTCTACTTCAATTCGCTTGTGCTTTGAAGAACTGTACATAGTTTTGCAGAGAATCAAAACTTTGATCGAAGATTGCTCAAACGGAAGCAAGATGTGGCTTCTCATGCAAATCGAATCCGTCTCCAACACTTTTCACGAGGTAAATGTAGATTTATCGACTTTGTTAGATATTTTTCCAGCAAAGGATATGAATTTGAACGAAGATGTTGAAGAATTGGTGGTTTTGATCAGAAAACAGAGCTCGAAAACGCAGTCTGTTGTAGATCCTATTGATGAAAAACTGAGGCGTGAGGTATTGAAAATGCTCGATCGGATTAAGAGAGAGATTGTTCCGGATCATTCAATGCTATCAGAGATCTTCGATCAATTACATTTACGAGATTCAACGAGTTGCAGAGACGAAATCGAGACTCTCGAAGACGAAGTTCAGAATCAAACAGATGAGAAATCGAAGGCCGATGTGATCGCGTTGATCGGAATCGTTCGTTACGCGAAATGCGTATTGTATGGTGCCTCAACGCCGAGAACCACCAGCCAGCGACGGAAATCGGTGTCCGACGTTAATTTTCCGGCGGACTTCCGGTGTCCGATATCGCTCGACTTGATGCGTGATCCAGTGGTTGTATCAACAGGACAAACGTACGATCGTGCCTCCATCAACCTCTGGATCGAATCAGGACACAACACGTGTCCCAAAACAGGTCAGAAGCTGGCCCACACGAACTTGATCCCAAACCACGCGTTGAAAAACTTGATCTCGATTTGGTGCCGCGAGCAGAGAATTCCAATCGAAACAACGGCGACAACCGACAGGAAAACGAACGGCGTGATAATGAACAAGACGGCGTTAGAGGCCACGAAGATGACGGTGTCGTTCTTGATAAACAAGCTAGCCGTGTCACAATCAACGGAAACGGTAAATCGCGTCGTTCACGAGCTTCGGGCTCTGGGTAAGTCAGACTCGGACAGCCGAGGCTTCATCGCCGAAGCTGGAGCCTTACCTCTACTAGTCAAATTCCTAGGCTCGGAGCATCCGAACCTTCAGCTTAACGCAATCACAACAATCCTCAACCTATCAATACTCGAAGCGAACAAAAGAAGGATAATGGAGACTGACGGAATCTTAAACGGCGTCACTGAGGTGTTACGATCAGCTGCCACCTGGGAGGCAAAGGGGAATGCAGCCGCGACGATATTCAGTTTGACAAGTGTACACGCTTACAGAAAGAAACTCGGTAGGAAAACACGTGTCATAAAGGGACTGGTGGATTTGGCGAAAGAGGGTCCAATTGGTTCAAAGAGAGACGCTTTGATGGCAATGCTGGGATTAGCGGGAGATAGAGAGACGGTTACGAAGTTAGTTGAGAGTGGTATGGTGGGGATAGTGAGTGAAGTGATGGATGAGATTGCGGAAGAGGCTGTGACCATTCTTGAAGTGATGGTGAAGAGAGGTGGATTACTGGCTGTTGCTTCAGCTTATCATTTGATCAAGAAATTGGCAGTCGTATTAAGGGATGGGACGGAGAGAGCTCAAGAGAGTGCAGCGGCGACCCTGGTGAATATTTGCCGGAAAGGGGGTTCCGAGGCGGTCTCAGAGCTTGCGTCGATCTCGGGAATCGAGAGAGTGATATGGGAAGTCACCGGAACGGGTACCGTGAGAGCTCGTAGAAAGTCGGCGTCACTCTTGAGGATTCTCCGGCGATGGGCAGTCGGATTGGACGGCAATTTAGGTAACGGTGATTCCACAACAAATATCACTTCAACGAGTATAGTATTGCCTGCTTAACATGTTTCTTGTTTTATTCTTTTATTTTTTACTTTTCGTTAATTTGTAAATCTTAGTAATTTGACATTTTTTCTTCTTGTCTCGTTCATCACAATTGTGTTATGCCTTTGTAGATTAATTCATTTGATTTCTTAAAGGCCATGCAATAAGATTAATTGTTTTTCTTATGTTTTGGTGAGCCTGGCACAAAAATCTAACAGGGTCAATGGGTTAGATTAATTGTTATCATCAAATTTATGAATCTCCAGTTTCTGGAAAATATTTGTGTTTAAGCTTCATAAGTTTCAACAATAATTATACTAAGTCAATATTCAATAATAAGAAATGTTTTTTTTTGAAAGGTAAATTATAACGAATGTTGAGAAGCTTTAATAATGGAAATCCTGAACCTTAAATTTTTATTTTTTTCATGGTTTGTTATGTTTAAGGTCCATAAACGAAGATGTGATGTGAAAACAAAATTTGACGTCAATTTAAAATAAGATAAAATATTTTTGGCCCAAATTCGGCCCAAGCAGCAAACTCCTAGAATTGAAAATTGAGAATTGTAAACGTAGTACCTCTAATATTTAATATTGTGTTTGGTATGCAGAAATGAAATGGAATATAATGTTCATGTCAATCATTCTTTTGTTTGATATAAATTTAAAATGAGAATGATCGTTTCCTTAAAATGAAAATCTATTTCATAGTTAAACCTATGAAATGAGTATTTCATTCCTAATAAGATTAAAAAAAGAATTATATACCAAAAAACCCTTCATCTCCATCACTACCACCACCACCACCACACCAGCTCTACCACCACCATCACTATCACTGGCTTTGCCACCACCGTCTCCACAACTTCCACCCTCACATTGCTACCTTCCTACTCCACCACACCACCACCTCCATATCGCTACCTTCTTCCACCACCACCAACGCCGCCACCTTCCTCCACCTCCACATTCCTCCACGTACTTTCTTCCACTACCACCCCCACCACACCACATCACTCCACCACCTCCATATCGCCGCCGCCACCACCCATACCACACCACCGCCACATCGCCATTTTCCTCCACAGCCACCCCCACCACACCACTCCACCACCTCCACATTGCCACCTTCAACCATCACCACTTTCACATCACCATATTCCTTCACCACCACCACCTCCATATCGTCGCCTTCCTCCACCGCCACTACCTCCACATCACCACATTCCTTCACCACCTCCACCACCACACCTCGCCACCACCTCCACATCGCTACTTTCCTTCACCACTATATTAATTTAATTTATTTGTCATTAGGAGGGGTATTTTGGAGAATTTGATTTAAAATTTATTTTATTCTTACCTCATTTCATATTTGAAATCAAATAATAGAATGAGAATGGTCATTTCATTCCATTCATATGCTCATTCCATTCCAATCTTCATTCCATTCCATCTAAAAAAATGGTTCTAGTTAATTTTGCTTTTTTTCTTAATCACACGACGTTCGCATATTGCCTACATAAGAATGACTAACTTTTCTCTTCAACAAATATGAAAAGCACACATACAAAAATACTCTTTTGGTATCATAACTTAAATTTAACTTAACAAACACCCTTAACTCAAAAGATAAGTCTCTATTTATAACTTATTCAAAATATTGGTCTCTATTTATAACTTATTCTTGCTTATATCACTCTTCATTTTTTCAATGTGGAACATGTATTACAACTCAAAGCCTAACCTAATAAGAATTTAAGATATAATACATAACAATCTCCACCTTGAGAAAGATCACTAACTCAATCGTCCCAGCTGGACGAAAGAGATTGGTCCTTATCAGAACAGATGTGCCAAATATACTTGATCATGGCTGCTCGATTCCAAACCTCAAAATTGTGAATTCCAAGCCACCTACTTAGGGAGGCACACCTTCATATATTCTTAACTCGAAATGGCTAGGGAGAGGAAAGGTTCCTTTTTTTTAGGGTACTCCCGGGAACAGATCCAGTGGAGACGGGGTGGGGCCTGTAGCTCAGAGGATTAGAGCACGAGGCTACGAACTACGGTGTCGGGGGTTCAAATCCCTCCACGCCCACAATCGGACCAAAAGGGAAGGACCTTTCCCTCTAGGGAAAAAAATTATCCCTAGAGTTGAGACTAAAAGGAATGTATAAACCAATGCTTCCATAGATTTGATCGTGCTTCACTATTTGTTAACAATATCCAGGACCTGCAGCTTGGTGAACAAGCCAACTCAACCACAAAAACAAGATAGAGATTTTCATTGAAAAATAAACAGAAGGGCGCGCTAGGTTTGAGGAAAAGCACAGTAGTGGAAGTGTCAAGGGGAGACGAAGTCTCAAATACCAGAGCAAGTGAATAGCGGGCAAAAGGAAGAGAAGCGGAGCGCAATCACTCGTTACAAAGTAAATGAATCATAGTAGATATAAAGTTTTTATGGGCCATACATGATGGGGGTCGCACAACTCAGGCAGACTCTCTATTGGGGCCCGTGCCTATTTCACTTTACAGTCGTGTCTTTTGTTGTTTCCATTTGAACTTCGTAAACTGGCAAAGGGCATAAGACGTCCGAAGGACTAGCAACGATACTCCTAGCATGCTTAAAGAGAATTGAAGAAACTTCCTTGGCATGATTCTTCGCTTTTGAACTTTTATCACAAAGCCAAAAAGATGATGAATAGAAGAAAAAGAGATTAGAAAGATAGGCAGACGTGTATAGGTCGAAAGTTTCGTGAGCAATAAGCAACAGATCTAGCGGAACCGGAACTGATCCCAACGATTCTTTAATTTTGAAACTGGAACCAGAACTGTTGAGTTTGGTTTGATTCTGGTTCTTTAATTTTTGAACCAAAACCGAAAAAGTTCCCAGAAAAGACTAAAGCCTGGTTAGCGGATCGCCTTAAAAAAATTAGCTAGGGCATGGTTAGCCAATTGCCTTCAAGAAGAAAAAATGACTAAGACATGGTTAACTAAACGTCAAAAGTTCCCAAAAAAAGTTAAGGCATAGTTAGCCGAACACCAAAAAAAAAATTAAATAAAGAAGTGGCAAATGGCATAGGAACCACACTGGATATGATGGCAAGAAGCCAAAGAAAGGCTGATCACCAAAGGGGAATTGGGGGCTATGAATACCCAAGAGAATCTCCTATGGAGGTCAAGCTAGGAAACAAAGTCTTCCAAAATATTGTACTTGGATAGCAAGTGCTATTTGTCAAAAGCATGTGCAGAGTATCATTCAAAAGGCCAAAAGTGGTCATTTCATTACATATTTAAAAATAAAAAAAAGCTATTGAGCCTAAGAAGAAGAGCCTTCAAAAGAAGACTGGACTAAAGCAGTAATGTCAATTAAGAGAGGCACTTCAGCTGTAGCATCACCGACATTGCTATAACATCCTTCATGAAATATCCATTCAGCTCAAACTATTTTAGGTCATTATTCTCACCTAGACCTTAAAGTATCTCCTTACTGACCTTGGTGTTCTTCATTCATCTTTCATTACATTTTACTGTGACAACCAAGCTGCCATTTATATTGCTGAAAATCCAATTTTTTCATTAAAAAAATGAAGCACGTCAAGCTTGATTGTTATTTTGTTTCCGAAAAGATTCAATCCAAGTTAATTGCTCCCTCGTACATTCGGTCCTCTGAACAAATTGTTGATGTTGTTAGAAATAAAGAAAGAATTGTATATGATTTGAAAATCAAAAAATGAGTTCATTGAAATCAGCGACTTTGACACAAATGTTATGGCTCGTAAAACCAATCTGGTGATGTTACCAATAGTGGCTCCGCAACACATCCAGTTCTTCCATTAGTATAGAATTTGAGAGTTTTGAAACTGCCAAAGACGTTTGGGACATGCTTATTTTTTAATATTCTGGGTGTAATGGTGCTCGTTAGTATCAGTTAATGGTCCAGCTTTGTCATCTTAAACAAGAGTTCGGTCAAATGATTAATTAGATTTTTGCTTGCATAAAGTGTCTTTAGGATCAATAAGCTTTGTCAGAGCCATTATTAACAGTTAGCTCCGAGAGCAAAAAATTTTATGAGTATCGTGATCAGATACGCCTTTATCAATTTTTAATGAATTTTCATAAAGATTATAAGCCTGTCCGTGGCCAGCTTTTTCATCGCTCACCTCTCCCATCACTGGATAAAGCTCTTAATGAGCTTGTTCGAGAGGAGACATGTCTGCAGACCATTCGTTCTACTATTCAGACTCATCTCCATGGTTTGGCTACACCATCTGCTCCTTCTTACTTTGCACAACTACGGCCTTTGCAATCACAACCTTTTTAGTTTGGACATTCACTCAACAGATATTCTTCTTCTTTTCGTCGCAATGGTGGTAACAAACAGTGAGTACAATCATTTCAACCTAGACCTAGTGAATGTTCCTATAGATATTGTCGTAAATCAGGACATACAATTGGGAAGTGCTTCAAACTTACTAGACTTCGCAATGCTGCAACTATAGCTACCACAGAGACATTTCATCTTTCTCCTTCTACACCAGTTACTACTCTTTCTGAAGAGTCCCTATCTACATTTTTTGCAGCTGATCGGGAGGCTTCGTTCGAGTTGAATTTTGTGACTTCTTGATCGTCTGGGGTAGGGCTTCGTTCTGATATATTCAGAAAATTAAAAAGAGTTCCAGAAGATGAATTTTCAGTACCAAATAAAAAAGAGTTCTCTTTGGGTGATGAGAATAATTAAGCAGAAGAAGAAAATGAGGGTTTTAAAGCCCTAGCTCTGATACCATGTTAGAAATGAAAAAAGAATTGTATTTAATTTAATTTATATTATGAAGAATACATAAAGACCAATTTATAGGCACATAATTTTGGAGGCTATATAAACATAGGAGACAAGAAATTCTAGTTTTAGATGGTTTAGGAGAAAGTGTAAGATACCTATTAGGAAAAGATATATAATCTATAATAGGAAATATATAATCTAATAGATGTCATCACCAAGCCCCTGGGAAATGATCATTTTCATCATCTCAATAGCAAGCTGGTTGTTACTCACGTACACACTCTACTTTGAGGGGAAGTATTAAGGTAAATGTAAAAGAATTATTCTAGGCAGATTTTTCTTATATGATTTGAGATTAATTATAGGTATACTTAATGATTTAATCTATCAAATCTTTTATTGAGCTGTAATTTTGTGATTGATTTGTAATTATGTGTAATTGGGAGTAAGTTTAGGAAGTTTGTCTTCTTTTATTTTGTATATAAGTAACAAGCCAAATTTAATGAAAGATAAGGAAAATTATTCCATTATGCTTCAATTTCTTTCTAGTGCTTTTTGATTTATATATACCTATATAAATAACGTATTATTTTTATTTTCTATATATATTTAATATTATAATATTAGTTTTTTAATTTAGGGCAAATTACACTTATCTCCTTTCTAGATTGACTTTATAACACTTACTTCCCTTTGTTTTGACATATAACACTTACCCTCCTCTAATTTGCACATTAGTAACAAATACCCCATTCTGTCAATCAAACTAACGGTTATTGCTGATGTCATCAAAATTTAATCTTAAAAGGATAATTATACCCTTAAAAATGTTGCGACTAAAGTTGACAAGTCTTGGCTTCAATGGTAGCTCTGACATTGAGATAGTAATGACTAGTGGTTTGGCCGGAGTTAGGTCTTCTCAGTAGTGGTTTGAATGGTGAGTGTTGATGGCGTAGGTGGTGAAGCATGGTGGAGACGGAGGTGGGTGGTGGTTCGGCTGGAGGTGATGTTGCTATGGTTGAAGGTCTGAAGTGGGTCTACTTATAGTGGTGGCTCATGGTGAGGGAAGTGGGTCTACACGACTGTTTGGGTGTTGCTTGAATAATGGTGGTGGAGTTGGTGGTTTGGTGGGTCTGACCGCCATTTGGTCTGTTTGGCCGAAGTGATGATGGCAATGGAGACATGGGTTTTCTAGGTGCGGCAATGGGGGTGGTGGGTCTTAGCTTCAATGGCAGCTCTGGCATTGGGATAATAGTGGCTAGCGGTTTGGCCGGAACTGGGTATTCTCGGAAGTGGTTTCAATGGTGAGTGTTGATGGCACAGGTGGTGAAGCTTGGTGGAGACGGAGGTGTGTGGTGGCTCGGCTGGAGGTGATATTGCTATGGTTGAAGGTCCGAAGTGGGTCTGCTCAAAGTGGTGGCTCATGGTGGGGTATAATTTTTCTTTTAAGATTAAATTTTGATGTGATAAGTGCACAAAAATTACTATTTTATATCTCAAAATAAGTCTTTAATTATTATTTTACTTTATTTAAATGTTCTTATCTTTACATTTTATGTTTTACAAGGGTTGATTTCCAAATAAGAAGAAAAATAGCAACAAATGGCAAAAAAAGATATATATAGACAAAGATGAACATAAAAAGAATTGTAGGAGAGATGATATTCTATGCAATCTACTTCACAAGAGGTCTCAACTTCAAAACTTTGCAAAAACTTTTTACATGGCCACGTCTACAGTCCAGAATTCAAATTAAAGATATGAAAATCAAATATTTAAATTCAAAATTTTGTATTTTGAATTTTTGTTTTTAAATTTTGTATTTTGAAATTTGTATTTTAAATCTTGTATTTTAATTTTTTTTCCACCTAAACCATTCCCTTTAACTCTATAAATAGGTGGTCTTAGGGGATGGTGAAAGGAGTTAGAAATTGTAGAAAAAAATAAAGTGTAGTTGAAAATATTTTCTTGTAGTCATTTTCTTTTCTTGTAAACATACCTCTCAAGGGAGTGATGAAGCCATTATGATGAAATATAAGTAAGTTATTTTATTTTTTTGTCTAATTTTTCATCCCAAGAGCATTCTTTTACTCTTCTATTCTAGATTTTTATTTTTTAAAATTAGAGGGAAAATTCTCCGTGTTTGCCAAATAATGGTAATTCAAAGAATGTCTACCTTTGTTTAGCTAGCCAATGTGCATCAGATTAAGTAAAGAAATGTCTCTCTCATATATAATCAAGTCATTCTTTTTTATTCCATATTTTCCTTCATCTTACCAAGTTCTAATTGGATTGGTGAAGTGTATTGATTATTGGAGGAAAAATTAGATAAGAATATTAGAAAATTTATTTATGTGGATTCGTGGTGGTGGATTCCTTTCCCTTGAAATTTATTTTATTAGTATAGTTTTATTTTATTCATTATAATTCCAAAATAAAAAATGTTTTAAAAAAAAATCATTTTCATTCCATAAATTAGTGTGTGAATTTGAGCTCATTCGAAATCTCACTTGAGAGTGGTTCGACTCTGCTCATTACTATACAATTTTTAGTAGAGTTTTTGTAGGTTTTATTTTTGTACGAAGTGTAGAGAAGTAACGACATCCATCCACTATTCTACATCTGTCATGATGACATCAGCAATAACTGTTAGTATGATTGACAGAATGGGGTATTTGTTACTAATGTGCAAAATAGAAGGGGTAAGTGTTATATGCCAAAACACAGGGGAGGTAAGTATTATAAAGCCAATCTAGAAGGGAGGTAAGTGTAATTTGCTCTTTCATTTAAAATGTGGTTACCTATCTGATTTAAATAAGAATTACTAAAATCTATCCTAAATTATAAGTCTAAACATCTGCTCTAAGTGCGTGTATATTTATATACACACACACACATTTACTTATAGATATGCAGTCGACTCTCATGGAGCAAATTGACTGTCGTGATGCTATAATTGGTTATTTTTTTGTCCCAACAAGAAATGTTAGGTTTTCATACATTGATTTATACATTAGAGAATAGAGACACCTACTTTAATTTTTATGTGTCGTGTGCTTGACATGTTATTGTTTTTGAGAATGAATTACTTTTAATTTTGTATACACACTAATTTTGGTATGCTATTAATATACAGACATATATACAGGTATGTATATATGTTAGGTTTATTGTCTTTAAATCAAGTGGAATGAAAATGACATATTTATCAACCATATATATTTTTGGGATAATTTGATTTTTGTCTAGTTATGGGGCCAATACAACAAATATATCAAATACCAAAAACTATTACAATATTTTTTAACTTAACAAAAAGTAATTACAAATATATCGTGCCCCCAACACTTTTTTGGTCCAAAACGCCCCCAACCACCACAGTCCTCACCCACCACCACCGCCACAGTGCCCACCCCTGCAACCACCACCATCCCCACTAGTGATGTCGTATCCGTCGTTGTCGCCGTCGCCGCCACCACCATCCCCACACCACGACCACATTCGCCACCACCATCCCACACCACGACCACATCCGCCACCACCATCCCCACAACACAACCTCATCTACTGACGGCTACACCAACCACCATCCCCACCCCACTACCACCAGTGGTGCTGCCACTAACAGAATTAGTGTATACCCATTAACACAACCACCACCGTCGTCACCACCTCCTCCCGTCGTCACCTCTACAACCACCACCATAGTCCCTACCACTACCACACCGTCGTCACAACCTTCTTCGTCGCCACCCTTACAACCACCACCACAGTCCCCACAACCACAGTGCCCACCACCATAATACCCAAATGTTTAACCCAAATCAACTGTAATCTCAAATCGAAGACCCAAATGTATCACACAAACAAGCTATGTTGTTATATATATATATATATATATATATATATATATATAATCGTAATTGTGAATCATTTACCAAAAAAAAATCGTAATCGTGAATCCAAGGTCTTTGCAGAGCAAACCAATCGAATTGGAGCTTGAACGATTGTGTTGGTTGTCAAGGGTTTGTGCAATTTCTGTAAATCCACTCACAATTTATCGATGACGAAGATCGAAGTGAAGTTGGTTGGTGTATATACATATATACATAGATTTAAAACCAGAGATACGAAGTCAGGGCGACGATGATGAATTTTTGGGTTGTGTGAATCTATACAACGCTCCAAAACCATGAGGGTCCATATTGTCGGCAGTTGTGGTGACCTTTTCAATCGGAATCCATTGCTTCGACGGTCGGCCTCTGCGCACTTTGTCTGTGTATCTTTGTGTATCTGTCTATCTTTGTGTGTATAGATAGAGAAGGAATTAGAGTTTGTATTCTCAGAGATCTGTGGAGAGAGAGAAAAGTGGTGGTGGCGGATGTGGTTGTGGTATGGGATGGTGGTGGCAGAGGTGGTGGCGGATGTGGTTGTGGTATGGGATGGTGGTGGCAGATGTGGTCGTGGTGTGGGGATGGCTGCGGCGACAACGACATCACTGGTGGGGATGATGGTGGCTGTAGGGGTGGGCTCTGTGGCAGTGGCGGCGGTTGTAGGGGTGGGTGGGGACTGTGATGGGGGTGGGGGCATTTTGGACCAAAATAGTACATATTGATGTATTTGTAATTACTTTTTGTTAAGTTAAAAAATGTTATAATATTTTTTGGTATTTGATATATTTGTAGTATTGGCCCCATAACTAGACAAAAATCAAATTATCCCTATATTTTTTCTTTCTAGGTATTTTACAACCAATACTTTTTATTTTATGCTTCGTTTGGTAGGAAGAAAGGACGAGGGGTGGAGAAAAGATAGAAGAAAAAGAGAAATTTTTTTTTGTTTGGTAGAGAGGATGCAAGGGGAGAAAATAAAAGAGGATGGATGAGCCATCTTTCTTCATTCATAAATTTTTTATCTTTCCAAATTTAAATGGAAGAAAAGAAAGGCTATTATAAATATTTTAAAATACAAAACTTTTTTTGTTTTTCTTTTTTTCTCTCCTAACAAACAAAATAAAATATTATCTGTTTCTTTTATCTTATATTCAACTAAAAAAAAAGAGGGAAGAAGATGTCTCATCCATTCCTCCTCTCTTTTTTATTCAATTTTCTTGCTTCCTACCAAACGGAAGATTAGTATTTTGGCAAGAGTTTCGATACATCTATTGAAGTGAGTTGTACGTGGATGGATGTAAGAATGGCTAAAAATTTGTTGTAGAATGATTCATTGTAATGAATAAATCTTAACCTCTTGTATCAAGTTTTTGTTGATAATCATAGCGCACACATTACTTACCGTAGTTTTTAATTGTATTGCTTTGTCAATTATTTGCACGACAACTTTAATTTTTGTGACATATATAATACTATATTAATAACGTGCATTCTGACTAGTACATAGAAATGAGTAACGTTAAGTTTGTTGGGAGGAATAAAATGAAAAATTTTAATGCCCTCATGCCAAGCTTGTGGGATATCACCATTGATAATTTACGGAGCAAAATTGCTCATGTCAAATTGGCTAGTCTTACATTTATTTTTGGAGAAGTTGCTTTCAACTCTTAAACTCAAAATCTTTCGTTTTTGGGAGAAGGCACTTGTTATATCAACCTTGTGTGAAAAAAAAAAAATCATAAAATGAGATGAGCATTGGGAATTTTCTGAACAAAATTGCTACCTAGAACCAAACCAAAAATATTTTTGCTTAACCAAATTATAACACAATTACTGTTTAGTGTAAATTCTTTCAACACATGGTGACAACTAAAAATGGTATTTTCTATTTCCTTTGCTTAATCAACTCATATGAAGAAAATAAATTTTGTGAACCGTAACCAGATTGATTGCAACTCCGCAGATTCTTTTGCTGCATTATTTATGACTATAAGTACTGTTAATATAATTATAAGTATATTAATATATAAGTAATAACTAGTAATATGAGTCTATATAAAATTATTGTTATATTAGTAGCTTAAGTGTGAAACTGACTACTAACATAATTAAGTATTAGTATAAGTTATAATTATGTTATTAATTATTTTTATTATTAAGTACTTTTTTTTTTTTTTGGAAAAAAAATCCGGTTGACCCCTGGGTTTTCAGGGAACTGTATCATGGGCCGTTTTGGGCCTAAACACCAAGCCCATCCCTCCCACTAAGATAGCGGGCTTGGCTAGGCCAGCCCAAGAGTTTTATCGGGCTGGTTTTTACCCGCAGGCCACTGCCTAGACCAAATAACTGGAACAGGCTCACTTTACCATCTTCAAAAAGCCTGCATCTTGATCAGGCTGGGAGATTAATAAAGTAGTACTAAATCCGTTTACAGGCCCGTTAAGGGTCCAAGATAATGACCCGGCCCTTTTTGCCTAGTATCAGTCCACACAAAGATGGGCACAGGGTATGGGGCGTATTTTCCCCCCACTTTTCCCATACCATCATTACCAATGTAGCATGTACATCTCTATATGGCAAACTTTCTGGCTAGCCAAACACCATGTGTTGTATTGTATGCCTTAGCTATATTCGTCATTCCCACACTCAATTGTACAGACAGATTTTATTTGTCACCAGCACACAGTATGGTACAGACAATATATAATTCTTTCACCATTACATGAATTAACAAGAAATAGAATGACACATGCATGCATCAAATACTAGACCCTTCCTTTGCTTTCGTTATAGGGGGACCAGTTAACCATGCATGGTACACCTATTATGCTAAAGCCCAGCTATATATATATATATATATATATATATATATATATATCCGAGTTTTGCTTCAAGACAATCTGTCATCTAAATGCTCAATTGTGCCATTTTTCTGTGGTTGAATTTCTTCAACATATCGTCGTCTTACAACAAACTGGTAATGTCAAATCGTGTGATGAGTAGTCTGATTGAGCTATCTTGTTTAAACTTCGATTTAGACAAGAAACATCAATAACATTGGATACGCGAATAATTGTCGTGGAGTGTAACATATCATATATAAAGTTTAAGTTCACACGAAACATTATAATCAACACATTTCAGAAATAAACATCAGTGTAAAAATGATCATATTTTTGCTCTAACACAGCATTATATATACCACATATGACCAGGCACGGAGCCACATGAGGCCCAATTTTGCCCCCACTGCTTTTTTTTTTATATTATATTTTTGATAGTTTATTAAAATTTTAATAATATCCTACTAATCTTTAATATTTTCTCTTCCATTCCTATTAATCTTTAATATTTTCTCTTCTATCCTCACTAAATTTTTTATTTATTTATATTACATTCCTGAGAAATTCTCAAAATTCTACAATACCTCTACTAATTTTTAATATTATCTTCCTCTAAAATATATTTCACTTTTTATATATCACATTGATTGTACATACGTTTTTTGAAATCATAGATGAAGAATTTCTATTTCTCTCTATTCTTTTTCTTTTTACTAAATTTTTAGGGTAAATATCACTGACACTCCTTGTGGTTTGGACTTATTTCACACAGAGATAAACTTTGTTTAAAGCGATCGTAAAAACCCAAACATTTTGAACCGTCTATCAGAGAGACTCCCAATAGTGTATAAACAGGTCTGACACCATGCAAAAAGACTTGCATGTCCTTTAACTTTACAAATTACTTATTTAACCTTTAAAATTACATAAAATATCCAAATACTCTAAGACATACTCTTTCTATTTTTCTGTCCGTCTTATGAATGTAATATAGTATGCCCATAAATTTCCAGAAAAAATGTAGTATGTCCATAGATATATATTTATATTATTATATAAATATATATATCACCATCATCAACAAGAAAGACCCAACTCAATCACCACCATTGAAGTCGACCCCAAGTTGTAATACCCCGCTCCAACACATGGTATGATATTGTCCGCTTTGGGCCTAAGCCCGCACGGTTTTGCTCTTGGGTTTACCCCAAAAGGCCTCATACCATTTGAAGAGAACATACTACATATAAGTACATCCCCTTTTCCACACCCAGGCGATGTGGGATTGAGCACCCTGTACCCTGTCAGTGTGGTAGCTCAGCCAAGTGTCTGTCTTCGCACCCGCCCACTCACACCCGTCCACAAGGGTTACTACACAAGTTACTGCCGACCATTTCACCGTCCGAAATTCGCCCACACCATCTTCTTCACTTCATTATCCGAATTTCCCACATGCTAGAGACACTTACCGACAAATCATGCAAAGACCCACTTACGAGTCTCTCCCAATCGAGTACCTCACAATCCACGAAGAAGACCCAACACCTACTAGAGCTTCACTATTGAAACGGGTCTCCACCTCCGCACCATCATCGCCGCTCATCATGGCCGTCCACCATTGAAACCGAACAAAGAAGAAACACCACACTCCATCAGCCACTGTGGCCGGAGCTGCCAAGACCACCAACATGAACAAACCCACTACATGTCAAACAATCAAAACTCCCAATCCACACAAATCCAAACTTAAGGCACCACCGCTATTTGTTGGCACCGATCAATAAATCACCTATCATACCCAAAACTACCACTTACCTCACGACCAAAACCATTGGAAACCATATCCCACCGTCAGCCATTGTAACACAACCCACATCTAACTGATTTGGAAAGAGATTTGGTTTATATCAGACCCACAAAAAAAAGAACATAAAGATGCCTTCGTTGCTGCCAACATCTTCATACCTGGATTCTTTATCCGAATGTGGCCATCATCGGGGTAGTCTTGCCGTCAGTCGATCTCGTTGCTATCTTCATCGTCGTCATTCGCCAATAGTTGACGTTGTCCCGCTGTCTTCACCATCTTCGCTGCCTTCGCCATCGCCTAAGTTTTCGCCGTCAATGATCTTCTCTTCTTCATTAATCGTTATTGTCTAGTGTGAGATTAAAGAAAAAAGGAAAGAAGGTAGAGATTAGAAAGAGAGAAGAGAGACTTTTTTGTTTTTGTTTTAATTTAATAATTAATGTCAGCAACCAATGGGCTGCTGACACTTGGGCGAGTGTGGCACTCCTCATATATGTATATATACACACATACATACAATAGATTGAAATCCATTCGGGTGATCTTAAACAATAATGATGAGGGGTATATTAGAGATTTGGCAAACACTGATATTTTTATTAAATTT
Organism: Cornus controversa; assembly: GCA_026545225.1. Lineage (NCBI taxonomy): Eukaryota > Viridiplantae > Streptophyta > Magnoliopsida > Cornales > Cornaceae > Cornus > Cornus controversa. Next base: position 105,685,533 of record CM048845.1, read on the forward strand.
TATTAAAAAATTCAAGGTATATTAGACATTTTACATCTATATTAACGAAGTTAAGGACGAAAATATCACTTGGGATCTCTATGATAGTTATAAGTAAACTTTCTCTTCGTGTGAAATAAGTCCAAATAACAGGGAGTGTTAGTGATATTTACCCAAATTTTTGTTGATATGTGGAGCTTCTTAGATATGGTTGTCTTCAATTATCATCTTAGTCTAAACAAAAAAGTATAAATTCTTATGAATAAAATAATTTGAAAAGGAAGTATAAATATTTTTAAATGAAAATATCTATCAAGTTAAAATTATTTTTCTATTATATAATTTAAATTTTTTTTTATCTTATTATTGTTATAAATTTAAACTCGAATATGTGTGTGTTTTTATATACATATATGTACATGGAAGAAATTTAGGTTTGTAACTTGTTTACGTCTGTCTAATTTGTTTATTATTTCTCTAATTTACTAATTTTTTATTGATATGTGAAGCTTCTTAGATATGGATTGACCAAAATTTTTCTAAGATTATTTTCAATTATCATCTTAGTCTAACAAAAAAGTATAATACTTACGAAAAAATAATTTGAAATGGAAATATGAATATTTTTAAATGAAAATATCTATTAAGTTAAAATTAATTTTCTATTATGTTATTTAATTTTTTTTAAACTTATTATTGTTCATCGTCGCCCGCTCTCAAATCATTTTCTGGCTCTGTCATTACATATGATAGTGATCTTAATCCACAAATAAATAAGGAAAATATGAAAGTGATTAACAATTAATTGAGTATATTGAATATGGTGAATAGCTGAATTGTTGTCGAGAGGGTTGACTCCCAGAATTTAATATTATTGGTTCATGTTCATAATAAGCACATGAAGATGTTACATCTTTTATGCAAGATCTACATGCCTTGTATTGTAAAATTATATTCCCATATATATATATATATATGACTATATGAGAAATAAATAACCACAGATGTAACAATGAATTAAATTGGTCATTATGTAGCACGTGGAAATTTATAGCTCAATACGAAGGTTGCATTTACAAAGTTTAATTTGTTAGCTAGGCTTCTTTCACTCAAAGCTATATAGCTCAGTGGCCTATTTGTTGTGTCAGTTTGAGTGTGTTTTGTGCTCCTTTTGTGTTAAAACAAGGAAAGCAATAATTATAAGAGAGTTTGCTAAAACCTAGCTACATCCAGTAGCTTTAGCAGCCTTCATAATATTCTTTTGAATGCATAATCTAAAGATCTTGTTCCAAAATAAGAATTACCAAAAGTTTTTGTTGAGAAGAACCTGGGATTTCAAGTTTTTGTTAAGAAGAGGGTGTCCATTATTCTAGAAAATTGGACTCTCTGGTAAGTTCATAGAATAATGATACATATTCGGAATTCGAAAGATGTCGAATGATTGTAATGTGAGTGAGAATATGGATCCCATAACATGATATCAAAAACTCACATAAGTTCTATTAAGAATCTTTTTAATTCGGCGCATCTGTCACTACTCAAGTTCATAACTACTAAATGGAGGTTTTATAATTTCTTGACACATTCATGTACCCCTGTGAAGTTATATATGAAAATCTTACAATGTAGCTACACCATCTTATAGTCTTATTTACACACATCAGTAGCTTTCTATCCCTCCAAACTAGCAAGAGTGCCATGCTTTCCATTTCCTGAGTCTCATGGTGTGTGTCTACTGTATATCATGATCACAAGTTATAGCATCAAAATTTTGTGCTTTCTCACTTGTTCCTTCCAACATGCATTAAATGGTTCCAACAAAAAGCCTGAGTTGTCATGCATTAATAGTAAGTTAATTTGAAGAAACAACATTAAAACTGCAAGTTATTAATACATTAATTGAGTCGGTTTAAAAAGCAAAATGCATTTGAAAATGACAAACTAAGCCTAATAACCAAACAGAAAGAAAAGCAAGCTAGAAATATTGATGAGATGATATAATGTCAGACTCACCTAAAGTATCTATATATGCCTGTCTTTTTTACACTAGCCTTTCAATTTGAATAGCATTACTCTTTTAATCAAAAACACCTTCTTTTTTTTTTTTTTTTTTAAAAAGAGAACACTCTAAAACAGAGGTTATTTTTAGTAAAGCCTTACTAGTCAAATTTGTAATGTTCTCCCTCAAATGTGGTCTTTATTTACATGAGATGGAGCTCTCCTATTCCCGATTCTGGGACAATTCTGGGACAATCAAAGCATGACATATAAGTAACTGTATTAACTTTATATTAATTTTATTTTAAATTTTACTTGTGACAAGTTCTAATTGACTTGAACTTAGTCCGAGAGTAGCTAATAATTTCTCCTCGCCTCTGCTTAAATGCATGTCCCTAGAAGGTGAATCTAGGGTATGCTTGGAAGGCCCTGTAAAAAGGTGAAGATGGCTTGCCAAAGCAAAGGGAGAGTAGATAGAGGGTTCAACATAGTAGGATCAAAGGAGGCCTCTCTGTCCTGTAGTGTAGGGTTCCATAACAAAAGGCTATGTATAAGGTGGGGCCACCAATCTGAGGGCCAGCATGGGAGCCATCAGGTTGAAATGAAAGAAAGACCCCTAATATGAAAGCATTGAAACTTGAAAGTGGTGGCCTAAACAGACTCTTGGGTGAGAGGAAGAGAATCATTGGGGGTAAAGTTTTTTAACTTTTTATTTTTAATGAATTAAACATCTACTAAGTAATCATAATAAGAGAACAAAAGTTAAAACTATATACTTATCTATTAATTATTAAGCACAGTATAATCATAATAAGAAAACAAAAAAACTGTTTTGTGTTTAAGGAGGTCACTGGTATCATTAGGCAGCAAAGCTAGCAAAAGCCATCCAACCACCCACCACTAAGCCCTATTTCACCTGCTTTGTGATAATCTTTTCTTTTTATGTGGACCCATTCTTAGTCCACTCCAAGGTCTTTCTCTATTTATTTTCCCCACACAAAAGCCATAAAAGAAAAGTGAGAGCCATAAAAGAAAAAGAGAGAGACACAGAGAAGACCTCTTCTACATTTCATCTCTCTGTCTCTCTCAGAGAGAAATCAAAGTGAAGATGGGTAACCACAAGTTTAGGTTATCAGATATGATACCAAATGCCTGGTTTTACAAGCTGAAGGACATGGGAAGAAAAAGAAACCACAACACAATTCGCCCCACAAAGAAAAAACCACCACTCACCTCATCATCCCCACAGCCAACCAAACCAAACAAACCCAACCTCTCTCACCACAGAAAGTCCTATTACTTCACTAGAGACCTCTCCACACCACCACCACCACCATCAGCAGCAGCTCTTGACACCACATCCTATAACAATTCACCCCCAAACCCAAAAATCTTTGACACCCATTTCCAAGAACCATCAAGAAAATCATCCAACAAGAGATGTGGTAGCTTCAGGAGAAAGAGAGCCTCTCCTAGGCCTGTCGCCTCCTCTGTCTCCGCCTGTTGCAGCTGTAGAACCGCCCTCGAGTCCGTCTGGACTAAGCCGGGTTCGACAGCCGAAGAGTACCCAAACTCTCCTGTTTATAGCTCCTCTGACCTTGAATCACTGCTACCTGAATTTGGGTCTGATGGTAGTCTCACCACCGATTCATTCCGTGGCACGGTCTCATGGTCCAGCTCTTGCCAATGCAAAACCAACAATGACATAGTTATCGACATTGATAACAACTCATTTAGTAGAAAATCCCATACAATCAGCATGATTGATGATCTTGAACTCCCTCCAATCATAACCAAGAAGAGTACAACTGAATTGGTTGATCAAAAGAGCAATGAAGCAACCAAATTTGGAAGGAATTCATCTAAATTTGTCAAGATTGTGAATGATGATAAAATTAGTACTTCCAAGGAAGTGAAGAAGACTAGTCCTGTTAGAAGACTTTCAGTCACTTCACCAGGACTGAGACTTCGGACTAATTCTCCCAGAATCGCCAGCAGGAAGATACAGGGTCATGGCCGGAAGAGCGTGTCGTCCAGTTCAGCCTCGCGGAGGAGCCTGTCGGAGACCTTCGCCGTCGTGAAGTCGTCAAGTGACCCACAGAGTGATTTCAGGGAGTCAATGGTGGAGGTGATTCTGGAGAACAACCTCAGGGCATCAAAGGACTTGGAAGAGCTCTTGGCATGTTATCTTTCTCTCAATTCAGATGTATATCATGAACTCATCATCAAGGTGTTCAAGCAAATCTGGTTCGATCTAAGTAACACCCAGTTGAAGTGAATTCTACTAGAATTCAAATATATATTTTCTTTTTTCTTAGGTAAATTAAATTTTCCTGTCACAGACTTCTAGCTCTAATAAAAGTTTTTTAGTTTCTCTTAGTCAAGTAGTTGATCAGATCAGTCTTTTGTATCTGCAATAGTTTTAATTTTCTGAGATTAAATAAATTTTAATGTAAGATATATTGAAAAGCAGATGGAGATTTTTAGGAGTATTAAATTTGTCCAACTTACTGAAACTTTTGGGAAAAGTGTCCTGTTCATTATTGGTAAATGCTTAAATCAATCAAGTTTTGACATTTTTTACAATTTAGTTTGGTTATAACTAAAAACAGACAGAATAGAATTTTGTACCGAATTTCACAGTTACGAAAAAATAGGTGCATTCTTGTAAATAATTGTGAGATAATACCACAAATTTTTTGCCCCGTGTTGAGTATAGAATTTTGTTATATAAATTTGTCGGTTTACTTATCATTACATTGTAATACATTATATATGTCTGTCTAGGTTTAAAAATTATTGAAAATTGTCTGATTGTATTACATTTTCAAGTTATAGATTTATAGGTTTGCGTAGCATTACTGCGTAATACATTATGTCGGTCTAAGTATAAAAATTATTGAAAATTGTCAAGTTGTATTACATTTTCGAGTATAGAAATTCATTATAGATTTGTCGGTTTGCGTTACGATGTAAAATCTGTTTGTCTAACTATAAAAATTATTAAAAATTATCGGGTTGTATTACATTTTCGCGACGTGTCTAAGAATTTAGTACAAATATGTCTGTTTAAATAGCATTACATTATAATTAATCTTTTGCTGTGAGTCTTAAGTACAATGTTCATTTTTAGAAAAAAATCAGATTACTTGAAAAATGGGAACTTTATTAAAAAAGAAAAAGTAATAAAGTCAAATCAAATATGATTCATATTTGATAACCTCCAATAGTATTTGTTGAAATACCCAATTGATATGGTGTCATAATTAACTCAACATAATTCATCAAGTTGAATGCCTAGATTCCAGCTACTTCATATTCTATATAAGGATAGATTATCAACAACTTGATGGTTGTTAAGAGAAAAAACTAGACCTAAAGCTTTATATAAAGCTAAAGGTGGGACAAAGTAAGAAGCAATCAATCGTTTACAAATGTCCTAGTCATATTATATGCCATCTTTGTCTGAAATCTTACAAAGTGCCATAATAATTTTAAAACCAGTTGGGGCGATTAGCATCATTTCCTACTAAATCTAATATATATATATATATATATATATTTGGCTTTTCATGTGAGAGAAACTTATTCCAAAAAAAAAAAAGTCACTATTCTGAACACAAACCAACATGAATTTGGTGAATCTTATCTTCAACTGAAGTGATTCCTGAAATTGCCAAAAAGTTCCATAGTTTCATGAAAGTGGCTCTGAAATAATTTGGGCAGTAGAAATGTGCACTTATTTATATGATACTAGGGTTTGTCTTGCTCTGCTTCTTACATGGTTCCTTTGGAAGAGAGGCTTTGTCCATGCCCTGCTACTCAATAGTAGCAAAAGATACTGATTTTACACTATGCTTGATAAAGGGTGCTTCCATATGCAAGCCTCTCTGTTTTCCAAATAACAAAATTTTAGAAAAATAAGCCAAAAACCTACTATATATATATATATATATAAGCTTGGTATAGTAAAGGCAAAACAGGCTATCTAATGGATGGTTAAAAAATCAATCTTGTGATTAAAAATATCTTTTACTATTTACGATCTAAAATCACTTTATCTAAGTGTTACGATTTCGAGTGTATGATAGTGTCGTAGGTATGACATACACTAATATTTGTGTGTATATATATATTATAAAGGGCCACAAAAGTACAATTTGCTGACAGTTTCTTCCATCAATATTCATTTCTTCTACAAACGTCTCAAAGAAGATACCCTTTGAGGACAAGTTCAGTTTTTGTAATCTTTCTTCACAGTTTCATTAATGCACTTTCTTTCTCTCGGCACTATATTCAGCTTTAAGTACTCCTCTCCCATCTCTACCTGAGGAAACCACAAGAGAGAAAAAGCTGTGAATGTAATACTGCAAAGATGCAATTAAACAGTAAAAAAGCTGCACACAAGATTCAAAATAAACTCACTATATATATATATATATATATATATAGATTAAATGAACTACAACTTTTGAATTTAAATACAAGGTATATTTGGTGTCAAATTGGTAAAGCTTTGATGGGCCTAAAGAAGCTTTCACAATTTCTTATCTTGTCTAAAATCTTGAGCTTGAATATAAAAGCAAAAGTAGGTAATTGCTTGGAAGATTAAAAAAGTTGTGCACATTTTTAAACCATAGTTACAGTACAATTATGTATGACACGACTCTTAAATGTGTGTCTATAATAAGGGTAAAACAGTTGTTGCTAAGATTTGAAAAGCAAGCACTGAAAGTGGGTGTCCTCTCTTTACGCGACAAGAAGTTTCATCTGCATATATGATTTCGTTTATTTACCACAAGCCAAGTGAAAATGAGAAATCTGAAAATACTAATTAGGGTAAATTATAATTTCTGATACACTTTCTACAACAATGTTTTATATGTTACAACGTCAAAGAAAACCTCTCAGAAATATGCTTTTTTGTACATAATTGACGTCATGGAAGAACAACTTCTTTCCCAACTACGAGATCAACTAAATGAATTATATGTTTTCGTTCCCATCAATCTAAGAACATAACCTCAGCCAAACTACATTTGGGCATCGATGCAACACATAACATGTCGTTTAAGAAAAAACGCCATAACATTTACTCGTTTATTCATACGATTCATGTTCATATTGATTATGACAAAATTTTATGTTAGCTGTCAAACTATCTAATTCAACCCTCTTCTTTTATTTGAACTTGAAATTGATTGTGTTAAGAAATGCAAGCGGAGTTACACCATGGAAGAAATTTAGAGTTAATTGGTAAGTCGTGTTTGGTTTCAAAAACTACATGTTTTGGTTTGAATTATTAAAGAACTTGAAGATCATCTTTGTTTTCGATCCGGTTGGTTATTGAAATAAATCTGGAGCTAGATTTAACTATTTGATAACAACCCAGGCAAATTGTTTGGCAACGTTGGGCATATATACCACTCAAAGATGAATGAGTTTGAAGGGAAGTGTTTATATGTGTATATATATTAATTTTTCTTTTTGTTTTATAATCTTGTCTTTTCAATCTATTGAGTTTTAGGCATCAATGTATTACAAAGTGTGATATCTACCCAAAAATTACTGATCGATCATCACCAGAGCCTTTTTGAAATCTTCTGCCCTTCAAAATGAGAAGTTGAGAACGCGCCATTTATAGAAAGATGATTTTTATCCTTCTTTTTATAGAAAAACTTTAATAACTTTATCCATTCTTTTAAAATTACAATTTTATCCTTTAGCACATGTACACGCAATACCCAATTTTATGATTTTATATATATATATAACGTTATTTTAAATGTAAGGGTAGGTGGATGTTGTGAGTAAATCATAACCATTTAATTGTAGACAAATTAGTTTACACCTTAGATAGACATAAATATTTTGACCCATAAAATTAATTTTTAACCATTTTTTATGTGATATTTTTTTTTTAAAGAACATTCAAATAGAATGTTTAAATGTAATATAAATGTGTAAAAATATTACATTTTTAAAACACATACCAAACAAATAAAAATTAGTTTATGGATGTGTGCCCCCATGCACCATAACTATAAGTCTATAATGTGAGGTTCTTTGTCCATTACAAAATCATATTGAAGGGCTGTTTGGCCACATTATCTTTTTATCTCACACAATTTCCGATTATCATCTTTCTCAATCAAATCACTAAACACAAATCAACATGATTAATGATTAACTAAAAGTCTAAAACCCACAACCACATGTCATTGAGCAATGATTGATGCATAATGATTAACTAAAACATATGATGTGAACACCAAAATTGTCCATACATTAACACTAAATTATGAGCCGAATTCTTTTTTATTTTATTTAAGGATGAAAAAAATTTCGAAAGTATTTTTCTATTTCTTATTTCTCAATAAATCTGATAACAAACAGAATAAGGTTGTTTAAAATCCTTCTGAAAAAGAAAATACAATTGTCTTGCTTGACATAAACTAAGATCGAAATTATAATCAGATATGAAGTCCAATAAATTTTAACAAAATTTTAAGTGGTCCGAAATTATATGATTCCGACCTATGAAGCACGGATACTTCCCCGGAGGCGCCGTGGCTGTATCGGATACGTATCCGATACGGATACATCCAGGATACGGCCGGACACGTATCGGATACTCCCGGGAAGTATCCGTTTTTTTTTAAATAATTTTTTTATTTTCAGATATAGCAGGACGGCAGGATACGGCACGGATACGGCAGGATACGGCCAGGATACTTCTCGGATACGTTTGAAATTTTTTTTTTTTTGGTTAATTTTTTATTAAAGATGGTAGCCATATTGTAATATTAAAATTTAAAAAGCTTAGTTAAAATGTGGGGCATAATTTGTAATAAATCAAAAGATCTTTAATGTTGAAAAAAAAAGATCATTTAAGTTAAAACTTAAAACTTAATTTGTGTTCTATTAATTTTTTTGTATAATATAATATATATATATATATATATATATATATATATATTTGCCGTATCCCGCCGTGCCCGTATCTTATTTTTTTGAGATTTATCGTATCGTCGTATCCGTATCCCGTATCCGTATCTCTGCTTCATAGATTCCGACTAACAAGAACAACCATGCAATCAAAGATGTCAATTTTTATTCAATTTTTGATTACATAGTAATTTGTGATTGTGATTGGTCAAGACAACACAAGTTGACCTTCCACATGTAAGAGATAAAATGCATTCAAAAATAGTCTATAAATTAGCCAATAGAAGGACAAAAAGCAGCCGATTTTATTCTTATTAAATTTTTTTTTTTAACTTCAACCGTAGCAACATTGATTACAAAACAAGAAAAAGAGTTTAGCATTGATCGTAGAAGACAACATTTATTTATTTATTTATTATTTTATTGAAACAAAAATCCTTCCAACTATTGATCATTTGATTTTATGACCATAAAGTAAACTTTGAATATATGCGATGATCGACGAATCACACATATTATTTAAACCCGAATATTGAAAAGAAGGCACTATTGTAATAATAAAATGGAATCATTTTTCACTAGACGACTTTGTTGGACCATTAGGACTTCTCACGATAAAGTAAACTTGAAATACATGCAATCATCGATAAATTACGCATATCAATATTGAAAAGAAGGCACTATTGTGATAACAAACATATATAGTACGTGTAAAAATAACTCAAATTAAATTTATTAACGGATGTTGATTAATTTATGGCTAGTATAGACGACTTTGTTGAACCACAAACTGTTATCTCTCCTCCCTCAAATGAGAGGTGAGAAATTCGAGCTCTATATATGGCAGGTATTTATAAGTGTGGGTGAGTATTTACCTTAAAATAATAAATAAATGAAAACATTTCTAGCGCAAGACAGAGTCAAACAAATAATATATGATCATGGCCCGACCACCAGCATAAAGCGCAAATTCTGGGTCTGGTTTGAAATTTCAACCCCAGGCCTGTTTAACATATATATATATATATATATATGTGTGTGTGTGTGTGTGTGTAATATTCAATCACATCTAATCGTGTAAGTATTGCAAATAGTAAGTTACACAATTTGTCTTGTAACAATGAATAGTATATAACAATCATATAAAAAGTTAATAGTCTTTGGTTGCTTCAACTGTAGCTTCCCATCTTATTTGCAGTTAATTTTTGTTTTCATCAGAGAGATATTTTTTACAAGAAAGTTGACTGAAATTGAAATTATACTCTTACATGAATCTTACAAGCTATTGTTCCACAAGTACTATTAATCGTTCACGTTACAGTTAGAAATTAAATTGAATTACCTTTTCACAAATCATAGAAAGTGGATCACATACATTTAATACATAGTCATCTTTTTAAACCATTTTCTTTTGAATTTTGAAATGGATAGTGAAACATTAATTGAAGGGTAAAGTAAAAGAAAAAAAAAATTCACTATATAGAAATGTGTAAATAAGGACAAATATTCAATTTGGAAGGAATTGAATAATGAAATGACTAAAATAATTTTTTTTTTAAAAGAACAATCTGAAATGATAAAAATGGTACTATTGAATTTTTTTAAAAATTCTAATATCTTATGTAATAGGGGCAATTTGTTCCAAAATTTAAAATTATTGTAATTTATATGCACATATCAACTGTAAATGTGTTTCTTGCACAAATTTTTATATAATGAGAGTTTTTTTTTTTTTACTTTACCCTTAATTGAACAAGTATTTATTGGTCTCTTTCACTCTTTTTATCGGAAGAAAATGATGGTGGTGACGTGTTATACAAAGATTGCAAAATCCAACTATTCAATATTTTTGCCCCTTTGTTTTGGCGCTAATGAACAAGACAAGAGATCAAGCAGACAAAAGACTACAAACGCACGCCCGAACGAGTTAGTTAGATTTTGCCTAGATTTTTGTTGTACGCTACCATGCATGTCTTCCCACGTGAACATACCATTTCTTCTCAATAAGGTCAATATTTGAGAATTAAATTCTTCACATGCTCTTCATATATAATACACACACTTTATATATATATATATATATTAACTCTTGCAGTAAATCCACTTTCTTCCACTTTGAAGTCATGAAAAAGTTTCAGTTTTTGAGTGCATCCTAATACAGTTTGAGGACTATAAATAGTGAAAATTCTAAATCAGATATTTAATCAAAATTTTAATGAAGTGGAAGAAAACCCCGTGTTAAATGGACAAGACTGATGTGTGAGATGAAGATGAGAAGTAAGATTGAGCATAAATTTAATTAGAAGAAGCAGAAAATGTATGAGACATATTGTAGCTCATGAAAACTTTGTTAAGAATGGAAAAGGGTCCAATATTAAGAAATTGGACACAGTAATTAATTTTAATTGAGAAGTACCTATTGATTTTTGAAAAGTGATTTTTGGCTTTTCAAACTCAAAAATCGTTTTGGAGAATGTTTGGATTAGTAAGATTGAAGAGTTTCAGAGTTTAAAAAGAATGTTCAAAAGAAGTTGGTGTAGGTGCCAGCTTTCTCATTTTACTTCTACTTCTCTTTTTTATTCTACGTAAAAATCGAAGCAAAAATTCTGTCAAACATGATCTTATTATAATTAAATTTACATAAAAAAAATTACAAGTGATTACTTAATAGCCTTATCATTGAGTATAAAGACTGATTGAAAGCTTTTTATTTTTTTGCATGACAAGCTTCCCACACAGGAAGAGTGGAACCTTGGACCTTTCCTGTGGAAAGGCCAGGAAGTGCCACGAAGGCCGGTGGTGATTGGAAAGCTTTTGAATGTATCTGTTAAGGACCCAAAATATAATAATTTCCAAAAGACATATCCAAACACTCCAAACAAGTTACCGACACCTTTACTTGCTAGACACTCAATCTCCTGTCATTTTGTATCATTACCTTTTTTTTTTTCATTTTGGAATTAATTTGGTGTTCATATCATATGCGATATCGTTGTTTAGGAGTGACAATTCTTCCGTCCTGACAGATTTTCGTTCCGCTCCGCTCCTAATGGAAGAAATTTGATCCTCCTCTAATAGAAGTAAGGGCGGGTATAATTTTTTAAAAAAAACTTGCCTATTGCCCGCCCTGCCCCGATTGTATACATACAGTGACATAATTTTATGAAGTATGCCATTTCTTTTATTATTATATTACTTATATAAATATAGTATACTAGACATATGGCAGTTATTAGGTTACCTTGTTCTGCTTTATTCCCCTCTTTATCTTATGGCTAAAAGAGAATTCTCTTTATCGTGTGTACATAATAGATCTATAATAAAAAAAATTCTTAAAGACCAAAACAATTTCTATCTCCATCTACATATGTATGTATGTTTGTGTCATTTTCTTTGGTCTTATATATTGGGGTTTTGACTGTAGAAGTGCTGTATCATCGTTTGAGTACATTTAGTCCAAATATCGAATTCAAAGCAAATAAAACAAAGGATTTTGAGAATTTTTTTATTCCTCTCTTTCTCTAAATGGGGCAGTGGTGATATGCTTACCACAAATCCGTTAGATGGATTTAGTATTTCCTTGATAGGGCGGGGGTATAGTTTTGACATACCTGCCCCATTGTCATCCCTATCCTTGTTGACGTAATTAAAACAATACTATTTTGTAACTAATGAAGCAAAAATATATCTCGAGCTGGTCAAATGTTAATTAACTTGTAAAGAAAAACAAAAATAGGGCAGTCGAAACGACACAGATGTGGTGCCGGCCAACAGAATTCCGACGATCAAGTTAGATATCGAAAAAGTTTATTAAAGCTAAGAAGACACTTTTCGAGGGTATTAATTGCGTAGTATATGGACCGTCCCTATTAAGTGAGAACGTGTTCTAGTAAAACACTGATTCTTTAATTTTTCCTTTCTATCGAGAGATAGAAAAGTCTTAATCAAGACATTCTTCTTATCGACGTTATTTTAGTATTAACCCTCACGTCATACGTTTCATATTAGAAATCAAATGCTCTTTCAGTAACATCCATATATTTCAGGGCTATTTCAATTTCAGTGCACTGCTTTTACAAAGAAACATCTCTCACATATATATATATATATATATATATATATATATAGGAACACATGCATGCCCTTGGTGGTTTTGGTAGAAACCGTCTTTCAACAATATTTATTGTAGATATAGTAAGGTAGGAAGTGAAGCGCAACTAGACCTTGTAGTATTAACTAAAGGTGGATAGGCGTGTAGGGTAGACGAGATTGGCTCTGAAAAATGGCTTTCAAACCCAACACAGAATCTGTGGCATTATGTTGGTGTCGGATGCTATTTTTCTCATGCACATATATTCTTCATTTGACTTGGTCTCTCTTTACGGCTGGGTACGTATTCCTTACCTTATTCTCATTTGGTACCAACCATCACATGTGAGACCTCCAACCATCCATCCATTCATTCAACGGCTCAGAATGAATAATCTCTACTTTCTCGTGCATAATATTTCTAATCGAATACTAGAAATAGATGTTAAATAGAGTTCCCCTCTAGTATTTTAATGCTTTGATTCGTTTTGCTACTGTAGTATGACCAATTTTTATTTTATTTTATCACATGTCATAAATTTTATAAAAGAAAAAGATATTTCATAAATTAAGTTCTCAAAGTTTTTATTTGATTTTACAAATGTACTCCAATTCTAGTTGTTCAATGTATATTAAAATTGAAATTCATAAATCAAGTAGTCAAACCCTAAAAAAAACATGTGAAAATTGATGTGATCCTAATTGGATAAGTTTACTTTCAATTTACGTGGTTTATGTGGAGGAGACTAAATGGCTCATATAATTTTTTTGAGAAAAGTAATGGTAAGGTGCACATCATAATAACACCCATGAGCTTTTTTCTTTTTTCATGGACTATTTGAAAAAAAAAAAAAAAAAAAAAGAAGAGAATTGTATTGTCAAACTTTCGTGTCAAAATTTATTTAAATTTTTTTTTTTTGACCAAATTGATGCTCTATCTTTGATTAGTTTGTATGATTTTATTTTAAGGTATTCTGATTTTTTTTTTTTATGGCAGGACAATTATAATACAAGCAATGTGCAACTTTTCGTATTCAAAATATGCCAACTTAAAAGATACTTTCTGACAATTACAGTGAGGTGCACCTTATGACATCCTTGCTCTAAAATTTATATGATGTGTGTTATGAAATCTGCATGATGAGTATCATTTCTCTTACCATACATATGCGTGTGTGTGTGTGTGTGTCTATATATATATATATATATATATATATATATATATAGATGGTGCATAAGAAATTAACAATGCTCTTACGTGTGCAGAGTCTGCCGACATACACCAACAGGCAACAGCATCATGATTGTATTATTTTGCGAATCTTGCATGAAGGTTGATGATACAAGAATGATATTGTATTTTACGACTTGTTAAGCTAAAGCTATAATTAGGATGTATGGTGCTGCATTTACTTGGTCGCTTTTTCAATATTTCTTTTATTCTCTTCTTTTTGTCCCTTTTCTTGAGCTAATATAAAATATTTTCCTTAATTTTTCTAATATATCAAGCTAGGTTGTTATGGTTGAAGTAAAAGAAAATAAAATTTAGAATGAAAAATGTAAATGCTGTTTTGCCATTTTTATTGGTTTGCGTTTGGTCGATACAGAATGTATCTTATTCTATTATTGAATTTTTATAGTCAATTTTTCTAACTGATTGGTTTCTACTTGGCAAAGTTTCTATGTAGTGCTCTGTGTTTTGCTCTCAAACACTACTTCTAATTTCTCAAACACTTCCTTAGCACAACGAGGCGAAAGCTGAGACTTAGATTTTCAGAAGGATTTTAAACACCTTTAGACTTCGTTTGATTAAAAATGATATTTAAAAAATAAATTAAAAAAAACTGGCCAGAAACAAAAATAAAATGATGTTTAATTTTATAAAATTCTTCTTATGTAATTTCCCCTCATATTTTATTGGTCTTTCTTTTTCTTATTCATTACGATAAATATATATATATATATAGGTAGTGATTTCCTAAACACAACTAAATCTATGACACAAGCAACCTTATGCTCTGTTTGGACCCAAATCTTTTTGGGATTTGGAATGAAAAAAGAATTAGAATTGGATGGGAATTGAAATGATGAATTTCATGGTGAAATTTCACAAAATAAGCAAATACAAATAGGTGAAATTTTATCATTATCACGGTGAAAATCATCATCAAAAGTGATGAAATTCATGGCAAGAGATCGTTTTTTAAGAGAATTTTGATTCCAAATGTTAAGACGTGGCTCGATCATTTGATATTAGGCCCTAGTGAAAGACGAGAATTAAGGATCTTGTCCCCATTGATGAAACGTTAATGGTGGTGATGGCAATGGATTGGACATGATGGTACAAACAGAATTACAATGATGAGGACATGTTGAACATGGACTTTTAAGTGTTGAAAGATTTATATATTTAAGTTACACTCTCTCTCATAACTTAAGTTTTTAAACTTGACGGTGGTTCGATGTGAGATTATACTAACACTCCCTCTCAGCTCCAGGGATGGAGACACTCGGCTCTCCCTTCCCCTCCACCCGACTCATCCGTGCAGTACACCTGTTTTGATACCATGTTAACCACCATCTATTCTAAAATATTTAACTTTAATATATAAATCTATCAACATGTCTCCGCTTTGATACCATGTTAACCACCATCTATTCTAAAATATTTAACTTAAATATATAAATCTTTTAACACGCCCTCTCACGTATAGGTGTTTTAATTTTAATTATTAGAGCGACGTTGAGATTTGAACACGAGACTTTTGACTCTAGTATCATAATTAGAACTCATCCTTAAAAATTGACACTAAAAATGTCTCATATGCAATTTGGGGGGGGGGGGGGGGGGGGGGGGGGGGGGGGGACATTAATAATGCACCAAACAGTCAGTACACTTTTAAAGTAATACGCTGGATACTCCATCAAGCCAAGTTCCAAACCGGCAATCAGTGAAACCGCCCCGAATGCTTGACCCGAATAAGCCAAGTTCCGAATTTGCCTGACCCGATATGTGTATGCAAAGGGGAGACAATAGCCATGATTAGATTAGATAGCCAAATCATTATGGTAGACTTTTGCAATAGTTGAGATCTAATTTATTTATATGTTTGACAAATGATGAAGATTAGAGATATGGTTGAAATCATAATACATTAGGTGATTACTTGTGTGTTCTTTCCGTAATCTAAGCTACCTCTTGTGTGTGCTGTTAGTGTGTGAAATCTGAGATTAGATATGTGTGGGGCCTTCAATTGTGACAACTAAACTGAGGACACTTTATTTTTTTAGGTATAAACAAATTTGACATCAATGAATAGTGTTAGAACCATTAATCGCAATTAGCCCCTTTTACTTCCAATAAAGTAATGCTTTTTTAACCTAAGTTATGCTAACTAAATAGATGATTAGCCTTTTCAGTGATTGTGTCATAATTAGAATTCTTAAAGTTTTCTTGTTTTTTTTTTATTAGTTGCGCATACCAATAACGTGGTATATATGTCCAACTCATCCGATATCTATTGAGAGAGGAAAGTTTAAATCACACGTACGCATTCATTATTATTTCAATTGAGACTCGAAAACTTAACTTTTATTGGGAAGGAAGAGTTGATCGATACAACTTTGGCTAAACTCTTAATTTTCATTGGAGAAATTGGTAAGACAGAGATCATACATTACTTTCATGCATGATATTTGTAGTAACAAGCAACTGTAGCAAGAAGCAAGTAAAAGATTAGAGAGGAAACTTCACAATATCATAATGAAATATCATGACAAGCTTTTATATGATTTACACAAAGCAAAATAAATGTGTATAACCAACCCACTTTTCAAATGGCACACAAATGCAAACAATATATAACCCACCTGTACATCAAATCACCCACAATCTTGAAAGCCATTCAGGATCATCAACATTTCAGAGCACACTTTATATATGTTCCTGTAAATTAATAGAATATAAACATCAAAATTTTGTGTAGGAAAACCAGAACGAGTACAATTAAGATCTGATCAGCTATGGAGATTTTCTTATCCATTTCGCCAAAACCCTCAGTGAATTTTGAAGGCCAAAACTTGAGCTCTATTGAGAAAGAGGGACGACGACTTTCGTGGACGTCGGGCTCAACGGTTACTTCACCGGAAGCGGATTTAAATCGTCCTAGACTCCAATCCTGCACAATTAATGGATTTTTCTTAGGTAATTTTTTTTTTTTTCCATTTGAATTAGTAACTCGCATACTGATTTCTATTTCTAAGAGAACTTGAATCCTCAACCTTTCATTGTTGGATATGCGGTTGCTAACTAAGCCTCGGCAAAGAGTCTTGCTAACTTAGAGAAAGGAAGGCTTTGAAATAGAAAAAACCGATTTCTCTCTCTCTCTCTCTCTCTCTCTCTCTCTCTCTCTCGCGTGTATAAATAAAATTTCAAATTCAAAATTTAGTAAATCAAGAAAAAAAATGACATATAAAATTACATTTTCGCATTTGTTTTCTTCTCGGTACTACTTTTCATAGTAATAAAAAATATATATATATAATTTGGGTTATTTGTAATGACTCTTTTTAAAACAAAATTTTTCATAATTACACGAGCCTTTCACTTGTTTAAAAAATTATATTGATTTTCTTTGTCAAATAATATAGAGTTTAGAGACCAATGCCAAATTCCGATAATGTCATTTAATGAAATTTCTGACAGAGAATTAGAAACAATATTAATGCATGAAAACGCGATAATTTTGATTTTCTTTAAGTAAAAATAAATAGCAGCAAAATCTAGATATAAGTAAATTCGATAAACAAGAAGAGCAAAATGTAGTTACCTCGAGCTGTTTTCCAACAATAACAACAATTGTGTCCGGGCTGGTTTTGAATGACAAAGTGCCACACTTTGACTTTGATTGGACTTTTAACTCACGTTGTTCAATCACAAGGTGGAGGCTTAGAGCATATTCACACGATTCTTGGACTTTTTCATTGGATAAAGCTAGTACTAGATTTTGGTCCATCAGAGTATGGTGGTTGTATTTATATAAGCTTAGAATTGATTCTCTTGCTTCAATTCTCTTCCCATATTGCAAAAACACATTTTCTGAGATGACCAGATTCAGTTCTTCAGCAATGGCCTCAAGTCTACTAGCGACATTCTCCATCTTTTGGCTGCAAATAAGGAAAATAAATACACAAGATAATATATATATATATATATATATATACACACACACACACACATATATGGGTAAAGCTAACATCCCCACTTTCAGGAGGAGGATAACTTTGTCCCCAAATTTTATTTTACAAAAATTCCCTTATTAAAATATGTCACCTCATAAAAACACAGGCATTTATGTAATTTAAAAAAAACCTCCTCCCCAACTTCTCTCACATCTATCCTAACCTTAGCCCTAACCCTAACCCTAACCTAAAGATACAAGCGCCGCCGCCAACAAATTCCTTCTCTATCGCTGATGTTGCCACCGTTGAGGAGAGGTTTCAGAGATGGCTATAATTGTTTCTCTATCAGTGAAGAAATAGAGTCAGAGAGAAAGAGTGATGATTTAGTTGTGGTGGGGATGGTGGTGGTGGCAGCATCGCAGGTGGTTGTAGAGGTGGGGATGGTGGTGATAGCGATGGTGTTCTACTAGTGGTGGTGGCAGCATCGCAGGTGGTTGTGGGGTGGGGATGGTGGTGGTGGTGGCGGAGGTGTTCTGATGGTGATGGTGGTGCTCCCGGTGGTGGTGTAATTTAGTTGTGGAGGGGATGGTGGTGGTGGATGTGGCGCCATCGCAGGTGATTTTGGGGTGGGGATGGTGGTGGTGGCGGTGGTGTTCTAATGGTGGTGGTGGTGGTGGTGTGATTTAGTTGTGGAGTGGATGGTAGTGGTGGTGTGATTCAATTGTGGAGTGGATGGTGGTGGTGGCGGCATCGCAGGTGATTGTGGGGTGGGGATGGTGGTGGTGGCGGTGATGTTCTGCTGGTAGTGGTGGTGGCATCTTAGGTGGTTGTGGGGTGGGGATGGTGGTGGTAGTGGTGGAGGTGGCGTTTTGATTGTGGTAGCGGCGGCATTGCAGGTGGTTGTGGCGTGGGGATGGTGGTGGTGGTGGTGGTGATGGCGGCATCGCAGGTGGTTGTGGGGTTGGGATGGTGGCGGTGGCGATGGTGTTCTGATGGTGGTGTTGGATTATGGTGGTACAGTGTTGCTCCGATTGTGGTGATGGTGGTCCTATAATGATTGTGGTGATGCTGGTTTGTGGTGGTAAGAGGGGATTACCTAAAATTGTAAATGGACTATAATAGCATTTATACTAAGATTGTTATAATTGATATATTATGAACATATTTGTTTATTTAAAAATTGGGACAAGGTTATCCTCCTCCTAAAAGAGGAAATGTTAGCTTTACCCTATCTATATAGAAAAATGTTGCAATGTTGCTAACGTCGAATCAAAATAAGCCGATAAGACACAAGGGTCTGATGGGCCTCCCACTTGAGAAAGTATTGACTACTACATGGATTGCATACCAATGATGAGTTGATATTTTTTATTATCAAAGAAAATTAAGAGTTTTCATCATTAGATGTTGTAAGGAGTATGATACCAGAAATTATTATATACTACAGAATTTCGTGTATCGGAAAAATCACACTACTAATAAGATTCCATCATTTATAATTTTTTATAATAATAAAAAATAAAATTTTATCACCGGTGAAATTCTTACATTTAAGGAATCTTAGGGTAATGGTAGCTCCTGTATCGAAAAAATTATAGCAGAAGCAACCAATTTTTTTATTATGATTGTATTTTTTACTTTATACTTTTATCTATTGTGATGGAAAACTCAAATTTGTTGGCGGTGCTATTCCTATATGCAAGGAATCCTGGGTTTATCATAGATTCATAGTGAACCCCTTGGGCTTAGTCAGCGCTAGCATGTAGACCCCACAGATCCCTGTGCCTAAGCTAACTCAGGCTGAGTAGCATAGCATGAGCAGTTAAAACACAAGTAAATGCCATGGAGGCTGTCAAGCCCATGGCAAGCTGGGATAGATGGGGCCTTGGATACAAGAATTCAAAGGACAGGGTTGAAGGTCTGAGCCGATATGGGCTGAACCTGGGCCAATAGTACCTCTATTGTTTTATAAAGTTTGGCCCGCCCTTGACCAACCCAAGTTGTAGGATGAATTCTCTCTGGATTTTGTTGTTCCCAGTAAATGTGGTGTTATTGGGCCTTATAAAAAAAACAGAACTTTGATATTCTGGGCCTCAAACCAAGTTGTTAAGCCCAAGCCATATAAAGGGGACTTAATATGAGCTTAATAGAGGTAGAAAAAACTAACACGCTTGCGAGTCCATTTGTGATATTTAAGTTTGGGGTTTTCATTACCTGAAATCTCGATACATTTTAGTCCCAAGAAATTGTTGGGCCCGCTGTGCCATTGCTTTATCTGAACGACGCCACATCAACCCTTGGCAATCACAATCACAGTAGGTTTCATCCAAAGTTGAACGCAACTCCTCCACCAAAATTCCATGACCACTCACCAGAAACACGCCGAACTCCATAGCCGACCTCAAAAGCCGTTTCACCAAAATCCCATCTCTTGCCACGACCGACCCGTAGTCAATGTTGGCCGGAACAGAGCTTTGTTGCAGGTACTCCGGCAGTGTTAGTTCCGGAATTTGTATGGATTTACTGATGTATTCCGACAAGATCGGACCGGCAGCCGAGCGAAGACCTTTTCCGGTCGGGATCGGGGACGGAAGAGACGGTACCTCTGAGGAGGATGAGGATGATGATGATGATAAGTGACTCATCATAGCCATGGAAGTGTTTTTCATATATTTTTCTGTTGTTTTTGATAAGAGATGGAAGAGAGACCAAATATGAAGTAGTCTTTGGAAGCGCTTTTTTAGTTGCAAATACACTTCTGGATCTAATGGTGGGGACTACTATGTTGCACGTTTAGTGTGGGTAGTACTACTACGCACGTCTTCCTTGTTGAAAATTAAAGAGCTTTTAGGAGGCTCTTTTTTTGTACTGATCATTTCTTTAATTATTATGTATATATATAGATTTTTTAAATTTTTTTTTTTAAAGTCCAAGCAAGTGCTTGGCATGCTTGTCACACACAATTTTAATACATCAAGTCTCTAGTAAGGATCAAATTAACCCGAATCTTCTCGGGTGTCATTTTTATCTTATGTTCTTACATTTTTAAAACCATAACTTTATATCAATTAATACAACAATTACATATATTACATCATTCTTCTTTAAATGATTATAGCATATAGAACACTCAACCTTTGATTTGAAGAGAAATGATAATGGTTATATATATATAGATATACACAAGGACCATATATATGATACGATTGAGGGTGCAGAAAGAAAATAGTGGTAAAAAAAGAAGTTTATGGCCCATCTTTCTATCAATTCCATGGATGGAATAACTAAAACTTTACTTTGTAGCTGGCTAAGGGCCACTCACTTTGACTCACTGACCTTGCTATAAGGTGATTATCAAGATCAATGTATCCTCTGTCTGTCTGTCATGCTATAAAATCAATTCCCTAGTCAAATACTTTTAGTTGAAAAGACCTCAAAATTGCTATGCTTTTGTTCTTCGAATCATAACAATTTACAATGTAGTAGTACGGAGTAGGAAAAAGATAAAATTTTATTTTTACCGAATATATCTCTACCATTCACTGCTTACGCACATCAAAGACTCAGTAATTGAAAAAGAGTAATTTTATTTTCAAAAATTCTATCAAAAGCAAAAAATCTATATTTATAAAAGAAAAAAAAAACATAAACATTAAATTTGACTGTAAAAAAAAACAGATATATATATAATCATAATTTCTTCCGAAAAAGAAAACATAATCAATAAACAAAAATTCAACCTAAGGACACATCATCAGAGCAATTCCACCGTGGTATTAAAGAACATCGATCGTTAATTAAAGAAAACAAAGATCTTTAATTAAAGAAAATAAAGATTTGCATGTACGTACTACTATATATGACACGCAATTAACACCCAAAACGAAAGCTAGCACACGTGAACCTCAAAACTCGATCAATCTTAAATATTTAATCGCACGCAGAAGAAACATGCATGTATATGTATACTAATATTATATTACATATTATATATGATACAGAGTTAATATAGTTAACCAGAAAAATTAAGAAAACATACCATACCAAAGAATGAGAGGAATTAATTCATGATGATGAATTGCCAATCAGCAGAAAAAGTGACAAAGTGAAGAGAATGAAGGCTTGTAATTTTATCGATATTATCAAGGAGGAGCTGGCCCGCAATCTAATGACGGTGTTGTTTCCCTGATATATATATATATATATATATATATATATATATATATATATATCAATAAAACCCTTGAATATATGTTCGGTTGTAAATAAAATTACAAACCTTCAGCCTCTTCAATGTGACACTTTCTTCAATCTTCATCGCTTCCTTCTCGGTCGGACACTTTCTTCAATCTCTCTATTGCATGTATATAATTGACTTAGCATACATATGCATATATAATATATAACTTTGTTATTGCCTAAGGTAGCGTATATATACACGCTAAGGTTAATTTACGTCCGATCGAAACCCATGCACTTCAATTGACAGACACTTCACACTTGTTCAATCTTCATCGCTATCTTAGCTTACTTCTTACTCTGATAGGGTTGTAATTATAGAGGAGGAAACTACATACTTGCCGTAGGGTTTACGTTTCTTAAGTGTATACGTGCCAGTTACGTTTGCTAAGGTGCTCTATCCAGAGATCGTTGCTGGATTGACATGCTTTATTGGGTTGTGATTGGGCTCCCCTTGGCTAGTTTTGGACTGGGCCAGGGTTTGTATCTCCCAGAATGGGGCTTACATCAGGCCCATCTCAGGCCTTGTACATATTTAACTAACTTTACCTTCCCAAAATAATAATAATAATAATAATGTCTTGCTTCCTTCTATGTATGTATTTGCCATATCATATATATATATATACACACTTACACACACTATTGTGTGCGGGTGCGTGCGGCACTATCAATGCAAAAGCAATCACAACCATTAGATTATTATATAGATTGTTTTTAGACTGTAAATACGCTAACATATTTTTAGACCGAGTTTAAATATATATATATATATATATATATAAGGGTTGTAATTATAGCTGAGGAGACTAATTCTTTGCCGTATGGTTTCCGATTCTTAAGGTTATACCTACCACATACGTTTCCTGATGACCCAACAAAGGGATCTATAGCCCAAACAACCCATTTTTTTGGGGGGTTTCGAGGGGGCGGGGGGTGCGAAAAAATTCCATGTAAATAAAGTTCTGTTAAATTTTTTTTTTTAACTTATTATTCAAAATTTTATCTATTTATTTTTTTAATTTTTAAAAAATACTATTTATAGATAAAAAGGTCTAATTGTCATAGTGAAAGATATATATGTTATTTTAATTCTGTCAATGAGTTAACATGCCAACTTTTATAAGATGAGGGACTAATTGTTTCAAAAATAGTTCACGGTCAAATTTGCACATTTGAAAAAGTTCAAATGAGATTTTTGCACTTTTCTCTTTTCAATCATATATATCTATATATATATATATAGTTTTCAAAGATTTCGCCTTCTCGTTACCTTTTAGTTTTTCTTACTGTTGCTTGACCTAATTCTGTCTTCAAGAATCATTTGTCAATCTTTATATGATTATATATTTCAAATGCTTTTCTTTTTAAAGCTTATCAAGTTCAATATCCAATAGACAAAGAATTAGTGTTTTTAAAGAGACCCATAGTAACTATGCAGAACAATTAAACTTTATATACCTACCTAAGTGGGTATGGAATATTCAAATAATTTTAGTTCATTAACAATTCAACATTGTGAACCCATGTCAATTAACTCAAAGGCTTATTTGAATTTGTGATGTCGAAACTGAGTGGAGCTTAGATCACTCCTAAATATGCATACTTTTACGAGAGTGACGTATTCATACACATAGTATTCACAAATACGTGCATATATGATACTTTCTAAATTTATATATACTCCGATACTTGTCAGATACTTCAGTTCAACAAGTTTTGAACATTAAAATGTAACTTTTTCAATAATAATATCTTAAAATACACATTTTAAACAAATTTTGAACATTAAAATGTAAATTTTTCAACAATAATATCTATCAAAAGTTTAAAATTTAGTTAAAAAAAGAAGTGGGGATAAGTTTTTATACACGATTTAAAAAAGTTGAAACCACTCTCCAATTATTTCTTAGTATATCTCTCTCAAACTCAAACTCTAAAAACTACCATTATTTCTCACCTTCAATACTAGGTCCGAAAGGTCTCGAGAACATGATCGAACCTACCTCCGCTACACCAACTCAAGGTCATCGTTAACAGCAATATATGTTACGTCGACACAAGTCATAAACCACCGCCTTTAACTCTAATGACTTCCATCAATCCCTTAAAGCATGGAGCTTGTTAAATGTAACGATATATTGAACTGATACAAAATGAACAGTACATAAAGCCCTATATATAGGCTAGCTGCTAGGGTTAAACAAGGAGAGTAGTAGGTGAGGCTATATAAGGTAAAAGGTAGGTGAAATGTATCTAGCCCTAACGTCTGTCTAGGTTAATCCACATGTGTAGAATATAAGTATATACAGTGCAATGGTAGGTGGGGGGTAGGTGTAAGTATACTAGTAGTACGAGGAGTACACTAATAGTACAACACTAATAGTAAAAAGTACAT
This sequence comes from Cornus controversa, assembly GCA_026545225.1. Classification (NCBI taxonomy): domain Eukaryota; kingdom Viridiplantae; phylum Streptophyta; class Magnoliopsida; order Cornales; family Cornaceae; genus Cornus; species Cornus controversa. Next base: position 105,710,365 of record CM048845.1, read on the forward strand.
TCTGTATAGCTATGAGTACAACTCATAATCTAATAGCCCCCCCTCAAACTCAAGGTGGATTGTAGGAAGTCATCTTAAGTTTGGAGACAAGATCACGAAAGCGACCTGTTGGCAGAGATTTGATGAAGATGTCGATTATCTGATCATGAGAAGCAACATACTGCAATTGTAAGACATTCTGAAGAAGATGACGACGAACAAAGTGACAATCAATCTCAATGTGTTTGGTGTGTTCATGAAAAACGTCATTATGTGCTATCTGAATTGCACTTCCATTGTCACATTAGATAGGAGTAGGAGCTGCAAATGAAACTCCCATGTCGTGAAGGAGCCAACGCAACTATAAAAGTTCAGATGTATAATCATCAAGTGCCCTATATTCAGCTTTGATATTAATTAGATCAAGCAACCACAGTCTGCTTCTTGCTAAACCAAGAGATGAGTGAATCACTAAGAAAAAAGCAAAATCCTATAGTGGAACTATGATCTGTGGGATCTCCTACCCAATCTGCATCAGTGTAAGCACGAAGAATAAATGGTGATTGAGAAAAGAAATAAAGTCCATGAAACATGGTACCCTTGCGATAGCGAAGGATGCGAATAACTGCTGCCAAATGAGTGGATCTTGGTACAACCATGAACTGACTAACTATATGAACGGAATGAGAGATGTCTGGACAAGTGACAATGAGGTATACCAGACTACTAACCAACTATCAATATAATGTGTCATCATGAAGAGGCTCACCATCATGTGGAGTGAGTCTCGTGTTGGACTCAAGTAGTGTGTCTACAATCTTGTTATCATTTATCCCAGCCTTTGAAAGTAGATCGGTACCCGTTAGTAACTGTAGTGATCTCGAGGCCAAAGAAATAACTGAGTAATCTAAGGTCTTTCATCTTAAACTGATGACTAAAAAATTATTTAAGCTCCTAAATACCTTGAAAGTCATCTCTAGTGATAATTATATCATCGACATAAAGTAGGAGAAGGATGATACCAAGGTCAGTACATCGAATGGACAAAGCTGAATCATAGGAGCTGGTAGAGTGACCGTGATGAAAGATAGTGGAGCTAAACTTGGCAAACCAAGCATGAGGTGCCTGTTTAAGTCCATACAATGCACCTTGAAGTCGACACACCTGATTAGAAGGATAAGAAAAACCAAGAGGAGGCTGCATGCAAACTTCCTCAAGCAAATCACCATTAAGAAACACATTTTTCATAACCATATGAAAAAGATTTGAGTGACGAGAGGTAACTAAGGCAATAAGACTACGAATAGATAAATGACGAGCAACTGGAGCAAATGTCTCTTCATAGTTTATACCATATTCCTGTGTGAACCCTTTGGCTATAAGGCAAGCCTTGTAATGTTCAACAGAACTATCAGAGCGAGTTTTAATTTTGTACACCCACTTATATCCTATAACAAATTTTCTAGAAGGCAAATCAACCAGATCCCATGTTTGTGTTTTGGTAAGTGCATCTAGCTCTTCTTTCATTATTTGCTGCCACAAGGGATTAGATGATGCCTCACGAAAGGTGTGAGGCTCATGTAGAGTTGCAAGTGTTTGATAACAGTAGAAATCACTAAGATGTGAAGATAAAGCTTTTACTCGAGTGGAATGGCGAAGATCAGAAGCAATTGTATTGCTAGGTACCTCAAATGGGCCAGATGGTTAGGACTCAGTTGCAAGAGGATCAACTGCTCCTGATGATTCTGTAGGATGAGAATCAGGGAAAAGATCTACAAAAAATGATAATGTAGGAATAGGAAATGTATGGTTAGAAACATTAACCGTTGACATAGTATGAAACATCTTGTGTTCCCAGAAGATAACATGACGAGAGACATTAAGTCGTTTACAAATAGGATCATAGCACCGATACCTCTTTTGTTCAAGTTCATACCCAAGAAAGCAACAAAGTTGAGAGCGCGGTTGTATTTTGGTGTTATCATAAGGTTGGAGTAAAACAAAACAAGTACACCCAAAAACTCTAAGGTGACTGTAATCAGGAGGCTTGTTGTAAAGACATTCAAAAGGTGTTTGGTTATGTAAGAGAGGTGAAGGAACTTGATTGATTATATAAACAGAATTGAGTGCAATTTCACCCCATAAGGAAGAATGAACAGAAGCAGAAAGGATAAGTAAGAGCAGTGAGTCTAAAATATGTCAAAGTTTGTGTTCAACTTAACCATTCTGTTGTGATGTGCCTGGACAGGAAGTGTGAAAAATAGTGCCATAATGTTTTAGAATTTTTTGAAAATCATTTTATCAATATTTAGAAGCATTGTCAGAACGAAATTTTTTGATGTTTTTGGAAAACTGAGTTACAATTATTATAACAAAAATCTCAAAAAATGTTAAGCAATTCAATATCCATGTGAATCGTGACAAAATCGTCCAGAAATATGATAAAGTATCGTGATTCCCCCATAATAGGCACAGGTGACGACCCCCAAACATCAGAGTGAATAAGATCAAAAGGACCAGAAGTAAAAGATTCACTTTTATTAAATGGTAAAACAGATAAAAGATTAAAAGAAAGGTTTGGTAGAAGATAAACATCAAGACCTGTCATGGTGGATCCATCAGCAGTATATATGACAAGTAAATGAGAAATAGGGGTTTGAGTGGTGAGAGAAGTAGAGTCTGGTGTCATGTGATTGCAACAAGCAAAATTAAAATACCAAGAAGAATGTTTACCTGGTGTGACAAAAAGAGCAAAGAAAGATGCACCTTGATATCGAGACAAAACCTGGTTAAGAAGTGCCTTAAGGTCAGTTGCAAAGAATGCAGATGGAGAAAATGTTGACTCGTTAGAAGTGCCAGTGACTAGCGCTGGGACTAGTGCTGGTGATGACATAGTATTAGTACTGGCTACAGCTGCAGTATACCGAGTGAGTCTAGCACGAGTGCGACACTGATCAACAGAATGTTCCTTAATTCGACAAAATGTATAATAGAGAGATACATCATATTTTGATTTCCAAGCAGAATCATAATGTGTTGATTTCCAAGAGCCACTTGATTGGTTTTTACGTCCATTATAATGGGAATGTGCTGCATAGCGATTAGGTCCGGACTGGGAAGACACTGACTGAGGAGTTGATGATGGCGTAACTAAAATACTCTGATTGTTGAGAACTTGATCAAGTGAGGGCAAAGGAGAGCGGTGAAGAAACTGACTACGTATAGACTCAAATTTTCTATGAAGACCCATAAAAAACTGATAAAGTCAAAACTGATTGCGATACTCAAAAAATTTCTTGGCCTCAGAAGGATCTTCTTATAATGGTTCTAAAAAAGCCAATGGATCCCAAAGAACCTTCATACGAGCAAAGAATTCATTAATACACTGACCTGATACTTGTTTGAGATTCTACAGTTGGACCATAAGTTAATGTTGGTGAGAACCATCAGATCCAGAGTATCGAAAAGTAAGTATGTTCCAGACTTCTTTAGCAGTGTCGTAACTCTCAAATTCTGTAACAATTGAGGGATTAGCTGTGTTGCGTAACCATAAGATGATCTTATGATTGTTGTTATCCCAATCCTCGACTTGAGTGAGAAAGGCATCTGCAGCTTCATCTTTGCTTTACACTCGTGCCTGCCCATCCCCAGTAACATAGGACCACAACTTGCGACCCTTGAGAAAACTGCGAATGGATTGACTCTAAAAGAAGTAATTGTCCCCATTAAAAATAACTTGAATAAGGTGTGTAACCTCGATTTGTGTTATTTGTGCTATTTAGATATCTCAAATAGAAAAATGAACTGAAAATCTGAAATCAGTATGAAAAACTGGGTTGGAAACACCTTTTCAGTGATCTGACATGGTAGACTGTGCTATGTGGCAGCTGACGTAATGGCAAGTTAGTAGATTAGTGCTAATATGGTAGATGACGTGACAAATACTGACATGTATAGTGACATGCCAGATAACGTGGCGATAAGTCAACATATTAGTGGCAGATCACATGGCAAATGTTGACGTGTGTAATGACGTGGTTGTACGCTGACGTGGCTGATGACGTGTTAGTGACTCAGCTGATGACATAGCGGAACAATGGTGCAGGCAAGTAGAGATGGGGCGTGCAAGTTCGTGAAAGTGCTTGAAGGCTATACAAGGTAAGAAGTAAATGAAATGTATCTAGCCCTAACGTCTGTCTAGGTTAATACACATGTGTAAAATATTAGTATATACAGTACAATGGTAGGTGAGGATAAGTGAAAGTACACTAGTAGTACAAAGAGTACACTAGTAATACAAGGTACATTCTGTACAGCTGCGAGTACAACTCATAATCTAATAGAGCTTATGCAAAATCTAATTCTTTTAGTATTCATTACCTATTTGGCAAGAATAATTGTATAATGGCTAGTTTAGCCATTGGAGGGTACACAATAGGGTTTGAATGAGGAAGATAGTTTTCTTTTTTTTTTTGGGAACATTTTAGCCATTGGAAGGTACACAATGAGGTTTGAATAGGAAAAATAATTTTCCTTTTTTTGGGGAACGTTAAATAAAAAAGAAGTTTACAACACCTATAAACAGGTTTTGTGTTTTCAAAAGCAATATATATATATATAAAGTTATTTTGATTTGAAGTCATTGGATGAGATCCAGTGTTGTGTCTGGGTTAGATACGTATAAACACTTCTCCAACGCATGTCTAACATTTCATGTACATGCCATAATTGAAAATTAAATTTGATTATTTTGGACACTTTTGAGACACTTGATCGATCACACTTTCTAAAATAAGTCTTATATACACAAACACATGTAGAGTAGGCATGCCCTCTGATCTTGCAAAGAATTAATATGAACATATTATAAAGCATTAAAGTTTTTTCTAAAGCATTAAACTTGCGACCCTTGAGAAAACTGCGAATGGATTGACTCCAAAAGGAGTAATTGTCTCGATCAAGAACAACTTGAATAGGGTGTATAACCTCGGTTTGTGTTATTTGTGCTATTTAGAGATCTCAAATGAAAAAATGGACTAAAAATCTGAAATCAGTATGAAGAACTGGGTTGGAAACACCTTTTCAGTGATCTGACGTGGTAGACTATGCTACGTGGCAGCTGATGTGGTGGCAAGTCAGCATATTAGTGCTGATGTGGCAAATACTGACGTGTATAGTGACATGACAGTAATGCTGGCGTGGCAGATAACAAGGCGATAAGTCAATAGATTAGTACGTGGCAGATGACGTGGCAAATACTAACGTGTATAATGACGTGGGTGTATGCTGACGTGGATGACGTGTTAGTGACTCAGTTGATGACATGGCGGAACAGTGGTGCAGACACGTGGAGATGGCGCATAAAAGCTATACAAGGTAAGAGGTAGGTGAAATGTATCTAGCTTTAGCGTCTGTCTAGGTTAATACACATGTGTAGAATAGGAGTATATACAGTATAATGGTAGGTGAGGATAGGTGGAAGTACACTAGTAGTACAAGGTACATTCTGTACAGCTGTGAGTACAACTCATAATCTAACAGAGCTTATGCAAAATCTAATTCTTTTAGTATTCATTACCTATTTGAGAAGAATAATTGTACAATGGCTAGTTCAGCCATTAGAGGGTACACAATAGGGTTTGAATGAGGAAGATAGTTGTTTTTTTTTTTTTTTTTGGGAACATTTTAGCCATTGAAAAATACACAATGCAGTTTGAATGGGAAAAATAATTTTCCTTTTTTTTGGGAATGTTAAATGAAAGAGAAGTTTCACAACACCCATAAACTGGTTTCGCGTATTCAGAAGCAAAATATATATATATATATATATATATATATATATAACGTTATTTTGATTTGAAGCCGTTGGATGAGATCTAGTGTTGTGTCCGGGTCAAAAACGTATAAACACTTCTCCAACACATGTCCAACACTTCATGTACATGCCATAATTAAAAATTAAATTTGATTATTTTGGACACTTTCGAGACACTTGACCGATCACACTTTCTAACACTAAGTCTTATATACACAAACATATGTAGAGTAGTCATGCACTGTGATCTTGAAAAGAATTAATATGAACATATTCTATATCGTTAAAGTTTTTCTTTAAGAAAAATTGGCATTATACATATGTTCACAAGTGAACATAAAATAATACCTTTTCATTTAAAACAAAAATATCGTAATGACAAAGTAATGGAATAATCTTATATATGACATAAAAATCATTACAATAATGACATAACTTCATTTTCTAAATCATATCGAAACATCTCTTAGTATAGAAATTAGAAATGAATTAAAGTTCTATAATACTCTTAACTGTCGTATCGTGTCCATGTCTATGCTACCTACAATATAACTCATAACTTTTATTTTGTTCATTAATTATAATATTATATAAATAAATGTTAATAATAATATATATTGATTTTTATAAATATCTACACACACACACATATATATATAACCCTTGAATATATGTTCAGTTATAAACAAAATTACAAACCTTCAACGTCTTCAATGTGACACTTTCTTCAATATTCATCGCTTCCTTCTCAGTCGGACACATTCTTCAATCTCTCTATTGCATTGCATTTATATATTTGCTTTAGCATACATATGAATATATAATATATAACTTTCTTTTTGCCAGGGGCGGAGCCAGGATTGCAAAGTGGGGAAGGCTAAAAATAAGATAAATTAAAAATAAACGCAATAATTTTTATGACAAAGATATGTTATAAATATTCAAAAATAAACAAAAAAATTGAGAATGTTCTCATATAAATCGATAAATCAAGGACATCATAGATAGATACAAAAACAAATATAACATTTTCTTAAGCAAGTTATTGAAGATGAGCCTTCTACAACCCTTGAGAGAGTCAAATTCATTAACTACCAAATCTATATCAATATCTTCAGCAAGTTCTCTTTCAATGTTGAGAATCATACAATCTGCAAGAAATTCATCACCCATTTTGTTGCGAAGTTCAATTTTGACACATTTCATTGCCGAAAAAGCTCATTCTGTTATTGCCGAAGAAACAAGGAGAGTCAATATGAGACAGATCAATCTATAAATCAGATAATAGGTTTCTCTCTTTCCTTTTTCAGCTAACATTTTGCATAAATCAAAAATGGTGGACATGTTCTAAAAACTCAAATGATGGAGGACATCAATCTTATAATGTTACAATTGGCTTCTCAAAGCACGCATCTCATTCTAAAAATCTTTAGGATATTATTTTCCTACAAGATCACAAATATTATGAAATTTAAATGATTTATAAGCATCTTTAGGATCCAAAACTGAGCCGAGAATAAAGAGTTCCATTATTCTTTCAGAGAATCTCTTATTTAACTCCATCAACTGAAAATCTATAGTAGCATTGAACATATCAACTTGATAGTGATGTTTAAATGTGATATTATCATTTTGTTGATAAAAATGACATGTACCCACCATATAAGAAGCACTCATATAGGTAATATAATCTCATGCTCTTTACAAAATGATTCTACATTTTGAAAAAAAGTATACCACCCATTCTCTCTCAATTCTTGAAAGAGTGCATTCGAAACAAGGTTCATAGCATTTACAATGCCTTGAGTTTTTTGTTGCAATGCTTGACAAAGTAAATCAGTAATTCCTATCATCTCACACAATAATTGAAAGATAAATACAAATTCAAATAATAGCATTGCAAGATGAGCACCCTTTGCTTCCCCACGTATAGAATTAGTTGGTCCATTCTTTGAAATATTTTTAAGAATTACATGAGATGGACCAAATAAGTCTATCAAGCTACTAACAGAACCATAATGAGAGCTCCATCGAGTGGCACCTGCTCGTTGCAAATTTTTAATTTGATTAGCCCCTTTACCACTCTCAAGTTCACCAGTAGCTAACTTATTAGAAGATAAATCACTTGAACTGATTGTAACTCACTATGATACTTAGGAGAAGCAGTGAAAAGATTGACAATGGAATTTAAATTTGAAAAGAATAGCCATATATCTTGCACATCTTTTGATGTCACAACTAATGCTAGTTGTAGTTGGTGAGCAAAGCAATGTACATAATATGCATATGGACATTCTTTAAGAAACAATTCTTGTAATCCATTCCATGCCCCCATCATACCCTTGGCATCGCATGTTATCAATTTAGAGATCATAAAGAGTAAGGACATCTAATATTTCTTTTTTTAGAATTAAGGAAGTAGTGTCTTTAATGCCTACAACTCCAAAAAAACGTTCTTTAAGCAAACTATTATTATCAACAAATCTCAAGACAATAGTCATTTGCTTTGTATTAGACACATCTTGTACTTCATCAACCAAAATACAAAATTTTTCATCCCGAACTTCTTTACGAATCTTACGTCTCGCCCTATTGCCAAAAATGTGAAAAACTTCTTTTTGAACCATTGGTGAGATGTTGTTTGCATTTTTTGGAGAATTATCTAAGACAACTTTAACAACTTTGTCATTTAACGTTGCTAAATACATTGTGAATTTAATAAATTTGCCATGATTCAAATATTTAACAAATTCATCATGACCTCTAAATGCACATGTTTGGAATGTAAGCCACCAAATACTCTCAATTGTTGTCTTAAGGCACAGTCAATTCTTCTCCACTACATCTCTTGATTGTATATTCAACACTTTGTCGATATGTTGTAAAAGATTCATTAAAGCATCTGAAACTGTTACAACACACAAGTATGATGAATTAGGACCTCTCACATGTTGCAAAAGAACGCACCTAACTCCATCATTAACTATTTTTTCAACTATTGAACCCCTCAACAATAAAAGCAGGACGGGATGGTGGATTAGTTTCAAAGAGAAAGCATGGGAAACAATTTGCTTTATCTTTCTCAAGAGAATACTCAAGCCAAATGAATTTTTTATACCAACTACTTAGAAATTGATGAGATTGAGTTATATCTTGTGTGGAAGGAAACACTGGGAGATTTGGTTGATAAGGTCCCTTTTGATATAATTTTGTCGAAGCTAATCTCGTTCATTAATGGGTTGTTGTTCATCTCCTAAACTCCCAAAGAATCCAAGTCACACGTGGACTCATCCACACAGTCAGCCTGTCGTAGCCCTCAGCTTACTGTTATAGTTGTCAACCTTCTATTGCAGACATCAACCTTCACCTGTACAGAGTCCAAGGCTAGAGTTTAAAGTGGATTATATATATATATAACATCATTCATACACAAGTTAAGTCATATGGATAACTTTTAAAAGCCCATACCATCTCAGCCTTTAGAGGACTCCTATCCACACAGTCAACCTTCACGTAACAGCCTATTGTTCGCAACTGTCAGCCTTCACAAAGTTCACAATTTAGCAAATACATTCCCAATAATATAGCATACCTTTGTAAGAATTTATCATCAACGTAAACTAATCATATTTTCATATATATATATATATATAAAGTCCACACATATCTAAAGTCAACGATAAAGCTTTAAGAGTTCAAAACATCCATGATTCAATTCCTCTCAGCCTTTAGAATCATCACTTCTATGGACTCTTGATAAAGTCCAATTTCATGAATATCTCTTGGCTAATTTATTTATCTTTCCATGTATATACTGATTTCTGTCCACGTCACTACCAAAGTGACAATCATGCTCTTTTGAATGTCAAAAGTAACATCAATAATACTCATTACATGTTGATAAATACAATTAGATCTATCCGTATCTCGTACCCGTGTTTTTTGATTTTTTCAATGAATCTCTCAATCTACGTAGAAAGCCCACCAATAATTGTCTCTCAATCTACGTAGAAAGCCCACCAATAATTGTTAATTAACTAATTTTTTTCTTTTTTTGGAGTCATTAAAAACTAGTACTGAAACTAATTATCATCAAAGACTAAATTAAAGCTTTAAAGAATGGTCATCATCGAGTGATAAAAATTTACTTTGTGGTATGGTGTAGTTAGGAAAAAGATAATCATACTTTTACATAATAACATTCACAAAGTATGAGTATGCACGTCAAAAGTGAAGACTCATAAATGAAAAAGAGAATTTATTTTCAAAAAATCATAAAAAAAAAATTAAGTCAAAAAGTTTAAAAGAATGTCAATTCAAACAGTAAGCAGACCAGAAACCTACCCATTGCCAAATTCAAACAGTAAGCTATCACTCCAAAAACCTACCTATTATTTCTGGTTATACCTACTAACTCAACATAATCACTAATTTCGTTGAAAAAAAAAAAGAATATAATCATTAAACAAAATTCAACGGAAGGAAACAACATCATACATCGGTCATAAAACAAAGATTTGTACGACGATAGGCAACACCCAAAACAAAAAGCACACAGTATACTAATAATATATATATATATATATATATATATATATTTTTTGGATTAAAAAGGATTAAAATATTGTTGATTTTGATCAAAACGTTGAGAAAGAAGATAGATCAAGACTCCCAGATCACATGATGGATTTCTTGAGGGATACATAATTATTATACTAATTGAACACAATCATTAATTTCATCGAAAGAAGAACATTATCATTAATTTCATAAATAAATAAAAAGGACATAATCATTCAACAATAATTTACCACTGTGGCTACTGTTTGGTGTAAAGATATTCCTGGTACTACTATGTTCCAGGTGGTTCGGAAGCTCAAACTCCTCAAACATCAGCTTAAGCTTCTTAATACCAAGGAATATAGTGATATTTCTGGAAGGGTGCTAAAAGCCAAGGAGGCTCTTGATGAATGCCAGCTTAGCCTTGACTCAAACCCTCAAAATGAGGAGCTCAGGCAAACAGAGAAATCTCTTCTCCAAAGCTATTGTGATCTTGCTTTTGCTGAAGAGCAGTTCTATCTCCAAAAGTCCAGAATCAACTGGCTTAATGAAGGTGACAAAAACTCTAATTTTTTTCTTAAATCTTTTAATAATAGATGCAACAGGAAAAAGATTACAAATCTTATCCTGCCTAATGGTGTGACTATTGACAGCATTCATGCAATCAAGTCTGAGGCTCTTAATCATTTCAAATGCATTTTGGGAAGCAATCCCAGTTCTTACTCAGGCAGTAACTCTTTGGCTCCTTTCATTTCCAAAACTATTCCCCATCAGTTTCTTGAGCCCCTTACTGATATTCCTTCCTTAGAGGACATCAAAGCATGCTTCTTCTCTCTTAGCAATAAAAAATCTCCTGGTCCTGATGGCTATAATGCCTTCTTTTTTAAGAAAGCTTGGCCTGTGATTGGGGATGATGTTTCTAGAGCTGTGAGAGAATTTTTCCTTAATGGCCAGCTTCTCAAAGAGATCAATTCTACCTTTCTTTCTCTCATTCCCAAGGTTCCTAATCCCAGTTTCATGAATGATTTTAGACCTATCTCTTGTTGTAACACTATTTATAAAGTAATTTCCAAGCTTTTGGCTAATAAGCTTAAATCCATTCTGCCTTGTCTCATTGATAAACACCAAACAGCCTTCATCACAAATAGGAGAATTGGTGATGGACTTTTTTTGGCTCAAGAATTAATGAAGGGCTACCATTCTTCATCTCCTATTCTTAAATGCACATTGAAAGTGGATTTACAAAAAGCCTTTGATTCTGTTAATTGGAACTTCTTGTTTGATACCATGTCTCTCCTTCAATTCCCTCCCACCTTCATTAACTGGATCAAAGCTTGCATCACTTGTCCTTTATTCACCATTTCTATTAATGGAGAATTTTTTGGTTACTTTAAAAGTGCTAAAGGTCTTAGACAAGGAGACCCTATTTCTCCTTTTTTGTTTGTTATTGTCATGGATGTTCTCTCATCTATCATCAATGTCTCCATTGACAACAACCCTTCTTTTAAATTCCATTGGAGATGTAAAAAGAATAAGATCTCTCACCTCTGTTTTGCTGATGATCTAATGCTTTTCTGCCATGGTGACTGTCAATCCCTCTCTGTTCTTATTGATGCTTTAAACACTTTCACTTCCCTTGCTGGGTTATCTCCTAACCTCTCCAAAAGCCATATCTTTGTTTCTAATGTTCCTGCCACTGTTCAGAATGCAATGGTTAATGTCTGTGGTTTTGAGCTAGGGGTGCTTCCTATTAGATACCTGGGTTTGCCCCTCACTTCCTCTAGATTGCAAGCAATTGATTGCAGATGTTTGGTTGAAAGAATCACCTCTAGGGTCAAATGCTAGACTACCAGGTTCCTATCCTATGCTGGTAGGCTCCAACTCATTAAGACCATCCTCATCAGTATCCATTCCTTTTGGAGCAGCCACTTCATTTTACCAATTCTTGTTTTAAATCAAATCAATGGCATTCTAAGAAATTTCCTTTGGACTGGTATCGATTTGAAGAATACAGGCGCCAAAGTTAATTGGAATTCTGTTTGCAGACCTAAAGATTATGGGGGTTTGGGCATTCCTAATCTTGCTAACCTGAATAGAGTATCAATCTTGAAGCATATATGGAATTTGTTCAAGGATCATGGGCAGTCTATTTGGTTTGATTGGGTTCACTCAACTCTTATAAAAAATAAGAGTTTTTGGACAGTTAAGGCTTCCCATCTCAGTTCTTGGAATTGGAGAATGATCCTCAAACTTCGCGGACTTGCCAGACCTTTCATCAAGCACATTGTAGGTGATGGCAAAGATATTTCTATATGGCATGATTTCTGGCTCCCTCTTGGTCCTCTTGATCAGAGAAATGATCATATCCTTATTGATCATACTCCATGGGGAAATAATGCTAAGGTATGCTCCTTTATCAGAGACAACCAGTGGCGAATTCCCCATTTATTTTCTGAAATGGTTTCTTCCATCGGCAACTCGGAGCAACTTCCTTCTATTCGATCCTTCTCTAATGATAAGCCTTGTTGGATTCTTTCCCCTTCAGGCTCCTTCAGTCTGAAGCATACCTATCAAGCCCTTCTTCCTCCTTCCCCAATTACCACATGGTCACACACCATTTGGTTTCGCAATTACATCCCTCGTCATTCCTTCATCTCTTGGTTGGCTTTCCACTCAAGGCTCAAAACTAGAGACCATAAAAGTATGGTTCAGTTGCATTCGCCCAATATTTGCTCCCTTTGCCAAATTGAAGCTGAGACTCACAGTCATCTTTTTTTCAACTGCCCATACTCGTCTCGGATTTGGCAATTCTTCCAATACAAATGTAGCATACACTATGGTGATATGGATTTACACTCAGTTTCTAATTGGATTGCTTCTCTTTGGAGCCCTAACACCAAATCATGCAATGCCTTTACCTTTAAGCTATGCTTGAATGCATGTATTTATTTCATTTGGAAGGAAAGGAATAATCGTACCTTTTCCGGGAAGTGTTGCTCTTCGAAGAAGACCCAGAAGATCATCTTTGACAATGTGCGCCTTCACCTGTTGTCTATTAAATTCCAGGATGGTAGAAGCTCCAGAATCATTGCAGACGCCTGGAGTCTTCCTAGCTCTGTTTTTGCTTCTGTTTCTGCAACTCAGCTGTAGCTTGCCTTTGCTGCTTTGGTGATGAGTCTTAGTGTGTTGTTGGGTCAGGCCTCTGGGCTTGTTTAGTTTTAGCTTTGGCCTTTGCCATTCTGGGAGCCTTTGGGCTTGTGTTGTTTTTGCTCTGGGCTTTGCCCTTCTTGTTTCCTTTTTTCTTTAATATATTTGATTTACCGAAAAAAAATAATAATTTAACCGTAGGAATTAAAAAATCAATCATAGGAAATATTCCACCGTAGTGTTACAGAACAGAACATCGTTATTTTTTTTTTCCCTATTTACGTACATCGATCTTTAATTAGAAAAAGAAAGATTTGTATTGGATATATATATATATATGACACGCAATTAACACTCAATAGTCAAAACAAAAGCTATCACACGTAAACCTCAAAACTCAACCTTAAATATTCAACCACGTACGTACAAGAGTAACATGCATGCATGTATACTTAAAGAATATATATTAGTACATATTTTTCTGGAAAAAGAAAAAAGAAAAAGGACGTTGTTGATGTTGATCGAAGCATATATGCATTGTGAAAGATGATCAATCGATCTATGACTCCCAAATTAATCGCACACAATGGCGGCGGATACAGGGAAGGAAGGAAGGAAGTGGGTGTGTGTATATATATATATGTGTGTGTGTGAATCATATGATACAGAATTAATATAATAACTATTTACAAAAAATATATATGTTAAAGAAAAGATACCATACTTTAATGAGATTGAGATTGAGATTGCAGGGCAAGCCAAAGAATGAGAGGAACTTGTTTTTGATGGTGAATTGTCAATCAGTAGAAGCTAATTCCGTTGCCATTTGTTCTGTTGAGATCCAACGCGCGTCTATGATGGAGTACGTTCTTGCCTTGGCAACAGAACTAGCCCCTAACGGCAGGCATTCCCCATGAACCAACCACCCAACTTCGATCACTTATACCCATATATCATATATGATATGTATATCCAAACCCACATCAACTCACGCTTCTTCAATCTTCATCGCTTATTAATTTCTCTGATCTATTACGTTCATTTCCTAAGCTAATTAGCGTGTATGTGTCAATGTGTGTGTATATATGAGGTTTACCTTTTCCTAATTGAGCTTATTAATTAGCTTATATATAAAGCTAGCGTGTATTGCCAACTATACTACTTGCCTCTCACGTCTCTCTATAAACAATGATTTTGGCTAAGATCAAATATTCTTAATTCATTTCTTGCACTGCAAACTCGTGTGTTAAATTTTGAGACTTTCTTCATACAAAAAATAGTGATCGCTTCATATAATCTAACGGTCAACATCGTGCAGACTCATTTTTATTCTAATTGCAACTATTTTAATGCAACAAAGGAAATGGAATCCCTCTCGATCCTCAACTTTCAATATAATCATCTTGTTAAACTAATGTTGAAATTTTTATTAAATACTGTGAATTTGTGAGTGGAAACCACTTTTACCTTATTTTAAGTTTTCTAAATTAACAAAATCAATTTCTTATACACAAAACCTAATCATAAATCGAGCTTTTCCAAATAAAAAATAAAAATCCCTCGGGATCCTTCTATGTACTACTACTATATGAGGTTTGACTGTTTATAATCCTAGTTCTTCGAATTATATATTTAAGGACTACCCTTTTGGCCCTTGGTTATACAAAAATCTATACAAAATATAATTAAAATAAAACTTTGAAAACGGAAGAAATAAAAACAGCCATATGATAACATTGAGCCCACAGAAAGATTCTATCAATTCCATGCATGCCTATCTAAAACTTGTAGCTGGCTAGGACCATTCACTTTGACTGGGATATGAAAGTTGAATCAATTCTGCACATTCTTTTATATATATATATATATATATATTTGAATGGTAAGGGAGACATGTATGTATGTATGTATGTATGTATGTATGATATATGCTAGATTATAGCAATGCACAGAATGACTTCACTCGCAACAACATAGTACATTCTGCAGTCACAAGTTACATCTGACACCTGCAACAGTACCTCTGCTTACAACTAAACTAGAGTACTTCTGTGAAAACGAAACCTGGACAAAAACCATAACATCCTATACATAGACAACTCAATGTAAACTGTGTAAAGCGAAGATGCCAAGATTTGAGATGGGAAAAATAATTAGTAGAATGTACAAAACGCCTTTTGAGCTACACTCTGGAAAGAAAGGACTCCAAATCTCCCACCCAATAGTGGAAAAGGAGCCACAAAGGCACAAAAGCTCCTTAGCCTGGTTTGTTAGCATACACTGTTCTACTTATTCGTACTTTCTGTCACCATATAAATAGAGCATCTGTTCCCACCACATTCAGACAGACAGGGGGGGGAAATCATCTTCATCTTTCAGATGGTATGATGACCGTAGTGAAACCCTACATGTCCAAAACAGATAAAGAATTTAAACAAAATCCTGAATATGTCCAACAATACCAGAAAATATTTTTCATACATTTTAACATACCTATCCTGATTCATACCCAATACTGGTTTCGGCTTTTGGGTGCCTGGACTCAGAAGGCTTTGACTGGAAGCTTGAGCAACTGAAGAGGCGGTGTTTGGTTGTCTGGGGCTTTCTGACAAGGGTGCTAACAATGGTACATGTCCATTGACATTAGAATGCACCTTTGTACCAGGGGAACCAGACTGGTGGAATTCTGAAGACCCAGACTTCCCGCCACTTTGATCAACATGGAACTGTGCTTGTGGCTGTTCACGGTTGCTTCTCTCGAGCAAGTTTGCCTCCATGGGTGTCATTGCCCGGCTATTGTTACGAGGGGACCTCACTTGTGCCTGATTCCTTCCCCTGGGTGTGGAAGGCTTCTGGTGTGGAAGCCGGTTCTGCAAAAATTTAAACACAAAACCACTTTTGAGATAATGTGGGTCACCATCTGAACAATATAACTAAGAAGAGGAGGCTGCAAATGACACCAAGATCAACTAATTGTGACCCAGATGACATGATAATTTGTGTTTTCGACATAAATTTCCAATGTGCAAAGCTTCCAGATGCATAAGATGAGAATTACCGTGTTGGGAAAATAGGTCCCTGTTCCTCGTGGTTTTGGCATTTCTTCCACACCAAAGGCCGCACCAGGTATTAACAGTGTATTCATGGGGTACAACACTGGTCTTGGGATAATACCATTGGCATTTGTATGGGAAAACCCATTCCGCTTAAACTGTGATGAATGCCAGATCGGCTGCCATGAATTCTTGCTGTGAAACTGTGAAGGCATTGGTGGAGGCATGGGTAAAGTAGGCGAACTGAAGGCGTATTCATAGCACCAACGACCATATCGCAAACTACAAAGGTGACTGTCATAATCCCCAGTGAGATCTGACAAGGAACTCAGATATTCATTGCCTCCAGCAGTGCCTGCAGAGATTCTTTGGCGGTAACCAGGATGTAAATCTTCCAAACAATCAACCAGAGTCGAGACTGAATAAACATCTTTTGGTACAGCAGAAGTCAAGACCTCTTGATTACCAACCAACTGGTTCTTGTCCTGGTCACAACCAACATTAATGCCTGTTCTTTCATCACGTGCTTGCAGTAGCCCAGAAGAAACGTTGTTTACGGTTGAATCAGAGTATTCTAGCTCTTCTGGGTCTGAATCTCCATATTTCATCTTCCCATTGCCCATTGTGGAGCCAGAGAAGTAGAGGTGAGGTGCATGATGTACTAATCCTAGTGTAGAAATACTCTCCTCACCACTTGGAGTGGCAGATTTAAGTGAATCATTGGAAATTTTAAGATGCCGAATTCTGGAGGTAGCGAGGTCCTCTGCATCCCCAGAAACACGGTATCCCAAAACAGCAGTTCCATGTACGGAACCGTCAGCTTCCGACAATGAAGTCGAATGAACCACTTCCAAAGAGCCCTTTTGCTGTCCATTTGCCTGGCCACTTGTGGTTCTGCTTATTTTGATCTCCATCCCTGATACCATATTGTCATTACCTCCATTTTGGGATGACCAATCAGTATCCAACTTAAATTCTCCAGTGATACCAATTGAATTAGAGGGTCTAAATTCAGGAATTTCCTTATCTTCTTGACATGATTCAGTTTCTGAAAATGACAATGCAGGACCATAGCCATTGTGACCAGACATTGGGACAGGATCTTGAACATCAGGCCTCTGTCCACTTCCGTGCCTATCCAAAGTGTTCGCGAAAAATTTATGAAGTTCATCAGCTATTTTATCATCCGACAGCAAAAGGATTCGCCCAAGTTTTCGAGCTCCGTATGTGAAAGCACTCCGTATTCGATAGAAGTTTCCTGTACAGAACAGGCAAGTAATCATCAAGGCTTTTTAAAAAGGTAGTATTGTTAATATCTAATAGTTTGGTGTTCGAGGATAGCTCCATGCCCAACACGTCTTATCTTTTTGAAAATTCCCAACAACAATTGATGCATACAACATAAAAGACGGGTTTTGGTATTTTTCATGAAAGTCCAAAAGAAGGTTTAGATTCTCCTGAAAATATCCATTATAAGAGTCTGCACATGCAAGATTCAAGATTACCAAAGAAACCTAGCCAGTCTTTGCTTATAAGTACAAGAATTATGAAACCCAAAAGGCTTTCTACCTTTGCTGACACTGCGGCCAAGGTTGTTATTTTCTTTTAGAGGATCAACTATGTTGAGGTGCTTTGGAGGAAATGTTCGCGAGTTTATGTCAACTCCCCTTGAAGGAACTGAGAACGTGTCCACACAATACCTAAGAAAATCATCACTGAGCAACAGATCACTCCCACCGTTATCAGGAGTCTCAGCTGCAAATTGAACAAAAAGAATAAACATCCCAATTAAATGACAAGAACAATATGATATGGTACCAATGCTAAAAAGAGGTTGCTCACCCACGACCGCTGGCAATGAAGACATGCGAACTGGACCAGTTAAGCAAATGCAGTAGTTGTCCCAATCAAACTTGCTAAAATAGTCCAAAAATGTATATAGAACCTGAAATTCCATAGCACAATCAATAAGTTCATTTAACGTCAAATATATGTATGGAATACCAATACAATTCCCAAGAGAACTCACTGCTAAAGGACCATTCAGGATTGAATGGAAGAGATTGAAGATATATAGAACCAAAGTCTCCAAAGCATATGTCGAAATCAAGCCATGGTGAGCACCAAGAATACGACTTTCATAATAGCACCAAGCCTTAATCAGTATGATACTGCGTTTAAAGAGATGGTTTTTGCCAATGAGCTGATCAACCTGTACTAAAACACACCAAAAATGTTAAATCCAGTTCAAACTCAGAAATACCAAAAGCAAACACACTCAAACACACACATATTCAGTCCATATATATCTGGATTTTTCAAGTCCTTACTGGAATTCTAACCTAATCTGTATTACCTACACCATAAATTTAAAAAAATGGACATGTATAGGTAAACAGCATGCTATTTACAATAGAACACAGTGTGATAGAAGTACAGGATACAGGTGTGACAAATTCTAAAAAGAAAACGTAGGATACATACAAGCAAGCACACAGTAATATATAATGTATAAAAACTAATAACAAACATTCACTTTTTTATAAATCTATCAAATATTCGAAGTGCCTAACTTGAGAGTAAAATATACAATAGAAAACTGGGGGTTTCTGACATGCTTAAAATTAAACCCTCAAAATTTCTTAATTCTACCAAGAGTCTTGCCTAGTGGTATTTCCTCCTCCCAGATGGGAGGTTGAGGATTCAAGTCCCCATATTGGGGTATTAGTGGGTCTGCGTAGTTCTTACCTGTCGAAAGAAATATATATATCATAATTCTTAAAAAGGTCAATATATTTAAAAAAATTGCAGTGTTTTCAGTAGAATATATACTGATATTTTAAGATGCCATATCTCAACAATATTCAGGAAATGTCAAACAGAAGTCTCAAAATTATCCAAGTACCAGAGATATGTGATATGAAAAAATCTCAAAATATGGATACATGTTTGGGGCATGATTCGAGTAGCGATCTGATACAAATATGACACCACTAATAAGACTCTCTTGCAGAAGTACCAATACTTCATAGGTGGTATTATGCGAACTTAAATTTTTAGTTAGTTCTTGAAAGAAGATTACTTCTGCACTAAACTATATAAAAGTAGCAACTGTTATTTCCCTCCACGTAACTCTTTACAACTCCACTTTTTCCCTTGATAGTAATTCGTTATTCTTGTAACATTATTATTTATTATATCATTAAGGGAAGAACTAGTCCTTTACTGATTGGAATGATATTGTTGAAATGATATTCCTTTTATTGCTTGCACAGTTGCACTTGCCAGAAGGAGGAGACAGTAAAGGATTGGAATGATATTATTGAAATGATATTCATTTTATTGCTTGCGCTTGCCAGAAGGAGACATCCCTAATTACTGATATCGAGAAAGCAAGGACACACTATGAGTGCTCGCTAATGTCAGCCCTATTGCTTACTTCTCTATCCATGCAGGATGAGACTTTGCAAGAGTTTCCAGATGAGCAGGAAGGTCTGGAGGACTTATTACCGGAGGAGATGGCATATTGAATGGAAAGAACAAAAACGACATACGTACTGGATTGAACAGTGTGTGCCAACTACTCTACTTCCCTATTTATTGCTCATACATTCTTAATCCAT
Source organism: Cornus controversa (assembly GCA_026545225.1). NCBI lineage: Eukaryota > Viridiplantae > Streptophyta > Magnoliopsida > Cornales > Cornaceae > Cornus > Cornus controversa. The sequence goes on from CM048845.1 coordinate 105,730,542, forward strand.
CTTTGCCTTACAATTTACCATAATACCAATTATGACCTATACATGTAGTTTCAATTTTTTTATCAATGGTAAGAATTGAATTCCTATCTAAAGCCCACTCTGAAATGACATGCCAGCACTTACCATTATAATACAATGGCTTAGAACAGTGCTATTTGCAATCTCCAAAAGTACTCTTACACTCCACTAAAAAACAAAAATGACAATTGTTCCTCAAATGCAAAAACCATATAAGCCAGTGGAGTGTGAGTATATTTCAAGACAATTGTGTCATTTTCTTTTGGGTAAATTACTCTGACCTCCCCTGAGGTTCAGAGTAATTACCATCAGATGAAAGTTTGAAAAAAAATTAAGTCAATCTCCTTTGAAGTTTGATGAAATTACAGTCAACCCCACTTTGTTAAAGGACTATTATCATTGTTAAAACAATTGTTTTTGAAATGCCAAAAATGCCCCTCAATGAAATAAAATTAGTTAATTATCCCACTGATCATTATAAAATGACGATTTTAACCCTATATTTTATGACAAAAAAACACTAAATATGTTAATGCATAATGCTAAATTTATTAAATACTTAATTACTATAACTATTATTTTGTTATAGTTTTTCCATTAAAGAGAGAATGAAATATAAAATTGTAGATTATATACATTTATGTAATTACATCTTACATATTTATTTTGTGATTATACATATTAACATGTAATTGGATATTATATATATATATATATATATATATATATATATATATTATATTTACTTAGAAATTATATATACAATTTATTGTATTAAATATGAAATTAGAAATTGAACATATACCTTTTTTTTTAACAATTACAGATTCTTTCTCTCTCTCTCTCTCTCTCTCTCTCTCTCTATACATATACATCACACATCTTTTCATTTTACTTAATTTTTTATTTAAAAACCATTAAAATAATTTGAGGGTAAAAACGTCAATCACATCAAAAAATTAACACTATTATTTTGAAAAATTCTGAGAGGGGGTGGCAGAGTAATTTTTGTAAAACTTTAATCTGATGGTAATTTCTTAAAACCTCAAGGGAGGTCAGAGTAATTTACCCCTTTTTTTTTAGAAAAGACAAGTGTGTAACAATAATGCAATTATAGAGACTAGAGAGTGAGAACATCACTTCCCTAACATTTACTCTATATATTATTTCCAATTTTGTCCTTCAATATATTCAAAAACAACAATAATTCCATTATAAAAATTCACTAATCTTTAATTAGTAGAATACCAAGGATTACGTCAATACATAAGTTACATAGACTCAAGTAAGCTTGGATTTATCATGTCACCTAACCCACGTACAAAAGGACATTTATAAATCGTCATATTTTTTTATTCTCTTTTAATTTTTAAGATCAATGGTACTTTTATGTATATTCAATATAGGCATTTCACTCATTTCAAAGTAATATGCAATAAAAGAAGCACATTATGAAAGTTTTATATATAAAGATATAATAAATTTGGGTTATTTAACATGCTTGCTAGGTGCATGTGTGAGGCATGTCGAACACATCCATACCATAAATCAGTGGTGTGTGTCTGGTAGGGTAATAAACTCATTTAGAAGATAACATAACACCAACTAGTCCAAAATAAATTTTATTTCCAATTTACTGTCTAGTGTTTCTCATATGACATATTATGTTCCACTTATATACTTAATTTACTCCATTTTGACCCTTAACCTTAAATATCTACTATGTCAATGTAAATTTTTCTTTCATTTTTAACCTTTTACTTTGTACCGTAATATCACCTACTGTTCATAATTTTTAATTCCATTTTATTTTCTAGTTTTTCTTGTATCATGTCCCATTTATATACTTTATTCCATTTGACCCTCTAACGAATTTGACTATAATACACCACATGTCATTTATTATATTTCAACAATCCTTCACCTAAATATCAATTTATGATACGACAATGTGATTTCATCATTTTGTTTTTCCTAGTTGGGGGACCCACACACACTTTTTGGCCCACAGCGGGACTCAAACCCCTCCCCTCCTCTTTGAAGATGGGGAGGTTATACTATTGGGCTAAACCCTTTGGTGATTATGTCATTTTCCATTTTATTATTTGCTAATTATGATCATGTCATTACTGGTATGCGTATGTGTGTGTAAGTTAATTTCAGATTGCAAAATGACTGCCTGCATATATTTTATTTCTGTTTTTCCCTGAATCCAAAGTATAAAATTGAAAATATATAAAAAAATAATAATACGTATTGATATGCCACAAAATGCATATAGCAGCCATGGTGGATGGTTTCTACAATCATGAATCAGTAAATATGTACATACACAATTACACATACATGTACATAAGCAAATAAACTTGTGCATTAACTTTATTCGAACTATTAATTATTGATGACTATAATGACATTGCCTAAAAAAATTTCCATTCTTACTATTAATGGTAAAATCTAACAACAACAAATGGCCTTATATGTTTTCCCATTATTGTCTTACATCTAAGCCGATAAGAACTACAATGCCAAATAAACATATTTATGTTTTAAAAAATAAATTAATATTATCAATTTTAATTCTTTATTTATCGATCCCATGGCGATCCCATGAACAGCGAAAGTTACTAGTCTTATAGATAAAAGAGTAGGAATTAAAACTTTTGTCTTTTAAGTGAAATTCTCTGAATTATTACACACATTATATTTTTGGAGTTCTCAATGCCAATGGGACAATGAACAGAACGATTCAAGAAAAAGTAGTATTTTGGTATCATAATTGTACCAAATTTCAGAACATGTAATCTAGATTTGTGTGTACTCAGTCATATTTAAATGATATTACAGCTATTGGGTTTCAATTATTATGTGTTAAAGGATTTGAATTTTATTATTTTCAATTTGAAATATTCGTAAAACACTTGAAGATTTGAAATGCTTAGATTATTTTAGAACCTTACAATGTAATCGATTTTTAATTTTAGAAACTTACAGTGCAATCAATTTTATTTTTTTGTTCTTTATTTGGGAAAAAGACTACCTATAATTATAGGATATATATACTTTATATTTTATATGCTTAACTGGTATTTTTCTAAATGAATTATGCACTCCTCCAAAGACCCCAACCAAAGAAAAATTCCTGGTTCTATCCCTGTAACCGATAACTATAACAAAGTTTTAACTATAGATAGAAGAGAGAGAAGTCCAAATTTAACAGCATTAAGGGAAGTAGAGAACAACGGCCAATCTAATTCCCCATATAACAATGACTTGGCCTTATGATTATAAATGTCGTGCAATCATGTTTCCTTTGGTGGTGAAGCCTATAAATAAAGCAATAATTATGCAAGAGACTACGCCAACAAACAAATCAGGCTCATTAAAGTTTTCACAAGAACTCAAAATCAATTTAAACTAATCAGGCATATATTTTCTAACAAATGACATCAGCTTTTTTTTTTCTTTTTGGCAAGCAGTAAATGACATCACTTTAAATTGAACACTTAAGAGTTACAACCTGCTCAAGAAAGCAAAGTGTACAGAGCCCTCCTAACTGATTGAAGGAGATATCTACTACAATATTCTGCACGATGCATTTAACAAGCTTAACCTGCCATCAGAGAATCCAGCACCTACGAACATTAGTATGCATCACTAAACATTTCCTTCACTACTACCTCTTGGTATAAGCAAATCAAATAAAAACATGAAGTAAATAAGATAACTTAAGCAATGAAATTTTATATATATCAACCCAGTAGTAAAGAAAATACCTCAAGACATAATCAAACGAAAGCATAATCAAAATCAACCATCAGAATCCCAAAATTCACAACTTAATCCGTACAAGTTTAAATGCAAGTTCCTTAATTTTAAATGAAAAGATATAATCATATGCTCTAAGAGTTCATTTAAAATTCTCAATGTTTCATCTTTCACAAAAAGTATATTGAGCCTAGCAATGAATTTGCTAACCTGATTCAAGGTGAAGAAGACAATAATAAGGTCTCAAACTTTTGAGACATTATGTAATTTTTCTACACTTCAAATACATCGATCCAATATTAAAGAGACTCTCTATGAACTTGACCAAACAACATCTAAGAAATTCAGCATAACATCAACAAAATCAGGTGGCTTGGTTATACCAGAGAAAGAAAACACCAAAAAAAAAGGTTTCCATTCTTCAAAGAAGAACAGAAAATGGGGATCTGTCTAATTCTGAAACGAGGATTCATGTGCCAAACTAAGCACGGGATGACGCAGTATCAGAAGGCATCTACATATAGTGCCAATTGTCTGATCTATTATAGAATGATTAGATCAGTCAATGTTGCAGAGATGGTGAGGGAAGAAGTCTCTGCAGGTAAAGGATGTTTCAGAATCCCAGCACTTTTCCTGTAGAGTTATGGTTAGGCTTGCAGATTATCAAATTACCGATGGTAGAAAATTGGATAGAGATTTCGGCAAGCCAACTAGGGGAAGTTCAGTTCAAGTAAGAAGACACTAAGTTGCTACGAAGCATGGATAGGGATATGGAACTCAAATATAACACCACACAGATACGGCGATTTGGCATATCTCAAAAATATAGGATACGGGTATGGCAATAAAATAACATTGTTAGACTTCTATATATATAAAAAATTAGTTTTTATCAGTTTTCCAGTATATTATATGAATGCAAATCTAATCACCAATATGTCCATAAATAAAAAGGTAATGAGATAAAACACAAAGATAGAGGAAAAGAACCCTCACCAAGATAGAGGAAAAGAATCTTCACCCTAGAATATGAATGACCCAAAATAATAAATAATACATATCAGGTTAGTAGAAGTCGGTCGTCGAAGCCTAAGTTGTTGGGTAGTGCTGCATACCCACCCTTATATGCCCAAGTCCTTCCCTATCTGGATCCGATGCGGGACAAGTTAGTCCCTCTAATAGTTACCATGGTGTGAAAAGCAACTCACTACAGCAATGTAAAAGGTAACTCGTTAAGGTAGCCTGATGTGTGCCCACTCCAGTAATGTACCACAACACTCTACAGAAATTATACTCCCGACAACGTCTTGACCCCTATTTTTATTTTTGGGCCAACTCCCCCCTTCATACTACCAAAAAACGAGATTGCCGAATCCGAGTTTGCGGTAAAATATAAAACCTATAAATAAATAAAACCCAATAGACATGACTTGACATTAAAATAACCTCTCATTAAAAAATTACCACGGACATTTCTTCTCAGACTAAAAATGCTTCTTATTATGGCTCGAATTGTGGCTCATCCTTCAATCACTAATTCTTCACAGCTTCTTCTGACACCTGTATAGTTTTTATTGTCGACCACCAGCTAAGACATTATCCTCCACAACTAAGCCTTGTTTGAAAATGTTTCCCTCTATGATACTCATCATCGTTCCTGATAACTTTCTGACTGTTTACAAAAATGGATGATAATTCCCATCAGATTTTCATCATTCAGTTCATCAAAATCAACTTTGAAACCAGCATCAAGGGGAGCAAAAGCTGTTCTTCAAGCAGTTCATATTCATAAGACTCCTTAGTCTCCTTTGGGCTTCCTTTTTCAACCATAGCAACAGAGTTGGTAGGGCAATTAAAAGAATGAACAAAATCATTACAAACACAGCATTTTGTCTTAGAATTAGAACTGCTACTTAGCTGAGATGAAAAAGAAGCAAAAGGACATGATGTTTAGTTGGAAGTGAAAAAAACCGTGGTTGCCTACTAATCGACTTACCCCAACTTGCATCCATAGAAGTTATTTCCCTCCAGGTTGTATGTTTCATTTAAGATCGTGCAAAAGTCTTCTTTCTTAACTCTACCTGAACAGCATCTACCATAGTGTAAAGTCAACTCGTAACTAAATTATAAGAGAATTCTTAACTAAATCCCTGCCAATACATAGAGATCATCACATCTTCATCCCATGGAAATCCTGATCTCGTAGCCAAGCTATAGAATTTTCCAATGCACTGTTCCATAGATTTACTCCCTTGCACCAATTTCGTAAATTTTAAGCTAAACTGCTGCTTTCCACTGAAGCATGTACATAGATACAGATACAGATTACAAACAACACGATACAAATACGGTTGTACAACAAATTCTATAAGAAATAGAATGCAAATACGGCAAGGATATGGTATAGATTTTTATATATGTATCTATGCATGATTTAAGGGGAAGGTAACCTCTTTAGCTTCACGGCGAGGATTAGCTTAGCCCCTTTTAGTGTTTGTGGTTTCTCCTAAATACCCTCCATTTTGATTTGAGATGAGGGCAAACTCAGTCATTGTGTTTGGCAACCATGTTCAAAAACATGAAAACATCATCTTCGGGGGCTTTTATCCCTTTTTCCGCCAGAATCCATGGTCACAATCGTCACTGACGATCACCTCTCTTTGCTGAAATCCATGGATTTCGTGGTCTCTATCTTTGTCGACCATAGACACTCTCTATTGGTATCCATGTTCACTGGCAATCATATTTCTCTGTCACAATCTCGTCTCTCTCTCTCTCTCTCTTGAATCCATGAAATCTACGATCCATCTTTACCGGCTATGGGCCAACAACAGAATCTAACCTCTCTTGCAAGAATAGATGGAAACCATGGTTGTTGGAATGGGCTCTTTCTAGCTAAATCCATGCAATGCCTCTTCATCGACGATTGTTTTCCTCTACCCAAATGTTGTCTCTTTGTTGGAAACTTGGAATCACGGTCTCCATCTTCACCTACGATCATCCTATGGCCAGAATCTAGCCCCTCGCACAGGAATCCATGGTTGTCAGAATTTCGTCTCTAACCAGAAACAACATAGACCATCATCATTGGAATCTCAAACAAAGGTATGGAATATGTGTCCGACATATTTGGTTGGACATGCACATAACAAACATATCCAATAATTCAATTCTATTATATTATTGCTTTAAAATGAGTTAAATGCCTATTTTGAACACTGTTATATAAAAATGTTATTTTACTCTAGAAAATAAAAGAAAAATATTAAATAATATGAATATTTAGCAGTCTCCATGTATCCTTCTATATGGGAAGTTGATATATCCAACACTCAGACGCATACCCGCACCTGACACATGTACCCAAGTCCAGGCAACATAGCTTCTATCCCTATGCTGAAATCCATGGAATCTATAATGGTCAGAAATCTAAATGGGAATGGTTCTACATACGTTTTCTATGTGAGAGACGGTAATCGAATGATAGACCACCAAAATCAGCACTTAATGTTACCAAAAATTAAATCTACAGAAAATGTAATCCTCCCCCCATAAAGGTGGGAAAGGTTATCTTTTCCCAGATTTACAATAATAAGTGTTTGTAATATAATATATACCATTGCTAACAATCTCTTGCAAAAAACTAAAAAATATTATAAGAAACAAGCTAGACTTATATTGCTTGAATATGAACTCTGAACTGTTAAGACACGATATATTCTCATTACATCCCGATCCTTCTTTTTGAAGAATTCTAAGTATTTGGAACTCGTGTTATGCTTTTTGTATTAATGTGGTTGGGGTATCTAAGAAGTATCAAGTAATACATTTAAGAAGTATCAAACACGATCCGAGAAGTATCTGTATCTAATTCGAATATGTCCCTTTCTCGTAGTATCCGTGCCTCGTAACTTGTAGTTAGTCTTTTCAAAGAAGCTAAAGTTCTCAGTCTTCATGTCATCCCACAATCTAATGACAACATAAGGTGTTGGTCTTTTATCACTGAACTCTTTCTATCATTTCCTAATTAGCCTCCATAAAGAAATGTTTCCTTTCCTAATTAGCCTCCATAAAGAAATGTTTCCTTTAATATGTCAAACAATTGCCCCTAAAAATTCTAAACTATATAACCAATCAGGAAAAACTTTCCAATTGCTTTCCAGAATAATAATCAACTTCAAGTTTAGCACCCCCATACCAACCAATCTAAGATCTTCTTTATGTTTGACTTCTGCTCATGACGAAGGAACTTTTTCAAAAGCTTGTTGATGTTAATGCCCAATGAAGATTAACCAAGACCTACGTTTTTCTGTGTTCCCTTAGCTTTTTTTCCAAAGACAATAGCTGTCGTAGAGTTTAGAGAGGCTTGTAGAAAGGGCAACGAGGCCATAGATGCCTCTAGCAATTTCAACTTGTTATCCATTGAATTTAACTTGTCACTCCAGTAGATTAAGATCTTCTTTGTGCCTTTATGATCAAGGGGCAAAGTTCAAAATTCAATTCAGCATTTGTCACCAATAAGGAAAAAGAGTAATTATATCAACCAATTAATAAGGAGATAAATAAGGATCTTTTAGTTCTTATAACCAAACTAATGCATTTCCATGAAAAGGGTAGAGAAGGTTTAAATTAGGGATGATTGAGAACAGGGTAGAGAAGCTTTAAGGTTTTAGCGCTGTTTCTAAAATTTAATTTAAATAATAAGCCAACAAACCTATGTTATTGAAGAGAAATCAGAAAGTAGAGATAAGAAGATAGAGAAGAAGAGTAAATGAGGAGAGAAAAATAGAAGAAAAGCAACCAAAATCTCTCAAAACAAAATCAACTACGGCTGCAACTATCAATTCAACATGCTCCAACTCCAAAAAGATTATTACAAGCCCTTTTATAGATTCTTAAACCCCAATAAAATAACCCCTAAAATCTCAACCCCTAATTAAATATAATAAAAAGTGGACAAAAAATAAAAATAACTGAACTAGTGGACTGCAACAATAGCGTGAACAATAACCCGCTTCACTGACATAAACATTGATTCGTTACAGTACTGCTATAGTGACTTCCCTACTTGCAAATATAAAACCCATAAAGATATAAAACCCAGAAAATATGACTCAAAACCTATTAATTGAAAAAGTACACATACACTATTTCTCGGACCAAAAAGGCTTCTCAATTCTCATGGGACCTTGTTTTGAACTTCCCAACCGTATGATATTTATCCAGCCATATAAATTGTACTATTAAGATTTTAACCATCTCTATAATCATTTATGCAATTTAATGCTTCTTCAGGGAAGGGAAACGACTTTCAAAAATTAACAAGTGCATGAACATGTATATCCATGAATAAATGGCAAACCTAAGAATTTGTTGGTTGAGAGGTTTATTAAGCAAACAGTACAGATAAAGGTGATAGGATATCTCTATACCAGGCCCAATGAAAAAGAAGAAATATTTTACCTTCCCTCCAGAGGTTGGAAAGAAATTTTGCCAAGTAAAGCCTGAAATGAAACACTGCCTAAATTCCCATCATGCCAATTCGGTAACATTAGAGGGAAAAACAAAGAGAGAGAGAAAGAAGAAAGAGCTCGTGACCAAATATTCATTTCAAGTGGAAGAACTCTGAACATGGATAGTAAATAAATGATTAGGCTCAGAATGATTAAGTAACAAAGCTGTGCCTGAGAATGATAATGAATTCTACATGCCACGTGCATTCTTTCCTTGGGAAAAAAAAGGGAATATTATAAAGTTCCCTTTCCTAGAATTGACTCGTTCCACTAATTACATTCACCAACTGAATCCCCTTATTACAAAACCACACTTTCTTTCCTTCAAAATCTCACTCCCATCTATCCCTATAACAATATTCTCTTTTTCTAGGCAAGGGGACTTCACATTTAGCTCAACTCCAACTAGATACCACCAGGCCTACTAGGCTCGTGAGAAAATGATATAATAAAGAATCTACTATTAAAAAAAATATTCCCCAAAGTAGCCGTGGAAACAAAATAAGAAATGAAAAATAAAGCATAAAATCAATAAAATTCAACAGGAGCATCAATAAATGATCAATATGAAATCACCAATCAAGCCAAAACAGCCAACTCAATATCGCACTCCGCAAACCTTAAAACTAAACCCAATTGACCTCAACATACTCATCCTCACACCAACAAGATGAAAATGACATGAAATTTTCAAAACAGCAGCAATGTGTGTGTCAGAGAGAGAGTGAGATGAAACCCTCCTCCTTGAGCCAAAAATTGGTAGCAACTATTACAAAAAAAAAAATATTGAGTTAATCTGGACACCTAGAACACCAAGAAACCTAGCCTACTATCGCCTCAAATGCCAAATGTCAATCCTTGAAACTGCCCAAATACCTAGATTTGACTTTGACAACCATGCTTCTTACCCTTCTTAATGCTAATTACAAAAAAAAAAACTAGTAAACTGACTTACTCACTTTCTCCCTCTTTGATAATACATCAGTTTTTTTATCATCTATCAATTACGACCCTTACTCTCTCAAAAGAAAGGAAGAAGTAACTTGCACTATATCAAGAGTAAACAGCACAAATCCAGCAGGCAGTAAGAGAGAAGCCGAGCTTGATGGTTGTGCAAAGACTTCGACAACTTGGTTGTTTTACTCCACTGAAGTTTTACCATACATAAGTTATGTAACTTACGTTATATCTTACTCCAATAGTTTTCTACACAGGTGCAAACAGGGTTTTGCTTAATTACCCGCTTCAATGGTAGACTCACAGTCACAGCATATTTGTAATATTTACAAATCTTTTTATCAAAATTCTAAAACTATTTTCATACAATTAAAATTTAAAAACAAGGCCTTTTTCTTCATTTCACGATTTTTATACCTTGAATAAATTGTAGAGAGTGAAAAACAAGAATGAGAGAGAACAGAGAACCAGAGAGAGGTGGAAGGAAGCTCTAGCAATGCTGTAGTCAGAAGGTGGTGAGCAGTCCTGATGGCAACCACAAAATTTGGCTCTACTTTGAAACAACGATTGAGTTTGACAGTCAACAACTCCAATGCATGTATTCAGAGTTGTTATGTTGTGGCCCGAATTTTGTCTCGGGCCTCTCGGCCTGGGTTGCATTGCAACCCAGTTTGGACTTTAAAAATGGACTTTGTATGACCCATTTTTCGCTTGCGGGTTTTGGACCCAGATTAGGACTCTCTTAAGGGTTTGGAGTGAGTAACGAGAGAAAACAATGAAAACACAGAAAGAGAGTGAGAGAGCGAGAGCTAGGGTTTGGGGTTGGAACTTGTAATCTCCTGATTATCGCATAGTGAAATCTTTCGCCGGTCTTCGCCGTGGACATAGGCACATCGCCGAACCATGTAAATTCCTATGTTCTGTGTGTTGTGTGTTTGTTTCGTTTTGTGTCGTATTTCATGATTGTGCTTAGTTCGCGACAGTTTTTCACAACAAATTAGTATTAAGAGCTTTCGGTTCTAAGCTAGGATGTCGACCAAGTTTATGAAAATCGAGAAGTTTAACGGCATGAATGACTTCAACCTGTGGCAGGTTAAGATGCAAGCCCTGTTGGTTCAACATGGAATATCCAAGGCGCTGAAGGAAAAGGATGCACTGCCAAAAAAGTGGAAGGACAATCAAAAAAATGAGGCTATGGAGAAAGCACACAGTGCGATTCTGTTGTGTTTGAGTAACGAGGTTTTGGGACAAGTTTCTGGAGAAACTACGTTGGATGAATTATGGAGCAAGTTGGAATCCCGTTCTGACGAAATCTCTTGCGAATCGCTTGTACCTAAAGAAGCGATTATTCACTCTTCAGATGCCAGAAGGTTCGTCTCTGAAAGTCCACCTTGACAAGGTTAATGCTATCATCATGGATTTGAATAATATTGATGTTAAAATAAAGGATGAAGATCAGGCTATTATTTTGTTGTGTTCTCTACCACCCTCATACGAGAACTTTGTCGATACAATGATGTATGGCAGAACTAATTTGTCCATGGAAGACGTGAAGACATCTTTGAATTCTAAAGAGGTGCAGAGAAGGACGTTTGAGGGCAATACAAAAAGTTCGGCAGAGGGCTTGGTTGTTAGAAGGAGAACGGATTAGAAGGGAGGATTTGGCAGCGGAGGTCGTTCTAAGTCTAAGAACAAATCAAAGGTGCTGAAATGCTTTACTTGTCACAAGGAATGGAACTTCAAGAAAGCTTGTCCAGAGCGTAAGAAGGGAAAGGAAAAATCCTTCGAAGCCACTGGGGTGGCTGTTGTAGAGGGTAATGATTCAGATGGCGGTAGTGTTCTCACAATTTCTGCCCATGGCTCTAGCAATGAGTGGATACTTGATTCGGGTTACTCATATCACATTTGTCCTAACAGGGACTGGTTTACCTCTTATTGTTCCATTGATGGAGGGGAACTTTTGATAGGGAATAATGTGGTTGTAGGTATCAGTACAGTTCGAATCAAGATGTTTGACAGTATAGTGAGAACATTGACTGATGTCAAGCATGTTCCAGAACTGAAGAAGAATTTGATTTCCCTGGGTACACTGGATTCCATTAGCTGCAGTTACAAGGCTGAAGATGGAGTATTAGGGTTTCAAAGGGTGCTCTTGTGGTGATAAAGGGACTGAATCAACATGGTTTGTATGCTCTGCAGGATACAGTTACAAGTTTTGCTGCAGTATCGTCCTCGGATCCAGATTTAGATACTACCAAGTTGTGGCATATGCGGTTGGGGCATATGAGTGAGAGAGGGATGGATGTTCTGAGTAAGCAGGGTCTGCTTGGTGGTCAGAAAACCGGAAAGCTGGATTTCTGTGAGCATTGTGTGTTCAGGAAACAGTGTAAAGTGAAGTTCAGTGCGGGAATTTACAGGACCAAGGGCATATTGGATTATATCCATTCTGATCTTTGGGGTCCTTCTCAGGTTAATTCACATGGTGGTGATAGATATATGATGACGTTGATTGATGATTTTTCTCGAAAAGTTTGGGTTTATATTCTGAAACACAAGAATGGGACCTTTGTCATGTTCAAGCAGTGGAAGAAGTTAATTGAAAAGCAGACTGGAAAACAGGTTAAATGCTTGATGACAGACAACGGTTTGGAGTTCTTTGATGGAGAATTTAATGAGATTTGCAAGACTCACAGGATTGTGAGACACCACACAGTGAGGAAAACTCCACAGCATAATGGAGTTGCAGAACAAATAAACAGAACACTATTGGAAAGAGCACGATGTATGTTGTCCAATGCTGGGTTAAACAAAGTGTTCTGGGGTGAAACTGTTTCCACAGCTTGTTTCTTAGTGAACCGGTCTCCATCAACTGTAAGACTCCGGAGGAGATATGGTCTAGTTACAGTAATATGAGAATATTTGGGTGTCCTGCGTATGCTCATGTCAATGAGGGGAAGTTTGAACCAAGGGCTAAGAAGTGCATATTTCTTGGTTATGAGCCCGGGGTCAAAGGTTACAGATTGTGGTGCCCAGAAGCTTTGGGAAAGAAATTACTTATTAGCAGAGATGTGACATTTCATGAGTCTGCGATGCTTACTCCGCAGAAGGAGGTAGTTGATTCAGCTAAAGCTCAAGGTGTCAGTGAGTAGGTGGAGCTATCAGAGGTTCAGTTAGAGAGTGTTCCTCATCAATTGAATGATGAGCAGGTGCAGTTTCAGGTTGAGGAAGAAGATGCACAATTGCAACAGTACAATGTGGCTAGAGACAGACCGAGGAGTGCGATTAAGCCACCTCAAAAGTATGGCTTTTCATATGCTGATTCAGTTGCTTATGCACTTAGTGTGGCAGCGAGTATTGATGAAATGGATATTGCAGTATTTGTGAGGAACTGCAGTTCATTTTCACTCTCAGCTTTTCCATTTCACTCTAGCTGCTTCATTTTCACTCTCAGCTTTTCCATTTCATTCCTTTAATTAATGGGGATTGAGGAATAATTTGATACTTGTAAATGACAGGAGCACAAAAGCCCTAAAATTTAGTAGAAACTAGAGAAAACTTTATGTCAAATAAAAAATGGGAGGCTGATAACTGCCCTAATGGTGGTTAGGTTAGCAAGACACCCACACACGTAAGGAGAGAGATATATGAGTTTGTATGCTATTCAGTATTTAAATATGGATTGACCTACGAATTAATAACATTTTGTCATAGTCAAATTCAAAAATTACAGAAAACTTATTCTATCATATTAAGTCAACACCTTGCTTTGTCTCACCAACAATTTTGGTACGAGGACAATTCTGGTTGCAAAGATTAGATATATGACTTTGTTTGTGAAGTGTTCACACTCTTTAATACATCCTTCATTGGTTTACAGCAATCTCTAGCTTACATCAACATGAAGAACAAAGAACCGTTAAGGAGAGTAAATTTGTAGCCTTCATTACAGCTCAAGTTTAACAGATCTAATTGTGACTTAAAAAAATCTGTAGCAAGCAAGATTCCACCTATGCTTGCTGTGCTGCTTCACACATCACCACAAGCAATAAATGAATGAAACAAAGAGATCCTCCATTCTATTTACTATATACCCCTCCAAAAGAAATTAGCAGCGAATGTATTTAAACACAAGAATAACAAATATAAAAAAAGACTTGGAACTTAAAATATTTCTGGAGATGTCCATTTTCCGGGAGAGACAGATAAGATATCCTAACTGAAAGAAAATGGTAAATAAGAAGTGTTGTGGTATCTAGTTTCCGGAATCTTTGGTCAACTTTCTAGTTTTGTCATCGGGTGCTTCATCTAATTCTTCCATTCTCAGCTATCTGATGATAGAGCACCTGCAAAAATTCCACCAACAACGAAGGGACCATGAAGGAAATGCAGCTAATTCTTATTAAGAGCAGGTTTCCAACATCCCATCTAATATATTTCATTTTTTATTCTCCTAGCTATAATTGCTATCTTATACCCAATAGAGGGAAAACGATGGTGATTTGATTGAGCAATGCAATCTCAAATAAAATTGTGGATTTGAGGAAATGATATGTAAAGCGGAACAGTTACTCTTAATATGACAAAGGTTCAAGGCAAGCCAGCTTTGGTGCAAAACCAGGTTAACTCAATCAAGAGAAGAGGTGGCAGTTATAGGAGGCTGATAATTCCTCAAGGACAAGGCATCTCAAGAAACAGGACTTCGGATCCAGAATGGTTTTCTGAAGAGACATAGGGAATTTAATAGACTCTCAAATAAGTAGATCTTCCTCCTAAAATGCAGGCTTAAAGCATTTTATGGTGGCGAGGATAGGAGTCATCGAGGTAATGAATGTCATTAAAAGGGAGAATGTGACGCTACTTGCCCATCCCATGTCTTGATAAAACAATCCACATGGCTTTGACATAGTTTACAACAAACATGATTAGGACTACTTATGGCAGTCTTTAGGCAAGATTGCCTGAGAGGGCTAGGTAGGGTAATTTATTGAGTCATGATGGTGCCTCAAATGTAGTGGGACATTGATTTAGCATGCTAGGTTGAGCATTTAATACGAAGAGAAAATGATGGCATAGGAAGCTGTAGGTGGATTATCTCAAGAAAGTCATGGTAATAAGGAATCATAAGCTTCTTTCTTCCTTCAAGCCAAGTCGAAGCCTTTATTGATGAAACATTGGTTTTCAGCCACCAATCGAAGTAACCCCTAGGATCCCATATAATCAGCCTTCACCTCTCACAAGGCAAGTGTTGATTAACCACATAGCAGACTTGCAAGCTCCATTGAGTCTTGTTCCCAACTCAAGTGGCCTACAAAAATGTATCAGTATGTCTCAAGTCTTCATTCTCTCATCGAGCTTATACGTAGAGAGAAGATCAAGAAAAGGTCTCCTGGGCACCGGCAAGTTTTATCCGAGGAAAGAGGAGCTCGTCACTTTCTTTGAGTAAGACTTATCTGAGAACAAGAGGTCCCCGCGACAAGGCTTATCTAAGCAGAAAATATCCTTGTCATGAATGTGTAGAGAAAGATTGTTGCAGTACCCCCTTCCTCGAGTAGAATTCCAGACTACCTATATATCTCAACGTTCAGACGTAATGCCACGTAGGGCACTTTGCTGGCCATGCATATTGTGTCAGGTTCTGTACTGTGATGCCATGTGTAACATAAGGGTCATATACCCAGAAATTTAAAGGAGGATAATTTAACCATTTTCAACAGTAAACAAGGCCTCTATTTAGCACACTTAACACTCCGATGAATTTTTGGAAGGCCACACCAATCCTTGAGGACCAAAATTGGGTGCTCATAGCAAGGACCGTGCCACTAGATTGCAATTGATTATCTAAAACACCTAAGGGGAAAAAATCTCGAAGGCAAATGTCAACTCGCAGTTCAAAGAGCAATTTATAAGCAAAATATTTAGATCTAACACTAATCTGCACAAGTAATTAATAATTATTTACTAATAGATTAATCTAAATTTTAGATGGTGATAAAGGGATGCAATTAAATGGAAAACAACTCGTATGGTAACATAACAATATAATTACCCTCAAATGTTCATTATTACAATCTTTAACATATAGAATACATGATGGAGATAACAATTCCAAACTAAAGGTGAGGGATTCAAGCGCTGCAAAGGGTTAGTAGTTAATAATAATGAAATCATGATATACATGGTCATTGCTCAGTGAAATGGTAAAGTTCAGTCAAGCATGAGAAACAGGTTGGAGACTGAGGACAACAATTTTATGCAAATAACAGCAAAGGAATGGTCTATATCCAGTCTAACCCTCCCAAATTCCACATTCATGGGACCAGCATCGTGTAAAGGCCTTTACACTAAAAATTATAAAAGGGTAACTAGTGTAACGTAAAAAATATTTATTAGAGATAAAAGCACCATATATTTGGTTGACATATATACTTCACATTTCAAGTTTATCTGATAAGGCATAAGATGTGTGCTTCATAAGGTCTAATGCTGAAGCCTCAAGTATTAGTAGAGCCTTACGCAGCAAAGCTTTAGTTTCAACTACTAGGGGTTAATAGTCAAATATGCGCTGACTCAAACAACATTCCTAGCAGGCAACGCATGAATACCAAGACCAGGAAAAAAACTCAAATATATATGATGATTTAAAAGAAATGTAAATTTGTTATTGAACCAAACCTGGATTGCATCTTCTTCACCATAATGGAAGAAAAACTTTTCTCCCAGTTCACATGTGTTGATCTTGCAAGCCTAAGTCGGAAGGGACTAAGTGATTCTAGGGTGAAATCTGGTAACTTAGTTGTAATCTCTTTCTCAAGTAATAAATTTTGATAAATCTGGACTAGGTTTTTCCCTTTCTAGGGTTCTCCACGTAGAAAAAAAATGTCTCTGCTTATTTTATTTATTGCTTTATATGTTTTACATGATTGCAATTGAAACACATAATCAAACTAATTAACTGAATTTTAAGCAAGGATTAACAGTAATTTGAAAAGTTAGTTAGCTTCAAAAAAATATCTATAAGACCTATTCACCCCCCACCCCCTTCTTTAGGTCTAGTTCATCGCACGTACTCTGGTCTAATCAGAGCCTTCCATAACCATCCTATATTTCTCAAAAAGAAATAATTCATTTTAGTTTAATAACCTCAATGCAATATCGGACTGAAGAATACTGTGTTGAGAATGTTTGGAAATATGCAAATGCTACTACCAAAATAGGGTAGTAAGGCCAAAAAAATGGTGTACCCAACCACAACTAGCTGGGTTAAGGCCTTTCTTTCCATTTTCAGTAAAATAAATAAAACTTTGCCCAGCTCGTATCTATATTTTGATCATTCTAATAAGACAAATAGATTCACCCAGTCAAACCAATAGTTGCCTGAGGCCCTGAAACAAAACCAATAGTTGCCTGAAACAGGAAAGGGAGCTGGATCCTGTCAAACCCGTAAGTACCACTACTTTAGGGCATGTAAACATAATGACATAATTTTATTGTTAAAGTAAAGTCAGGAGTCCACTATTTTATCTAGGGCTATATTCTCCTTCCTAAAATGGTCTGTATTCTGTATACCTCGGTACTGATCAATTTATAATAAACTAATTACTGATTACATTCATGCCATAATGGTAGCAATAAATGAATGAGCACAAGTGGAAAAATAAATTAAGTAAAGAGGTTCTAAATTAAGCAGAAGTCTTCAGAATAACACTGTGGTGAAAGTTAAAAACCTCGGCCCGAATAAGTTGAATGTCCTTTACTATAAACTCAGCAGCCCTGTTTTGATCTTCTCCTTCAAGCACAGACACCACCTTGTCCACTAAAGCATCCTCAACATTTGCGCCACCAAAGGCAGTCAAGTCGATGTCTCCATCAGGAAGATAAGTTTTTAGAGGTACCGATCCAAAGGGGAAGACCTATAGAAAGTTCAAGTAAGAAACTAATAAAACATAATCTAAAATTCTAAAAAGAAGACATACAGTACAGCTCAAATCAGTATATAAATTGCAAAATATATAATGAATTGTAATTTCCTGAGGTACTATAAGAGGGATGCAAAATAGCTAGAGAAAATCACGATATACAAAAATCACCTAAACACCAACAAATTATCAGAAAGGTTGCAAAATTAATCACCAAAGTGACCAAACCGTTGACCATAGCATCAACTTTAACAAAATATTTCACGTCTATAAAAACATTTGATTTTATTTGCAAAAACTCATGTGAGAAAAAATTAGATTCAGCCTTTACAACTCCTTTAGTACAAGCAAAAAAAAAAACCAATTCTTGGTACAATGGTTTCATCAAAATCCCAAAAAAAAACTAATAAACAGGTAGGTAATTATTATCATCAACCTGGATTCCATAATTTTGAAAAAGAAAAATCGTTGTAATCAGTAATTGATAACAGCTCCAAATAAACTTTTC
The DNA here is from genome assembly GCA_026545225.1 of Cornus controversa. Lineage (NCBI taxonomy): Eukaryota > Viridiplantae > Streptophyta > Magnoliopsida > Cornales > Cornaceae > Cornus > Cornus controversa. The sequence goes on from CM048845.1 coordinate 105,749,222, forward strand.
CATGTCATAGTTGAGATTATATCCAACTATTCATCACACTTTCAAAATCAAATATTACAGTGTCCAAGCATGCAGGGCAGTCACACCATTTTGTTAATGGATGATATATCATGCTGGAAGTATAGTTTTTCCAATTCTAGTGAAAAATTTGACAGGTAGAATTCAATCAAAAGCATGAAAGTGCGGAGCACAGAGCTTTTCTAAAGTCACTCACTTGTGCCCGTCTGGGCCTGGTGGGACTCGTTCCACATAGATAATCAGGTCAGACTTCATTGACAGATACAATAGAACAGTGGTCATAACAAGATACTTGTGTGCAGAATTAAAATCTGAGATTAGATCAGCGTTTTTCGCCTCGTAATATTGAACATTTCTCAAAACAAAATAGGACCAACAGCTACAGGCAATCCATAACATTTTAGCTTTGGCACACTGATCAAGAAAAACACAAAAGTTCAGTTGGGTAATTTTGATGAAACTAGGTACAGGCAAAACTATTAGCAAATAGAGACAGTTTACACATATCCATATTTTGTTAATCGATTGACTCTCAGATCACTAGGAATAAATATTGACTAAAAAGAAATGTTAGGTTGGCTCAAATTCCTATTGTGATTAAGTTTCTCTTATAGAGTTGTATCTTAATAGGTATTTCTTAGTAAGCAAGTCTTGGTCTCAAGGAAGGAAAGTACTTGTTAGACAAGTCTTGGGTGCTAAGGAATTCTAATCCTTTGTCCACCAAAGAATTGGGTTTTGGGCTCTATAAATAGTTACCTATATTATAGGTTGAGACAAGTGAGAAGAAAAGAGGCAATACTTCAATTGTCTTTGAGAGGCCACTCTCATTGTTTTGGGAGGGCAACTCTTGTGTAAAGGTAATACTCTCATTATTGTTGAAAGGACACTTAGAGAGAGAATTTTTGTTTAGAATTTGTGATTTCCTTTCGAGTGAGATTGGGTGTATAAGGGTTGAGAGTTGAGTATACTCTTGATACAATTCTTCAACTTGTACTGTTACAATCTATATAGTGAAATCGGGCTCCCAATGGACGTAGGCTTGTTTAGCCGAATCACATATAATTCTTGGTGTGTTCTTGCAAATTTCTTCATACTTGTTTACTTATCATCACATCATAATATTTCGTGGTTCGTGATTGGGGGCTTGTTTCTCAACAAATTGCTATCAGAGCTTCAAGATACACACAAGGTGTTTGAAAAAATTCTTGTCAAGATTTTTTTTCTTCATAATACAGGTATTGTTCATTTTGGGCACTTGTGACAATCATGACCGGTAATATTGTCACACAGTACAAGGTGAAGAGATTTGATGGTAAGGGTAGCTTCACCCTATGTCAAGAGAGGGTGAAGGACATCCTAGTTCAACAAGGCTTAGCGCGGGCATTGAAAGGGAATGATGGAAAGCCAGAAAAAATGTCAGCTGATGATTGGCAGGATATAGAGTCAAGGTGTGTTAACACTATTCGACTCTATATTAGGGATAACATCATTAACAATGTTAATGGAGAGGATTCGGCGCCAAAATTGTGGGAGAAGCTAGAGAAACTCTATCTAGCGAAAAGTCTCACAACTAAACTTAATCTAAAACAGGATTTGTGCAAGCTAAAGATGAAGGAAGGCGAAAACCTCTTGGAGCACATGAATGAATTTTATGAAATTGTTGATCAACTTAAAAAGGTCGATGTGAAAATTGAAAAAGAAGACAAAGCCCTATTACTTCTTACTTCACTTCCAGATTCCTATGAGAACATAGTGACTACCATCTTGTATGGCAAGGATACGCTGAAGATGGAGGAAGTTGAGTCGACTCTCTTGTCCAACGACAAAAGATGATAGTGACTACCATCTTGTCCCGTTGATGAGAGTTCAAGTTCGTCTATGGTTGCTCATTGGCAGAATAGGGGAAGGCAAACTAACCAGGGATCTAGTGATAACAGCAGGTCTAGATCAAAGAGTGGAGAAAAAGGTAAGCAGTGCCACAGATGTCATGAGTGGGGCCACATTGGGAAGAACTGCCCACTTGCAAAGCGGAAGGATGATGACAGCTCTGAGAATGGATCTACCGCATATGCTTGTGATAATAACTTTGGGGATGTTCTCACAATTTCCAAAGGTGACACTGTTACTCAACATGAGTAGTTTTTAGATTCGGGTTCATCGAACCATATTTGCTCCGTGAAAGAATGTTTTGATTCATTTAAAAAACTTGATGGTAGTTCTTTGACTTTGCCTAATGGTGACAAGTGTGCCGTTGAGGGTGTGGGAAGGGTGAAATTCAAAATGTTTGATGGAGTGGAACGCATTTTGGGAGATGTTGCTTACGCACCCAAGTTGCGGTGTTATCTAATTTCCTTGAGCCGGTTGGATTCCAAGGGCTGCAAGTGCTCCATTGCAGGGGGAGTCATGAAGATCACCAAGGGCTGCATGGTATTAATGCGAGGAAAATAGAGTGGAGGTTTGTATCGTTTGGTGGGGAGTGTCAATGGTACTCAGACTTCGATTGTGGATAGGAAACGGGGCGCACATGGTAACAAGATCTTGAGACGTGTTTTGTTTGATTTATCGAAGACACGAGTTGCACGTTTTCGGACAAATGTGGGTGAGATGGAAGTTCCTGCTTGGAGAAGGGTTGCATCGAAGCCCCATTCCAAAGTCACTTGATAGTGTTGACTTGATACAGCTGCATGAATACATTGGTCGTGTGGATCAAGGGGAGTATTGTTTCATACTTGATTCGGGTTATGTAGCTAGAGTTTGAAAGGCTGATGGACCGTTTATGGATTTGCAGATGGGAGTCTCGTGTATTGAAGACTTCTCAAAAATTTTGTCAAGGGGGAGATTTGTTAGGTTGGCTCAAATTCCTATTGTGATTAAGTTTCTATTATAGAGTTGTATCTTATTAAGTAATTTCTTAGTAGCCAAGTCTTGGTCTCATGGAAGGAAAGTACTTGTTAGGCAAGTCTTGGGTTCTAAGGAATTGTAATCCTTGTCCACCAAGGAATTGGGTTTTGGACTCTATAAATAGTTACCTATATTATAGGTTGAGCCAAGTAAGAAGAAAAGAGGCAATACTCTTATTGTATTTGAGATGTCACTTTCATTGTTTTGAGAGGGCAACTCTTGTGTAGAGGTAATACTTTCATTGTTATTGAAAGGACACTTAGAGATAGAATTCTTGTTTAGAATTTGTGATTTCCTTTTGAGTGAGATTGGGTGTATAAAGGTTAAGAGTTGAGAGTTGAGTGTACTCTTGATACAATTCTTCAACTTGTATTGTTACAATTTATATAGTGAAATCGGACTCTCCGTGGACGTAGGCTTGTTTAGCCGAACCACGTATAATTCTTAATGAGTTCTTGCAAATTTCTTCGTGCTTGTTTACTTATCATCACATTGTAATATTTGGTGGTTCATGATTGGGGGCTTGTTTCTCAACTTGGTAGTTCGTGATTAGGGGCTTGTTTCTCAACAAGAAATAAAAGGATTTTTTTTAAATAAATGAACTCTTACCTTGCTCCATTAGCTATGGGAAAATAAGATTTCACAAGTGCAAGTGTGTCGTTAAAACAAATTTTGTATCCTTGTCAGGAATATAAATATTGAAAGAATCCGCTAATAATTGTGTGATTTGATTATGTGTGTGCATGCCTACCTAATGGCTATATGTTAAAACAAGATATGTTTTGGTTCCTCCATAGGTGAGAGAAGAGTAACCACACATTCAATCATCAACCACAAAGTACATTTGCTGTGGATTCATATGATGTCATACCCTCAAGAGGGTATGACAAGTCAACCATGTGTCCTTAGACTGTGCATATCTGTGTACCTTGAGGTGGAACAATGATTGATGAGTCAGTCATGCCTCTAGCATTTACGCCTCCTTGAGTCTTGTTCCAATCTCAGCCTATGTATAAATTTATATTAGGATGTCTTTTGTAAAATTTGAAGTTTTAAAGATATTCATGAAGAGCGAGGCCTATCTGTAAGGAAGAAGTCCTCACAATACAAATACCAACAGTATGGAAGAGGTCCTCATAATATATACAATTAGGGGACCATGATCAAGATAACTTGCACATGAAAAACTGTAAGCAAAGTCTGTCTACAACCTGACCCACATCCATGGGTATTTCTTCGAGAAGTTGAGTTCGATTAAGCCTTCTTCTATGTGACTTCGGAGATCATAGACTTCAAAATCTGCAAATGCATCTGAACACCATAACCAATCCAAAATTCTACAACTCAGCTTGTACTTATCTCAACAACTCAACATGAATTACACCCTTCACTCATAAGAACACTAAAGATCTAGCATATTCCACCACTCCACCGACACACTTCGTACTCTCCTGATGTCATAAAACATTCCACCCCTGCATCACCTGCCACTGACTACATTCTATTTTCCAAATAACAATGATTACTCTAAAATCAATGATATCGGTAACAGGCTTTATAAATGGTTTAAAAATCTCTAATCACCAAATAAATCCACGGATGTAGTAATAATTTCATCCTATTCAAATTTTAACATTAACACTTACTGTAAATAGAGAAATCAAATCTACAAAAACTCAATTTGTTCAGTTTGCTACACTACCATGTTCAAAACAAGCCAGCATTTACATGATGCTTCAATTATATATCACAAGAAGTAATGAAGAAACTGCACCCTATAAGCAGATCTTCCAAATTTAAAACTACCTCTTGCTAAAGATAACTATCAAATTCAATAGAATATACAGAAATACATATAAACATGCATGAATGAATTTTTCTTTTGACAAGCAACGCGGATATAAAAATTGAATATGTGTGTTTGTTTCAATTGGGTTGTTACCTCGCAGCCGAGACAACTTCTAATTAACCTCTGAACATAATCTATGACTCCTCTCCTTCTTTCCTCAGACACAGAAGTGGGCTGAACGTGACAAATAATCTTCTGGGTTACTTCCTCTGCTCTGACCCACCGTTCGGCCCCAATTGACTTCGGGCTTGGGATCGATGACGACGGTGACGGTACCGGCCTCTCTTCCGTAACGCCGACGCTTAGTTCTCGAAGATCTCCCATGAAAATACCAACTTTCCCAGAATGCGAAAAACCAATTGATTCCTCACACCACCGCGATTGGTGTGCAAATTAACCACACACCCATTTCGTTGTTTGATCAGGATCGTCTGATTCTTCAGTTTCCTCCTGTGGACTGAGATTTGATCGATGAGGGTTTGCTATATGGGCAAGAGGAGGCTACATAGATGAACAAAACAACGGGTGGTTTGTTGGGAAAACGATTGAAATGTAGGGTAGATTGAGAAAAAACCAGAGGGGGCTGTGTGTGAAATGGTTTGTTGGGTTTTTTGGAACGATCCAATCTACACTAAACGAATGGTACTTTTTTTTGTCAAAGTGGGATTGTCGATTTCTGTTAGGCTGAGCAAACCTTTTAGCATAAATACGAAATCTGTATTTTGTTGATTTTGTATGTACTTAATAGTATGTATATATATGTATATGTATGTATATGTATATCCCTCTTTTTCACATCTTCTTCCTCTGTTCTCTTTTATTGGTTTTTTAACCTTTCGCATTTAGTTTTTACATAATTACTTCATCATTGCACCCATTGTTTTTCCTTTTATCGGTCACGATTGCTAGCAGTCCTCCTAAAACCTAACCAAATTCTAGTGACTTTTTCTTTCATTTTGGTTTGAATTAATTATAATTAATTAACTAATATAACATTATGCAATTGTGATTTAATTAATCATAAATTCAAAACTCAACCCCCCCCCCCCCCCCCCACACACACACACACACACACACATATATATATATATATATATATATATATATATATATATATTAAAAGTTAGGTCTATAACCAATATAACACCCCCAACATCAATAATTAAGGGGAACCAACTTGGTAATAAGCTTTTGAATTAAACTAACCATATAGTTAATCAATAAATAATTGACCAAGCACGCCGCAAACCAACAAAGAAGAGACTTACCACAATGCAAGGAAGAATTCCAACATTGCCAATCAGTTATGGATAACTCGCCAAGACACGAATAGTAACTGTTGCTTGTTAAACAGAATTCTCCTTTTGATTTTCCTTTCCCACAATAATTGATATACCTATAGCAAAAATATAGAGTATTTTGTGTGTGACTGAGACTGTGGTTGATGATCTCCTAATCTTCAATAAAGCTTCAAGGACAACCATCATACAACATATCTATGGACCAGAAAATCTTGCTACAATATCTTAAAAACTCTCACTCTTTTATAATTCGTTTGGCAGGAAACAAAAAAATTGTAAAAAAAATAAAGAAGATTAAATATATGAAACATTCCTAAGGAAAAGATAATATATATATATATATATATTTTTTTTTTAGTCAGATAAAAGAGAATGGAATAAGGTAACACATTATTTTATTTGTTAGGAGATAAAGGAAGATATATTGTTAATATTGAGTTTATATAATAATTATAAAAGGTAGTATTGTAATTTAAATTTTCTATAACAATTTTGTTTCTCTTTCTTCCTCTCTTCTGTCCATATTTGGAGGAATACAAATTTGTGAAGCATTTCTCTTCTCTCTTTGTCTCCTGCCAAATCAAGTAAGATGACTCATTCATTGTATTTTCTCTTTTCTCTTCTCTTTTTGTCTCTTCCCTACCAAATCAATGAAATTTGTCTCTTCTTTCATATCTTCCCTCCACCCCTATTCCTTCTTTCCTACCAAGCCAACCATTAGTGCTTTCATGAATTAGTTTTTTTATCATTCTTTTGTTTCAACCCATCATTTACTCGTATTAAAAAACAAGGTGCGAAAACCACTAGAATTGGACTCAAATTTTAGGTTTAAATGACAATGCATCGGTTCTATACTTACAATGCATCGACATTCAACTTACGATGCATCATAAGTACCTTAGGTACTTTGATACTGAATTTGGCTAAGTGTGGAAACATTTAGATGCACTTCACACCTCAAACAAATTAAATACATTTCTATTGGATTCGACGGGTCACACGGATCATGATAGATCTATGGATATGACAAGTTTACCGTCTACGGCGAGACGTGAGAACGGATCATACCTCCAAATATACGGGATCCACCAAGTTGACGACATCCACGTATTTCATTTGCATTTGACTATCTACACAAGATTTTACCCTTTGCCCGTTAACTTTGAAAAAAAAAATTTCCTTGGGGTCCTTTAATTCCACCACTCCGTGGGGAGCGACGGAATTTATGATAAATGGACTGTCCCATCGGGAACGAAGTTTTTTGAAAAATAGGCAAAGCCTAGAGTTATAAAGTCAAACCTTTTTGTTCCGAAGAGAGTGATTTGGTGCGGATATGACGGTCATGAAAGGCTTTGGTCTTTGCCTTATAGATTTTTGCGCTTTCGTACACGTCATTCCGTAATTCCTCCAATTCACTCAATTGGAGTTTTCGGTGAGAGCCGGCTAATTTCATTTCCAAATTGAATTTCTTAATAGCCCAAAGGGCTTTGTGCTCAAGCTCTACTGGCAAGTGACATGTTTTACCATAGACTAAACGATACGGAGACATGCCTATCGGGGTTTTATAAGCTGTCCGGTATGCCCACAATGCATCATTTAGACGTTGTGACCAATCCTTGCGATCGAGACGAACCGTCTTCTCTAAGATATGCTTAATTTCTTTATTAGATATTTCTACTTGGCCACTCATCTGAGGGTGGTAAGGTGTAACAACCTTATGAGTGACGGAGTATTTGAGTAGCAAGGTTCGTAGGAACCGGTAGCAAAAATATTTTTCGCCATCACTGATTATGGCTCATGGCGTCCCAAAATGATTAAAGATGTTCGTTTGAATGAATTTTACCATAACTGCGTGGCCATTAGCCCTGGTAGCCAAAGCGTCAACCTATTTAGATACATAATCCACCGCCACGAATATGAACTCAAAGCCGTAGGATAGTGAAAACGAGCCCATGAAGTCGATGCCCCAAATATCAAAAATTTTGACGATGAGAATTAGGTTCAAAGGCATCATATCCTTTTGGGACATAGTACCGAGGAGCCGACATCACTCACATGAGCGACAGAATGAGTATGTATCCTAATGCATAGATGGCCAGAAGAAACCACATTAAAGAATTTTAGAAGCGGTCTTTCGAGCACTGAAATGACCTCCGCATTCGAGCGTATGACAAAAAGTAAGAATGTTAGGAATCTCACTCTCAGGCACACACTAGCGGATGATTTGATCGGGGCAATATTTTAATATTTGAGGATCGTCCCAAAAGTATATATGTACTTGGGAGAAAAAATGATCATTTTCCTATTTGGACTAAAATGAAGTGATTTTTCCAGTAGCTAGGAAATTGACTATGTCAACATACCAAGGAAGTTGCTCGTGAATGACCCCGAAAAGTTGCTAATCCTTGAAAGGAGTCACAAATTGGAATTGGATCGTAATGGCACTCGATGAGAAATCGAGACAAGTGGTTAACTACCAGATTCTCGGTACCCTTCTTATCCCGGATCTCAAAATTGAACTATTGCAATAAGAGTATCCATCGGATCAGCTGGGTTTTTGTGTCTTTCTTGGCCAACAAATGCCTAAGGGCGATATGATCAGAACAGACAATGACCTTGGATCCTAAGAAATAAGATCTAAATTTGTCTAAGGCATTAAAAATTGCTAGCAACTCCTTTTCTGTAACTGTATAATTCATTTGAGCTTTGGAAATGGATTTACTTGCATAGTATATAATATGCGACAACTTCTCTACACGTTGCCCTAAGACAGCACCCATAGCAAAATTGGATGCGTCACACATGACCTCAAATGGGATAGCCTAATTTGGAGAGGTTAAAATTGGAGCAGTTGATAGAAAAGTAGGGAGGGTTTCAAAAGCTTCAAGGCACGCTTCATCAAAGTGGAATGAAATGTCTTTTTCAGGAAGCCGACACAGGGGTCGGGATATATTGCTAAAGTCTTTGATGAAACAGCAGTAGAATCCCGCATGGCCTAGGAATGAACAAATACCCATCACCGATGAAGGTGGATGAAGCTTAATTAGCAATGAGTTCAACCTTGGCTCTATCAACTTCTATGCCTCTTTTGGACACAATGTGCCCAAGAATAATACCCTCTTGAACCATGAAATAACTCTTTTCCCAAATAAGGATTAAGTTCGTGTCCTACAACGCTTGAGTACAACTGTAGGATTATGAAAGCATGAATCAAAATAAGGTCCAAATATAGAAAAATAGTCCATGAACACCTCTAAGAACTTTTCCATCATATCCAAAAAAAGAGACATCATACACTGTTGAAAAGTTATCGGTGCATTGTATAGCCCAAAAGGCATGCGTCTATATGCAAATGTCATATAAACAGGTGAAGGTTGTCTTTTCTTGGTCTTGCTAGTTTATTGCAACTTGATTGTATCCGAAATATATGTCTAGGAAACAATAAAAACTTTGACCTGCAAGCTTCTCTAAGATTTGATCTATGAATGGAAGTGGGAAGTGATATTTCCTAGTAGAACAATTTAACTTCCTGTAATCAATACACCCTCTATCCGGTGGTTGTGCATTGAGGAATTAACTCTCCTTATTTGTTTAAGAGCAAGATGATGTCGGATCTCTTGGGCACCAGTTGTGTGGGGCTTACTCACTTACTATCTAAGATGGCTTATATGATACCGGCATCTAAAAATTTAATCACCTTTTTCATGACAATTTCTTTTATGTTAAGGTTTAGCCTGCATTGTGCCTCACTCAAGGTCTTTGCATCATTTTCTAAATGTATGTGGTGCATTCAAATGGAATGATCTATGTCTTTCAAATTGGCAACACTCCAACCTATAGCGCCTTTATGTTCTTTTAGTACCATTATGAGTAAACACACTTGGTCATTTGGCAACACTCCAACCTATAGCACCTTTATGTTCTTTTAGTACCATTATGAGTAAACACACTTGGTCATTTCTTAAATTTGAAACTATGATGACTGAAAGGGTGTCACTTAGGCTGAGGAACACATACTTAAGAGTAGCCGGTAAAGGCTTAAGCTCAAGTTGTGGAGGAAACACAAGAGATAGAATTGGAAGAGTACTTGAAATAGGAGGAAGAAGCTCAATTGGTGCCTTCCATTTTGGAAGTCATTTACAACATTAACATCAAACATAACATTTACATCTTGAATTGATAGCTCAATATCAAAGTCGAATAAATTTAGGCACGCATCTAAAGGATCTTTGGTTAAGACATAAGGGAGCATGTCATGCCCCAATTCCCGAGTCTCGGGAACCGATGTGTGAACTCTGAGATATCACACTCACAATATAATCATAAATATCCATACAATCCCAATTTTCTATTTTTATCAAGAAACTTATACATCTCAAATTTACAACTGGGAGAGTATACCCAACATAAAATGTCCAATACATTTAAGCCAAATGTAAAACATCTATTTCCATCTTTGCAAAAGTATCATACCTTGTGTTGGGTATATCGTGTGGGTTGGAAGTGTGTGAGTGGGATAAATTGTGTACATATGCTTTATGTGCTAATTTTGGTATATATGTTTAACATGTATAATGTGTGTCATATATATGTTTATGTGTGAAAAATATGGTTGTTAAATGCATGCTAAATATACATAGATTAGATATATGCATTGGCTCTAACATGATAAGAGTATGTTATGTTAAGATTGTTAACATATATGAAGTGTTATGCAAGTTTTGATTATATATGTGCTATATGTGTTGGGAAGTGATAAGAAGTATGCTATGTACTTTTTTTTAGTATTAATGAGCATGAGTTTGCATGAAAATAATATGCTAGGTATGTATGCATCCATATTACATATATGGGAGGTTACGGGGAAATTAACGCAAAAGAGGTGCACGGGACTTCGGAGTGGTCGTCCAACCGTGTCACGAGAAATGGTATAATTATCCACTATATATGGCCCTCAGAGTGGACCCGCCATACCAAAGCTTAATGCTTAGAATCGGAGTGTGTCCAAGATTAGTAAGCCTCAGAGTTCTACCTCACTTTATGGCAATCCTATATATTACTATGGTAGAATGACCCCTCAGAGTTGTCCCGGTCATAGGATGGTTATCAGAGATGTTCAAGTCACGTGATCCTCGGAGCGGACCAATCATGTAGGGTATCAGATGAGGGCCAAAAGAGAAAGCATTTATGTTTTCTTATGCTTTTATGTTCGAACATGTTAAACATGAATTATAAGTGGATACAATCCTCTGTAATTGCACTTGATGATTGAATGCGAAATTGTTGACGTGGCATATAGTGTATTCATTTGCATTCCATGTAGGTCAGTGTCGAGTCGGTATTTAGGAGGGTTGGGATATCTCTACTGAGCCGCCATGATGCTCACCCCTTTTTCTTAATTTTTTTTACAAATAAGGCACCGATGACAAATGGGACATGAGTGTCTATGTAGTGCTTCTCGTAGCATTTTGTATACATTTTGGATATGGTATATTTGGCTATCCGTGCCGGCTTATAACACGTTATCTATATAGTCGTAGTCATAGTAGAATTTGTAATATTTTGGATCTTATGCATAAATTCTTGTAATGACTATGAACTTGATAGCCACATAGACTTGGAATATTTTTGGACCATATGTATGGATTTCAAGGTTATGACCTCTTTTTATGTTATAGTTACGTGTATGAGCATTTTTCAAGTAAATGACATGAAATTTGTTTGAAATGATGAGATTAGAGGTTATGAGACACGAAAGTGGATGAGTGTATGATTCAAAGTTTGTGGATGATATAGATGTATTTCATATATGATTTCATAGTAGCATGAATAGATTATCATAGTAGAAAGGACTTAGAATACCAAAAATAGCAAATTGCATTGTTGTAGGTTTTATAGCAGGTGCATCAGTCTGGGCATTTCGATGCATCGAAATGCCTATTTCAATGCATCGATCCTAAAATGTATCGAAATGACAAGTACGATGCATCGAAAAACCTGCAGGACTTTAGAATGTCAAAAGTCCCGATAGTGTATTTTGGTCGATAGATGGTCAATACATGTATGATGCATCGAAATGTATGGATTCTGCATTTTCATAGAGAGATGCAAGGGAGTGTTTGAGGGGCCCATTGAGGTTAATGTGGTCTGCAATGCACGTACATACGTGTACATTTAAAAAGTGTGCTTCTGCAATACTCGAGAGATATAAATGGTTCGTTAAGATTAATGGACAAGCGTCACCACCAGTTATCCGAGAGTTGGGAACCAAGACGTGACAGAATAGTATTAGAGCATGGTATCTTAGTAAGAGTGTTGAGAAAAATCTTGGTATCAAAGTATGATATCAAGAGGGATTGTGGTTCGAAGTGTGGCTCGGTAAACATAATCACACTCGATTTCTGGGAGTTGGGAACCGGGGCGCGACAGAGCACTTCTTCAACAAGCTCATCCACAACATCCATAGAAAAACACTCGCTTTCATCATTGAAGATGTGGTGGGATACATTAATGTAAGCGTTAGCCGTAGCCAAGAAGAGACGACCTAGAATGATCGAAATATGTCGAGTAAGGTTTTGGACAGGTTCCGTATCAAGGACTATGAAGTCCACTGAAAAATATAATTTGTCCACTTGAATGATTACATCCTCAATGACGCCATGTGGTTGCTTTACCGAACGGTCAGCAAGTTGCAACACCACCGTGGTTGGCTTAAGTTCCCCTAGTCCTAATTGCTTGTAAATCGAATAAATAAGTAAGTTAACACTTGCTCCCAAATCAAGGAGGGCCCTCTCGAATTCTTGATCACCAATAATACAAGAAATTATCGGGGCACCCGGATATTTAAATTTAGGAGGGGTGTTATGTTGAAATATGGAACTCACTTGTTCGGTTAGAAGGACCTTCTTAAGAACTTGGTTCCTAGATTTACGCTTTTGCGTGCACAAGTCATTTATAAATTTAGTATATGGGAGGAATTTACCTTATAGCATCAAGGAGAGGGAGATTAATTTTGACTTGCTTGAAAATCTTCATCATATCTAAAATTTTATCTTTTTGCTTCCTAAAATGAGAAAGCTTACTTAATCTTTGTGGGAATGGAATTTTAGGCTTAAATGAAGCCTTTTGAGTTGGAGTATATGATAATTGAGCTTCATTCGCCTTTCCCTTATCTTTTGCAAAATTTGGATGTTCGGAAGAAACATTTGGATTTGGAATCGAATGAACTAAATTTAGATTTAAAATAGAAAAATTTGGATTTAGAGAGTGCTTACATTCTTTCGCCCTTAGTTTATCCACTTGATTTTCTAAGATTCTACCACTCCTTATAGTTGTAATTTATTGAGCTTATTTTTGATGTATATTCACGGAAGAATAAGGCTCATCAACTATGTATACTCCTTTAAGGTTTGCCACCGGTTGGCTCAACAATCTCCCATCTTCTCTTCTATTCAATACATTTACTAGTTGTCTCATTAGGGATTATAGCTTTAAAATGGATTGAGGGTGGGAATGCAACAATTGAGTATTGGACTCAAGGTTGCCTAAAGCCGCCAAAACCTTGTCCTCAAAATTTAGATTCTGAGGTGAAGGTGGTGGAGTAGTGTAGAAACTTGAATTTGGTTGATAAGGTCTAGGTTAGAAATGGGATGAACCTTGTTGTTCTTAAGGTCCCCGAGGTTCTTGATTTTGATAATGACCTTAGTTTCCATATGTTTGGTTTCTCCAACCAGGATTATAAGGGTTTTGATAAGAATTTTGACACGGCCTAGAATAAAGTGCGTTCACTTGCTCTTGAGCAAATTTGGGGTATTGCTCCGCATGAGGGCAATCCCTAATATAGTGAGAAGGACTATAGCAGAAGGAACACGCATCATGTGTAGGAGTAGAAATGGAACTCGAATGAGTAGGAGAAGAGGAAGAAGTTCCCGCCAATATAACTTGGTCCAGTTTTTTAGAGCGAGCATCTATCTTCATTTTGGTTACGTGTTCCTTGTGTAATTCAAAGATACTCTCAGCCTTGACATTGGATGGAGCAAAAGTCTTACCCTTCCTTTCAATTGAAAAACGTTGAGACGAATTTTCGCTCAAGTTCTCGAAAAGAGTCCACGCCTCATCGGGACTTTTAAGAAATAACGTACCCCCACAACTAGCATTTACCATTTGCTTATGGGGCTCACCTAAACCATCATAAAAACCTTGTACCAATTGTCATTTAAGAATAACATGGTTTGGGCATGATCATAAAAGGTCTTTTATTCTCTCCCACATTTTATGGAAGGCTTCTCCATCCCATTGAGAAAAAACTAATGATGGATCTCCGCACATCACTAGTCAGTCTAGTCTTTCCCATTGGAAAGTATTTTTTTAGAAACTCCCATTGTATTTCTGCCTAAGAGTTAATAGAATGAAGCTCTAAGGAATTGAACCATTGTTTGGCCTTATCCTTGAGTGAGAAGGAGAAGAGACGAAGCTTTAGGTCATATTCCGTGAAGTTGTTCAACCAAAGGGTTGAACATACTTCTAAGAAGTCATCTATGTGTTTGTAAGGGTCTTCATTAGGCAGCCCATGAAATCAATTAAGAAGACTAATGGTGGAGGATTTGATTTCAAAGTGATTCATCACCACATTTGAGAAACGAATATACGATGGTGATGCATAGGTAATTGGAACATAAAAATCCCAAATAACCTCCACACCCGGAGGGGGTGGTGGTTGAAGGACTGGATTTTGCTGTACATGTATATTATCATTATGTCTCATGTTTTCTCTTCTAGATTCTCTAAACAATATATGGTCCATAGGGATACTACTATGTTGTCTAAGAGTTCATTCAAGTTGAAGATCACAAGGCAATAATGGCAATGATAAGGATCTCCTACCTTGTATGTGAGAGTAACACTCCTAAATTATAATCAAAAACAAAATTTAAACAGTTAAGTGCACAAAATTGGATACTACACTCACAAAGAATCCAAGCTTAAGTCCTAAATCTTTGAATAAGTAATAAACACCTAAAATGTAACACTTAATAAGCAAAAACAAAAATAATTACAAATAAATAATTTAAATAATGAGTTAGGTTAAAAATCAAACTAGACTCAACCTTATAATTTTAGCAATTAAACCGTAGTCCCCGACAACGACGCCAAAAATTGATGTGTACTTTTGTTTTAACAATCAAAGTGTATTGTCACTCGCAATATAACGAATTTGGCTCTATGTAGAGGGTGTTGATCCCACAGAGACTACGTTGGTTTAATAGTTATAATTGAATATTGGTTCCGGTTTAATTAGCAAACGATAATTTTTGGTTGATTTAAACTATTTGAAATGTAAAAGTGACTAGGGTTGAGACTTCACCACTAGCCTCATAACATGCTAATCTCATAATAAACCGGAGAATTCATATAAATGTGTACTAATAACGCATTTGACTTGTGGCTTACAATGGTGTCGCCAAGAGGATACATGCACCTTAAAATACTATAATCCATATATAAAAAACATAATTTTTCTACTTACCTAATTACCTAAGTGTAGCGAAATTACCGCTTCTAAGCATAGATTATGCAATTCTAGCTATGCATGTTATAATGAAAACTAGTACAAAACCATCACTCACACTCCTTGTGGAAGTACAAGCGTTTGAAGATCATATGAAGCATCCAACAATTTCAAGACAAAAATAGTGAAGTGAAACACATAAACATACTAAATTTGTAGACTTATATTAAAAACAAGGTTTAAGGTTAAGTACATATACACAAAATATACAAAAATCTTCAATTTATTATAATTTTGACATAGTTACATGGCTAGGGTTTTGTCCAAACCCTAGAGAAGGTTTAGTTGATCATGTTGAGGTGGAGACACTTCATAGATAGAGATGATTCCAGCTGCAAAATGGTCTTCAAGGCTTTTCAAGACCTCTTTTGAAGCTTTCCCTTTCTAGAACTTCACTTCTCTCTATAGAATCTCTAATATATGCTCTCTATTACAAATTATCTATATATCTAACTATATGACTAAAAATTGTACATACATCTGATTTATAACTTAAAATATCCCAAAAATTACGTGCAAAGGTTTATTGAAAATGATTGGTGACCAATGGCAAGTGGCTAAAATATCTTCTGCCAGTTGTCTGTTTTCTGCAGATTGGCGATGCATCTTAATTGGCCTTACGATGTATTTTAAGTACTATTATGATGCATCGTAATTCTTTGCTTTTGAAACTTGATTTCAACTTGCATTGGCTTTGGCTTTGGCTTTCGCAAGTATTCTACCAATCCTCATTGCAAGCATTCTATCACGTAATCTTGAACTTGGAATGCATTTTTAAAATGATAGCAGAGTTGGATTAAGTTAGTTTTTGGAATAGAACTTGATTTCAACAAAAACAAGTAAAAACTATATAATATGTGCAACTATGAGATCAAAATATATAAGTAAAGGCGCGATAATGTACAACATTCAACACTTATCAATTAATAACTTATTTACTGAAGGAATAACGTCCCACATGTTTTTCTTCAAATAGCTAATTCAATTGGCTGAACAAGTAAAACAAGCACATGTTAGAAGAATATCAGTAGAAAATTATTAAGTGCTAAGCTTTATGGGTCAACTAAGGAGGACTTGCCAGACACAGAGACAGAAGGGATCAATGTGTCACAAAATGCTTTAGGGATGAGAAAATGTTGGGAGGCCTTAACACTCCAGGCTCCCTTTACAAGTACTATTTTTTCTTTCCACAACTTATATAAAATGGGGCATCAACACAAATTTTTTATTCTATTTAAGAAAAAGATGATAACGGTTATCTTCAGACCTAACTCTACGAAGGGAGTAACAAAATAGAAGATTGTTCAGACATAAGTTCAGTTTATTTACACGGTTCAGAGAAAGTAATTAAGCAGGTCATAATACAGAATAAATTGGGGTTCAATTGAAGTGGTGCAAGCCCTAAAGTGAATAGAACATAATTATAGAATGGGTGAAGGAGAAATCTGAAGGTTTTCAAATGAGAGGTTGAGAATAGAACTTCATCATTTCCAACCCCTTCACCAATGCTATAATCAAGATCAAGAGGGTAACCCTCAATTATAACGTTGCTAGGAATTAGAAATTCACTCCTGATTTTTTCGACATCGACTAGTTGCCTGACCAAAGGAACGGCTTCAACACCTCAATTAGTTGTAGCCACTCATTCAACAATAGAGATAAGTTGGACATCATTGGTTATTTAGGTCAATGAGTTAGACATCGAGGTTTCGTGATTGCCAGTCAGGGTACGATTGCTATCACTCAAGGACATAACAAAAGATGAAATGTGGATGAAAAGGAAATGGATGAACTGACCTGGAGAGTTTAATTGGCATTAGAAAACTCGAATATGACAAATGTGGAGTCGAAGAAAAGAAATGGGAAGTTGCAGAGGTCTGTGGCTGGAAACAGAGAAGATATCAAATCAACGAGAATAAGTATAAAAGAAATGACACGAATACATACCACAACGCCACCTCTGTCATTCCTAATTAATGAGAACTCTCGAGTGTAACTCTTGCCTCTAAAAATTCTCTCCAGTTAAAGCGAGTACACGTTGAAAGGAATTGGGGGCAAAGTGTAGGAGAAAAATCCCCCAGCCAATAAAAAGTAAAACAAATGAGCCCATAAAAATTCTCTCCAGTTAAAGCAAGTACATGCTGAAAGGAATTGGGGACAAAGTGTAGGAGAAAAATCCCCCAGCTAATAAAAAGTAAAACAAATGAGCCCATAAAATAGAAGGTGCGCCCGTTTTAAGTGAGGGTTTAGGCCTACTTGTAAATGAAAGGCGAGCTAGGCTTTCAGATCAACCCAATGTGACAAAAGCAGGTTGAGTAGCCCGGGTCTAGTCCAGGTGGTTCATAGTAAGGGATGACTTGCCTAGTTTAAAAGGAAATTTGAATCCTATTAGGAATCCAGTAAACTTGGAAGAAAAGAAAGCCGTAAATAAATAAATTTGAATCCTAAAAGGATTCGAATTTTGACTTGTATAAAAAGAGGAATGGATTAATAAAAATTGGGATCTCTCTCTTTTTCTAAAAAAAGGAGACTATTTAATTATTTTTCTCGAAATAATTAAGGGTGTAAACAATAGGTTGGCTTGGTGTAAATAAGCCAAACAATTTTTTACACTAACAGTTGAGATAAATGTTCACCAAAACAAGTAGAAGTAGAATTATTAATCATCACATTCTTGAAAAGTTTGAAGTTGCATGCTAGTAGCAATTGAAGATAACATAAGAAAAAATCGCCTAGTTTGGAGGAGCTTCCTAATTCTAAAATTCATTCCATTTAAAAGGATTTCGAAGAATGCCTTCAATAAAAGGAAAGAAAAAAATATTTTGGTGCATGCATTTTTTGAAATTATTTCCACAATTAACACAGTTTTAACTTGACAAATTTATCCTTAATAATTACTCTCAACAGGAAAGTTTTACGAAATAAAAGGAAGTAAAATTGTCTATAAAATTTGTTACTTAAAATAATTCTGACTTCCTTCCAAAAGTAAATTTTTTTGGCTTCCTTTGAACGGACTTTTTAGGACTTTAACTTTAATTAAAAGTTCATTTTTCTTATTTCATCAAGCACTAATATTTTTTGAAAAGGACTTGACTTGAAAGCCTGTTTCAATCCCCAGAAAGCTCTCCAAACGAGAACCTAATATGATGGATAGATATGTACAAAGGAAAAATG
Organism: Cornus controversa; assembly: GCA_026545225.1. Classification (NCBI taxonomy): domain Eukaryota; kingdom Viridiplantae; phylum Streptophyta; class Magnoliopsida; order Cornales; family Cornaceae; genus Cornus; species Cornus controversa. The sequence goes on from CM048845.1 coordinate 105,768,033, forward strand.
TAATAACATGTAATTTGGATGAAACTAAAGTCTTATGTTGCGCTTGGTACGCAACAATGGAATGGAATGCCAATATTACTTTTTTGGATCCATTATTTTGTTTAGTAAGAAAAATTAAAGTAGGAATGACTATTATGCGTCATACATTTATAATGAAAAAGAATGAAAATTCATTCGACTACTCAACCTATGGAATGGTCATTCCATTCCTAATAACATTAAAAAATAAAATCTAGTTACTAAAAATAATGGAATCATCATTCTATTTCTGCATCATTTCATGTTTGAAATCAAGTAATAGAATGGAAATGACCATTTCATTCCATTCACATTCTCATTCCATTCTAATCTTAGGACTATTTTGGTATGCAGGAATGAAATGAAATGAGAATAGAATGGAATAACTATATGGAATAACTATTCTCATTCCAATGTTTAGTTGCAGATAGAGAATGATGTATGAATGAAATGGTAATATCTTCCAACATGTTATATTTTTTCATAAAACATAATCAATTTTAAAAATGGGACATTTGACCAATTTTAATTTAATTATCATAAAATAAAAAAATAATTATCATGTAAAAAAGAAAAATTATCCATTTAATTAAAACTTTTCAAATCAAGATATAATCAGTGACATGTATATATATATATAAGTGTTTGGCAAGTATATAACATAGATATTATATATATATTGATGGAATGAGTTGTAAATTGCAGAGAGTGAAATTAAGGCTAATTACCTAATATATATATATATATATATATTCTGGAGTGAGTTGTAAAAGAAAGAGATAAATTAATGAAGAGAGAGAGGATGATTTTAATCAGAAGTAAGAATAGAATGACTATTGCATAATTCAAGAAAAGGAATGGTTTTGTTAGGATGAATATTTCAAAGAAATAATTAGAAATGATCAATCTATTTCTAATGTGGCACAATAAATAAGAGAAAGAGAATAAAAAATGAAATGACTATCCCATTCCGTTTTTATTCCTACGTAACAAAATTCTCGGTGTTATTGTTGGGTACCAAAATCAACATTATATCCTAATAGATGGATGAAATGAAAACACATTATCAATAAAGCGGACCCAAGCCCTTGCAGGGGTTGGCCGAGTTGGGTTGAATTTTTTACTTTTCTATTTGACAAGAAAAGGTGAAAACTATTGGTTGGAGCTCAGGTGTCACAGCCGAGTTTGCAGAGCATTAAGACCGAACTACTCCAGTTGTTGAATTGAGCGAGAGACTCTCTCATCGGAAGAACACATCCGAAGGCTGTCTTTAGGTACCGTCATATGGTGAAAAATCGCAGAATGGGCACAAATCGAAGAACAATCATCTCAGTGTTGTTGCTGCTACTACTATCACTGGCATCCAATTCTCTCGCTTACAGGCCCGGAGATCTCGTCCCCATGAGCAGGATGGGTCAATACCACTCTGTCTGTACTCTCCATAGGACCCTTCAATTCCTCTCTCTCTCTCTCTACACACACACACACATGTACAAAAATCCATCTAATTATAATATTGCTTTGTTGATTTTATGTAATTCTCTTTCGCATTCAGTCTAGAACTGTTTGGCAGGACATGATCGGTCGTCACTGCCCAATCTTTGCCGTGAATCGTGAGGTACCTTCAAAGAATTTGTCAATTAGGGTTCGAATTTTCTGGTTATTTGTTGCCTTGGATCACACACATCCTCATACATATATATATATATTTTATCAGTTTCTTCTGTAATTGTTTTTGAACTTCATTGGAATGTTGTGTAGGCGTTGATTCCTATTCCGAAACCAACTGGTTACACTGGTGCTGATCCGTATAAAATGTGAGACACCTTCTCTGACCTTTTATATTTTCCTCTTTTTTGTTTTCTATAAGAAAAGTCTAATTTCCCATTTAGTAAACCCAGATGCTATCTTTGGAGTACTTAAACCTTAATGGAAAGGGTTTGATAAAAAAATTGATCTTTAAGGGGGGTCCAAAATGAATCCATCAATATAAAGATATCACGTGTCTCCAGTTGGAGGCAAAGATTATGCAAATAGTTCTTATCATGTATTCTTAGGAATCAAAATTACACAGAATATATATTTTGAGTTTGTTGTACCCATAGTTAAAGTTGGTCTTTTAAAACCCAATTGACCCTTGGCCAAACTGGGTCTATATGTTGAGATTTCCAAAATTTTTGACACTAGGAAACATTGGATGCAACCCATTGAGTTGAAGACTGACATAAGACAGTGATAAATATAATTACTTGGTTGCAAATTCAATGCATGATATCTACGTCGCCCTCTAGTATATTGCAAAAGGATGTCCTAAAACGAGTTGGTGAATTGCTTCTAAAAGCTGTCCTAGTTGGGGCCTTTTGAGTGAGTGTGATCATTTTTGTTTATGATTGTGTTACTGCATCTGTCTCTCTATTTATCTACAGTATCAAAGTTATTACAAATAACCCATAAGGAGAAAGTGATACAGAACACATGGAGCAGTTCATATAAACCAGTTACACAATTTTTTATCTGATTTGAAATATGGGTTTTAAGTTAGGACACTTACATTAATTGTTAGTGCACCCTTCTGTCTGTTGAGATGAAATTTGAGTTTTTGTTTTTCATGTATGAGTTTTCATCTTAGTGTAGGTGTTAGTCATTATGTTACAAGTTAGGAAGACCTCAATTCTATTCCTGAGATTCTTTTTTCTCTTTTTTTTTTGGATAAAGGGATCTGGTGGTTCAATATTTATTGCAAGCCTTTGGATTTTGGTTTTGCTTATATTGATGATATGCACCTTTGATCCCCCTCCCCCCCGGGGGGAAGTGAACCATTGAGTTTACTTATATAATACTTTGAAATATGATTTTATTGTTTATAGAGTGAAGGGCCATTATGGAATGCTGGTCCTTCCAGTGTAAGAGGAAAGGGGGTTGGTTTGGGGAGGGGGCAACAAATATGAGATTATTTGCACAAAGTGGTTGTTTTCAAACGCGAACTAATCTTCGAATATTTTACAGCTTGATTTTTATCATTTATGAAGGCATACAAAGAAAATGCTTCTGCTTTTTGTATTTTGTCTTTATTTATTATATATTCCCACTCAATCACATTTTGCTTCAGATACTAGTATAATCATGGAATTGATTCTTTCAGTGACTGTATTTGAAACATCGCTTGTTCTTTCTGGATTCGATCATTATGGCCAGAGTTTTTCTATTTAATAATTCACTAGCCTGATTCTCTCTCATACAATTGGACACAACCTGATTCCTTTCTCATAGAAATGGATACATAGTGGATAATCTAAATTTGTGTTATTGAAACTTGGTCTCCTACACAGACAGCTATTTGTTTAGTTGGCAGGAAATCCATATTGAATTAAGAAAGATTTGCATGCAGATCATTTCAGGTTGGAAGAGAAAAATTTCTGATTCCATGGCTTCTTGTGATAAATCGAAAGAGTTCTCAGGTTCCAATGATTGATGTTCATTTGGTAAGGACTGCATTTAAGTAAAGAAGTTGTTGGTTTGTTTGCACTTCCATATTTTGAACAGTTTTCAGGTTGCAACTTCACAGCAAGATGTGCTTAATGTAATTACAAAACATTTATTACATAACTTTTGACTGTGCTTGCGTTCAAGTACAATACACCTCTTATACGATGGAAGTTCTCATAATTTCTATGCAATACAGAGGTACTCAGGGAGCGACTTGCATGGTGTCACTGCCAAAGTTGTAGATATGCCACATCGCTGTACGTAATTCTTTTTCTAATAAATTACTTGCTTTTTACTAGCATGCTTAGCAATTGGTGCATTAAATCACGCATATGCATGCTTTTATTTTCCTCCATTTCCTTTCTACACAGTTTCAAATTTTAGGAATCAGTATAGAAATTCAAAAAATGCATTTAATTATCTCATGCTGTAATGATTAGAAATCATGACTTTTTCAGTGTTGAACAATGGGTTAATAGTAGGGATGGCAACAAGGCAGGTTTGGGAAGGTTACCTTAAACCCTACCTCGTCACGTTTGCTAATACCCCGTCTTGAATCCGAAATAGGTTTAAACTTGTTTTCCCATCCCCGTTTATCACTTGCAGTAGTAACCCTGTCCTCGCTCGTAGTGTCCCGTTTATCGATCTATAGTTGACAAAACCCATATGAAGGACAAAAATCAACTAACTCTTGTTGTTTATCATAAAGTTGAAAACACTAGATACATATAGAGAGAAATAGGGGTTTACCTAATCCTAGTACCAAAATGCTTGTGTCTGTTAGAGAAACAAGGTTTTAAATTGGTTCTAACAATGGTGTTTTGAAGTGCGTGACAGGATACCGACAACGGCGTTGTGTGTGTGTGTGTGAGAGAGAGAGGCACCCGCTTTTGGAATAAACAGATAAGCTGAGAAGCATGGACATAGACACGATATGACACAGATGTATCGATATGTCAAATTCAAAAAACGCAAGACACAGACACATCTAATATAAATATAAATTTTCATTTATATATTTATTGAGTAAGCCAATTATAGAACTTTAATTAATTTATAATTTTATACTAAAGTTACGTAAGTTAGAAGATTAAGCTATTCAAATATAAAAAATAATATATTAAATTATATAAGATATTAAGGGTAAATTACACTGACCTCCCCCGAGGTTTCGTTAATATACACTTACCTCCCCTTTTGTTTGCAAAATTACACTGACCTCAGATGAGGTTTGTATTTTTGTAACACGGTGTTCCCTTTCGTTAACGGCCATTAAGGGTCAGTGTGATCAACGTGTACACGAGAATCATTAATTTGTGTGATGTAAGGATAGAAATGTAATTACACAAGAATCGTTAACGATATCCTCTCGATAGCTCTGACAGGGGAGGTTAGTGTAATTTTGCAAACAAGAGGGGAGGTAAGTGTATATTGACGAACTCTGAGGAGAGGTCAGTGTAATTTACCCATTTTTAAAGAAAAAGAGGTTGAACACTTTGATGTATGTTTATAATGTTGTTTATAGGACTGACACGTGTTTGTTTTATATAAGACGAAGAGTGTGGGGTGTGTTGGTTGAGTGTTTGGAATGTGTTGACTAAGTGTTTGAGATGTGTGTCAGCCAAGTGTCCGCAATAATAAAAATTAATTTTAAATTATGAACATGATCATGAAGTGTTGGACACGTGTCCATGAAGTTTCGATGTCCAACACAGACATGACTTCTTCGTAGAAGTGTCTGTACTTCTTAGTAGATAAGGAACCTTAGAGTTAAGGATATATCAGTTTGGGTTTCACTTAAAATACCCAAACCTACCATACCGCGCTTTATAGCATCCCATCCACGTCCCATTAGTGACGGTGTGAAGTAGGAATTCGTTGAGTGAGGCATATTTGTCATCCCTAGTTAGTGGTTTCTGCGTCCATTGCTTCTCATATTTTGAATGACTTGTTAGACTATGATTTGATGGTTTCTCACCTTTTTAATAGTGGTGGCAATTCTTGTTTTAATGTCGTATCATGACATGGGTATTCTGCTACAAAAGTCAATAGGGCCTCTGACGAAGTACAAATGGAGCCCTCCGACCAAAAGAAAAGGAAACTAAGAACAGAGTATCTAAAAACACCCCAATGATGTTCAATATCTTCAAAAGATCTCTTGTTCCGCTAATTCTGTAAAGCCCAACATAAGCAATGAGAAGCAACCCTCCAAGAATGTCTAATGTCACACCACACTCGAAAGCCGTTCCAAGCTGTAATGCAGTTCTCCACTAACTTAGGCATGACCCACTGAACTCCAAAAATAACACAAAGCAAATCCCATCCCTCTCTTGCTCTAGGGCAATGAAGAAGAAGATGATTAACAATTTCCTCCTCCTGCTTGCACATACAACACCAATTTGCCAAGATGTGACCTTTCTTTCTTAGATTATCCATGGTCAGAATCTTCTCCATGGACGCCGTCCACACAAAGAAAGCCACCTTCAAAGGAGCTCTAGAACGCCAGACTCCTTTCCAAGGAAAGAAAGGCCCGTGAGACTTCACTAAACTCCGATAAAATGATCGAACTTCAAATCTTTCATGACTCGATTTGGACCATACCAGCTCATCACACCCTTCCCCAGGACAAGTTTGTCTGTAAAGAAAGGCCAAAAACTCCGTCATCTCCTTTACCTCCCAATTGTGCAAGAGTCTTTAAAACTGAATATCTCAAACCAGTCGTCCGCCATCAAGATGATAGCACTGAGCGACTATAATTTGGTTATCCAACACAATTCTGGTAAGTCTCGGGTAAAGCATCCTTAATGATCTATCACCACACCAAAAATCATTCCAGAAACTTACAAATCTACCATCCCTCATCCTAAAACGAATGTGTTTGGAGAATTCGTTCCAACCGTTCGCAATATATCTCCGTAATCCAACTCCAACTGGTGTCCTCAACACAAGGGAGCACCATCCCCCTCTATCCTCTCCATATTTAAGACAAATAACCTGCCTCCAAAACCTATCCCTTTCTGTTCCAAATTGCCACAACCACTTCTCTAAAAGAGCTTTATTAAACAAATTCAATTTCCACACCCCTAACCCTCCCCTCTAAATAGGGCGACTAATCTGCTCCTAATTTACCAAATGCTATTTAGGCTCCTCCTCCATGCCACCCCGCAGAAACTTTCCCTGTAATATATCCAATCTTCTCAACACAGAAATCGACAGAGGGAAAAGGGACATGAAATAAGTAGAGGGAGACTCAAGAGCGTGCTCTTAATCAACGTCACTCTACCCCCTTTCGAGAGGTACTGTTTCTTCCACCCGGCTAACCGTCTCTCAAACCGATGCACCACAGGATCCCAAACAGAAGCTCTCCGCGCCTTTATCCCCAACGGAAGACCCAATTCAATGGAAAGGAGCCCACTCTACATCCGAAAATATTTGCCAATAACTCGATCTCTTCCACCTCCCCCACAAGAACAATCTCACTCTTCCCAAAATTCACCTTAAGGCCCGAGACTGCTTGGAAGCAAAGCAGCGTCCCTCTCAGATATCTCAACTGTGTCCTCTCAGCATCACAAAATACGATAGTATCGTTCACAAAGAGCAAATGAGACACTTCCAGTTGGCAAGCAAGATTCCTCCCCACTTTGAAACCTCTGTAGTAGCCCAAATCACAAGCTCTTTTAATCAATCTGTTGAAGGCCTCCATTACAATGATGAAAAGAGAAGGGGAATACGGATCCCCCTGCCTCAATCCTCTCGAGCTCTCAAAGAAACCAGAAGGAACGCCATTGACCAAAACAGAGAATCACATTGTGGAGATACAAAATTTAATCCAACCTCTCCATCTTTCCCCAAACTCCATCCTCTCCAGGAGGTAGATCAGAAAATCCCAGCACACATGATCATACGCTTTTTCCACATCAAGCTTACACACCACCCCTGGTTCACCAGTGCAAGAACGGGCATCCACACATTCGTTAGCCACCAAGTCCAAGATCTGACGACCTCCCACAAAAGCATTTTGCGATTCCGAAATGATTCCATTCATCACTTCCTTCAATCTAAGCGCTAAAATTTTGGCAATGATCTTGTAGATACTCCCCAACAAACTAATAGGTCTAAAGTCCCTAACATCATTGGCTCCTCCCTTTTTCGGAATCAAAGCAATGAAAGTAGCATTCATAGACTTTTCAAATTTTTCATGAGCATGAATGTCATGAATAGTTGCCAACACATCCCTTTTCACTACCTCCCAATTCTGATGAAAGAAAGCTACAGAAAACCCATTTGGACCAGGTGCTTTATCCCCCTGGCAACACTGTAAAGCAAATGTCACCTTCTCCTCCTCAAAAGGTCTTTCCAATCGGTCCCTATCCCGTGCAAAAATCATGTCAAACTCTAAGCCCCCTAGAAGGGGTCTCCAATCCACAGTCTCCCTATACAACTGCTGATAAAAAGACGTCACACTTCTCGCCATTTCTTGTTTCTTCAGCACAGTTCCATTAATTTTGATCCTCCTGATGTGGTTGCTTCTCCTATGAGCATTAACTATCCTATGGAAAAATCTCGTATTTCTATCCCCCTCTTTCAGCCACAAAACCTGGAATTTTTGTCTCCACGAGATCTCTTCCATAACAGCAATCTCCTCAATTTCCGCCTTATACTCCTCCCTTTTCGATCTCTCCTCTTCCCCCAAACCCTCCACACTCTCCTCTTCCCCCAAACCCGGGATTATGAGCATTAGCTATCCTATGGAAAAATCTCGTATTTCTATCCCCCTCTTTCAGCCACAAAACCCGGGATTTTTGTCTCCACGAGATCTCTTCCATAACAGCAATCTCCTCAATTTCCGTCTTATACTCCTCCTTTTTCGATCTCTCCTCTTCCCCCAAACCCTCCACACTCTCCCTCCTATCTAAATCTGATATCTCTCCCATAATCTTGTTTTTCCTTCATTCAAGATTCCCAAACGTCTCCCTATTCCACTTCTTCAGGTCCTTCAATCTACGAAGCTTCCCCACAAGCACAAAATTGGGATTACCCCGGATCTCATAACCGATCCACCATCGTTGCACCATCTCCTTGAATCCTTCCACCCAAAGCCATATATTCTCGAACTTAAATGGCGTTTTTCCCCTTCTCAAACCCCCACAGTCTAGTAATAACGAAACATGATCAGACGTAAGCCTTGCCATTGCCACCTGAGTCACGTCTGGAAATCTCTCCTCCCAGTCTCCCGAAATCAGAAACCTATCCAACCGAGATAACGTCAGAACTTCTCTGCCACTAGACCACGTAAATCGAGAACCTTCTAAGGGTAAATCAATCAAACCCTCACAATCAATAAATTTCAAGAAGGAAGTCATGGCAGTCGTCCATCTCCCTCCCGAAGACCTCTCATCCGGGGATCGAACAATATTAAAGTCGCTCCCCACACACCATGGGACCCTCCATCTCCTGCGAATATCAGACAGTTCCTCCCACAAAGCACCCCTTTCCACATCCTCCACCGGACCATACACTCCAGAGAACATCCACTCAGCTCCATCCTCTTCTAATTTGAACAAACAAGAGATAAAAAATCTCCCTTTCCACACTTCCTTTTTGGACATCCATCTCTTATCTCAAATCACTAAAATATTTCCTGCCGTCCCTATCGCATCAAGCGCCTCCCATTCCAAGAATCTCCCTCCACACACACTTCTCACAGTCTCATTGCTCAACTTGGTTTCTTGGAGGCAAATCATTTGAGCCACCCACTTAAGCAGACCCAACTTCACCACCTATCTCTTGCTCGGGTCATTAAGACCCCGAACATTCCATGTCACTAATCGCATCTTCATAGGCAAATGATGGCTTTCTCCTCCTCCCTCCTCCCCCCTTGACTCCTTCCCCTCTCCGACCCGCTCCTCCCTTCATAGTTAACATAGGAAATAAGTTTACGAAGCTCTCTCTCACCCTTCCAAGATGAGCTTTTCTTTCTCCCAGCAAGTTTCTATTTTCCTTCCAGAACACCAAAAATTCCCATGTTCCTCTCTTCTTCTCCTGCATATGTCAACCCAAGATTCTGACCTATCCCCTCTACATTACTTCTCAGCCAACTTTCCACTTCCTCATTCACAGTTCGATTCCCCTCATAATCCCCTTCTTCTTCAGGGCCCAAGGCTGGCAAAGGGTGTGTCAGTCCCCAACCTTCCCCTTTCTCATCATTCCGCGTCACAATAGCATGGTTAAGGTCAAAAGGATCAGAAGGAAAATCTCCCTCAGACTCATTCCCATCCCCCAGTCAACATGAACCCCTTCTCCTGAAAAAGGTTCAGCAACATCTGTTGAGCTGAATTCGTTCCCAAAATCCACCCCACTGTGCATCTTCATCTCATTCATAAAAGTTGCTGAAGCTTCTTTTTGAAGGCTCAATTGAATCCCTTTCCCAACAACACCACTCATTCTGTCCGACTTGATTGAAAGTTCTTGAGGATCATTAACCCTCAGGCTGAGTTCCCCACCCACCTTCTCTGTTGTTCGAAACTGCCTCAGTACAGGCCCATAATCCACTCCCCTCCCACTCCTATCTCCATTAATTGAGCAATCCAGCAAACTCCCTTCCCAGTTTCCCTTTAGAAGAAAAAGAAATAGAAAGAGAAGAAGAGGGAACGAAAACAGGGATCAGCCTCCTGTAAGAAGGCCTACCTTGTACATCATCACTCTGTCACCCTTGTTCCGATCTCGACTTCAAGACCCACTTCTCCTTTTCTTTCCTTGACCATCTCTTACCCATGGAAGAATTTTTAGAGAGAGATTGGGACTTCTTCGCATAAGGAAATCGATCACTTTTAAGAACAGAGCTTCTGCCAATTCCCCCTTTAGATGGCTTTGATCTTGACCTACGCCAGATCACCCCACTCTCGTCAGCCTCCTTATGTTGCCTCTCCAACACCGCCATGTCGTCAGCAGAGTTGCAGCCATTGAAGCTCTGTGAGATGCGCTGAACAAAAGGAAGGTTCTTGTGAAGATCTCTGCATGGTCTGTTCTTCTTCGACCCATAAACCTCAAAGATATTTCCATTTAAAATAGGCCCAATTTTCATTATCCCAGATGAAAGTGGCCCATGAGAAGTGCCTTTACCTTCCTTGGGCTTTCGGTGAAACTGGCGCTGGTGCTCCTTCGGACTCAAATGGCCTAGTTGTTCTGACTTATGGCCCAACCCAAACTGATTACAATTACCATGTCCTTCCTCTTCGTAAACTGGGCTTGAAAGTGGCCCAAATCGATTACAAGATTTGAAATTAGGCCACCTGAATTTGAATTTGAATCATAGCCCCTACAGTCACATGAGCTTTCAACCACGTGTCCCAATCTTTTTGCTCCACGTATCTCATCAGTTGTCTCCCGTTTCCTTTGCCCGTTAGGTTCAATCAAGCCTCGTTTCCATTTTCTTCTGCCCTCCTTTCCACGCGTCTCTAGCGCGTGGTTGAACACTCATTCCTGTCCTTGCGCCCTTTCCATCCTCAGACGTTCCTTCCTTTGGTGAACCCACTCGGAATCGTCATGACTGATCTGACGAACACCCTCATCCCTCAATCTCCACCATTCCTCCTCTGTCATGAGTTCACTTTCATCTCGCCCTACAAGAGACGCAACAGATGGAACCCTCTTCAGCGATTTCACCTCCATAACAACCACCTTGTAGCAAAAACGATCGTCTTCAATCCAAACAAAATCCGGGATCACGCCTCCTTCTTTTATCGAGACTGTAACCTTTGTAGCATCTCTGGTAACGTCGGCATCCACCCCCGCAAATCCTCCACACGCCTCGCCCACAGCAATGAATAGAGATTCACACCAGACATGTAATGGTAATCCAAACAGTATTATCCGGCGTTCTTTTCTCACCCTTAAACCTCCAGAGATTCCAGCCCTAAAATACCACACATCAATTCTCAAGCTAGCCTCCCCCCATGTCCTTCGACCTTTGAGCAAGACTCTGACTGCTTCGGCATGCTACGACAATTGAAATAGCAGAAGGGAGTCTGGCATCGGCACCACCCTTACCTCACAAGAAACTCGCCAGACCTTTGAAGCCCATTCTGCTATTCTTTCCACCGGCCCAACATCTTTATCAAATTTCCCAATAAGACATGCCCTTAGCATCTCTCTTCTCTGTCATATTCTGTCGTCTTCCACTTTGAGACATATCCCTCTCGTCTCCGGCGTAGGCAACACCACCGTCTTTCCCCCCGAAAATAATTGCGTCAACTGAGCAACCTCTGTGTACGAACTCTTCTGACTCCGATCGACGTTGCTTACTTCTCTCTCTCTCATTTGGGGATTCTTATTACTATTAGGGTCAATTCAAACACGAACATGATACATTGAGTTAAATGGGTCTAATCGGGTTGGTAGGTCAAACACGAACACGACAAATTTAGTTAACGTGTAAATTTGGGTCGACACGATTATAATCCGAACACGATTAAACCAAATCCAAACCCACTTATCCCATATTGTGTCAAGTATTGCCACCCCTACTCTTCGAGAATCAATGTTCATACTAAATGTGTAGTTCATATTTATTGCACCCAAAATAGGTTGAAAATGAGACGATGATGGCTATGTTCATCACACTATATGAGCTTAGTTACCTCATGCAAACCTTACCTCTACTATTCTGGGTCAACTACAAAAATCTTTCTTTGCCTTTTTGTTTTAGCGGTGGCCATTTCTTGTTTTAGAATTCTTTATATGGTTAAGTCATCAACTGTGGTGCAGTCTTCACTACTTAAATATATGTCCTTATTAATCTTCCCAATGTCCTTGTACCCCTTTAGCCTTTAGGTTGAATCAAATAAATCCTTAACACAAAAAAAAAAAAAAAAAAAAGAAAAAAGAAAAGAAAAAAATGTTGAGTCATTTTGCCTCAGTTGCAATCATTGGTTGTCATCCAAGTAGCATAGATACAAGCACAACATGGATACGACGACACGTCGAATTCTAAAAAAAAGTAGGACTAAACACGACAGACACGACAATGACACTATATATAACTATAAAATTATATATATACATCTATTGAATAAGATAATTATAGAATTTTAATTTTTATACTAAGTGTTACATAATTAAGGAAATGAAGCAATGCAAATGTATCTTAAAGATTATTGCTCATAGATGCCAATATTATGTTACAATGTCCTAACATAGGTTTATCAGTAAATGAAATAATTTCGACTCCATAATTGGTATTGTAGTTTCTTGCTCCTCTCTATTGACTGCTGGTGGGATCGAACAAGATTGAGTTTCTAGCACTTGTCTCCCTTACAGGGTGATTAGTTTAAAAGTTGCTATCATTTTGAGTTTTGACTTCATCAGCATGGTTGATTGGGTTATGGGTTTTCCTTTAGTTTCACTTTGTGCTCATTTACTTGGATGCAATCATGACTTGGCAAACGACTCTATTTAAGTATAATCAATGCTCAATTGGTTCTATGGTTTGAATCCTAATGCTGGGTGAGGGCCTATATCAAGCTAGAAGCCCAATCCCCTATCTTATCCAATTTAACGTGGTTTCACACCTTCTTGTTAACAATCTGGAATAGTTGAAAAGCTAGAAAGCTTGAAACTATTGAGAATGCATCCAAATAACTTGATGAATTCTCAGAAAAATCATCTATTTCGCCCAAGATCTGAGCCAAGCATTTTCCCTCTTATCAGAACATTAAAAAACATGTCAATAAGCTTATAGTACAATCTCTTCTCAGCGAATCAGTCAAAACTGAACAGTGGGCTACTTAGGCAAATGCTCAAGGCCTGGAAGCAAAGATGTGGGGATTTCACCAAGACCTTGAATAAGCTTGGGAGCTTAGAATTCCAAAAATCACTGGCAATGGTATAAGCTCAAACAGACAACTGTCATGGAACGGGTTTGAGTCTCAAAGCTGTCACTTTATGCAAAATAATAACAAAGATTAGGTCTTCCTTTAATCTCTCCCCATCAGCACCTTGCATAGGTGGGATATACTTACTGGGTTATGCTAAAAAGCTGGATTTTAAATTGGCTTATCTCTTATTCGAGAGGCTAGTGTTTGTCAACTACCCCCTCAGAGGTCTCATTGAAGATGCAGAATCCTTCACAGGAAGCCTAGGGAATGCAGCATTCAGCATGCATTTAGAGAAGGAATAAATGTGTTGATTGCTTTACTGATGACGGCGTAGTATCACTGATCGCGTCTAAGTTCTTGACGGCTCTTCTGGTGGTCTTCGTCACCTCCCTACAACAGACATGATAGAGCTACAGATCCTTGCTTGTATTTTTTTTTCTGTTTATCCAATGATTTGTGAGAAGGATTTTTTTTTGGTGAATTGTGAGAAGGAAATTGAGACTAAGAGAATGTTGCTTGTATGCCATTTGAATTTGTTGACTATTGTTTAATGTTTCGTGCCTGTTGCAGAGGACCAATTTTGTTCTTTTTCATTTTCATTTTTCTTTTTGGCTGGATTTAATCTATTGGAAATGTTACAGGCAAAAGGACAATTTTTCTTTCTTTCTTTTTTCTTATAAATTTATTCTGAATAAACTTGATGCTCAAGTTGTTGAGGAACTTTAAAGAAATATTATCATCGATTTTGCAGAATATCGTCTGAAACTTTGAAATGGTGGCGACTTTGATTTTGGTCTTCCCAAAATGAATTTTTTTTTACCAATTGGACTAACATTTTGATGGGTTTGGAACATATCTTTGTCTTGAGCAGATGTCGAAATTCATGAAGACATTCGGAAACATTTTTGGGATACACAACAATGGCCAAAACATGTGCTTGTTAGATACACATGGTTAGTGTCAACAGACAGAGACTTGAAAATATATTTTTACCAATTTTCTGATTATTGGTTGATGGGTTTGTTGGATTTTTTTTAGTTTATTTTGAATATGATTATAATAAAATGATTGTATGGATTTTAGTGGAGTGGAAATCTCTATATTCTAACTGTATTTCTTTTTCAGTAACAACTGTATTAGCAGTTGCTGTATATTGAGTTTTTCATTGGTAGTACTACATTGACTCTTTTTTCAGTTATGCTTCAGTTATCTGGAGTTCTGGACCTCTGAATTATTGTTCATTAACTGTTTTATCTATTGAATTCTTTTAAGTTATATCATCCTGCAATCTTGTACTTCTATTTTAACTTGGAATGCGTACTCATTATTTGAATTTGAGGGTGGGGTTGAATGTTCTGTACATTTGCTTTATGTTTCCTGGACCACTCCAATCTGTGTTGTGTATGGATCATGAACCCAATGAATTGGCGAACAACCTGGCCAAACCATCCAGAGCAGCTTTGTTACTGGATTAGGATCACTTTTAGTAATATGAACATTTGCTGAAAAACTTCAACCCAATATGTGGAAAGTGTAAGCCGAACTTCTGCTTTCCTTCTGCATCTGTATGCATTAATTAGTTACATACCTGAAATTAGTAACTACAGAATGATACCTCTTAATAACTGATGGAATGGTAATAATGAAGGGGGAGAATGTTCTGGTCACAGTGATTTTTCATGATTTGTGCAAGTCATGATGTATCTGTTACCTTTAATAGATTCAATTTTCAGTTCCTGTAAATACTGGACAGTCTGAACTCTACTTGACTTTATGTTCTGTTGTGTGACAGGGAGGAGCAGTCAGAGATAGATGTTGCTTCTGGATTTTATGTTTTGTTTGGCTCAGGTAAAAATGCTCAATTACAACAGTAGATCAGTTATCTGTAGCGGTAGTATATATGATTTAAAGTGCGAAAAACACCTCTGTTGTATAAAAAATGTGCAAATACCCCCATATTGTGCAACCCCCTGCATTTTTCAATTTGTGCAAAGAAGGACAAATTTTCAAATTTTGAGAAATTGAACAATGAAATGACTAAAGTACCCTTACTTAATGAATAATAAAAAAGATAAAATATGAAATGACACAATTGTCCTTAAGCTAATAAGGCAAACCAATCAGTGTATTCCTTACCCCCAAATGTATATATGACTAGTGCACGAAACGTGTATATATATGTGTGTGTGTGTGTCTATATATGACATGCTATTCCATTTTTTTGTTAATTATTATTTTACAGAGATTTCATGTAATCAAATTATATTAGTATACATGATGATGAGTGTTCAGGTTTTAGTATATATGAGACTTTCTGCTGGGGACGATAAAAGAGAGAATTGGAGTTGAAGCTTGAAATTGAACTTGAATTTGTAGTGGGATTGATGAATACAAGGTTTGGCGTGCAAGTACTGTGGTGGGGTTTGAGTGATGGAGTGGAGAAAACGAATGGAATTGAGGCCATGTAGAGAGAGTGATTGGGATGGAAGGATATGGATGAGAGAAGTGGTCGAAGAAGCTAGGGTTCCGGTGATTCAAGCTCTATCGCCGGCAAGTGTTGGTTTTCCGGCGAGGGAAGAAGCAGAGGACGAGAGTGAGGATTAGGTGATAAAATAAAATATATATATTTTTTCTCTTTTAATATTAGTGAGAGAGAGAGACATACAGAGAGATGTTTAGGTGTTGAACTGTGTTTGTTGTTCAATTGAAGATCTGAAAGGACAAAACACTAATATGAGAATTTTCTGATTTGATTATAGAACTGGACGGCCACGAGTGCTTTGATTTTGGTAAGTGTTCAGATTTTACTGTTAAATATATATATATATATATATATATCATAACATGAAATATATATATGTATGTATGCTGTTGAAAGAGAAAGGGAGAGAGAGAGAGTCAAAAGTGTGGAAAAACGTTGTCTATATATATATATATGTATGTATGTGTGTATAGTGTATACTGTGGAGAAAGAGAGAGAGAGAGAGAGAGAAAAGGGGCATTTTTGTCCCTCAAAAAGGGTACTTTTGGATTTTCATAAAAGTCTGACATCATCCATGGTGATTTTCCAACAAATCTATGCAGTAGGGGGTAATTTGCTCCAAATTTTGAAATTATAAGGATTTATATGACATATCAAATAACAGGGGTGTTTCTTGCACATTTTCTATACAGGGAGGGTTTTTTTTTTCACTTTACACTTTCTTTTAAAATCACTAGAATCGATAGTTTCATTGTATTGTGATCAAAATACTATTATTCTCATCACACTTGGTGTATTCTAAGAGTTGTACATGCAAAATGCCCAGTAGATGCACTCGCATACGTGGATTAGAACTCTAGGAGTGAATAGGTCTCCTCTTTTGCTGTTGGTTAATTCTAAATTAATTACCAAGTTCAATTGTAGTCTAACTAGACATGCAATTGACCAAGAAAAGAAATAAAAAACTTCAAAGCAATAAAGTGGAGAAACCGATTGGGACAAGAACACTGGATTTAATCTAGAGCTTATGAATTCTCTCTGAGCTATAAAAAGTACACCTGTTACCAACTTGTTACATACCGTTTCCTGGAATTACAAGCCTGTTGAATTACCTCTGACGGTAGCATTCTTGCTGGTCTAGGCTCCTATCTTCTAATCACCTGCTATTGCTCTCCTGTCAAATGCAATCAGTACCCACGTTCTGCTTTCTCTCCAGAGTGATTGTCAGCACCATAGTTTGATAAGGGAATCAATCACTTGTTGTGACTAAGGTCTCACAAAGATGTGAAGTGGTTGTGAAAGCCTACTGCTAGGTGCTCTTCATGATCTTCACTCAAGCTTTAAGAACAATCATCAAAGACACGGGTTCCACTTTCACTCAAATCTTCCAAAGTATGCATGCGTATGAAAGCTCTTGACAATTTCACATAAAAATGTAAAAGAGCTTCAAACTTGTTTTTCTCTCCTGTATCTCTTGTAATACCTCTCTTCTTTATCTTGCATTTATGTTTTCGAAATCCTAAAACTTTTATTTTATACAGTTTTAGAAATCCTTTTTCAAAAAAAAAAAAAGCTGTTTAGAAATTGGAAACTGACAATTATCGCCATAAGCCTTGTGCATCTTGCATATTTTTTTGCATCAGATTCTCTACAAAGTTATGCACTGGAGCATAAACTCTCTGTCATGTTTTGCATCGGTATATAATTTTTATGTTTTGCTTTAACTCTGTGAAAAAACTTTTTAATACGTGCTAATTTGAAACAAAATGTTCATTGAAACATAAAGCCTTCTAACACACAAGGTTTTAACAAAATAAAAAGTTTACAAAAACTTAGCAGTAAATTTGAATTCAAATCACATTAAATTTCAAATTTGGTGAACCTTGTAAAAAATTATTACTTATCCTATTTAGGGCTCGAAATGGAGCAGATCTGGAGCGGATTCATGTGAATCCAGATCCGGATTCATATATTAATGTCAGGATCCACATCTGAATCTGAATTTGAGTTGGATCATATGGACAAGAGCCATATCTGACCCAAATAATTTAAACAAAATCAAAATATACGTGATCCAGATCAAGCCTCGGTGGATTAAGAATCACCTAGATTAATATCTGACCCGAACATGCGATGGATCATTCAATGAGGATCCATATACCTGTTTTTGAATTCGGATTCAAAATTATAATCCAAAACCGTTAATCTAGACTTTGGATCAGATAAGATCTCGGGTCAAATCCACTCCATTTCAAGCCCCAATCCTAATGTGTATAGTTTGAAGTCATACTCAATCTTTGATTGAAGAATACTTGCTATCACCATCAGACGACTATCTGATTTGCATCAAACTTTGTCAATCTTTGATCAGCACAACCTTGAGCTTCTTGGATCAATGCTGATTTAATAATCATGAAATTTGCGAACAAAAGAATACCAAGCCTACAGGCAATTAAACAGTTATCAGACAAGCAAATCAGTCTTTAGATAAAAAAATTTCTGTTGTGTAGCCACTTGTTCTTTTATTATCGAAATCCAACTATTTGCTAAGATGGTTGAGTCATTCGGTTTATACCTTAAACTGGGGTAAGAACCTGGCATTGACTTACATGCCACTGCACTAACCACAAAATTTGCGTACCAAGCAGAGAAGGGGCTGATGTGGCATTTATTTCAACATTTTTTTTACTATTTCTATTTATGGTAAAAGTAATTTGTGTGTGTATTTTCTGTGCTGACAAAAGTAGCTCAGTAGCAGATTCATATCAACTTCACTGACGGGTTTTGGGTTCCAATACCCCAAAGGGATGGCAGGGTGTTTGAAAATAAAAAAAAAAAGAAAAAAGACTGAAGCTTATTTTGGTGTTTTTTTTTTATGTTTGGTAACAGCAAGCATTCCTGTCCACAAGCTTATTGTTGTCGCTTTGTTGTATTGGTGCATATACAACTTAGGAGTCCTTAATCAAAATTGCCTTAATTTGGCCTTCTAAGCTGGGGCGGACTAGATTCTAAGTTTTTGCGAGAGTTAAAAGAATTGTGAAAATTCAACATAATTATATTCATCCTAGTAGGGGTATTTATATGTGTTACACGGAATCAAAAAGGGCATGTACAAAAGGAATCCTAAATCTAAGGCTAAATGTAAGCTAAACCTATAATTAAGCCTAAACATATGTAATTGAATATATGCAAATATACAAGCATTAAACAACACGCTTATGCCGCTCATCTCAAGTTCTCCGGCAAGATGGAGCTTCCTCACTGGACTGATATTGTGAAGATTGGCACGTTCAAGGAGCTTGCTCCTTATGATCTTGATTGGTATCACAGCAGGAAGGGTCCTGTGTTCAAACCTTATCGTTTCCTTGATAATTAAAATTGGAACGCGTGTTTGACCATAAGAATGCCACACGTGAGGAGGCATGTTAAAGGATTTAAAGTTACACCTTCTCTAACAGCTTAAGCATTTAGAGTAGATGGTTGTCAACAATTTCTTTAGTTCTACTACAAACCACATGGGTTCAGGATCAGCACAATTAAACAATATACATCTTGCAATCTAAGCTTTCATCCTCAACTCTCTGATCTCTTTCATGCATGTAAACAGGGCTGCTTCTGTCTTTCGTTCTCTCAATCTACGTCTTGCAATCATCTCGGGATAAATTAGCAAGGTATAGTCTCTTCATCTATTAGATGGTGGCTGTCTTTTGTCCTTTTACTCACTAAAAGTTAAAACCAAACAGCCAAAGATTACAAGCTACTAAATAGCTTGATACCAATGATTTTTGAATCATTTATTTATCTAAACTTAGAATGTTGCAATTCTTTCCAGATTTATGAGGGAGACTATTGCGGAAAGCAGCATCCCTGCTGGAGGAGTGGCCAAAGTTGAATGATGGACCTCTATGCAGTTACAAAATACCATCTTTTGTGTGAGTCTATCAAGTTATAAAGAATTGGTGAGATTCTTTGGAGAAACTTAGTACACAAGTTGTAAAAATTTTGTTTGCTCAAGAGGATCATAGTTCTTGGTTCTTTTCTCTTTTTCCTTTTTTTGATGTAGGGACTAGGGAGTGAGAATTAGTTCTATACATTGGATATTAGATTGAAAGAAAGATTGCATCCATAACTGTGGCACCTTTCACAGAAGATATACCCAAGGGTCAGGTTTCTATCATGATCAAATATACTTATAAATGAAGACTTAGAAAGGAAACGTATCTATATGCATTAGAACAAATAAATTATGAATCATTTAACCTGTCTGCTAGAATTCAGGAGTTGCATTCTGATGCAATAGCATGGCTATTTGTTGTTGTAAGGCTTCGTATTGAAGGAGGCGGCCTCAAAGTAACTTAGTTTAGGTCCCAAGCCACACATCCAAAACCCTAAGATGAGATCCTGAAAATGCTGAAGGTGAAGGTTCACAAGAGAATGAGTCATCAAATCTCCATGCTCTTTAAAATCGTTATTTGAGACGATCTTGGTCAAAATCTGATACATTCAATCTTAGCATCAACCAAAACTGATACATTCAATGTTATTAGTCACAAATTTTGATTCCACTAGTGATTGTATCATCTTTGTTGATGCTAAGTTCATTTTCAACTGAGATTATAGCAGAAATGATGTTTTTAAATGGGAGAGATACTGAGAGATGATGGTTGAGCTTCTCGACCTTGGTGTGTTGGTGTATTCAGGTTGGTGCTTAATTGCAACAGATGGTGTGAGTAGTTGACAGAATGAGGGACATTTTTTTGTTATATAGAGCATTTAAATTTATTACTCGATACATTGAATTCTTCAAAATGAGTTGGGATTTGTTTTCTACAAATGTTCAATTTTAGTACACAGTCTGGCCACAAACAGTTCAACTTGCACTAGTGCATATCATATTAGTATATTAACCTTTGCCAAGTTATGTACATGTGCAAGAACAACTCCAAACAATGCCTTGCGTGTGTCTTACCATACCTATGAAATAAAAAAATAGAAGTCCAACCAGTATAACACACTTCAAAAAAGTCAGGGTTCTCGCCTAACTAGCTCACATTGTCATTAAGTATGTGATCAATCAACCAGTCACGAATTATATATATTTTAATTTACCTTAATCACGCTTCAATTACAGACAAGACTAGGCTCAAAATTTTTTATGATGTAAGTTGACTGCATGACTTAAAACAGAAGCGTGCCTTTTTCAAATGTAGAAAGATCACCAATATATATATATATATATATATATATATATATATATATATATATGTGTCTTTCTTTATTTGTAGCATCCAAGTAATGACCCACTGTCACTAATTAAAAGTTTAAAACAGGTCTCAATAAAACTAAATAGAGTGCCAAGTGGTTAGATATTGGAGGATGGTCGGTTCCCACTGATGAGATTCATGGTCTAATATAGTTGTGGAATCCACCAAGCCCTGCAAACCTTTTTTATTCTCTTGAATTGTGATCCGAATTCTTTCGGCCCGGGTAGAGTTGAGATTTCAGTTATGATCCAAAATTCTAATTTTTTTAAGGCTATGTTCGGCGGGGGGAACTGGAGAAAATTTGGTTCATGAAAGTTTTGGAATTATGAACAAAATTTTCTTCAATTCCACCGATTTCAATTCCAAGGAACCGAACATAACAGACTTTTTTTTGTTGTTTTGCGGGTTTTAAATTCGAATTCTAATATCTATTATAATCGGGATATATAGAGTTTTTTATATTTTTCATGTGATATTAAGAGTTTCAAATTAGAGAGAGACAAAGGATAACTAGGGTTAGAATTTGATACACTTGTACATATTCTTTCTTTTTCGCATAGTAAAATCTTTTAAATTAGACGAGAGCTTTTAAAACTTAATTCCACTTTGCATCTCTTGAAATGGCCAAAGAGAAACATCATGAAAAGGAACTTCTTTGTGGTGAGAAAGAAAGTTGTACAGTTGTGGAGAGAGAGAGAGAGAGAGGACTCCAAGAGAAATGTAGAGAGAGAAAAAAGAGAGGATTCATTGCTAAAGAGATTTTGAGAGGAGACAATTATAGAATTACTAAATATACAAAATAAAAGTAAAAAGAGTGTAGATTCATTGCATGGACTCTCTTTGTCACTTAGCTAGGTCGGGTTAGTTTCACAAGATGTTTCTGTACTAACTTGCACATGAGTTGGGACCATGCACGTGCTCATTATGGATTCATCTCACCCAAAGAATTAGAATACCTTTTGATTGGGAGAGAATAAAAAAATCATATAGTTTTGTTATCTTGAAACAAAACTAATAATCTCAAATATTGGACATCAATTCTCAATTCTGAAGAAGACAAAGTGTTGAAAAACTAAAGCTATAAACCCACCCTTTGAAATGTGTTATATATTTAATTGTTGTGATAATATAGTTTATGCTATAATTTAAATCAAACTAATCCTCGAGCAGCACAAGCAGCCTAATGCTAGGGAAAATTAGTGGAACCATTAAAGCTAGATTTGTCATCTTATAACATTAATGTCTTTACATGAATGTGTTAGTTACATAATATTCTTACAGAGCACTCTTGATTTTATATATATCTATGTCTATATATATATATGTATGTATGTATATATATTAGCTATAAATGACTGCGGATTCTGCATGTGGAGAGACTGTAATTGGCTTACTTTGGCATCTTACATTGCTTATAACATGTCTCATGGAATACAGAATGAGATGCTAGTATTACAAAGGGAGTTGACTTCTTATTTTACTTTTAATATAACAAAGAGTTGACTTTTAATTGAATTTCTTTTATTATTATTATTAAATTTTTTTTTTGGTAAACAAAGAGTTGACTTCTTATTTTACTTTTCCTAATCTGGTATTTTTTTAAAAAAAAAAAAAAAAAACAAAATTGACTTTCATAGCAAACCTTTTAGAACAAATGCCTTGGACCCTCCTAAAAGTTATGAAATTAAACCAAATGCATGCACAATCTCCAATTGATGTTCCTCAAAGTACTTTCGCTATATTGTTTCACACAATTGTGAATCTTTTTACTAGCTCATTGAAACGATATATAGTATTAATTTTCCTCTACAAAAAATGGTGTCTTGGTCTTTTAATGATAATTTAAAGTCATGATAGAATGAATGTCAAAATTTGAATCTCTTTCAAATGTATGATTCCATATAATTAGATGTTGTATGAAACTCACATTAATTTAGAGGCATAGAGATGATGTGGAGTAAGTTTACAATACATCTTGTGTAAATATATATACCGGATAAATTTGAACTGTGTGTGCACAACATGCAGAGTGGGTTCAACTATGTGTGTATAATACACAAAGTCTAAATTTACCCGATGTATTTACACAAGATTTATTGTAAATCTTCTCCTTAATATGATAAAATACGAATAATTGTTTATTTTATTAAATTATTCG
Organism: Cornus controversa; assembly: GCA_026545225.1. NCBI lineage: Eukaryota > Viridiplantae > Streptophyta > Magnoliopsida > Cornales > Cornaceae > Cornus > Cornus controversa. The sequence goes on from CM048845.1 coordinate 105,791,316, forward strand.
CCAAGTCCGTGAATTAGAGAGAGTTATAAATTATTATGTAGCAGAGTTGCAACTTGCAATTGAGAAGATTGTTGCTAGCAATAAAATAGTCTCTCTACTATATATATGTATCGATATTGAAATATTTTGTGTCTATCCATTTTAATTGCAATGTTGACCACATCCATATATATAAATTAATAGTGTTGAGACCACATAAATTCTATTAATTAAGTAAGATATTAATTTATCGATAAATTAATAACTTATTAATTTAACAAGATATTTTATGCACATTAGTATTATTTTTTTCAAAACATTTAGTTTTTCTATAGTCTTAAAGATTCAATGCCACTGTACTCATTTAATCAATTAAGATTCAATGTATTATACTACTCATCTAATCAATTAAACATACATTTAACCAACTAAAGATAAAGATTCAAGACATTGTACTTACTATTTAATAAACTAAAGACATACTCATATATTCAATTAAAGATACATTTAATCAACCAAAGATTAAATGTATTGTACTTACTATTTAATAAAATAAAATTTAATGTATTGTACTCATTTAATCAAGTGCATGCAAATTAGAGATGAGATTCAACTAGACTTCAACTTCAAGAAAAGACAAGCAACACTAAATTCATATTTAAAAAAAAACATGATAGTTAATCCTATATGTACTTCTTATCAAATTATTAATTTATGTAATAAGTGGGACTTATAGGAACTTATAAGAAAATTTCTGAAATGTATTATCTTATAAATTTAGCGAAATTATTAATTTAGTACCTTAGACGTCCAAGTGGTGACCAAGTAATTTATTATTTAAAAGAGAATATTAATTTATCGAGTATTAATTTATAGAGATTAATTTATTATTTGTTTGAAGGTTTGAAATTTTGGATTCTCCATGTATTGAAGTGTCTGAAGAAACCGTCACGTTATATATATATATATATATATATAGTTTTTGTTTGAAGGTTTGAAATTTTGGATTCTCCATGTATTGAAGTGTCTGAAGAAACCGTCACGTTCTCAAGATACATATTACCTCCACCAAAGCATCCAAATGCCATAGAATTGATTCCCAAAAAGTTCACGGCATATTTTTCCTTCTTCTTCTTCATGTGTGTGTGTGTGTGTGTATATATATATATATATATTAACTTGCAAATTCAAATTATAAAGAACCATATATATCATTATAATTAAACGGGCCTCTATTAAAAGTACATTTCTTAAAATTTGGCAATAGAAAAGATTAGTTTAGAATTTGGATTGAATGGCAATATTTTGAGTGTGTTTGATCTATTTTTGATTCCTCAAAAGGGTCAGTTGTTTTGGTGTTATAAAGAAAAAGAAGCATATGTTGCTCATCGGCATTATAAAGGACAATATATAGTAATTAGATGTATAATTAATGATAAAAAAATAATGGTAATACAATTGTCCATACTTTAATTTATTAATATTAAGCTCACTATATATAGTATAAATCAAGGCCTAGGGATGTGTGTTACTTCACAATCACATTGTTCCAATGTTCCAATCAAGCAAGTGTACATATTGCAATTCTTTGTCTTAATTGGCCAAGGAGTGTAGACCACCTTCCCCACATGCTGGTGGTAGACGACGAACAGTACTTACATATATAGTTTTGAAGATTTTAAGGTTTGGCTTTTTAATTCATCTGAATCTGTTATACTATCCACAAGACTAATATATATATGAGTGTACACACACAAGTAAAAACAGCCTCGGATATCATTATTGTAACTTTTTTTTTTTGTTGTATTTTTCCCTCTTTCTAGTTGTTCATCTCATCCCCAATATTCAACAGCCCTCTATTGCTTTGCTCTCTTTTGTCCTTCTTATATAGGTCTCTGTGTGTGTGCCTGTGTGTAATAGACAACCATGTGCAGAATGAATGAATCTCGAGGATCACTTCATAGTAGTGAGTCTAGTGATCACCATGTCTCATCAAAGAATGGAGCATATAATGAAGATGATTTCTTCCATGGGCTTCTCCAACGATTGCCAGCGAATGAGGTCTCTCTCTCTCTCTCTCTCTCTCTCTACACACACACACACACACACACACACACACACACATATATATATATATATATCAATGTGTTTAATGCTAATTTCTCGGTTTACTTCAGTTTTCGTTACCTAGATTCCCACAGGAGTAATTTGCGGTTGATTCATTTTCTGAAAGAGAAATTTAATGAGTATGTTTGACTTAGTGGTCTAAAAGCTTGCTGTGTAAGAAAATTAAATATTACTAGTATATCACGGCTTTGAACTCGTGGCATTTGATTATTGCCATTCATCATTTTATTGTGAAGAATTAATAATTTTGGGGTTGAAAACTCTTCTTTTTATGCTTTTGAAACGTCGACAGATGCATGTCATAATTGTATTATTCTCTGTTCATGTCATCTTCTGTCTTTTTAAGGCAAATGGTTGCATGGTACGTACGATACAGCTCTTCATATATAAATGATTCTCTAGCTCTAATTCATTAATAAGTTCTTTTTTTTTTTTTTCCCGGTTAATTAAACTATATTATGTGATAATCACCCATATATTTAGGAGCCCATTTTGACCTAAGTACTTGAGAGTTATGTTTTCAAAGTAGTGCAATTATTATTATTATTTTCATCATTTATTAAAAAGCATGCCAAGTGATCAACTTGCCTTCTTGTTTTCCTTTAGAGCATATATGCTAGTGTAGGTGGTGCATGCAGATTCTTTTTTTAGTACCATTTATTTCATAAAATAACCTATATATATATATATATATATATATGCCCATACAAATTTAGTACCTAGTACCCACGTTATGGATTGATCTACAAAAAAGAAAAGTATATAAGTACCACGTATTATATTGATATTGACTTGGGTGGTAGCTAATCATGCTTCAGTAACCGATGTTGAGTGATCATGGATTTTTTTTTAAGATCAAGTATCTTTTTGGTGAAAATATTATGTATCAATGTCGTACGATGTGATAGACTGATAGTAGTTATTCATTATGAGTTATTGCGTGGAATCTACCAATAATTAATCAAATAATATTGATATCACATCAGAAATTTTTTCATATTTTTCTGCTCGATCAATATATTCTCTCTCACAACCAACTAACTAGCTGCATTATACAAGCTTTTATGTTTATTTTCATTTCTTCCTTTTCAAGGAAATTAAATTTAATTCTCCACAAAACCACCAACTTTTAACAATGCAAATGAGACAATGGAGGATGGTCGATAGTGTTTGATTGGCAACATAAATTGAGCAATGCCTTAAATCACTCTAATAAAAGCTTGCTCAATTTGTGGACTTGACAAGAATCTATATATGTGTGTGTGCGCTAATTAAAAAAAGGAGTGGGTTTATTGGGGCAGCTGTGGAGTTTTTTGGACCACATCTTTCTGTAGCAAAAGATTCTATAGAGTTGTGCATTGACAGATTTGAATGAAATTATATATATATATATATATATATATATATATATATATATATATATATATATTACTGAGTATATATATTAAATAAGATCAATTATCTGGTAGATCAATAACCAACTTGTAAGTCATCCAACATTTCTGATTTGACCACTTGTATGGTGATTTTATACTTGTTGTATTATCGAGATGAATTTTACTGATATGTTGGCATTCTATGCCATGCAGGTGGCAGAAGAGTTACTATCAGTTGGGAAGATTGCATGTCCTTTGCTAATGACTTCACTGCTTATTTTTTCCAAGTCAATCATTTCTATGCTCTTCTTGGGCCGTATGGGGAAAATTGAGTTAGCCGGAGGCTCTCTTGCAATTGGGTTCGCAAACATTACAGGATTCTCAGTCATGAAAGGCCTATCTGTTGGGATGGAACCCATTTGCTGCCAAGCCTATGGAGCCAAGAGATGGTCAGTTCTCAGCCAGACATACCTCAAAACTTTCCTCCTCCTCTTATTTGCATCCATACCCATTTCACTTCTATGGCTAAACATCGAACCAGTGTTCGTATGGTTAGGTCAGGACCGCGTTATCACAAAAGTCGCCAAGGATTACCTTGTTTTCTCCATTCCTGAATTGCTAGCCCATGCTCACCTCCACCCATTGAGGACATTCTTGAGGACACAGAGCTTAAATTCACCAGCTTCAATAGTTGCCACTTGTGCTACAATCTTGCATCTTCTCTTAAATTACCTTGTTAGATACCTAAATTTAGGGGTAAAAGGTATTGCCTTGGCTTCTTTTTGCTATGCATTGAGCATGAACATTGGCTTGTTGGCTTATCTGGTTCTGTCAAAAATAGCACTAAAACCCTGGGTTGGAACGACAATCGCGTCCACATTTCAAGGCTGGCAGCCATTGCTAAGTCTGGCATTGCCTAGTGTCTGCTCCGTGTGCTTGGAGTGGTGGTGGTATGAGATTGTGCTGTTTCTAAGTGGCTTATTGAGCAACCCGGAGTCTTGCGTGGCAGCCACAGGCATTCTGATTCAAGCAACCGGCATCATTTATGTGTTCCCCTATTCTCTGAGCTTAAGCATATCACAACGCGTTGGCCACGAGTTGGGTGCTGGACAACCGGCTCGTGCTCAATTGGCAGCCATAGTTGGGCTAATGGTAGGAGTTGGTTATGGACTTGCAGCCTTTGGCGTTAGTAGTGCTGTGAGATCTGTGTGGGGCAAGTTGTATACTGATGACCCACAGATTAGTACCTTGATTTCATTAGCCCTTCCAATATTGGGACTTGCTGAACTCGGGAATGCACCTCAGACAGCTGCCTGTGGTGTCCTTACAGGCTCTGCACAGCCTAAAGTGGGTGTCCGGATAAATATTGCTGCTTTTTACCTCATTGGATTGCCAGTTGCTGTTCTAATGGCGTTCACGTTCAAGATTGGTTACCGAGGACTGTGGTTGGGGCTAGTAGCGTCGCAGGGTTCATGTGCATCCATGATGGTGTACACATTGATTCAAATGGACTGGATGCACCAAGTGAAGAGGGCCGAGGAGCTGACTCTGGCTGCTGGAGACAAGGATGATGTGGAAACCAATCTAGTCCCCTGATCTCAATCTCCCTGGTATTTAGTCAGTTTTAGGGAAAACTATAACACATAATTGAGTGTAAATCATCATTTTTGTCAAGAAAATTGCAATGTAAATTTTTTTTTTTTGAGAGGAGAGAGAAAAGAGCAGTAGTACTACTGATCATAAGGCTCATTAATTAGAAGTTCTCTTAAACTCATATACGGGGAAGCAAAAGCATTCTCTTTCTTTACACTAAGACACATAAATGAGCATAAAAAGATAAATTAAAGAAAAGATGTGTTACAAATTAAATATATGTTTGCCTAATAGTGTCAAACCACCAAGATTAGATTATTTAGAGAAATTTTATTAATTGAAATATGTGTACACAAAAGAAAGAAATTTTAAAAACAAAAGATAATGGAGCAACTTTTCAAATATTGCTTGAATGTATGGAAGAAGATGCTGAGAAGGTGTAACTTAAATATACAAATCCTTAACACGAATGTATGGAAGAAGATGTTGACAACCATCAACTCTAAATCCTTTAACACACGTTCCCTCATGTGTGAACTTTTTTTTTTGGTCCAACAAGTGTTTCAATTTTTAATAATAACCTCCTGAGTAGAACTCATTCTTGAAAATCGGCTCACAAGGAAAGGGTACTCATGTGTATATACATCGCACATCCTAAAGATATGTAGACGATGAGAAACTATGCTAATACTCTCCCTCAATGCCAGGGCTGGAAACACTCGGCTCTCCCCTTCCACACAGAGTTGGAGATGCGAACCTGATCCATTCCTGTGTCACACATGCTCTGATATCATGATAAACCTATGGATATAACTCATTCTTGAAAATCGGCTCATAAGAAGAGGGTACCCATGTGTATATACACCGTACATCCAAAAGGGACCGAGAGAATGTGGGACTATGCTAATAGAAGACTATGGACAGTTGGTGATTAAACTTGTTATTGGCTAGGAAGCACGAACACAGACACGGGACGCGGATATGACATGATACAGATACGATGATAAGAAAAATTTTAAAAATAAGGACACGGACATGGCGAGGATACGACTATAAAATAATAATGTAATATATTAATATATATTAATTATTTAACAAAAAAATTACATTACAGAAATACTTCAATTCATCATCAAGCAATTAAGATCCAAACAAACTTATAAAAAAAATAGATAAATAAATTAAAATGGATTAAAGAACCAGACTTATTTAGTCCTCTACATATATTTAGCTTAGATTTTTAATTATAACTTAGTCGGATATAATTTTATTTCGAAATACTTGAATATACATCAATGCTATGAAATGTTCGATACGTGTTCGAGAAGTGTCCAAGGAGTGTCCTAAAAAGAAAAATGTAAGGACACTTCTGCGAAGTGTCCGACACGGTGTCTGAGTGTTCGACATGTGTACGACACCCTCAGTGAAGTGTCTGTGCTTTCTAGGTTATTAGGAACTTTAAATTTAAACATATGAAAAAAAAAATGGTTGGATCAACTCAGACTGACCATGATTCCTCCTCCTCTCATTCATCCCCCTCTCACCATCCCTATGTCATCCATAACCATTTCCAAACCCAAAGCCAAAGTTGTTTTTAATCATAAAAACCTCCTTTTTGTGCAAGGACACGATGATCTTGTAACAATAGTAGTATTATTATATTAAAATAATAAGCTCAAATGTAAGGTCTTTTTGGTAAAATTTCATGGTGCATTAATTGACTTCAACGAACTTTTGGTTTAGGAGAGGTAAACGATATTCCCTCTGTCCCAAAATATATGGGTACTTAATTTGAGAATTATGACTCACAAAGTTGTAAGTCATAGTTTCCAAAGTACCAAAAATTTTTGGAACGGAGGGAGTATTTCGAATAGTCAAGTGAAATCGTTTGAGCTTTTAGCTAATTAGAGTAAGCTAACTAGAAGGGAGGTGAGTGTAATTTATCCTTTTCATATTAAAAAAAAGAATTATTAGCTATATTCAAATAGCGTTGCAAATGAACCAAGCCAACTTTTGGTCTGTTCGGACTTGATTGGGTTAGGTCATGACGAGCTCAAAAAGTTGAATGATATACTTGACTTATTATTTTGAAAATTTTGGACCGGACTCAACTAGACTTCTTTTTTTTTAAAAAAAAATCTCAATATCATATTTGTATTTGAACTCGTATTAAAGATTTATTTGACTTGGTATGAACTTAAGAGTTTATACAAACATGTGTTCATAAACTTATAAGTGAGTAGGGGTGCGCACAGTCTAGTCTGGTTCGGTTTTGATGTATTTTGAAATCAAATCGTCAACTAAAAATAAAATCGAACTGAACCAAATCATTATAGTTAATGAAACCGAATTGTGAAGAATCAGTTAAATTCAGATTAATTCCACAGTTCACCTTACAGTCACAAACTGTCCAAAGTACACATCCTCTCTGCAACTGGCATCACAACAACAAAGATCCATCACCTACTCACGCCCAATATGTTATTTCTACTGTACTAATAAATAGAAGAAAAATAAAAAATCCAATATCCAAAAGTAATTTAAAGTTGTTTGCCCTACCAAAAAAACAATTTATGCAGTAAAATCTTAAAAGGTCCTTCAAGAAGGTATACATATAAATGTAAGATTAAACATTATGCGATAAAAGGATTAAAGAAAAAACCAAAACAAGTATATAATTATGCAAGCAAGAATAGCATAGTAGCAGCATTTGACAATATCATTTCTTCTCTCTCTACAAGCGCATAAACACAAACCCAGATCCCATAAATATAAACTGTTCTACTTCGGTTTGTAAAACTAGACCATTACTGATTACTTATTTATGTTATGTTATTATAAAATTATAAATTATATAATATATATATATATATGGTTCGATTTTGAAAAACATAAAACTAGAGTCCAACCGTTAATTTGACTGAAACGAATTATTTAGACGCAACCTTATATGTGACGCATTTGTGGACGGTTGGATTTGGATTGTGAGTAGGAAAGGAAATTCAAGTCTCTCTTGCTACCTAATTCATTGTAATAAATCGCAGAATGTAGATAAATAATACTACTTATATATCCCTGATGGGAGAATTGAATGACAACACGAAATTAATTCACGTTTTGTTCGAGAAAATTTATATTATACTTGATGAATTTATATTGATGAATTTAAATTATACATGTTATACACGTATAATAAATTTTAGAACACATACTGTACCCACAACACGAAATTAATTCACGTTTTGTTCAAAAAAAATTTACATTATACTTGATGTATTTATATTGATGAATTTGAATTAGAGGAGTGCTAGCGGCAGTCGCTCAAGCGACTGTCCTTGCACAGTCGCTCCACCGATTGGTGGAAATCAATTCCAAAAATTAAATGCTTTCCTGCAATAAATGTCCTACTTTTTCATCAATTAATATACCCTCCCAGTTCTAAAGTATTTACACGGGTGCCATCAACTAACAAATAAAATTATAAAAATAAAGTATTAAAATATTTTTATTAATAACTTTTTTATATTGTCCTACTTTTAAATATTTTTAATAATCTATATACTTATTATAATCATTTCCTATATAATTTTTAAAATTTTGTTATTATGGTTAATTGAATTAAAGAACATATTTTTAAAGTATTAAAATATTTTTATTAATATTTTTTTTATATTTTCCTACTTTTAAATATTTTTAATAATCTATATATTTATTCAATTAATCTATATACTTTATGTTTATAATTTTATTTTTATTAATATTTTTAATAATCTATATGGATTGATGTTTTATTTTAAAATATTAATATTTTAATAGTTTATTTTTATAATTTTATTTGTTAGTTGATGGCAACAGTGTAAATACTTTAGAACTGGGAGGGTATATTAATTGATGAAAAAGTAGGATATTTATTGCAGGAAAGTATTTAATTTTTGGAATTGATTTCCACCAATCGGTGGAGCGACTGTACAAGGACAGTCGCTTGAGCGATTGCCGCTAGCACTCCTCTTTGAATTATACGTGTTATTGCAATCAAATTTTAGAACGCATACCGTACCCACATGTTATTAATGCATAATAAATTTTACACAAACAATATATATGATATTCATCCTGAGTACTTTTGCATACGTTGTTGGTTAGGTACACAACCAATCAAACTCTCGTTGAATGTGCCACTGTCGAAAGTCTACTAACGAGTACATTCTCCTTTTTATCCGCACCGTTAGATGATACTGAGGTCCACACAGTGTAAATCTGGAATGAGTCAACGGCGGATATCTCAGGCAAACGCACACCATGTGAGATCACCACTTCAATTCCCAGAAAAGAAAAGGAGTAACTAATGACTGAAGAGTCGATGCCCCTTTAGACAATACACCAGTAGACTAGCGGTAGTACAATATAGAGAGAAAGAATGAAAGTATCAAAATTTTGGACGGATTCAAAAAGATCTGGAGGATATGCATAGTAGGTGTAGGTGGATACTTCATCGTTTAGACTTTAGAGAAGGAGAGATTGATGAATTTAGGGATTTGAGATTGGTCATCAAACCACTGTGCAAGTTTGGAGTTCGTCAATGATCAAATAGTATTCAACTTTCTTTTTCGTCCAAGCAAACAACAATTGAAATTATCCAATCTGACTAACCCTAACATCCAATTGTATCTATGTCTTGAAATTAGATTGTGTCCAATATTGGGTTTGGTTTGGTTTGGAAAAAATCGGAATTGTAGGGCTTAAAGAGTTTTCAATTGGGCGGATGAAATGGAAGTAAATGCATCAGCATTTCACACAGCGATCAGTTCAGTACAGGCACTGGGTAGAGGCTTCGACGTGAACTTCGATACTAGATTGCTATATTGTAAAGGAGTAGCAGGGTCTAGGGTTGTTGAAATTGATGAAGAACACACTAGGGATCTATGTCTCTATGATGGTTTGGTTGTGCCCAATATTTCAAAGGACATTGAGAACTGTCGGCAGCCATTTGGCCGTCATAGTTCAGGGGTTTGCAGTTTTCATGAGGTATGTTATTGTTTCCCACTCTCTTTCAATTTTATTATGTAACTCATCTTTTTTTGTTGATCTACTCAATACTTACAGGGTTATATGTTATTTGCTCGTGTGCGTGTCTTTTACTTAATGCAATCACATCCACTTGTATCAATTATTTGATTCGCCACCATTTTTTTTCTTTCTTTTAGTTAAGTTTACATTTACCGCTGCACCATAGTAGTAAGAGTTCCTACTCAAATTACTATCCCGTTGCATACGCATCTAGGTATACACTCTTATTACACCTACATATTTTGATCACTCCCTTCACATATTTGCACAAATTGACACATAATAGCTTCTCACTCCCATCTAGCCAAACACTTAAACTGAAAATATAATTATAAACACTAATGCACAATAGTTACACGGAGATACAAACAATTAAACAAGCACAATAGTTACACAATACCCATCCAAAAACCCATCAACCACCAGGACATTGAATCATATATTACCGTACTATCAATTATATTATTATTATTTATATTTTTTAGAATAATGGAAAGTATTTGAAATTATCTCAAAAATTAGTATGATAGTGTTTTTTTTTTTTTTTTGTTGACAAAACTAGGGTTTACTAGAAAAACAACTATTTTTTTTTATTTTATAATACTGATAACTGCAACTTCATGTTTTTGGTGATTATAATAGTATGCTTGTTTCATGTTTTGAAACAAAGTTAAATTGGAAAATTTGTGTTTTTCAAATCAAATAAGTTAGATAGATTCATAACTCTAATTATTAAGTAATTTTTTTTTTTACATGAATAGAAAACAGGTCCAAAAGAAGTTGCAGAAACCGTCTATTTCTATTATTTAAATTTTATAAAATATGTGATTCAAAATATTATTACATTATATTTGTTAAAATGATCCACGGAAAAATTGGAGAGAGTATACATTAAATCAAAAAACTTATAATGAGACTCCTATGAGAAAATAAAAGTCACTTCAAAAAAAGAAGAAAATGTTGTTAAGAATTGATTTGATGCACTATTCTAAAATTTTTTAGAAGAAGGAATCTTGACATAAACTAGTAAAATCTAAATAGATCTTTCTTGACAAATGACATGTGAAAAATATTTACAAATATCTCAAAAGGAAAAAATAATAGAAATTGTAACTCTATATAATCTAGGGAAACTATGGAGGCATGAGTAGGCTATAAATATCCCTAAAACAACTGACAACTCATGCTATTTTCAATAGCTAGTAAAACCGAATTCACAAAAGAAACTATTATCTCACACGTCACCACTCTCCAAGCATTGTGTTCTTTCTCTTACGGCTCATTCTCCCAAGCCACTCTATCGTATAACAGTTATAAGTAATATAAGTTACACTATTTTCTTCTATTTTGTCAAATTTTGATTAATTAGTGAAGTGTTTAAAAAATCAATTAGATTAATTGATGAGTTTAAACCATTTAATTTGAACATCACAACATGGCACAACAAATACATTATTGATGAAAAATTGAAAACAACATATTTTTATAATAGTTTTTGTCTTTGGTTATCATTTGTTTCCTAGACATAAATACACTATAATTAAGTAGTTGGACATTGGGTTACCCCTCAATCACCACAACCGCACCCCTACCTCCCCTAAAAAAATGTTCAAATTTGTTTGGAGTTGGTTTGAGCTTTCTGTGGTGATGCCTTTGGTTTTGTCATAAGAGAAATGTAAGTCTTACAAGCTTCTAACTAAGGAGCATGTAATCTCTGTTTTTAGCTATAAATATCACCTGATAAAGACAACTAAGTTGGTCATATAGGTTGTTAACACTAATATATATTTAAAAAAAATGAGAGATAGCAGAATAATTAAGTTACTTGCTTGAAGGATGAAATGTGGACTAATCCTTGCATAGCCTTTTTTTCCCTTCTTTTAATTAAGTAACATGTAGGCGACACTCGATTTGTTCTAATTCACTAATTGTTCTAATATACTTCTCACTTTAAATGATTGAAGATGGTGGAGTATTTCAATACAAAAGCTAATCTATCAGGCCATGTTCCTCTTGGTAGCTTCAATGCTGCATTCAGCTTTACCGGATCTAAGCATATTGATGCTGCAGCTGCAAAGGCCCTTTCCATGGATGGTTTTTTCATCCCACTTGCTAAGATTCAGCTCATAAAATCCCAATTAGTGCTGCAAGGAAGTGTCAAAAGAGCAGTCCCAACATCATGGGACCCACCTGCTTTAGCAAGGTATCAGTGTCCGAATTATTTATAGAAATTGTTTGCTGTTATAGCTTCTAATTGTCTCTACTAAAAATCTTTTTCTCCCATGACAGCTTTATTGAGAACTTTGGTACACATGTTATTACATCTGTAACTATTGGAGGTAAGGATGTGATTTACGTTAAACAACACCAGTCATCTCCTTTGTCAGCCATGGAGTTAAAGAAATATGTTCAGGATATTGGAAATCAGAGGTTCTCCAGCACTGATAGTCATACAAGTTTTCAGGTCTATTGAAATACAAGGATAAGGCTAGTTCCATAATGTTCCATAATGTTTCTTTATTCTTGTTCATGAAAGGAAAATCTTTTATGGTTTTTACTTTCTCTTACATCTTTCTTCACCTTGCAATCATTGACTAGCCTCTCTCTCTTTCTCTCTCTCTTGTATTTTTGCAGGGTGGTGATGCTTCTTTATTCAACAGCCAAGGGATACATCCTCAACCCACTAGTGCACCTTATCTTGCCGGCAATGGGAAAGAAGTATGTAGAAGTCTTTATCTTGTATTTTTTAAGTTTTTGCAGTTGATAGGCTTATGTTCTGGTGATATTGTCTCTTTGATGAATTGTTGCTTGATACTTTTTCGGGATTTATTGATTGAGCTTTTTTTTTTATAATGAAAATTTAATAATAATAATAAAAGAAGAATTGTTTCTTTTGTGCTGTCCTTCCCTAGTTAGAGTATACAATCTGTATATGGCATACTTTAATTAACTCAATTTATTGATCTACTAATTGAAATCCATTGTCTATGTTCAATATTTTTTTCAAGAAAATCATAGTTCTTTTTTTAACTAAATTAAAATATCAGAAATAAGTAAGTATAATGGTGAGAGCAGATGATGATTTGGTACTCTCTCAAAGATTTTTTTTTTTTTTTTATAAGTAAAAATATCATTGAAGAGCGTCCAAAAGGGGGACACATCCCAAGGAACAACTCAAGAAACAGGCCTTTACATCAAAACCTTAGATTATCTACAAAAGACAACAGAGACTCCGAAGATATACAAAAAGAGCCCTCCGACCAAAAGAAGAGGGAACTAAGAACAGAGAATCTAAAGACTCCCCAAGGCTGCTCTTTATCTTCAAAGGATCTCTTGTTCCTCTCATTCCATAATGCCCACCATAAGCAATGAGGAGCAACCCTTCATGAATGTCGAATATTATGCCGCACCCGAAGACCATGCCATGCTAAAATGCATCTCGCCACCGACTTAGGCATGACCCACTGCACATCAAAAATATCACAAAGCAGATCCCATCCCTCCCTAACTCTAGGACAATGAAGAAGAAGATGGTCAATAGATTCCTCCGCCCTTTTACACATACAACACCAATTCGCCAAAATGTGACCTCTCTTTCTTAGATTATCAACGGTCAGGATCTTCCCCATGGACACAACCCACACAAAGAAAGCCACCTTCAAAGAGGCTCTAGATTGCCAAACACCTTTCCAAGGAACGGAAGACTCTTGAGATTCCATCAGACTCCAGTAAAAAGTCCGTACCTCAAAACGCCCATGATTCAAGCCCGTCCAAACCAGCTCATCTCGGCCCTCCCCAGGGCAAACCTGTCCATAAAGAAAGGCCAAGAACTCTGTCATCTCTTCAATCTCCCAATCATGCAGACGTCTGAATGTCCCAAACCAGTCGTCCGCCATCAAGGTGATAGCACTGAGCGATCATTACTTGTCTATCCCGTGCAATGCTAGCAAGTCTTTGGTATAAGTTCTCTAGCGGTCTGTCACCACACCACTGATCTTTCCAGAAACTTACTAGTTGACCATCCTTCACCCTATAGCAAATGTGCTTTGAGAACTCGTTCTAGTCCTTCGCAAGATACCTCCATAAACCAACCCCAACTGGTGTCCTCAGCCTTAGCGAGCACCATATCTCTCAAAGATTATTGCTGTACATGAGAATCTGTAGGACTTCCTTGTTATAGTTCATTTAATTTAAACTACAAGAGGGAGATGTTTTATTGTCATGGTCCACTTTGTAGTTGCTGGCACGGGTAATGGATTCCTGTTAGAATAATATTTGTATGCTGTCTAATTCCATTCGAAAGTTAAGTTTTTCACTAGGATGTACGAACAAAATGTAAGGTGAGTCTAGTGGGTTGTGAATCCTTGCTGGTCACCTTGCTAATGAAGAAGTTAAAGCTCAAAATGAGGATTAAATTATGCAGATGGAAACTACATCAGAATATTCCAATATTGGGCTCCATGAGGTTCAATTTCATTAGGAAAAGTTAAGTGAGAAATTAGAGAACTTAGGAAATAGGTTGGTAAAGACTTGGATATTTTGGACCACCTTTTACCTAGGTTTTGAAGATGGATAAACTTCATATATTGACCTAGGATGATTTCAACACTAGTGAAAAATGTTTTAAAGTATTTTCAAAAGTAAAAATATGTTTTGAAAACCTTGGAACATGATTTGAGTGGGTCTTGAAACAATATCCATACAGGGTGTTGTATTCAATCATATTTTTACCTATCTGTCTCATTTTTGTTATATGTCATTCCATACTTGTAGTTCCGAGATAATTTTTATATAATAAAAAAGTAGACTTAATAAGCTTTCCAATGCTATATTATTTGTTTAATTTTGAGTTCGTTTGACTACTCAACAAAGTTTGAAAAGTTAGGTCTTTTGTGCAAACTTGAAAAAAAATTCAAAATGAAGTTGTACTGGTAGCATGTTTTATTGTACTGGTTGAAACTTGGTCCAGAATGGTCTTGTACCGATGAAACTTTCACTTTTATCGGTACAACTTGACCAGAGTCGGTTTTAACGTGTTTTTTATGCGATTCAAGTCCATATTGGATGTGAACTCAACCAAAATATGCCTAATTGATTTCTAATCATTATAGGACTTTAATAAGGGTTTTAAATCCTATATTATGGAGTCTGGGGTTCACATAACTTAGAGAGAAAAAACACACATAAGAGTAGAGAAGAGATATTTAAGAAAATCCTTAGTTTTCTTCATAGATATCTTTATATTTTATTCATCACATAGTTGGGATTTAATTAGAGACCATTCATACAACTTTTTGATTGATCTGAGAGCATGGAGCTTCATTGATTTCAACATATCAACTGGAATTTCATCCTCAATTTTATTCACTCTGGATTTTACTTCAAAGGAGCATTAGATCACTAACAAGTGGGAAATTGTTTGCGGAGCAATCGCGTTCGATTTTAGCTGTCATTTGTGAGATTGTGGGAGTGAGTCCAAGGTCTGAAGCAACTGGGCTCGTGCGTCTTCGAGTTGGTAACTAGGAGTAAGTGTGATATGGTTAGCAACCAAGTACTGGAAAAGGTGTTCCGAGTCAAAGTTGGTATAATTTTTCTTCGACTTAGTGGATTGCTTTGCTCTAGACTATGGTCTCATAATTTTTTCTTGCTGAGGTTTTTCACAAAAAAAATCTGGTGTCTCTTTCTCTCTTACTCTTTACTATATTTCTTTTATCGCACGTGTGATTGACTGGTTGATTAATTGGACGAAATTATCATCTTGGTAATAATCAAATTTAAAATCAATCAAAAGAGCAAATATACCTATTCACCCCCTCTTGGTCTCATAAGCTTCTGCTGGCATTATTCTCAAGTGTTATCATAACTTAGCATTTGGTAATCATTATTTCCTTCAATTCCATGTGATCAAAGGCAGTTGGGAAAACCTTTAGACATTTCCAATGGGATTTTAGAAAGGTTTATGCTGTGCTTGGTGTTGAAAAATGTTGTGGGGGACCTATGTACAAAGCTTGTTGTTTGTTTGGCAAGTTCATACTGATTTTAGTGTTAGCTCAAGGTTGCCAATTTCCTTGGTTTACTAAGTGAGAGAAAAGACTCTGCAATACCTAAAGATGACCGAGGCATGGTGATGGAGATCAAGATATGACCGGCTCCAACAAGCCACATGTGATTCACGTGTATGTTGGGAGAAGGGGCAAATATATATAGAATTAGGAATTGGTAGAATTAGGGTTATCATTTATTTATATTTTAGTATTCACAATTAGGGTTATCATTTATTTATATTTTCAGTATTTACCTTGTAGTGTCAAATTTTAGAGATTGTTTCTAATTTATTTAGGTTGACATTTAGTGTTTCTAATTTATTGCAATTAGGATTCACTTTGGTTTCCTACTTAAATGCTTGCATCTTTGGACATCTATTGTATCTCAAGGAAGTTGAGCATTTTTGCTCAATCTTCTTAACTTTTGATGCATGTGGCATTATGTTTTTTGAGGCTGGATGGTTGTATTTGCATGGGTGGTATGGAAAAGAATTTGTTCATTGTTAGGATTTTGGCACCACAGGCTTGCTTGTTTGTTGATTGCAAACTTGCAATACATGGGTTTGTTGAACTGTTATGAAGCCTTTCACTCAGAACAACTTTGACTTTTTTGGATGCAGGATGTTACAGTCATTTTCAGACGGAGGGGAGGAGATGATCTGGAACAAAGCCATGTCCAGTGGGCAAGGACTGTTCAGTCCTCTCCAGATGTCATCGAGATGTCATTCTTTCCAATCACACTTCTTCTTGATGGAATATCTGGAAAGGAGCATTTGACTCGTGCTATAGGCCTCTATCTTGAATGTAAGACATTTACCTCATCATGTGTGACTTGGAAGCCTTAATGTTTTATCCCTTTTTATGCAACAGCAGCAACTACAATAACAACAATGGTAATACTTGGAGGATCCTCTTAATAGCTAACTTGAAAAATTATTTTGGATAAATGTGCACAGACAAGCCTCAGATTGAAGAGCTGAGATATTTCCTAGAGTTCCAGATCCCTCGGATATGGGCTCCTGTACAGGGCAAGCTTCCTGGTCAGCAAAGAAAAGAACCTGTTTGCCCATCTTTGCAGTTCAGCATTATGGGGCAAAAGCTTTACGTCAGCCAAGAGCAAGTATGTGTGTGTCGCAACCTATTTAAATCTGGCTATTTTATCCTGTGCAATAACTTACGCTTGTGAAAGATGGATTTCACAATTATTTTACTTTATGCTTCTGCATAACACTGATCTATTTTCATCTTACTGAGTTGTACAACTCAATGCATGTGTTTGGGCTTGCATCTCTTTGTTGCAACCTTTGGTGTTCAGAAAATAAAATTAGTTGGGACTTGGGAGAAATAGCTATTACTGGGGCCTGCATATCATGCCAGGCACCATCAGGTGGATAGGGATTGGCCATGGATGTGACCCATTTGAATTGAATGAGCAATATAGCTTTAATGGAGTTAAATATGTTTTCCTCAAGACTTATCAAAATTTGACCATTTCAAAAAGCAACATGAAATATCATTTTTATTATCGTGATAATGATTGATAATCATCATCCATCAGCTTCTGTGTTCCAATGGTATCTGTAACAAACCGAAATTATATCATGTCCGTAGGATTCATGAAAGGTCCTCTTATGAATTTGATTGGCTGAAAAGAACCTCATCATTTGGCTAAACATCCTAATTTTACATTCTTTTGTTGCTGGCAAAATTAAATCATATGGAAACTGTAAAAGGTTTGGTTGGTTATTTATTATTGTAATTTGTGAGTGGGCTGATGATTCCATAGATGTGAGCTTAAATTGGTTTAAGTTTTCCAAAGAAATCCACATAGGGTCAGTTAATTGTATTTTGTTATTTCCTTTATCTCATTATCTTTTGGCTTAACTTGAGTGCAGATATCTGTTGGACGTAAGCCTGTTACTGGTTTGCGGTTATGTCTAGAGGGATCTAAGCATAATCGGCTCAGTATTCATCTTGAGCACCTAGCATCCCTTCCGAAAATTCTCCAACCATACTGGGACTCTCATGTAGCAATTGGTGCTCCCAATTGGCAGGGTCCTGAAGAGCAAGATAGCCGCTGGTTTGAACCAGTGAAATGGAAGAACTTCTCTCATGTGAGCACTGCGCCAATTGAGAGTCCTGAAACTTTCATATGTGATTTCTCTGGCGTGTACATAGTCACAGGTGCTCAGCTTGGGGTGTGGGATTTTGGGTCGAGAAATGTCTTGTATATGAAGCTCTTGTTCTACAGGCTACCGGGCTGCACAGTAAGAAGATCATTGTGGGACTATTCCCCGAATGAGAAGTTGAGGAATCTAGTTGCTACTGGAAATAATACGGGTGACTCAAGTTCAGGATCGAGGGAAAACATTGTAGCCAACAAGTTGGCAAAATTTGTTGATATGTCCGAGATGACCAAGGGGCCGCAAGATCCTCCAGGTCATTGGTTGGTAACAGGTGGAAAGCTTGGTGTTGAGAAAGGGAAAATTGTTTTGAGAGTGAAATACTCCTTGCTAAATTATTGAGTTTACTGGTACGATTCCTGATGTGTAGCCTTGGATTTGTCAGCTAGAGATGCTGTTTTGGATATATATATGTGTGTGTTCTTGTTCATCTTCCATGTGAACTGTTGCAGTATGATGAACTGAGTTGAATGAGACGACGATGTGTTCCTTGGTGGCTTTTGGAAAGATATATGGAGTTCTTTCCAATTTTGTTGGCCAATTCTACTTTCTGGGAAAACCTTGTGAATTTTGTAGAAATGTCAATTTTTCTTCTACTTTACCCCTCTTAAAACTGTATATATATATGTCCATAGAGAGATGGAACTCATTTTACAATTTAGAATTTTATTTTTATTTTTATGGACTTTAGAAGTGGAGGCTTGTAGCATAATTGTGATGTATTCTAATAATAAACGTAATAATAATAAGAATGTATTGTCAATAATAAAAACTTCTAGGTAGGTCTTGATCAATAATTTGTGCTATCAAAACCTTCCGCAGCAGCACCTATATCTCACTCAACTTGTACAAGCATAACAACTATATTTGAATTTTGATACCTGTGTTATTATGAAGAGTGGCAGTGTCTATTCTCTGGATTGCTTTGCAAGTACAAGGATGGAAGAAGATCCTCGAAATCCTGGTTCGTGCAAGAATGACTTTGTACACACATTTTAAAGTTTATCTCTTGACTTTTATCATTTTTGTAAAGAATAATAATTTGGAGGTCGGCCGAGACTAGTTCGATTTTATTTTTATGTGAGTGAGAATGGTGAATTTCATAGCATAATATCATATGGTGGAGCTTACCACTTCACTCGACCAAGCCTAATTGAGACTCTATCATTACTCTTTCATAAAATGGGTGTCAAAGATTCAGTTTTTATCCAGAAACTTCGATTACCAATGATTTGAGTGTACACATGTCAATCAATTGAATTTTAATTTAAATTCGATCTAAATACAATTCAATTTATTAACTTGTTAATATGATAATGTGTAATGTTAATCCGATACTGTGTAAACTTAACTAACCCGATATGGATTGATTTCGATATAATATAATATCCAATAAATATACTATGTAATGCCATAAGATATAATATTTATTTATTATTAAAAAATAATATTTAGCTATTATTAAAAAAAATTATCATTAATTATTTTTTTCTTCTCTCAATTTTGTTTGTCTTTATTATTTTCTTTAATAAAAATTCAAATACCTAAAAAATAAATTCTCTTTTTTCGGTTATATTTTATTTTTCTTATCCGACTTTTTTTTTTCCTAATCATTGTTTGGTGATATTTTCTTCTAACATTAAACATTTTAATGAAAAATTAAATTCTTAACAAATTATCTAAATTTTAATTAATAATAAATCAAATATAAATTTAATCATAAATAATCTATTAATTGATATAAATAACTCTTATGAATTCGGATCGAATGGGACGGAGCAGAATATTCGGCATCGAAACCTAGTTGGGTGTTTGTAAGGTAAGGAAAAAGATAGGGTTGGGTGACGGGTGTTATCCCTATGCTTGAAGACCATTTAACTCTGTAGCATAGGTGTCATCTCTCTATTAAAACCTGGCCCTCAATTCGAAAAAAATTAATATCACTTCAATCGAAAAGCATTAATTGAATTAAATCCCAACTACCAACAAACCCCCACTCCTAAAAAAATAAAAAATAAAAAAGTCAAAAATCATTTTATGTACAAATTAAATACAAACAACGTCACCATCCCTATATAAACACTAGTACATGCACTCCAAACTCACTACTAAACCTCCAAATATAGTACAGTACAAATATATATATATATATATATATATATATATATATATATACATCCTTTGTTGTAGTTGACAAAGAAACTAAGTATGGCAATGGTTAGGGATGGATATGATGTGGTGGTGATGTGCATGGTGGTGGTTGCAATTGCAATTGCAACGTCGTCCCAAGATGCAGAAGCGGCCATAGCATGCAATCAGGTGCAAGGGAGCATGACCCAATGCCTTGGCTACCTGAGGAATGGTGGTGCGGTTCCAGGGCCGTGCTGCAACGGGGTGAGGGGTCTCATGAGAATGGCTAAGACCACACCGGACCGCCAGACCGCTTGCAAGTGCTTGCAATCTGCTGCTGCTTCCATCCCCGGTATCAAACCGGGCTTCGCTTCTGCCCTCCCCGGAAAATGTGGTGTCAACATTCCTTACAAGATCAGCCCTTCCACCGACTGCTCCAAGTATATATTTATATATACACACTAGCTCCCTCTCTCTCTCTCTCTCTCTCTATATATATATATATATACACACACACACACACACACACATACACACACATGTGTCTATATATCTAAGCAAAACCCAACCCCAGGTAGAAGTTGAACCCTAGAGAATGGAGTTTAGCTTTTGGTTCAGAAATAGGCCGGTTTCTTTTTCGGCTAATAGAAAATTAGGATAATAAAAGGAATTCATTTATATATAATAGTTTTGTGAAAAGTATTTTCTATAAATTAAACAAATATCAAATTATTTAAAACTATATTCTGACTGAATTCTCAAATATTATTTTCAAATAGTATATATGAATCAAACAGAAAGTTCTGAAATATATGGTTTTTTTTTTTCATTTTTGGGATTTTGGCAAAGAATGCCCACAAAACTATGGTGATAAAATCTATCATGGATGGGATGGTTTTTTTTTTAGCAGTTTATGCTACGCAGAGGATAATTTCTAACTTGTTTGGGTTTTTTGGTGGTTGATATTGTGTTTGTGTTGCAGGGTGAAGTGAGGGCTAATGGAAGAGCGCTTTTCCGCAGCAGGATATATATATATATATATATATATATATAAGTAGTATCGTGAGAATAAGCTGGAGGTGGGACTCTGCTGGGGTCCCACTTTTGAGAGTCTCTTGTTATTAGTGTTTTTTGTGCCAATATTGTACTTGCTAGTTCCCGAGAATGTCTTTAGGTTGGTGGTTATATGTAATAAATTATCCTTAAATAGTACTGCTTTGCTACTCAGTTTCATTATACCACGTGTTCATTTTTTTTTTTTTTTTTTTGGTGTTACCTTCCAACCAATTTCAAAATATATATATATATATTCACACACATTGTGCTTAGTATCACCTACTCGTAATCGTAATCATTAAATAAAATAATTTTTAAAAATATTTTAAATTAATTTTTTAACTACTTTTAACTTGTTAGATTCAACTTTTAGTAAGCATATATATATATATATATAGATATATATATATATAAGAATATAAATTAAAAAAAACACAAGTATTGTGAACTATGACAGAACGTTGGATAAATTTCATAACATTTTTTAAAGTATAATATCATATTATATTTTTTATATAATGAGAATATATCATAACTAATTTAGTCAAAAGTTATGTGATTACATTGTCATAATTTATAATAAAAAAATGTTAGTAACAATACGTATATATAACATGATAAATTATTATTGTTTTAGTTTTTATACATCCCTACATATATATATATATATATATATATATATATATATATATATATATATATGTATAATTTGTATTCTATTTTTTTAAAAAAAATATAGTATTGTTGTATATGTATTGTGTTTACCGATATAAATCTAAAATTGTTCGAGATATTAGCTCATTTGGCGACTCAGATTTGCTTGCAAATCATCTTAACTCAAGCCGACTATATATTTATTTATGGGTTTTCAGAAGCGGATTCTATATTTGTTTGTTAGCAAGCTTATAACGATAAATTGTTTTTTTTTTCAGCAAGTAATAATGATAAGGTCTAATTCATAATTCTCAAGACGTGGCAACTAAATCCAACTCTTTATTTTCATAGAAGTCGATTATTAAGTACTAAAGGGATTGAGACTTGTACTATAACTATAAGTAATTATAACCAAAATAATATAAATTTCATATTTATGTTCCAATCAGCAAAGTATCAAAACATAATTAGCTCGTTAAGATTGCAATTGAATCAAGTTATTTACCAAAAATACATGTTCAAAGCACGGTGGATTAAACTCTTTCATGTATCCATAAGTTGAAGCTCAGCACGAAAATGTAAATCCAAACTCGGTTTCGTAATAAATCGTACTTGAACAATATTAAAAATAAAAATTAAAAATTAAAATATGGGCTATATATGATCTAAAATATGCTACCCGACCCAACTCAAGTCCAAGCCTAAGTTATATTATTCACGGGTACTCATAATGCCTGTATTCTCATTGTTTTTTTGTGAGTGCACACACACCTGCCTAGGGCTTCAACACTTTGGAGTAAAGATCATATCACCTCTGCCTTTTTTTTTTTTTTTTTATGGACTTTTTAACAGAAAGTTTCTATTTGTTACAACGGTTGAGATACCTAACTACTCATAAGGCTTCTGTGGTCCCCCATAGGGTTGCAACTCGGGCGGGTTGGACGGGTTAGAGGTACAACTCGGGGTCAACCCTACATATAAAATATTCAACTCTAACCATACTTTCAACCCTAACTCAATCCATCCTTAAATTTTTAAACTCGGGTTTGTAACTCAGGTTGAGATTTCGGGTTAGAAAGTCGGGTTAATTCGGGTTATCTATATCACCAATCTCCATATTGAACATTTAAAGTGATCTTTAATAAGTTTCACATTAAATTACTCCGAAACACACAAAAAAATAAGATCTTAATGCAAATTTCTAAAAAATTACAAACAAATTTTAAGAAATTAATTATCAAAAATGTTAACATACAATAAATCAAGATTTAAATAAAGGAAGTTGAAAAGAAAAAGGTTATCACAATTTGAATATTATATATAATATATTTAAAATAAAAAATATATATAAAAATAATATTACAATTCGGGTTCGGGTTGAGCTCGGGTTATTGGCACCTCAACCTTAATTAAGTTCGGGTTGAAGTTTTTCAACCTAAGCTCAACCTTAATTGTAAAAATAGTTGCTCAAGCTCGTAAAAAATCGAGCTGGACTCGGGTTAAATTTGGGTTGCCCAACCCAAGTTGCACCCCTAGTACCCCATAGTTTAATGGGATCCAGAGAGGCCTTATGAATAGTCTAGTTACTTGAGTAGTATGTACGCTAAAGTGAATAGCCTGATTTTTTTTAGGATGTAGTGCAAAAACTATTTTGCTATATAAAATGTGTAAAGATTTCTCATAATTTATTTGATTCTTTTTTGAGGAGTGCAGTGTTATTTTAAAAATATATAGGTAGTCCTTGTTATTTAATTTATTTTAGGGTAGATCAGTGTAATTTATCCAAATTTAAATATAAGAAATTTTTAAACATTGTCAACCAAATTGTAAAATGTGAAAATGTGGTAAAGGTATGTGTAACTTTGCCAAAGAGATTAATTCTGTTAACTTACTAATTATTATGGAATGAATGTTACTTAAAAACAAAAAAGAATTACATTATCTAGGTCAAAAAATTACATTGAATATACAAGAGTTAGCGTAGTTACATTTTATTATGATTTTATGTAAGTTTAATCCTCAAACCTAGCCGCCGATTAAAACCGTTTTTAAATTTCCATCAATTTAGCTCCAAGTGGTTTTATTTTATAATTTTTGGAGAATCATTAAAGACATTGGTTGGTAGGAGGAAGAAGAGGAGTTCGCGGCAACGAAACTTGAAACTTTCTTGATTTGTTTGTTCAGTCCTTTGTACTTGCCTCATAACGGTTAAAGTTGAAATTATGATTAATTTATAAAAATCAAGCAAACTATACTCTTAATAAAATATGATAAAGAAAAATAACAAAACATTTAAAATTATTTGACTTGCCAACCTATTCAAAGTAAACTCTAGTCAAGTCATTTCTATATATATATATATATATATAAGGTTCAAGCTCATTTTATTTATTTAGTTAACTAAATTATGGTTTAAACTCATTTTATTCATTTAATAAATAATTTTATTAATTATAGGTAAAACTCATTTTATTTGTTTAGTGAATTAATAAGGTTGAACTGCCAGGGGCTCTAGCACTGTTAAATAATTTTCTTAATTAAGGATCAAACCCATTTATTTAGTTAATTAATATAGAGTGAAAGATTGATAATTCAAGTTTACAAAATGAACAAAATGAGAGGTGAAAAAGTCAACTTATTTTTTTTTCAAACCCATTTTGTCTGATTGGGACTTGAATTGTCGACCTTTTACGTTAGAAGGTGAAAAAGTGCCATTAAACTATAATCTTTGGTAACCATGGTCAAACTTTAACAAGTTATTTTTGAAATCTTTGTATAAACTTAAATCATCATTTATCACATAGGAGTATAACGTGGACCAACTAATTAAAACTCAACTTACCCAATTTCGTGTTTGAATAGTTTTTTTTTTTGTTGCTTAGGTTGGTCTTTGAATGAAAATTTTCAAATAGAGTATTCAAATCTTCGTATAAGAATGAAAAATGATAGATAGTCCGAATCAGATTAGATTGAGAATAATTTTATTAGAATGGAGTGGTGCATCTCATCACATGACATCATGTAGTGAAACTCACCACTTCACTCACATAAAAATAAAATCAGATGAATCCGATAAGCCTCCAAATTATTATTCTATAAGAATTGCATTATCCAAATAATGATATTTACATTTTTTTGGCGCACAAATAAAAACAAAATGCAGTGCATCGGAGTCGAATCCAAAGCGGGTAAGTCCATGTGAGTGGGCTGGGCTCCCGTGAGAACCATTAAGACAAATTGATTAGAGTTGGTCCCACAAATAATAGTCACATGACCTCCGTTGATCTTACCGCCAGCCAAAAACCTTGACCGGACGGATCAGAGTCAAAGATCCTTTTCAATGGGTCGGTCTTTTTGAAGTTGGACCACACGGGAAATAATAATCAAACAAGTTGTCTTGTTAAACGTTAAGACTAATTGAGAGTATTTGAACTTTGACTAGGTTAGGTTCTCAGCCCAATCCATGCACTCTTGGTTGGAAATCAAGGTCTGCTTATAACGACCCCAAATTTACTTTATTCAACATGAGGCTCTCCCATTTTTATAGAATGAAGAATTTAATAATATGTTATATTCAACATTCAAGGAAAAAAAAATTCTAAATTAATATATTTTATTTTTAAATATAAACACAAAAATCTATAAATTTATAAAATAACATATTTTAATAACTAACATACGAGCCAGATCCTCTGCAGTATAACACAAGTGCTGGACTGCATCTGAGGTTTCATAATTCTCATATGTGTGAATCCTCACTCGTGTAAGACTTGTGAATCGTCAGATATAATACAAACGCAAGTAATGTATAGTATTGTTATGAACTCCAAGTTCTTCCAAGTGTATTAACAATATCAAGAGAATCAAAGCTCTTACAAGTATAAAGAATTATTTTAGTTCCCCCTTGTAGTCTACAACTAACTTAATAATATTCAGTAGCTCTAGAAAAAAGAAGAAAGTAAAACTAGTAAAATTATGAATATATAGGAAATGTCCATATACATATACACTAAAATCAAAACATCATGATTGATAGATAAGTAATAATGTGTTTACACTCTACAGCAATAAAATACACACAGAATATCGTTATAAATACACACAACACACATTATAATATTAAAATAAAATATTCACAACATAACACCGCAGTGTTACATGTTGTGTTTTCTATGTAACAATATTTCTGTGTTGTGTTCTTATAACAGTGCTGTGTGTGGTTGCATTTTGATGTAAGTGAAAACATAAAATATGATATACAAAATTTAACTTCACGTTACATATTGTGTTATTGATGCAATGTTACTGCGTTTTAAATATAATAATGATGGCAGTGATATACGAGTTTTCAAATAACTTTTTATAAATGAAATGTGACATCCCACATATGTTTCACTCACGAAATTCAGTCGTAGTTGCTTGGCTTTTGGCCACGGAATCATTATTCAATAATATTTCGTTAGTGTTGTGTTATTTCCATTTCGACATGCGTGTGCGTGTCATATAATTTTCTTTGTTATTTTATTACTATTAGTAATAATATGAAATTATGCATCTTTTGATTGAAAATAGTGTGGTGTTTCGGTTGGGTGTTTGACCAGTTTTTAGACCAGTATTTGTTGGGGTCTCTCTAATCTTTTACCTACCTCTCCTCTTTAAAAGCTTCTTCTTACTTTCCTTTTGCTTCCATTTAACTTATTTAAGGGTTCTTTGTTCATTGTATCAAATTTCAATTATTACAACAGATTTCAATTGCAGAGCTTGGTGTTCGGTAATTGTTGCAGACCATCAAAGTTGAAACCTTGTCTGCAAAGAGCTCGATATCAGCTAAAGTTGCAGAGACCTTCCTTATCAGGTTCGATTGAGATAATGCTTTTCCTCTTATTGTTAGAATTCAATTTATATTTAAAGTTTGTCATAAATTTTGTGCCAACTTAAAATTGGGTTTCTCCAAATTCTACTTTTCTGAAACTGTACTGTTATTTATAAAATTGTGCTGTTTGTTTTGCTTTTATGATGGAAATAGCGATGCCAACTTGTAGTGATTTAATAAATTTCACCTCTTTTGATTTATTGTTCGGAAAATCCAGCTAGCTTATTAAGTGAATTTTAGTATATAGCTATAGTTATCTTCTGGATTTTTGGTGTACTTTAGGGTTTTTTTTTTTTTTTTTTGAATTTGGGCTGGTCTCTTGTTCATTTGATTGTATGATGATTCATGGTTCACTTGTCATCCTTTAGTCCCGCATTTTGGATACCAAAAATTTGAGCTATTATTTGAATTATGTTTCTTCCTTCATTCTATTTGCAAAAAAAATTGAAGAGATTTACTTCAAAAAGATTGTGGGGGTCTGATTGATTTTGTTAAATATTCATTGAGTAGTGATGGAGAGTCCAACACTCACATGGCCCTGTGGGTCTGAATCCGGACTCTCTGAGCACATAACACTCATATGCATTCCACTGTTACTAAGACCTAGCTTAGCTTTGTGATTTCATGTGTATTGATATGCCCTTTTTCCAATTTATCATTTCGCAGGAAAAGATAAAGACTGTTTGCACCTTAAATTTTGAACATAAAATGGGTTGTTTCATGGTTCTTAAGAGTAAGAAGAAAAAATCCGAGCAGGCTGTTTGCATCAAAAGTGTCAACCATCATGAACATACATCCGCTACACTGCCGGAACCGCAAATCCATACGCGTACTTTGCAGTCTGCACCCCCAAGTTTTAGAATCAGAGAGAAATCTGTTCAGCCAATTAATATTTTAACCAAAAGAACACGGGCGTTGTCTGCCCCATCCTGCTTCAGTGCACCAGAACAGGACGATCTCTCAACAGTTGAATGTGAGGAACAGGAAGAATCTAAAGGTCAGGTTGAATCAATGAAGGAACACCGAACCCCGGGTCCACAACCCCTTCCCCTTCCAAGTGCTGCTGCTCTGAAGACCATGGGAAGCTTTAATGCTGGGAATGCTAATGGCCCTCTCAACGCTTCCGGACCACTGCCTCTGCCTCCTTTGGGAGCACACAAGAACTTCTCATATGAAGAAATCGCAACTGCCTGCCACAATTTCTGTCTTGAACAATGTATGTCACAAGGTTTTTGTTCTGTAATGTATAAAGTTTCCTCTGGGGATGATGCTTCTTGTTCAAAAAGGTTTGGGGCTACTGTTACTCGCCTTCAGCCCTCTACCCAGGTAATATTTGATTGTTTGGTTCATTTAAATTACGTGACCAATTTTACGAAAATTTTGTAAATTTGTTTTCTCTAGTTATGTAATGAAACACATAAAAAATTCATAACAACGTAAACTCACATTTTATATTTATCTCATAAATTTACATACTTTGCACACAAACAAAATTCTAAACATTAATTAAATCTTACCCAATGAACAACAATAATAGACATAATTTAACACTAAATAAAAAATATATAAGAATAAAAAATGTTTAGAAGTAGAAGCATCACTAGATATCGTGGAGGCATCTTTATATAGGGTTGAGAGATTAACACCTTTTAGGGTAATAATGATGCTCATTATTTTCATAATAAAATTCACCATAACTCATAAAAAACCACCATAAATAATACTTATGATTTTTTATTAAAATATTTCTAACAACTAAGGCTTTATTCGTTATGTTGTCCTTTTGTCTGACAAGGGATAGTTGACAAGTCTACTGATTGGTCTAGTTTTGATACTCTTCTTTTGTTTGTGTGATGCAGGTTTCTTTCTCTAAGCATTCACTTTCTAATGTATATTCAATGTTGTTCTAATGCGATATAGTAATTCGTAACATAGATATATTCAAATCAACATGCCAACTTGGTTCCGTATTTTATTCGGTTGAGATTTTTGAATATTTTAAGAATTATCAGAGAAAGTTCCATCATATCTTCTAGATAATAATCTTATCATTTTTGTGTTCTTCCAGGGTTTGAAGGAATTCATAAATGAGGTGAACACTCTTGCATCATTGGAAAATCCCTACCTCTGTAAATTGCTTGGTTTTCATGCACATGATGGATCAAAGCAAAGGATGTTGGTTTACGAAAGGCTTTTCCATGGAAGCCTAGACCAGCTTTTGTATGGGAGTTCAGACCCCTTCATTAATTGGAATGCCAGAATGAAAGTTGCTTTATGTGCTGCACAAGGTCTCACTTTCTTGCATGAGGAAGGGCCATTCCAGGTAAAAGAACTTTATCTACATTAATATATTTCACATTAATGAAATTGAATTCCACAATACATTATGGTCCATAGTATATGTCAATCACTAAGCATAATTTGTGTTTTACATAAGTTTGGGCAGTCAATTTTGTGGTGGGAACATGCCCCGAAAGGGATGAGAAATTTGAGTGGATGATCACTTAAGAAGTGAATTTCCAACTGCTTGTGTTCACTAAATGCTTTCCTTGTATTTACAGGTGATGTTCAGTGAATTTTCAACTGCAAATATACAGATTGACAAAGATTTTAGTGCAAAACTGTCAGGATATGGTTGCATTAGCCACATTCCAGAAACAGAGATATCAAATAGTTCAGTAAGTGCTCATGTTTAATTTGACAGTGATCATGCTAATATTCCTTTTCAGTTCTAAAGAAAATATGCTCCCTTTTCTATTTGGGGTATGGAAGAGCCATCATGATTATGACTCTTTTGAACTAAACCTTTTGATTTATTAATTGAGAGAACAAGAGGAGAAAATATTGAGGAGAAAGAGAAGATTTAAATCAATCACGGTCACCTGACTTCATGATTATGACTCTTTTGAACTTACCTTTTGATTTGTTAATTGAGAGAACAAGAGAAGAGAAAATATTGAGGAGAAAGAGAAGATTTAAATCAATCACGGTCACCTGACTTTTGAGGTGATGGTTTTTCTGGCGCAGAGAGCAATCTCTCTCCTAATCATTTTACATTCTTTTCTTTTCTCCTCCTCATTAAGTGAACCAAATGGCAGAAAAAAGGATGAAAAAAAAAATCTCCGGTTCTGTGGTTCCCCTAACCAGTGTGTTAAAATGCTCCACATATGACATTTTATTGCTTAAATCCGAAACTCAATAAAACATTAGTCCTTAACTCTCTGACTCTGTAGGTTAATTGTACTGAGATTGTAAGACAATATTATTTTCCAATACCATCCATTTTAAATCAAGCTTGATTATCTTTTACCCTTCACACAATCATTTGTTCTATATGCCTCCTCTTTTGATTAATGATCTTTTTGAGCCCTTACTAACGTAGGTTAAGATAGTAAGGCAATACATGGTAGCATGTGGTTTGAGTGAGATAATGGCCTTAGAGTGGAATGATGAAAAATAAAAAATAAAAAGATGAGCTGATCCCAAATTGTTGAGAAAAAGCTTTGCTGAGTTAAGTTTTATTCCTTTGTTCAGGCATTGGCAAATCTGCCATTTGAGACACTGGGGAGAGGGTTGGTCACCCCCAAGAGCAATGTTTGGAGCTTTGGGATCGTGCTTCTTGAACTGCTCACGGGCAGGAAGAACCTTGATAGCCGCCATCCGAATGAAGAAAGGAACCTAGTTAAATGGAGCCGGCCTTTCCTGGCTGATGATTGTAGACTCTGGCTGATCATGGATCCTCAGCTAAAAGGCCGCTTCCCACCCAAAGCAGCCCGGAAAGTGGCTGACATTGCTCAAAGATGTCTTCAGAAGGATCCATCAGAAAGGCCCACAATGAGAACCATTGCGGAGCATCTCAAAACCATACAAGACATGAAGTATTCCTGCTTGTTTCCACTGCAAGAGCCAGGAGCAGTTGCCCGGAAACATATGTCAAGATCATCGAGCTTAAATGGTGTTGTTAGTACCCCCGAGTCCAGGTCAAGTTTCTTTCCATCTACTACAACAACCAGACAATTGGTTTCAACATCTAGGCCACCTGCACTACCCTTGTCTCTTCCTCCTCAAACTTGTTCCTCCGCCCTTTCTTTGATGGAAACGGATCGACAGGCAAGTCGGAAATCATCATTACCAACTGTTCAAAGGGCTAGTATTGAAGGATTTTGATTGTGTTAATAGAGAGCAATTTTTTCATTTTTTCTTTTTAAATTATGTTTTTGTTCTAAATGATGTATAGAAGATTGAAGATGCATTTGTACCCCTTCCATTCGTGAGGAAGATGATTTGTGGGATGATGTTTTGTAGATGAAATGTCTCCTGGTGATAGTTTACCCCGTGACCCACTCAGTTAATCAAGTGAAATTTTCTAGTTTCTACTAAGCCATTTCTTGCAAAGTAATACCGGGCAAAGCGACCGTAAGTTTCATCATTCTGATATTTTTTTAGGAAAAACTTTGTAATCCCTAGCTGACAACGTTTATACAAACAACAATCATGCAAATTTTCGGATAGTAAAATTGGAATCTAAACATATCGACTTATAGAGGTTTTATTTCAACTGAACATTTTCTAGGCTTCCTCTGCGGAATAACACCTTGTTTCAGTGCTGCTCCATATAAATTACAAGCACCCCACAACCTGCTGTGTCGATTGAACTGATCAATCAAAATGTCGAAAGAAATTCTACTGGGGATTCTTCCCCCTTCATACATGAGAACTAAAACTGACAAAGCCTCATCGACCTTTCCCTCCACGCATAGCGCTCTAATAACATTGTTGAAGGTGATCATTCTTGGTGCATACCCAACTCTTACCATCTCATGTAGATTGAATAGAGCATTGTCTACCTCCTTTTTGATGCAAAAGGCTTCAATCACTAGGCCATAGGTACTAGCATAAACAACAGAAGCACCATTCCTCATTCTTTCAAGCACTTCACAAACATTTCTTGACAGATCCTCCTCTGTCCGAAATCTCCTGCATAACCTTCTCAATAGAGTATTCATCATCCTCTCATCCACTCCAAAACCAGCTTCCACCATCTCCTCATAAACCCTCACCGCTGCCAGAGTTTCACCCCACTTCAACAACCCATGCAACAAAGTGCTGTAACTGATGTAGTCAGGCACACAATCTCTATCCTTCATTTGCTTCAACAAAGCAACGCCCTCCAGTGGCCTCCCTTCTTTGAAGTACCCATTAAACAGAGTATTGAAAGTGACCACATTTGGTGTCAGTCCCATATCCAGAGCTTCATCAAGCAATTCCAACGCTTCGTTTGATCGACCCACCTTGCAGAAACCATCCATTACCGTGGTGTATGTGTAAATGTCCGGTTTCAGGGAAGATTTTTTGATATTCATCAACAATTCATAAGCTTCCTCTACCCTCCCAACATAACACAACCCCTTTAGCAAACAATTGTAAGTCTGAACCGTGGGTTCGCAGTGAATTTGACCCATGACTCTAAGAACATCAAAAGCATCCTGCACTCTCCCTCTTCTGCACAATGTATTGATCAGAACAGTGAATGTTGCAACATTTGGTTGGAACCCATTATCAATCATGTGGTGTACAACTCTTTTGGCCTCAATGGGGTCATTTTTCTTGCAGTAACACCAGACCAGAGTGGAATGTGTCCAACAATCTGGCACTAACTCATAGGATGATAAATTGGAGTACACATTCAAGGCAAGGTCAGGCTCATCTGCTTTGACTAAAGCCATGAGCAGATCATTGAAGTCAGATATGGTTTGAAAATCACCATTTCTGTGAACCATTTCCATAATTCCAATTCTCTGCGAGGGCAATGCTTTGATTCTTGAAACCAAATCCTGGACTCGTAATCTACTGTTTTCCTTGTCAAAATTAAGGTTCTCTGGTTCTTTGATGGGTAAAGTATTGTTTTGCTCAACCAAATTGATCCCATTTTTATTGATCCAATTAGAAACCTTTTTCGGGCATGATCTAGCAGTCTTGTTAACAAGATTGTGAGGCCTTGATGGTGTGTTTTGTGAAGAGTTTCTAGTAGAGATTGGCAGTGTCACATATGGAACCAATATAGCTTGATCGCTTTTACATAAGCAAAGGCTTTTAGGTAAAGGACATGGAAAGGAAGAGATGAGAAGAGAGGAAGGTGAAGGACATGGAGAAGGAAATGGAAAATACATGAGAGAGAGGGAACTGGACGAATGGATGGACCACATAGTTTTGAAGATACATGCTACTGCATACATACTATGTATATTACATTTAAGCTTGGTTCAAAATCTTTGTTTATTTACGGTATAAAATTAATCTATCTAACGACAAAGCTAATTGGGTAAATTACACTCACATCTCCTATGATTTAGACTTATTTTACACTAAGAGAAATTTTATTTATAATGATTGCATAAACCAAAGGTTTCGCACCATCTTTCAGAGAGATATCAAACCGTGTATAGGCACACCATACAAAAAGACCTGTATAAACTTTGACTCTCCATGGACTTGCAAAAGGACATGTTTATCCCCAACTTGGATACCTTTCTTTTCCTTATTGTTCATCATCAATTTTAGAATAGAAACCTTAAAGTACAGTCCAAAGATGGCAACAAATTTTAGGTTGCAAATTGGAAACTTCTACCAAAAAATTGATGCATTGAATAATAAAATAAATAATACAAAACTATATAACACAAATTTTACTATGTTTGTTTGAATTGAATCAATTACAACCATGTCACCAATGGAAACAAAACATCAATTTGAGTGGTATTTTTCTTTATTTTTCTTCAATACTCTCTAAGCGAGTGCATGGAAACCTAGGAAACACAGATACTCCAAAAAAACCTTCTGTGATCGTATCGGACATGTATTCGATATGGATACAGCCGTGTTTTTTTAAATTATTTTTTGAATGTTGGATACGTCTGGATACACCGAATATGTTTAGGATACTTTTCAGAAAAAAATTGTAATTTTTTGTTCTTTAAAGTGGAGTTGAGATTGTAATATTAAAACGTTTTAAAACAAAAATATTTTAAAACTCCCAAGCAAGTGAGTCATTGTAAAGAATATTAGAAAAGATAGGAGATTTCTAGATTTTAACTTTTTATATTTTGTATAATTTCTTTAAGTATATTTATTGTATGGTTGAAGTATAAAACTTAATATTTTATATATAATATTATATATTTATTTATTTGACGTATCTTTGTCGTATTTGTATCCTATTCTTTTGAGATTTTTCGTATCGTCGTATTCATATCTGTATTGTGTCGTAGCCATATCTATGCTTCTTTGATAAAAACTTAGGGCCCATTTGGTAACCGTTCATGTTTGTTGTTTATTGTTTAAACGTTTATATAAACAGTGTTTGTTAAACCTTAAACTGTTTTACAAAAAAAATCAACACAGTAGAATAAATTTCTATCATTTACATGTGAATTGACTGTTACGTTTTTTATAGTTCAATTGAGAGAGATATATAGAGTGTGTGTATCTAGAAGCTAAGAAGCTCTATTGATTGAAAAAATAAACAATAATAATGGTTCAAAATTGACCATTTCAATGTTAAAATGGGCACCTGTTTTTCATATACATAATTCAAAATTTTCATATACAATTTCAAGATTCCTATGGACATTTTTTTTATACACAATTTCAAAATTAAAGGAACAATATGCCTATATATTGTGAAGCGAGTAAGTAACAGCTATGAACCTTATAAGACCCGCCAATAACTAATTTGAGAACTAGTTGTTTTAGACCACATCATAGTATATAAAATAAAATATGTTACAAAGACATGTAGAAATAATAATGCTTAAACAAAAACTCATTTTCACAAAAAAAAAAAACTGATCCAAAATATATTCAATTAACCAAAAGATAGTTTCCATGTTCATTCACCAAAATTATAGCATTTGAAAAATATATGTCACCATCAACATGCTATACTACGAAACAAATTCCACTACTAATCTGCTATACACCAAATATCATGTCACTACCAACAAATCATAATGAGATTTAGAACAATATTTTTAATGACGTGTTACACGGTCATTCCATATTTCATTAGCAATTATATCACGAAATTCACTAATTTGCTAGAGTTCACTTTGATTGACATTGACTTCAACTGAGGCAGCTTGAGAAGTATTGGCCCCCACATTTTCAGGTTCCATATTGTGCAATCAGAGTATCTAAACGTGCTTCCATCCTAATAAAATTGTGAATTGCACAACAGGCAATCACAATACTGCTTGTACATTTATGTCGTATGGTGCCATTAATCTCAATATAGGAAATCTTGCCTTTAAAACACCAAAACAACGCTTAATAACATTTCGAAGAAATGAATGTTTAAAGTTATAAAGTTTCTCATAATGCATCGGTCCTCTATGACTTCTCCTGTACTCTTGCAAATGATAACTCTCACTACAATATGGTGCTAGAAACTCCGGCATGTTAGTGTAACCGGTCAGAGTCAACTAAGTAATACTTATCTGCATCCAAAGAACAATAAAATGACTTCAAAGTCTAATTATTGCCCCTACTTAAACCGTTAATGATATTCCAATTACCTCTTAGTGGTAACGATATTTGATTTTCAACCTCACTAAGACATTGCATTAAGACATATGAGTCATGGACACTTTCTTCCCAACCTGCCATCACAAAAGTGAACTGCATGTCGAAAGAACATGATGCCAACACATGTTAATGATAAGGTGTGATTTAATACAAAATATAACTGCTAAAATCATGTCAAGACATTTAACAAATCACAATCATACTGACAGACCATTTTAGGATTAAAAACACATAGAGAGTTACTATTCATTACTGTTATTTTAGGTTCAAATATTGATTCTGTTAAACACCCTTTAAATTTTCTTTCCAACACTAAAAATAGACTCTCCTAGCTTGATAACATATGTTCAAAGCATTTAAATACATTTCAGATCAAAACACATAGAGCACTAAGCTATAGGATATGACAATAGTAGTTTTAGTGACTTTAATCAAGGTCTAGGCATATCAGATTTTGAAAGCAAGCTAGCATATATAAAATAAGTACAGAACTGATCAATATGGCACTAAATTGACCAAAATCACAACTATGAAGTAACAAAGAATAAATATTCATATGTAGACAATAACACTGAAGTGTAAAGAAAAAACAAATTAATAATAACGAAAATAATACAAGACTTGGCCATCTATATAATCAGTATAATAAATACAGATAAGTGGAGTATTAATTATCAGTTCTAGCTCTCACATATTGCATGACTCAAGTTCTAGATTTTTTTCCCTTTTTGTTCCAAGGCAGGAGGGATAAATCCTACAACTAAAATTAGTTATTTTTTTTCTCACAAATTGAGAGCCCACTAATTATATTCACCAATTAGAGAATAATAATATATATTTTTAATAAATAATAGAGAATAATAACTTTTCAGTCTGTTATTAATTTCAAGAGCCAAACAGAATCAAAGAACAATGTGTTATTAAATCTCCGGTTCATACCCAATAAAAAAGAAAGAAAGAAAAAAAGAAGGAAAAATACCCAATAAACTCTTTTTCTTTTTATTTTTTTAAAAAATCTCACACACACATTCAGGTAAGCATAAAAAAACAAACACCAATAATGTGTAGATTTAGCAAAAGAAGAAGAAGAACAAGTGAAGATCTAGGAAGATTTACAACATACTTGAATGAAAGTGAGAAGAAAGAGAAACTCAACACAAACTTGGGGAGAGAGAAGTGGCAATCTGCAGTTCAGGATGGTGGAGGAGATTGGGAGAGATTTACTGATTTGCATCGAAGACTGGAGAAGGTTTCTATTGTGTTGTGGTTAGGGTTTGTGAAGAAATGCGATGTTCAGCTATTTCGTGAAAAGGCTTTAAAGTCTGCTACAATTAAATATTTTAGCACTACAGTTTATTAGTCTTCCACACCTGCTATAGTATTTAGGCTAAACATAAACATAAAAACATCTTTTTGATGTTTAGAAAAATGACCTACGCGTATAGTGTTTGTTTTGATGTGTTTGAATTTTTTATAAACAAAACAAAACTTAGCAAACAGATTTTTCATTCAATTTTGTTTAAATAAACAATAAACTCAAAACATAAATGGTTACCAAACAAACATCAAACTAACAAACACCCACAAACCGACGCCACCATCTACAACATGCAATACCGTATCCCACCATGAAACCTATAACAACCAAACACATTGTTGAAAACCTTCAATAGCAAAAACCCACGTCACCACTTCCTTGCTCGTTGTCTTCCTTCTCGAAGTTCATCAAGACCGACCTAACAGAGCCCGAGTTAACGAAACTCGACCTCAATCTCAAACTTACCCTAGGGTTCAAGCTCCGATCGGGGTTAGGGTTTTGTGTTCAGAACCAAGAACAGAACATATATATTACCAAATTGAAAAAAATATTCAAAATTGAGTTGTGAGAGAGACAATCTTGAAGTCTCATCTTCCTCGTAGACATTTCTCTCGCTCTGCAAACCTTCTCAGATGTCTCCATCACTAGTTTCTCCATGTTTCCTTTGTTTCGTCAGTTGTAACAATCTCTCACATTCTTGGAGTCTCACCCCTAACTCGTTATGGAATGGGTTTTGATCTTTACCATTTTGCCCTCTTTAATTTTGAGAGATCAGAGGTTGTTCTATAGTTTCCAAAAAAATATAAAACAAAGTGATGTAGAAAGAGAAAGAGAGATCGTTAGAGAGAGAGAATGATATATATATAGATAGTTAGAGAGAGTGTGTGATGTTGAGAGGGAGATTGCCTTATTATCATGAGGGGTAAAGCAGTTGATATACATATTTGATATTTTGAAATAAAAAATAATAAAATAATGGGAGTATATTAGACATTTCACATGTAGTATAACAACGTTAGGGACGAAAATATCACTTGGAAGGTCTATGATAGTTATAAACAAAATTTCTCTCCGTGCGAAATAAGTTCAAACCAGAGGAGATGTCACTATAATTTACCCAAGCTAATTTGAATTTGTGGCGTCCAAACTAAAGTCAGCTTGCTCCTATAGGAGTGATTTAAGTGTCCCCAAAGAATCTGTTAATCTACATAGAGCCCGCACCAATAATTGCCAATTAGCTGCTAATTTTTTTCTTTTTCCTTTTTTTGAGAGTCATTAAAAACTAGTATTGAAACTAATTATCATCAAAGCCTAGCAATTTGAATTACTTTAAATGGTTATGAATCTAATGATAACAATTTAGATTGTGGTAGATTGTGGAATGGTGTAGGAAAAAGATAATCATACCTTTACAGAGGTATAGTGTGGTTGATTATGCACATCAGAGATGAAGAAGACTCATAAATGAAAAAGAGTAAATTTATTTTCTAAAAACCATCAAAAAAAAATCAATGTAGAAAATTTGAAAAGAATGCCAAATTCAAACAGTCAGCAGTCCAAAAATGTGGCCATGATTTATAGTAATATATAATAACTTACTCCTTGCGTCCCTTATTAGTTGTCCCTTGTTAGGAACTAAACTTACACAAGACAGCGGGAGTATTATATTAACAGAATATAATCATTAATTTTATTGAAAACAAGAATATAATCATATTAATGGTAATGGTATTGGTCTAATTTTATATTAAAATACATCTTCAAATTCACAAAAAAAATCATCAATCTTTATTTCTCTTCCAAACACATCTTCATATATGGGTTCAATTTTGTGTCTGACTTTGTTTGAGAAAGCAACACAGTCTCTCAAGCATTGCCCCTGAATTTTTAAAAGCATAAACTTAAGGGAATGTTTTCCCAGCATTATCTAATTTTTCCGGCATTGTCCTTTTTTTCAGCCAAGCATATAATATTCCCGCGTCAATCATTTGGCTATCCCTCTCTCTCTAAAACCATGTTTCCATTTTTTTCGGTGCCATCCACTTTTTTTTCGGTGGCGTTGATTCATTAGGCAAATTCAAATACCAATTTTGACTACTTCTCATGGTATTTCCATTGTCTAGCAAATTCCTTTGGCTGCCAAATTCACTTTATGCTAATACCCAATCATAGAGTCCGACTTTGTGGGAAATTGATAGGCTCTATGTCACGACCTAATTTTTGACTCCAGAAAATCGAGGGTGATCATGTTACACATCATTACCTCGCATCAACAATCTCACTATGATAATATCTTGATACCAAGTTGTCACGCCCCAAAATTTAATACCCGACTAAAAGTGCAGAAATGGTGTGAGTGATCATTACAAGCAATCCATCCCCTAAGTCATTTATTCATTTAAAATCTCATAATCACGAAAGCATAATCATATATTTAAAGTATATGCCTACTTATACGAGTCAACACATGCATGTGGGTCCATCACTAGGTCATATGTGTACATGAGTTCTATCCCTTAATCTTATGCTCAGCTGCCTATTACGATACATCATAATGTTCTTTACGATGCATCGTAGCCTACGATACATCGTAATTGAAATTACGATGCATCGCTAGTTACGATCCATCGTTGATCTATCGTAATATGTTGCGAAACCTACTATTTTTGGAGCTCAATTTTCTTTATTTGTTTCGATACATCGACAAAGTCATTTCGATACATCGTAGCATTTCGATGCATTGTAACAAGGGTTATAATCCATCGTAATGCCTCGACTACAGTGGCCTGTTTTGGTCAAAGTTGATCCAATGGCATCCAATTACCATTTATTTCCATACATACATCCAACATGTACACTAAACATGAAAATCCATAACCAGAACTCAATTACATCGTTGAAAACAGATCAAGTCCGGAATAAACACAAGGTATCCAAAATTTCAAAATAATAGTCATAACAACTAAAGTATCTAAGGTATATG
The DNA here is from genome assembly GCA_026545225.1 of Cornus controversa. Taxonomy (NCBI): domain Eukaryota; kingdom Viridiplantae; phylum Streptophyta; class Magnoliopsida; order Cornales; family Cornaceae; genus Cornus; species Cornus controversa. The sequence goes on from CM048845.1 coordinate 105,831,282, forward strand.
TTCAAGTCTCATATTCAAGATTACAAAAACCAATAATTGCCTAAGACATAGCATATAGAAACATAAGTAAACGATAGTAATGAGAGGTAATTCCCACGACCCGTGCACCTTAAGCTCCATTAACGACTAATGCCTTATCTGTAAATAGTTAGGGGAGGGGGTGAGCATCAACATGCCCAGTAGAGATACCCAAACCAACTTATGCATTGACTCAACACAACCTACATGAAATGCAAGTATGACATTCCTATATACAATATGACATAGTTTTAATGCTCGTGAGATGCTATCATGGGATTCCTACACACTACATGGCAGACGACAATGCACATGCTCAAGGGGTTTCAATTCAACATTTAAATGGAATACATATTCAACAATGTTCATTTGAAGTAGAAGGCATGCAAGCATCAATATGAATATCAACAAGACTTAAACACCAAGTCACGTAGATACTGAAATCAATCAAGTATATGGCACATAGATTTGAAATCGTACAAAGTGGGAGTATTCGTAGAACCACCGGATAATGGCTAATTGAGCTAATTATCCAAAATATCCAACTTTACAAGTAATCAACTCGAGGGTTTAGAAGGAACTATATCTAACTTTACAAGTTACTAACTCGATGGTCTAGAAGGAACCACCTTGGCCAAGTTCTTAATTTTGCACCCTAGGAATCTATGCCCTCATTACTTTCCGACCTCCTCCCAAAATCAACAAACAATCATATAAAGTTTAAGTATAACAACACATACAATTCCAAGCGTATCATAAGCCACTTATTTTTCATGCCAAAACATATATTTTCATGCATATAACAATGCAATAATTCCATAATCCAAGTGCATCATAAGTCACTTATTTTTCATGCTAAAACATGTATTTCCATGCATATATCAATGCAACATTTATAGAAAATATCACTTTCATGTATTTTATCAAATATATAAAATGCATCATATACAACATAGTCTCTACAACTATAACTCATATTAAAAGACAACATTTATCCCCAATTGCTAACACATAGGCATGTACACAATTCTCATCATGTTCACTTTGATACACATTATACATACGAATTCAACAATAAAATCAATTAACAAGATTTAGCATAATTTAAGGACGCAAGACTCAATTCTTAACATTCCTAAACATACTAATCAAATCAAAACACATCAATTCCTAAGGAATCGATGATAAGGCGGAGAAAATACCCCTACCTCAATTCCAAGCCAATTTCTCACCTAACTTTTTTCAAAATTAATTTTGATCGGATCAATCTCGAGCACTTAATGCGTAGATAGTTTCTCTTTTCTTAAGTGTCTTCTAATTCTCACCTTAAGCCACTCTAATTCAATGAAAAAAAGAAGGAGATGTTATATATATATATATATATTGCTTCTCACGGCTGATACAAGAATGAGAGAATGAGAATTTGTATTCTCCTCTTTCTATTTATAAACCTAATTGTCATATTTAAAAAAACCTTCCGGGCTCGATTCTTAATTTCAGTAACTCCGATTGATTCGAAATCGATTCCGTAGCACGTTAAATATTTTATTTATCCTACCATCCGAATTTGGTATCATTGTGACACTTTCGGATTTTTCAGACCCACGGGACCAGCATTCGGGCCTGCTCGACCCAAAAAAGTCAATTTTTGCCAAACGCTTTCAAAACTTCCCCGGACCCTTGTACAAGTTGCCAAACATGTTTTTCATGTTTAAAACACATATATAATCATTTAAAACATTTATATGACAATTAAATGAAAATAAAAGAAAACTGGCTAAAAATGACCGCAGTCCTTACACTCTTATACCATGTTAGAAATAAAGAAAGAGAATTGATTAAATTGAATTGATTTGTGAACAATACATAAAGGCATATTTATAGGCACATAATCTTGAAAGTTAAGTAAACTTAAAAGATAAAATTTTTTATTCCTAGATGGTTTAAGAAAATGTGTAAAAAACTTATGTGATTTAAAAATATATATATTATCTGACAACAAATATAATAAGAAATATATAATCTAAGAATGAAAACCAAGAAAATTACATTGTCTTCTTCCTTCAACCTTAATTTATCCACTAGAATTTTTAATATTGTATATGAATTCACAATCGAAAAGAATAAACATAAATATATATACACACAAATATATGTTAACACATTATTTATTGGCCTCCACGCAAACAAACACGGACAATAATCAAACAATTGTCCTTATATCAACCCCTAAAATCTAAAATAGGAAGTGTATATAAAATATAAATTCTCAATGGAAATGCACAAAGAAACGTGATCATACGCGCATATATCATATACTACCTCCGTCTCATAATTCTTGGCATGATTAGGGATTCCAACTTTTTATGGTGGAACCTACTTTTTAGTATAATAATGCATAAATTTACATATTAGTCCTTATTTAAAAGTTAGTATTATTATTATATGGTGGGTCCCACTTTTAGGATAATAGAGTTTGGAAAGGGTAGTTTAGGAATCATATAATCCATTTTAGGAAATGGACATGTATTTTGGGACATCCCAAAAAAGAATAGTGGACTAAAATTATGAGACGGAGGGAGTATATATATAAACGAGAAGAAAGAGAGAGCGCGTGACCTTAAGTCATCGTATCCTAAAACGGTACAGTTTCTTAAAGATTATTAAATCAGTTGATGTGGTTTAATATAAGTCATTGACGAATCTTAAGTGACACATGTCAGTTTGTAAATGAATCAACTTATCAAGTCTCAATAGTAATAATCTGTATACCTTTTCTTTTGTTACTTTTCTAAAAAGAAAACCTCTCAAATCTATATAATCCTTCGAATGGTATCCCCAAATATTGCATGATCGTAAATTAGTAGTTGATAAGTTTAGTGATAGATAGTTAAATTTGAATTAAGCCCAACAGGTACTCAGAAGGAGCTTCTGGTCTGACTAGTTGGCTTGGTTGGAATTGAACTCTAAATCATTTTTCAATTGTTAATTAGACTCAATTGTTAATTGAAAGATTTTTATAAACTTGAACGGTACTTATGAAAAGATTAGATTTATTTTACTTTGATTTTTCTGATGATCAAGTATTTTAAGACAATTCAAAAAGAAAAGATGGACAACTAATATGCGACAAAGAAACTTATCATTATATATATAATCTATAAATAAATTGTAAGTTATTTTAAATAAAATATATTTAGTTTCAAACTTTTCATGACTCTTTCTTTTTTTCTTTTCTTTTTTGGAACTTTAATTAAATTTTGAAGTATATATATATTTTTTCTTCTTAGCTACATCAATTTTTTACCCTTAATTTATTAAATTAAGACGTTGATTCAAATTTTTGATAGTTGAATCTTAAGTATATATAATTAACCACTTGTACTCCATACAACTTTTTATTAATTGAAATGACAAAATTACCAACTGTTTGTGATACTAATGTATTTTTAAAAGATAATTATGTCATTTTTTTTTTTGTTAAATAAAAAAGAAAAGTGGAGTGTAAATATAGTAACCATTATCAAAAAAATAAAGTTTAGTTTTCAACACTTCTACATTATGTCTCTAAAAAGGTAATATAAAAGCTACATAAACCTATATATATCTATATATATATATATATATATATATATATATATATTTATGTACTACAAATTTATCACAAATTCACAATGTAGGCAGAGAGGATTTCATTCCAAACATCTGGCACTCCCGGAAGGCACCAATGTGTGCAATCAGCATAGCTTACGGGATTGGATAATTGTTCTTTACTTAGTGGCCACCATTGCTTCTTGTAGATGGATGGATGGCCATCCTTTCTGTACTCTGTGAGTTGTGCTACATTAACAAGTTGTATCTCAACACCTTTTGTTTTCATTCTTCTAATCACTTTCTCCACAATTCGCATCATTTTGGGATCTGATCTACTTCCCCGATATCCTTCTTTCATAATTGGCTCTCTTTCGTTCATGCAATTACCATCTCTTTTCATGCCCCATTCTTCAGCCCTACAATACATACACCAATTAATTATACACCAAAACAGTCCTTGATACCATCGTATTCATCCCCTCAAAATATATTTTCATTTGATTGATCGTTTTCAAAAACAGAGTAATAGAAAATGTTCAATTTCAAATAAATGTCTATTTACTTGTTTGAATATTGTTGCGTTTTGAAAATCGTTTGAGAATGTAATACGAAAACTAAGCCAATTACATATGATAGAGATAAATGCATGATTTTCATACTTGTGGTGTGTTGCGGTCATGCTAACAAAAAATAATTTAGTCTTGGTACGATTGACATGGGTATCCAACCAATCCGACCATGTTCTAAGAACCACCTTGTACCAATGTCGCGCATTGACTTTGTTGTCGACTTTTTTAGGATTTTCGAATGATCCTGACCTAATAATTCATATACCAGATTTTGAAATGTTAGAAAGAAGATTCAGTAAGTAATTGATAAAAATGCTTGTGAATAAGATTCAGTTAAAGGTAGGTAGCATTTGTGTACTTACGAAACTTTGAATACTGGTATTGATCTCCACCAAAGAAAGGAATTAAAGACGAGTATATCTGCATTGATCCAATGCCTTGCATGCTTTTCAATAGCATCAGTTTTAACTATTAGATTATCTAATCGATGGTTTGATGGATCATCAGCGTTAGATTCTACTAGCAATGGAGACCAGTAAAAATCGATAGATGCATTGTATTTCTTCGTTAATTGCAAAAACCCACAATTAGTCAATGAGTTTGCACATTACTACAAGTAAAAAAAGCACGAGACAGTAAATTAAGTAACAAATAAAAAAAATTAAAAAAGAAAACATAAAGGAAAATCATTCCCCCCACCTCAAAAAAAAAAAAAAAAATATTCATGTTGAAATGACAAAAATATACATGTATGTGTATATATATTTATATACATGTGAGTGTATGTTTATTATTTGTATATATATTAGATTGTCTTTAAGTTATAGCATAATTTAAACTTATAGTTGCCTTATTACTGGAAAAAAAAAAACTTACAGTGGCGTTGAAAGTGTACAAGGAGCCATTTAATTTCATGGATTTGAGTCCTCCAGGGATGGCTGACTCGATCAGGCACATCATTGAAACCCATTGGTTTTTGTTCACTGAATCCCCAACGAACACAAGCCTCTTATCCTTTAGCCACTCCAGCAATGCTTTGGCATTGAACCTACCTTGCATTAATTAATTTCAACCATCAATCATTGTATTAATTAAACACGCACACACTCGCTAGTATAAATGTTAATACAGAAACGTAGAACACACAACCAATTGTATATGCATTAATAATATATAATATATATCCTTGTGTGTACGTGTGTTTATATGCATGCATGAGAGAGACCTTGGGATATCACAATTTTTGGGTTGCCACCTCCAATTCTGATACTTCAAGTCCTTCCTCCCAAACTTCTCACAAGCCAAATCAGCAGCCATGTACGGACACTGATGATCTTTGTACAAAGGGTAAGATTTGTTATCATACACCCATTTGCCTGAAGAGAAATCACATTTCTTCAAAGAATTATTTCTACCCGTACTCTTGGGTTTCAATGAATTTCCAGAATTGTTAGGCATTGACAATGAATTTTCATTATGGTTCATAGGTGCCAATGAATTTCCAGAATTGTTTCTACCAGTACTCTTAGGTTTCAATGAATTTTCAGAATTGTTAGGCATTGACAATGAATTTTTATTATGGTTCATAGGTGCCAATGAATTTCCAGAATTATTTCTACCAGTACTCTTGGGTTTCAATGAATTTCCAGAATTGTTAGACATCGACAATGCACTTCCGATATGGTTCATAGGTGCCAATGAAATCCCACCATTCTGATCATCCGGTTTCAATGAATTTTCATGAACATTCTTCGGTGTCAAAGAAATCCCACCATTCCGATCATCCGGTTTCATTGGATTTGCGGAAATATTGCTAGTTTTTGAGAATGAACTAATTGCATGAATTATGGGGGTCCATAATGAAATCTCAAGTACTGTTTTGCTCTCTTTTCTGAGATAAATGGTGGCAATGACTAACACCATAACAAAGAGGACAATAAGGCAATGGAAGCTGCATCGGAATAACCCTGCCGGCCCGGCAGCTATATGGAGTTTATTTGCCATGGCTTACGTCCTCCTTTCCTTGCTGTGTCTTCTGATAATTTAATTTATGAAGGATATGTATGTACTATATATGTATTTGGACTTTGAATATATATAATCAATCCTTAGTTGTATTGTATTAATTTAATGAGTTCATAAATGGATTAATACAGAACCAATCCTAGAAAGCAATGATAAATATTCCCGAAAAAGATATTATACTATATCAGGTCTGATCATCAATGCTAAAACTACCAAAAAGAGTAAATATTCATAAGTACTAGTCCATTAAAGGTACTTATAATAATTCTAGACTACTTCTATATATAGTTTCTGAACTATTATATATATATATATATATATATATATATAGGGAGCTGATATTGGCACTCTACCAATATCCTCTGGCACTCCACTCCTATATTTTTGTAAAGTAAAATTACAAAAGTGGTCATATGTTATACCATTTTAGGTTCTTATATTTTTAGTACCCTAATTGCCCTTCTAATTTAAGACTCAATTTTAATTTTATTTTATTTTTCTTAAACAAAAGTTTTTTCAACTTTTTTACTTTAGGTTTACAATATAACAATCCATTTATTACCACCCAAATACTATAATTTAGACATTTTTCAATTGAAACTTGCCGTTCGTGTCCTTATCCTATATAACTCAAAGAATCCAAATTTTGAAATATTTTATTTTTACTCACCAAACATGTAATTTATTTTTCATGTGCGTTATTTATAAAATAACATAAATTAAAATTTTGAAACATACCATCAATTTGTGAACAAACAAAATAGAAAGGAAGGAGGATAAAATAAAAAGCAAACGAAGAAAAATATCATATTAATTTTTTTATTTTTATCTTTTGAAATTTTGGTGCAAAGGCTCCTTAGTTAAATTAAGACAGCTACAATTGAAAAAATATTTTATAGAGTCATGTTTTTCTTTTTTCATCTTTTAATTTCTAAAAGTTCTCTATTAAAATAAAAAAGATTTCCTTAGTTTTCTTAAAGAACTATATATCATAATTTTTATTCAAGTGAAATTAAACTTTCTTTTGATTTTAAATATAATTAATTTTTTTTCAAATAGGTTTTATTCATTGATATAATGTTTGTTTCCAACTCAAATACATTTTTAATATTTCTCTAGGTAATCTATTATTAACAACTTCTTCCTAACTTATCTAATTATGTAACTTTTATTATCTGAATCAAATACATTTGATTGATACTCTCTAAATCATTATATTGAATCCTAAACTTTTTTACTTCTAAAATAAATATTGATAAATTGATTCAACATGAAAAAATAATATTTTTAAAATCAACGAAGAAATATTTTCACACCAAAAAAGAACGTGAGAGAGAAGTTGTAATTTGGAGTTAAGAATTCTAACATTATCAAATAAGGACAATTAGGGTATTAAAAATATAAGAATCAATATTGTATAGTAGAGGGATACCTTTGTAATTGTACTTTACAAAAAAGTAGAAGTGGAGTGCAAGCGGATATTGGTGGAGTGCCAATATCAACTCCCTATATGTATGCTCGAGGCTGGCAGGGACAACAACTAATGGTGACTGGCATGCATTTGGTCGAAGCAAATTTCTATACTATTGGGTAAATTAAATAATTCAGACTATATGCAAATGGGTGACTTAGACTTCATTTGGAAATAAAATTTTTCTTATGTATGTAAAAAGAATAAAATTTTAGTTACCTTATTATATATGTATGTATCAAACCGCGTCTGCTTCAGGGAACCAGGGAGGTCAATGTGTTTCTTTTTCAAGTTTGAGAATTTAATTGCAACTATTGACAATTCAGAGATGCAATTTGACCTAAAATACAGGTTAAGATTGGTTAAGTTCACATTTCGATATCAAAAATAGGATCAATTGGAATAGAAGCCTAATATTTATACACGTGTATGATTATTTTAATTTTGATGGGAATAATAATTTTTGAAAGTGGAGGTGGTGACTCCCAACACATCATATCGTGGCTCACAAAGTTTATTTTGAAAAACAGTGGCTCACTATCATTACTCTTTTGGCAGTTGATAACTGTTTTTACTAGCTATATGCTTACATCACATTGATTAAAGATATATATAAATAGTCTTTTCCTAACCTTAAACCTTATTTATATAAACATATTAATGAAATAATTGATAGTTCTTGTTAACATATTATATTATTACATATTTAATTAAAAATCAGAGGCAATAGAGTAAAAATCATCTGCACCACAAAAGTTAAGTTTACAACGCTTGATTTAAACTAATTTAGTTATTATCTTTTTAGTCAATTCAACTCGTGAATTAAAATCCATTTGATTTTGCTTTACCCTCTAAACCAAAATGTAATGAAAAAAATTGGATAGAAAAGAGACAAGTAGGGATGGATGAGACATTCAAAACAGATTGTGTTCTTCTTTTTTTTTATTTAGATGGATGGAAGAGAAGAATTTGTTCGTTAGGAGAGAAAGAAAGATAAAGTTTCACTCTTTATTTGTTTGGAATGATTCAAGCAGAAGTGCGTCCAAGTTCATATTCTTCAGAATGTGACTCAATTTTAGGCGTGATTAGGGATCTCTCCTTGATTATCTAATGGCATGTCCTGCGCCATGATAGCCAGAATCTGTGAATCCATCTACCTCTGCAAAATACGATCGAGTTCACAATAACTTATAACAAGTTCAACCATGTCAGCATAAACACTGATATAAGCAGACCTGTTAATGGGATTTGAACACAGTATCAGCTAGATGAAGCATAAGGATCCGATTCAAAAATCCAATAATGCATTTATTTTTTATTGAGTTTGTTAGGATGACAATTACAAGAGTAATATACCTGTATTGGATGGGGGTATCAGAGACCGATATTCTTCAGATACTCACGAATACGTGTAATATAGTTAATAATTTTAAGATATATTTTTTTATATTTTTAACACATATTCTATACTTAAATATAGTGCACTTTCCTTTCCATCCCCACTTTGTTTATTACATAACAATGAGAACTCCCTAATCTCCCTTTTCCACTTCCCCCCATTACTCCCATATTCCTTTCACCAAATGAAGTCTAAGTCACATTCACTCCCTCCCGGTGATTCAATTAATTTCAAAAACCTTTCACAATCCTTCAATTGAGTTCATTGAGATAATTAGAGGATCTCACTACTGCGTTTGTTATATTATTAGCCTCCTCCTCTGCTGTATAATTAAAGAACCTTTTCATTTTTCACTATGTTCATTGTGACAATTATAGGATCTCTCCCTTTTTTTTGTTACCTTTAGTCCCTCATTCATTGTATCACTCTTGGCTCAAATCACTTCCGTTACATTTATTTGAAACATAATGGATCAATTCATGATAAAATTTCATAATATTTAGTATTTCCCTATATATATATATATAGATAAAATTTCATGATATTTAGCATTTCCCTATATATATATATATATATATATATATATATATATATATATCTTCCTTTGCCAATTAATCTGCACTATAACATTAATTTTGGGGAATTGCATATATGTTTCGATTTGAGGTTTGGTTGGGGTGAAGAAAAAAGATGAGCAGTGCTAATTAAAGGGTAGTATTGTTAAAATATAATTAGTTAAAATGATTATTTTATTATTTCAACAGTAGGGATGGCAACGGGGCGGGTATGCCAAAACCCTACCCCGCCCCATCAAGGAAATATAAAATCCATCTCCCGTTAAGAACCCTAACGGGTTTATGGTAAGCATACCACTACCGCCCCATTTAAAGAAAGAGAGGAATAACAAAATCCTTAAAATCCTTTGCTTTATTTGCTTTAAATTCGATGTTTGGGCTAAATGTATCCAAACGATGATACAACACTCCTACAGTCAAAACCCAATATATAAGACCAAAGAAAATGACACAAACATATATACATAAGTAGATGGAGATGAAAACGGTTTTGATCTTCAAGAATTTTTTTTATTATAGATCTATTATGTACACAAGATAGAGTTCTCTTTTAGCCATAAGATAAAGAGAGGAATAGAGCAGAATAAGGTAACCTAGTGGCTGCCGTATATCTAGTATATTATATTTATATAAGTAATATAATAATAAAAGAAATGACACATTTCATACAATTATGTCACTATATATATATGTATGTATATAATCGGGGCGGGGTGGGGCGGGTATTAGGCGGGTTTTCTTAAAAAAATCATACCCGCCCCTACTCCTATTAGGGGCGGATCAAATCCCCTCCATTAGGGGCGGAGCGGGGCGGAGGAAATTGCCACCCCTATTCAACAGTAGTTTTAGTATTTAGAAAAAATTGACTATCATCAAAGGTCACAAATATTCACCCTCAATTATATATAAGGTAAGGACAAAAAAACACTCCTAAAATTTTTATTTTGTGCTTGTAATATCCTAATCCTTTATTTTGTGTATATAAACACTAGTGCTACGTTTAGTACGCAGAAATAGAATGCTCATTCCAATTATTCCTTTATTTGGTATGGATTTTAATACGAGAATGGTCATTCCATAGTTAAACCTATGAAATGAGCATTCCATTTCTTGTAAGATTTAAAAAAAAAAATCATATTACCAAAAAACTCTTCACATCACCACATCGACTCTGCCACCACCACTATCATCGGCTATACAACCACCGCCGCCGCCTCCACCACCTTCCTCCACCATCACCTCCACATCTACACCTTCCTCCTTCACCATCAGCTCTACATCGACACCTTCCTCCACCACCTCCACCTCCACCGCCACCCCCACTGTCACATCGCCACCTTCGTCCACCACCTCCACATTGCTACCTTCCTCCACCGCCATACCCCCATCTCCACTACCACCCCAACCACACCACTCTACCACTCCACATTGCCACCTTCCTCCACCACCATCTCCACATCGCCACTTTCCTTACCACCACACATTTGTTGGTTTAAATTATTTGTCACTAAGAGCAGTATTTTGGAGAATTTGATTTAAAATTTATTTCATTCCTATCTCATTTCATATTTGTAATCAAACAATAGAAGGAGAATGATTATTTCATTTCATTTTCATTCTTAGTTTTATTTCATTTTATTCCTGCATACCAAACGTAGCACAGTTGTTTTAAAAAAAAATTGCAAAGTAGGCTTGCCGTCATTGATCCGTTAGAAAAAAACCGATTAGGAGGCCATGTGCACTTCACATGATATGTTTAAGATATAAAAAGTCAAAAATACTCTTACTCTCAGCTCCCCTCTCTCTATCTACTGTCTCTCTACTCCCACTCTCTCAATTATCAAATCTGATAATAATTTCTCAGATATCTTAAAAAATGGCGTCGATCTACATTCTCTTACATTAACCAAGTATAGAAGCTCAGTGGAAATGACGAGACAGCTCTCACAACACTCCGACAACGACCGGAGCAGAGGAGAGTTGCGCGCACCGGATTGCAACCTCGATTTTTTGTTTGGTTTGACCATGGCCAATTTTGATGCATAGATATATATATATACACACACTTTATATATCTAATTCTACACAGACCCAAAATGCCATTTTTGACGATTTAACTTTTGTCATATTATATCCAAACAGGACTCAAAAACCAGAAGCCAAAGTAGCAAAATAAAACAAAAACGTAAGTGATTTTGCTATGAAGTGTTCTCTTAGATTTGATTATGTAAATTACATAGAGAAAATAAAGGTTAGATTTGATTATAAAAATCAAGTGTATATTATAAAAAGATTGGATTTATTTTCTTTTGATTTTTCTAACTACCAAATATTTTAGGATAACCAAAAAAATAAAGATGAACAACTAATATGAACCAAAAAAAATTATCATTATATATATAATCTATAAACAAATTGTGACTTCAGTTATAAATAAAAATAAATAAATAAATAAAAACCTTTACCCTCATTCATATAAACATAGTAATAACCGACCCAAACCTTACATAATAAAATCAACCTTTAGGTTCTATGTTGGATCAAACCCAATCCATTATATGAATTGGATACCCTACAAAAATCCTAAAAAAGGTCCACATTCAATTTAAACCCAATAAATAAATTTTTATTTGGATAAAATCTCAAGTTAAGCTAGCAATTGGACGGGACGGGGTTTGTTTGCGTTGACAAAAGTGGAGAGGGAATTTAGTTTTAAGCCCAAAAAAGTGAAAATAAAACCAACCTAGTGAAATAATGTTGCTCGACAGATATCCAAGGAAAATTTCCCATGTTGGGAATGCATGCTGGGATTATTCTATACATGAAAAAAGAGCAAGAGAACTTTCTTCCATCAAATAAACAAACAGAATGAATGGTATCAGGTAGAAAATCATTACACCCTAACCAAATAATTAATGGTGTCAACTGGTGGTGGATCTTAACTTAATTAAGAAAGCTTAACTCTCTCCCTCCAGCTCTATTCTTCAGAACGCGCCTCAATTTTAGGCTAGGCGTGATTAGGGATCTCTCCTTGATTATCCAATGGCATGTACTGCGCCATGATAGCCCGAATCTCTGAATCCATGTATCTCTGCAAAATATGAGTTCACAATAACACTTGTAACTATAGCCATGCCACTATAAATACTGATATAATAAGCAGGCATGTTAATAATGGGGGGATTTAAACACAATGTCAACTAGATGGAGGAGCATAAGCATCCGATTCAAAGACCCATTAATGCATCCTCATCTTTTATTCCGTTTGTTAGGATGACAATAGCTTCTCAACTATTTTTCAACTTATTCTCTCTTTTGACTTCATTTTATAGAAGGGATGGAAATTTTGGAATCAAGGGCAAAATAAATGTGGTGAAAGGTGAGGAAGTATATCACTAAGCCACAACCCTTGGTCATACGAGGCCGTTGTTTGAAAAGCATTAGTGTACAAGTAAAGGTTCCTTTTCTCCTTCCAGCTTGTAGTGCACTTTGGCAAGAAGATTGCCATGGTCCAAAAGTATATTATTCCTTTCCATCCCCACTCTATTTATTACAGAACAATAAGAACTCCCTAATCCCCCTTTTCCATTTCCCCCATTACTCCCATATTCCTTCCTTACACCAAATGAAGTCTAAGTCACTCTCACTCACTCCCTCCTGGTGATTCAATTAATTTCAAAACCCTTCCACGATCCTTCAATTGAGTTCATTGAGATAATTAGAGCATCTCACTACTGCGTTTGTTATATTATTAGCCTCCTCCTCTGCTGTATAATTAAAGAACCTTTTCATCTGTCCCTGTGTTCATTGTGACAATTATAGGATCTCTCCCCTTTTTTAGTAACTTTAGTCCCTCATTCATTGTATCACTCTTGGCTCAAATCACTTCCGTTACATTTATCTGAAACATAATGGATTCAATATGGTCCAGAAACATATCAAATTTGACACACCTTGAATAGCTAGATCAAATCCATTTCGAAGTTCTGGTATGAAGGAACATCAAGGTGTACAATATAATAAAGCAATAAAGACATACCCGTATTCTGTACTTGTACACTGCATATCCCCCAACACCAACAGCAGCCAACCCGAGAATAATAATCCAAACAAAGCTCCAGCTGTACTCTGTATTGACATCTTTATCTGCACCTCACCAATAGGAAAATGTAAGATGCAGAAACAGATGAAGATAAGCAGAGTCAAGTGCAATATAAAATTCCCATAGCTACTGGTTATAGAAAAGCTCTGGAACCAAAAAGTCTCATACTCCAAATGTGTCACTGCCGTCCAGAATGATCAAATTAAACTAATCATTTGCTCTAACTGCAGACTGCAACCAAACCTTTTTTAAATACAACTACAGATGGAAAAAGTCCCAAGAAGTCCACAATTGGTGGATTGAACAGGTTTTTCATTTCTGACCCAAGTTCTTTAACAAACAAGGAAAGAAAATGCTCATACTTACTTATACATGTGTCATGTTCACGCATGTACAATAGATTGCCACTGCAGCTGCATTCATAACTGCCCCAGGTATCCTTGCATTTGCACCCTGAGCATTGGCAGGCTGACTTTTCTTTGCATTCATCAATATCTACAACACAGTTTAAGAAGAAAAAAGGGAGTGAGATGTGCAGCAAATAAGCAATTAGGACAAACAACCTAATGCTTCTCAACAGCTAATTGCTAAATTAATTATAAACACAAGTTTCATCAACAGACAAAAATCCCATCAACCACCATAGAAGGTATAAAGATACACATATGACCATGTAAAGGTAAAGAAAAAATAAGCGCGAATATTTAAACAAGTTATAAGGGATATTCTATAGGATGGTTATTAAAACCATCTATGTTATATGGAGCAAGATGTTTACCAATGAAAAAGAAACAAGAACACATTCATGTTGCCGAAATGAGAATACTCAAATAATATTAGTAATCAACATGTTAGGGAAAGACAAGGAGTGGCATCTATTAGTGAAAAAATAAGAGAAAATAGGCTTAAATGATCTGGACATAAAATTCATAAGACAAAAGGTGAACCAATAAGAAAATGAAGACAGAGGCAGACTAAAACTAACTTGGGACGAAGTAATGGAAAAAGACTTGAAAGAATTAGATATAACAAGAGACACGACCAATAATAGAAAATAATGGAAAAAGAAAATTCAATTGAACAACCTTGTTCAAATGGGACACAGCAAGGCAAGGATAATGATGATGATGATGATTTAAACAAGAATCTGAGCCTTATTATTCAGATATGCCTATCTAAAAAGTGTACCACTGAATATCCCAAAAAGTGCATCCTGCATATATTATTTGTGAAGGGAAGACTGAATGACCAATCAGCAGCTGATGGCACGGCAATATTAAAGACAATTGATCCAAGAACATGCGACCAGTGCTGATGTCGCAACAAGGTTCATAAACCCTGTAAAAACCCTATGATGTTTCATGGCATTAACTGGAGAAACCAAGAACCTGAATAGAGTACCTTCACAACTGTTGACTCCGTCACCCTTGAATCCTGGTGGGCACTTGCAACCTTTTGAATGGTCATCCTGGAAAGTGCAGTCAAAAACCACTTATCATTACCATTTTTTGGTGAATGGCAACTTAAACAAGAAACACAAAGATATCATCATGATAATCAATATTCTGAAGAAGGGGAAAGAGGTATCTAGCACACATAGAAGTCAAAATACTTACAATGCAAGCAGAATAGGTTTTGCCATCCTGAGTCTTCCTCCAACAGCCTCCATTATTTATCTCACATCGTAAAGCTCCTGAAGCTGATAAATAAAATGTACAGAAACATGATATATACACACAAAAAAAAATTTGCTGCATGATTAGAAATCCAACAGCCAGTACAAAGAGATTTCATGTTTCTCAATTCATCAAACACACTTTAAAATAAAATACACAGAAACAATGGTGCCAAGCATCGGCATGGTCAGAGGTACCGCTGCATGACACTAGTTGGACAAACTTACAGGAAAACATGTCAAATATTTGCCACCCCCCCCCAAAAAAAAAAAAAAAAACACACACACAACAAAAAGAAAAAGAAGCACAATCTTTTAATCAGCAAGAATTCATCAATGTCCTCGTATCTTAGTAATATTTTCAACTTCCCATGCCTAGACACACCTGCACCCACATGCGACTGTGTACATACTTTAACCTAAAGCAAGTAACATAGGTTGAGAATTAAATAGAAAAAGCCAATGTCATAACTAGATTTTAGAAATACACCGTATAAGGACAATAGACACAATATCAGAGCCACAAACAAGTAAAATAGATAGCTGGACATTTACAACAATACATCCACTCACTTTAAGGTTCTGCGGAAGTTTCAATAATTACAAATATTCTACAAGGCATTCAACTGAAAAAATCTTTTAGTCCAAAATATAAATAGAATTGTTTTCCCAATTAACATGTCAATTATGAAATGAGAACTTTGAATGGCAGCTAATGAAATTCATCCATGAAAACATTTGTCCAATACAGCCACTTTAAGGTTCTACGGAAGTTTCAATAATTACAAAAATTCTACAAGGCATTCAACTTAAAAAATCTTTTAGTCCAAAATATAAATAGAATTGTTTTCCCAATTAACATGTAATTATGAAATGAGAACTTTTAATGGCAGCTAATGAAATTCATCCAATGAAAACATTTGTCATCAGCCAGGAACTTATGTGCTAATAGGGGTAATACAAACATGTATGCAACATATGAGTTATCAGGCACCTACTTTCAGAGTCCCAAAGCTTTCTAGGTTCAACTCTGACAGTAATAGATGCTTTTCACGGGATATAATTGAAACAAACTTGACTTCCTTTTCATTAGATTTGTTGAACTATGGAATCATGAGCATTGTAACTTTCTTATAGCAAGTATTATGAGCATTATATCAAAACTTAAATTTCCAAATGAATAAACAAACCTTCACAATGGGTATAACCATCACCAACAAACTTTACACCCTGCACAGTAGGGCATTCACATACTCTTCCACGGAAAGTATCCTACAGCAAAATTTATGGATCAGCTATAAATGGAAGAGATCAAATCACATTGAATACAGAAGACTCCTACAATCATTCAACTCGCAAATGGTTGTGTACCCTGCATGCAGTAATGTTACCAGCCTTATCTTGCCAGCATCCACCATTGTTTTGCAAACACTCATTTGTTTCTATCCCTGCAAAAGGAAATATGAAAAAGAAAAAAGATGAGTACCAGCGGTGCAGACGTTTTTCAGATCATATATATTTGTAGATTCTACCAACCATGAAGAACAAAAAGTAACACTATAATGTATGGCCTGCAATCTCAGCTAACCTGAAATTTCAGCTTGTCATTTTGTATTTTGGATGGTTTAGAGTTGGGTTGATAAATGCAAACAAGAATTTGGGCAAAAGTAAAACAAGTTCATGATACATGCATCACAAATTCATAAATAAGGTTCTGGAAGAAAACCCAATGTTTAGAATTTTCTTTAATGGTCACCAAAAAAATCCTCCTAGAAGTTCCATCCATATCCATAGATATTACAGACTTATTTTTCATTTAATACACTTATATGCATTGAACAGGTTAAAACCAACTATTACTCTTGTAAGACTTCCCTTGTTTGAAATAACATTAAATCCCGATGTACTTTCACAAGAATGGAAATTCAGCTGACAAAGCAAAAATATAACAATTCCCTTGGAAAGCTTTTCTATAAAAGACTTTAATTATGGCTTTATTTGGATTTTGGAGTCAGCAGCTCTAATAATTCCATAACAAGATGGTTGCATCAACAGTTCTAAACGAGACATAATCAAGTTTGGAAAGAAAAGAGTTAAACAACAATCCAATTAAGAGATCTGATGAAGCTCATCAAAAGCCAGACAAGAAGATTATAACTGGTATTGAGTCAACAAGGTTTCAACAAATTTAAAATAATAAAGCATGTGGTGGAGTTCACTGCAATCATCTCACCAAATGAGTTACGCTTGAGTATTCACCCATTTACTCTACTGTAAAGTGACGCTACAGACGCAACAGCACTGACTGTGGTGAAAATCAGGTAGTGACATTGTGCAAAATTAAGGAGAAAGAAGATCATACAGGAGTAGAACTTCAATACCAAAAGACAAAGTTTAAAAGTAATGACCTTCAGTTAAGCAAATGGCAGGTTCAGTGGTCTCCCGGAAACCTGAACAGATGGCTTTTAGAACTGCACCCCTGTCCAGCTTACCTGAAACGAGTCAGAAAAGCACTCCAGGATCAAATTCATGAAATTACATACACTGTGATCCTAAATCATAGTCACCACAAACCTCTATACTGTCTATTGTTAATGACAAGAGTAGGCAATATAGTCACATCCCCACGGGAACCTTTACCAATCTGAAACCAGAATTGCAAGAAAACGTAAGATGGCTATTAACACGATGCAACTGCAAGGGTTCCTAAGAAGACAAGGAAACAACAAAAGTTGTATAAGTCAGTCAATTAGGATTCATACCTGTGCTTCCTGTTCAGTTTTAAGGACTGGGTTGTCTACATCTGCATCAGGATCTCCTACGCATTTATCTATCTCCTTGAGATTAATTCCTTTAAAGTTTTTCAAATGAAACAATGACGAAAATTAGTTGTAATATATAATTCCGAGATAGTAGACTAAAGGCCCAGTAAACTAGTAGGTATCAAAGATAACAAACTTAACAGCAATAGGGAGATTATTGAAAAACTAAAGGCACACAACTCCCAGACATTTTGACCCATAAACAATAACAAACATGCTGAATCAAGATCATGCCTGTTAAAAAATAGAATTAATAAGAAAATAAACCACTGAGGCAAGGTTTTGGGAATTAACTTATTTCTTTCTTTTATTTTTTTTCTATTTTCATTTATTTAATTATTAATCTATTTAATGATTTTGGAGAGGGAGAGGGGAAGAAACAATAACATTGACGTTAAACAATTGAATGGCGGCACTGTTTGGATCATATTTATTAAAGGGTCAAGGTGCACTAAGGCGCCAAGGTCTCCTCAGAGCCTAAGTTCAAGGAGCAACATAAGGAGTGGGCCTGGTTGAAATAAGGCGCATGTGTAACAAAAACAAATACAAATTATTAGTATAGAAAAAAATATGCATAAATCCTTTTGATATGCATATGCATTAACTAAATTAAATACCATTATAATTGTATAAAAATAAAAAACAATAATCATGTAATTTAAACATGTATTATAATGAGAATCAAGAATCAAACACGTGACACATTAATGTAAGTAGTCAAATAAACTCATGAATTACATCAAACATTTATAAGATTAAACAATGTAATCCATCGAATATGATTATGATTTGATGTAGAGTATCAGAGTATGTAAATTAATGTTTATACAAAAGTACAAAAAAAACGGAACGAATGAATGATTAAACAATATGAGACGCGCTTGTTTCAAGCCTGGAACCTTGTTAAAAAGCTCGAGACTACGGGCTTTACGTGAGCCTGGTTGAAGGGACCTGGCCTGTAGTAAGTTGTGGCACATTAGCTGAGCCCTGGGCTTTTTTGGAACCTAGGCGCGCCTTTAACAACTATGGTTTGGATGGTCAATTTTGAAGACTTCCGGTTACATTGATCATGAGAAGATTGATAAAAGGAGGTTCATAATATGATATCCGTGCCCGCACACGCATGTCTGTGCATGCATGCGCATGTGTTATGTGTGTTTTGTTCAGTGAAATATAAGAATTTGTTAGCTTAAATGGATGTGTCATGAAAGACTAAGGAAGCTAGTAATAATGACGAGTGACTGAATTTGACAAATATGTCATGAAAAGATTAAAGAACAATCATAGTCGCAAAAGGAACACATGCAAACAAATACTCTACAATAATAAAGTTGCAATCCAGAATTTCTTGAGAACATCTAAGAATTGACAAATTCAAATCAGAAATGACCAGATTCTTACAGAATCAGTAATTAACTCAGAGCATTTAGTATTATGCCATAGAAATAGACGCAAGTACAAAGTGAATATTCTGTGCATTCTATGGGACTTTAAAAGAATTTGGGGTGTCAGGTCACATCTTATGAGCTAATTAATATAAATAAAATCCTGTACAAGCACAATGCATTATAAATGACAAACTGAAGCATTCCAAAAATATGAGTTGACAACATACCAAGTGATTGGATAACTTGATCTGCACAATCTTTATTGTATTTTTTCTCCTTCATTGGGCAACGGATTGCAAAGTCAGTCACGTAGTCCCACCAAACCCATGGTTTTCCGCTTTCATTGGCCACTTTAAAAACGCAAGCTTGGCGTAAATTTTGAAGAACAACATCCTTCCCATCATACCCTCTACTGAAGTCCTGCTCAGGGTCTGGAGCACAGTACCTCCCACGGTTGATGCACTGTGACTTGCACTGCTTGCTCAAGACAAAAGCCTCAGGACAATACCAAGTGATATAGTGAGGAGTGAACTGAGTATAACCTTTCCGCTCAAGTATCTGAGCTGCTCCTTTGAAGTTCTTGACAAACTTGATCTGACTATCACATTTAGGCCCACACTCATCATTGCTATTCGTCCAGAACTCATACTCAACCCTCTCATCAGGATGTGGAAGAGACTCCCTCCAATCAAGGTTTATGTTAACCATCTCACCACTAGATAGAGCTTTCTTGATTTTATCCCCGAAAGCCTTGCTAATAAGTGCTGAGGGTATGGTTATGTTCTGTAGATAATCAGCCCGTGCATCCTCTTCTTCTGGCATGTCCATGGTGATCAAAGGTTCAATCCTATCATCTGCAACAAGAATAGCTGCTGCTCCAGCATTCTGTGCATTCCATGCCTTCAAGGTGAAGAAACAATCTAACAAAAGAAAGATAAGAAATAAGAAAGTACCTTGGAGAAAATCAAAACAATTTACGTGCATATCAAGAGCAATGTTCCATGCAAGTGTTTATTCACAATCCAAGCAGCTTCCCAAGTCATATATGGGAGTATTTACAAGACATATGTTAGGACAAACAATGCAAACCAAGAATAAATAGAAAATTTGACAGAACAATATACATGCACCACACGCAGAGCGATTTACATGGTTCACCCAAAACCTGGGCTACGTCCACAAATTTTTCACTATGTGAAAATGAAGGAGATTACAAGTTTCATCCCCCAAACCCTTGCTCCCACTCTCACTCTCTTTCCTGCGATTTTCAGTGTTTTCCTCTTATCCCACCCCAAACCTTAAGCACCCTTATTTATTGGGCAACAAGAGAATCCTAAACAGGGTCCAAGACCCGCAAACGAAAAACAGGAAGAAAAAAAACTGTCACAACGACCCGGGCCGAACAAAATTCGGACCACAACATATATGATATATTATATCAGAAAATGTCAAATTTAAGGGCCAATATTGCTCTAGCTTCTCACCATTAACACCCATATTAGCTATTTTGTAATAACAGAAAGGAAAAAAATGACATGGTCTAATGGATATAAACACACGAAGGTAGAGAAATGCGCAAGGCTATTAATTTTCAGAAAACTTTACAGTTTCACTGACAGTTCTAATGCAGCTCAAGCCCAATGATTGAGGCCTGGATCATAACCCTTTGAGAAACCCATAAACTTCCATGATGAATTATTTACTCGTTAAGAACTACAAATCAAAAGTGCGAAGGCAATGATAAACTAGAACCCAGCTGTCACACTCACCCACCAATTAAATAAATTTCAGAGATACCATGTTTATGAATGTAGATATTGATGCCAAACATATTTCAAAACACCAGCTTTGATGTATTATACATCAAGCCATCATTCACTACATATTTTACAACCAAACCAAATAAAAACTTAGAGTAGGTTTGGTTCAGTTTTCTGAGTACAGTTTTTGGAGAACTGAAAATTCAAAATTTTGTTTGGTAGACAGTTTTTGAAAAATGGGGTATAAAAAGGTCTGTTTCTAGAAAAAAAGTCAAATTCTGTTTTTTGGGTTCTGTTTTTGGAAACTTAACCAAACAGGCCACTAGTTGTTGTCCATTATTTTACCAAGCATGAAATACACAAACAAGTAAACTATTGCCAAATTTAGAAAAGCAATAAAATTATATTAGTGTTAACTTCTTCTTTTCTGGGAGGGCAACGTAAAATTAGCAACTAAAAACTAATAAAATCTCATTCGAAGACGTGAAATTCAAAAACTTTACCCCCTCGATCGGCAAGAAGAAAGACGGGTAGGCCTCCGGGCTTCGATTTGAAGGAGATATCAACATCATTGAAGCCCCTGCATGCCTTTTGATTGGCTTTTGGATAAACCACTGTACCAACCATGGTTCCTCCATATTGAGGAACCCCAAAATTCCCAATTGCACATTCATAAACATCTTTCAAGTGGTCAGGTGAAGTCACTTTCAAGCTGTTCTTCTCCACCACAAATCTACCAAAACATGAACCAAATAGAAGAAAACAAACACAAACCAAAAATTCAAGCTTTTCCTTCATCTTCTTCTCTCACTTTCCTTCAATAAATCGATCGAAAGAAAAGGATCCAGATCAGAATATCAAACTCAACGCCTTTTCCTCGGAAAACCCAATGATTTGCAACTCAGATTGACATATGCCGATGGAAATCTCACAGATTATAAAACTTCTTTTTGACAATTTGTTGAGAACCCAGAGAGCATGAAGATACCCTTTTTTTTTTGCTATAATATTGCTGGGCTTTCTGCTGAATTTGAACAGAGGTGGAGGAGAAAAGAGGCTTGGGGTGTTGGGAGGAAAAAAGAATCTATAAAGAAAATATATTAGTTTTGAATTGTAAAAGACGTGTTATTTACGATCAACTGATTTTGGATCTCCTCTTGCATTTATAAAAACAAAAAATCACGATTGGTTTTGGATTTGGATTTTTATGGAGCAGCAATATATTCCGTGTTTGGAACCAGATTCATTGGAGAATGGAACAGGGATTAAGGGGGAAAAAAATGATCTAGCTTTAATTAAAAAGTGAGCTAAGGGCTACTTAAATTTGCTGACATTTCAAGAAAAAATTATTGGGTATTTAAAAAATGATGTCGAAACTTAAAACAAAATTTGATCTAGTTGTGAAAATTTTTATTTTTTTGTTTTTAGAAAATATGATAATAGTTCGTTAAAATATATTTTTAAAAATAGATTTAGAAAGATTTCATTTTTTAATAATAATTTTTAAAAAAAAAAATTTTATCTTCCATTTACTATTATTTGTTTTTCATCTGATAGTTAAATCAAATAGGCCTAAGTATTTTTTTTTTTTACTCCATTCCTTAATCTGATGAAAATTCCAAGTAACAACTTCTATTTATTATAACTTTTTAAACAATGTTAAAGTACTAAAACAAATGTTTTTAATTAAAATTATTTTTTATTTGAATCTAACTATTTTTAAAATATTTTAGAATAAAATTTAATCCATCTCAATCTCAATTTTCTTATGAATTTATAAACTAACAACCAAAAGTTTGTGTTTTTAATGAAATATTTCTTTATTTAGTTTATTTCATTTGTTGTAAATAAATCCCTTCGTTTTACAGTTAGACCTATTTTATTAATCAATTTGATTTAATTTAATGAGAACACAAGACTGACTTAATTATAGCCTATTCATTTAAGTTGGGAGAGACCTTTTTTACTGAGCGAGTAGTTTCGTAAATTTACAAATCTGTAAATGTTACTACTTCACTTAATTAATTGATGATAATTAAATATAAAAAAAAATGATAATTGATTATCTTCTAAACCAAAACCAAAAAAATTAGTAATAAAACATATTTGAAAAGTTTTTCAAGCGTGAAGCACGTGGAATCTTGATGTTATATGCCGCAGCAAGAGATGTCCACGTGTTATTTTATACATTGCAATATTATATTTTAAAGTAATATATTATATAATTGTTGTATTTTTTAAATAAATATATTGTATAAGTATTACTGGAGTATTGCTTATTCGATTTCAATAATGTGTTACAGTATTGATTTTAATGGATAGAATTTCATGAGGTTTCAAAATTATTAAAGTGAACTTTGCTGTTAATCCAATTTTACTTTTATTTTAATATTCTGAACTGTACTTTTGATCCAAATGCCAAAATGAGATTTCACTATTATTATTTATTTATTTCTAAAAAGATATGATCCCTAGCATAGCATAGTTCAAAAAAGGTAATCTACATAGACTTGTACTTTTGGTATGTCATTAAGCAAAACGCTCCAAAAAACAATTCAATTTAATAAACAATAAGATATATTAATGCCGGTTAGCTGAGATAGCCTAAAAAAAAATGTTATTGATGTTGCAAATGAGGTCTACGAAGATGTAATCGGTGAGTAGACGTGTAAACATATGATTGGTGTATTCATGTGTAAACAAGTGATTGGTGTGGTGATGCAGCCTATTGTGGGCCCCGAAATGCACGACGTGGTGAATGTCACTGAATGAGGCGGTTATATGCATGGGACATGATTGGTTACGGTGTATGTGTACATGGAAAAATTACATTTTCAATTCCGAAAGTTTGTTTATACTTTAATTGCTTTTTTCACGTTTGTGTATTGATTTTTATATTTTTAAATATTGAAATTATTTATTATTTTAGTCTCTTGTATCATTGTTAACGGTCAAATTACTTATATCATGCAAACAGTACCCAGAAAATACCCAAAATGCCCTTCTATAAGAATCTTAAAAGACCCAATTAATCTCACAAAATCAAATGATTTTACAAACCCAATCTCTCATAACCCACCTTCTACCTTCAATCCTCCCTATTGCCCACTTCTCCGGACCATCCGTTCCTCTTTCTAAACCAACCCTTAGAACCCAATTTAACTATTTGAAGTCATACCCATTGATAACAACTTGCTTTTGACACCGTTCAATAACCCTTCCGATCTCTCTTCTTGGCTCGAATCCATGGGTAGCTTTGTCCGGTGATGGGTTGTTGTCAAGACGACACAAAGATATTGAGAGGCTAATCATCTTGCGTCAAGAAATAGTGCACACAGAAAACAACTCCATGATTGTTCTTGAAACCTTAACTGGGAATGGTTTATTATTGCTCGTCAATTTTAACTAGGTAGACTCTAAAACCACAAAAAATGAACATTTGAGACAATAATTTGTATTGCGAAAGCTGGGTCGGCAAGGTGTGTGAGATACGTGCAGGAGTATATGATCGGTGAACGGTACTGGTCTGATTCTAAGATCGTCGCCAATAACTCGTTGACATTCGCAAATACAATGGATATCGCCGATGACAACAAGAACGCTTAGGTATTCGACATTGATGATATGTTGCTCTCCAATGTCGAAAGTTGGAGATTCTCTGTCGAGACCAATGATGCCAAGTTATGGAGTTAGATTCTAGCGAGGTGTTTGGGATACGTGATGAGTATATGACCGGCAAACGATACCAATCTGATTCTGAGATTGTCACCGACAACTCGTTAACGTTTACAATTTCGTAAATATGTTCGCAATGTGTCGTTCGCAAATACATTCGCAACTCACCGATATAATTGTGAGCGGCAGAGAACCTAAGACCCCAATCGCCAGCATCAACAAAACAATGGAGGATGAAGACCCGAAACAGACTTTCAACCGTTTGTTTGACATCTACGAACAAGAGGATTGAATTTGGGAGTAAGCGGTTTTATCTAGAATTGCTTTGAGATTGTAATATGAAGATGGGTCTTCAAAGAATGGTGATTATTGTCGACGGTGAGAATAAAGATAGAGGGGTGTTTGGGAGGTGGAGTAAATATAACTTAGACAAGTATAGTGTATGAGTATGGTATTTTAGTCATTTCAGCATTTTGTGGACCAAAGTCAACCTTCAACCATTAACAGGGGGTGAAAATAAAGATTCGCAAATGTGGGGGGGTCAGGTTGACGTATGGACAAACCTCAGGGAGTCAAAATGTAATTTTCCCTATATAAATATATACGAAGTGTGTTGTAATGAAAATAACTTTGAAAAATGACTAACAGTATGTCCTACTTGGTTCTGTTCTTTAAAACAGTTGTCAAAAATTCTGTAAACAAAAATTATTTTTAAAAAATTATAAAAGACAATTATCTAATAACAGATTTTTTTAAAAATTAATTTCACAACGTATCAATCAAATAATATATTTTTTATAGTTTTTGAATTTTAGTTCTCAACAGAGAACTGTTCTCCAAAAATTAAACCAAGGAGACCCTCACTCTCTATTTTGTTTTCTCTCTAATTATATATTTTGTTCTTTATTTTTTTTAACACTCTGATACTATATTTTTCTACATTTATAACATGTTATCAGCAGTATCTCACCAACTGAGAAGAAGACTATATTTTTCTTTCTTTGTGTCAAAGAGTAAGAAAATAAATCATCTATATTTCTCATTGTGTCAGTAAAATATTATAAAGAATACTATTTTTGTGCATACTTTATAATTGTTTTCCTAAAAAATGATGAGTTGTTTACACTGGATACTAAAATAAATTGTGTTTGAATTTAAATGTTCCTACTGATCATTTCATGTAATATACTTCTCTTTTTATCCATGATATTATTACTAAGATTAAAATAAAGTGTTTGACATTTTCACGTAAAAAAAAATCTTAGTATTTATTTTAAAAATTATTACTATTGTTATCTTCTATTTTAGTTATATGCACGAAGAAAGGTAATATTGTATTCTTTTACTTTCTTTTGACATTATCTTTACTGGTATACAATCTTTCACTTTCATTATAAATTTTCTAATGTTATAATTATTTCAAAGCTAAAATATATCATATTCAATATATATATATATATATATATATGTATATGTATATATGTTATTTTATTATATGATTCTAACTATGTTATTTTACCATTTACAATATCTAGATAATATTGAATATGACAAAGCCTGAATTTGTTGGCCTTGATATTACGATTTACGGGCAAGAACTACTTATCATGAATCCCTGATGAGGAGATCCATTGTGATGTCATAAATCTTGAGGATATAATTAAATAAGAAAAACAAGTGTCTTTGTAGGATTGCACAAAAGTAATGATTTTTCTTTAGCATCATATTGTGAGGAATTAAAGATTGAGTACCTCACAGTTAAGAACTCACTTACACTTTGAAAAAAATTGAACGGTATGAGCATCAAAAGACTGTAATTCCTCCAAAAGCTTGATATGATCGACTAGATACACATGCAATTGCAAGGTTTTAAATTTGTGAGTGAATATGATTTAGCCTTATTTAAAATTAGCTCTTAGTTGAAGTTATGTGGAGAGAAAATTACTAATAAGGATATGTTATATATATAAAATAAAATAAAATAACATACTTCATGTTGCATGCCTCAAATGTGCCCTTATATCATCAATATCGAGAGTGACAATTTACAAAATATTATGAGCTTATATCATGTCTAGTAGTGGCTGAACAAAACAACAAGCTTTTGATGAAAAATCATCAATCTCGTCCGACCAGATCAACAGCTTTCCTTGAAGCGAATGAAACCTCATTTCACAGTTGTGGTCATGGTCATGGGTATTGTTGCAGTAGAGATAACTACCATAATTGTGGTGGTCATAATTTCTTAATGTTTTCTAGAAGATACTCCTCACCGTACCACTAGAAAGTGGAATACAAATGAGATTAAATAAGTAAAAAGGAAAGGATTGCAAAATAATCTTCTAAGAAAAATATGAATATGCTTGTTATAAGTGTAGCATGAAAAAACATTGGTTATGTCATGCCCTGAAATCCAAGACACCGGAGACTCTATCACTGGGTTTGAATTCCGAATGTGAGTCCAAGTCAACCACTTATGACTCTCATATGCAATTCTCTTTTGATACT
Source organism: Cornus controversa (assembly GCA_026545225.1). Lineage (NCBI taxonomy): Eukaryota > Viridiplantae > Streptophyta > Magnoliopsida > Cornales > Cornaceae > Cornus > Cornus controversa. The sequence continues at coordinate 105,858,863 of CM048845.1, forward strand.
AGCTTCGGTACCATGTTGTCATGCCCCTACTTTCTAATACCAAGATTGATATAGGATGTGGAGGTGAATAGTTCATTTTGTACCACATGTCATCATCCACATGCCCTGAAAGACCAGAAAATCCATTCCCTTGTCCCAATTCAATTACCTCAACTTCTAATCCAATGCGGAAGCTTAAATATATACATATATATGTGTGAGTATGTGTGTGTGGCCGTGTATGACTCAACGTCAATCCTTAACTAGGCCCCACACGTGGTTGTACATACACAATGCTATCTGCTGTTCACAACCTTCGCACAATCGAAATGTGTTTTTCGCACAACCGAAATGGTGATTTCAATCAATCAAAACTCCATCTTCGCATAATCGAAATTCTCAATCATGCGAAGTACTATCGAAGTTTATCATCATTCGGGACTTTTGACATTTAAAAAAAAACCTCTAATTTCTCGCTTGATCGAAAGTGCATTTTCGTACAATCGAAATTTCTCACAATCAAAATGGTGATTTCACACAATTGAAGAATTTCGATCGTGCGAAATAGGCATTCTGCATAATCGAAATAGCCTTCGGCAGAATTTTCTAAAATTCCTTAATTTATCTATTTTTCGTTCAAAATTCATTCTAACAACCTACAATCACCACACATCCTCCCAATCATCCATAGCATGATAAATCATTACGATCTTACTCCAAAATATACATTTGAATCTCATAAGGAAAAATTCATGCATTTGATATACATATATCGAAACCATACATTTTATATAATCCACAAAAGTCATAAACTTACTATATATAAGGAGAACATTCAAGTTCTATTACATAACCATAATTTAAACGTACCGACACTACTTCCAATTTAGTCCACATGCCATAAATCAGCATGGACACCTATATACATGTTTTAACCAAAAACACCCAAAAAGTAGAGTTCTTCTGCTCTAAGTCCAACTTACAATTGGGCATTCTCAATCACTTCCTTGTCATGTCCTAAAAGTGTTAGTGTAAGGGGATGAGCAAATTTCAACAAGCTCAAGGTTATAATGTCGTACAATCCATTCAAGTCCATATTTCATGTTTAATGCATAAAACACAAATCATGCTCGTCAACTATGTGTCATGCTCCCTAGCATTCTAAGCACAAGTTCATACATTCAATTCACTCAATTCATGGCATGTACGTCAAACATAACTTGGCTACCACATAAAGATAATTCATGTTTAAAACACATTTCCATCATATATGCGACATATAACATAATCGAAACGGGATTAATATCCACGCAAGTCATGTAAAACACTTAAGTTACACATAAGACTTAACACATTCTCTCGGAGTTGGTTCACACTCACACACACACAAGATACGTACCGAAGTCCCATATCTCAATTCTAGTTATTTTAGGGCTACTAACCCACTGGTAACCAACCCATCTTACGCAAGTTTGAGGTTTTTCAACCCCCGTGATATTTTCTCCGACTACTTTCCCATGAGCCACCTCCGAGACACACCCGACACTCACACAAAATATTTCACATCTTACAAACACATTTACAAGTTCGATGCATTGCACCCATTATATGTCATATTTCAATTCTAGTATGTCACACAAGAATCATAAGACATATACATAAGATAAAACCCCCAAATTATGTTTTTCATCATCTGTTCCCCAAAATCCCATATATGCAATTCATGTCTCACATTGTACATATAAATAATCTATGCAATATAAAATATATACCAACCATTTCTAGCAAGAGAAGCATATATACATCACTTTAAAACATGATTTTCATTACAAAACATATACTTTCATATATCACATGAAAAGAAAACATCTATTTTATGCGTATACATGAAATTTCACTTGATTTAGAAGACACACACACACACCTTACCTCAATATCTTTAGTTTCAAGCTATCTCACACTTTCATCACTCTCAAAGTTGTCCAATCGCGACTTTTTTCGATTCCAAGTGAAGCCCTTGTTGTGTAGAACGCACTTTTCTTCTTCAATATCTTCCGAATCAAACCCTAAGGCCTTCAAATCTTTGAGAGAAGGTAGAGAACTCAAGAGGGAAGAGAGAGGAGAGAGTTATAGGTTTTTAGAGAGAGAAATGAGTTGTAAATATCTATCTCCCAGATATTTATAAGCCTTATGGTGTAAAAAGACTAAAATGCCCCTAGTCACTTAACGTACCTGGGAGATCTCTGTTTTCGAATCCGAAAGAAGTTATAAACTCGAAATTACTTCTATGTCTCTTCAAATATTCTAATTGGTTTATAACCAAAAATAAAATTTTTCAAAAAAATATCTGAATTCCCATGCCCACCCAATCCCCTATCTCGGGTTTCGATGATCCAAAATTTTAAAATGAGTCGAATGGCTCACAAAACTCTTCAAACCTCTAAACTAGTCCCCACATGTGTAAATCATACTTATAGCATATGCAAAACATTTAGATTCCTATTTCAAAAAATAAATAAATAAATAATTTTGGATCTCTACAGGTTACGTACACATCGTATGTCTAAGCATTTAGTTGATCCTTACCAAGCCTCAATGAAAGAAAAAAAGAAAAAAAAATTAAATGAAGTTTACTGATAACTATGTCCACACCAATTAATATTGTTTTCTTTAATTGCATTATTACTCATATATTACTTTCGGTATATTTTCATTTTCTTATGCATTTTTATGTTAAAGTAATAAAATTTAATATGAACTTTTTGAGAGGCATTGATCTAATTGGTACATTGACTGAGCCTAAGATGAATGGTGATATATATATGTTTAGCTAACAGATAGTGGAACAATGAAAACTATGTTGCCAATACAATATCAGACCATGTAAACCTTATTAAAGGTTCCAAAAAAGCCAATATTGTGTTACTATATGAAACAAAATTATATATTAATAATGTTTTATATTTTACTAGATCTAAAGAAATATGTTGAGTTTTAAAGATATATGTTATAACGAATATCATATTGAGACTATAAATGAAGGCAATGTAGAATATCTTTGCAACACATCTATTGTTTCATGTGAGAAGCATATATTAGAAAAACTCTTTACTTTCTCTTTTGGGTTATATTATGATGCATCCACAAAATTTTAAATTTTCCGCAATCAACTTTATGATTTTTAAAAACTTTTCATATTCTAAATTTTTATGATTGGTTATGTAACTTTCTGATTTTCAGTAATTTTTTTGTTTTAGTTTTAATTTATTTTTGGTAGTTGTCTAATTTATGTCATAGATTGGAGAGGAAGAAACTTATATAAGGCCTTGTAATTACTATGGTTTGACAATTTTTGTTGAAGAGATAATTTATAGCAACTTATAATTTATTTTCAATTCTCCTTTCTCTTGCTTAATTCTTTTTTTTAGTTTCAATATTCCTGTGACGACGATTTGATCATCTCCTCTTGGTAAGGCGACATCATTTGGTATTAGAGCTTTGGTTTCAACTTTCTAACTGCTTAATTATGCTTCCATAACAACTACCGAGAAGAGAAAATCGTAAGATGCACACCCCAGCTAAACCCTAAACCCCAACAACATGAAAACGAGATAGAGTTTGTGCAGAGACAAGTCGAGTTGTTGACTCGCCTATTGGGTCAACGTGTTGTTAACCCATCAGTTAATACCAACCCACCGATTAAAGGTAATATTCTGCTGGATGATAATGTGTCAAACACCGAGGCTATTGTAAAATATTCATTCTATGTTTCACGTCACCATGGATCAGTCAATAAGTGGACTGACCGTCGTTGGCCGACAAATATCAAATTCGATATTCTTGAGTTTCATGAAGAGAACGACAATCTTGAAGAGGATTTTGTAAATCCTTTTTGCAGTAACATAGCATCAAAACAACACCTATTCTATTTAATGAAAGGCGTTGGGATTATGGCTTTAAGGTGAAAATTCTTAAATTTGTAGGAGGCCAAAATATGATGAGTCCACGGATGAAAAGAACGATGATATCCTATATGGTGATGTAGGAGACTTTTTGGTCATGCGAAAGTCATTATTGCTTCCGGAACATGAGGTCTAAGAAGACTGGTTGCTCATTAACATCTTTCACACCACTTGTACTATTGGTGAAAAGATGTTCAACAAGATATCGATAGTGGTAGATGTGAGAATGTGGTGGTAGCAATAGCAATGGAGAAAAATGTAGTGCTTAACATTTCATCAACGAGAGATTTGCACGAATACAAGTCTGACCATTGGTTGGTGTTTGAAAATTCGAGCACTAAAACAAGTTTACGTAGCTTGGAAGATTTGGTTGATCATGAAGCGTTTAGATCTATGCAGATGAACAATATTGAATTTTACTTTTATGATATGATTTGGGATGAATTCTTGGAGCTCGCAACAACTGCTAAGCGTTTGCTAGAACAAAAATTAAAGTTGATTTAACTTCTAGTTCCTGATACGTGTTCCACAGAGTTATGCGAATTTACCCAAGTTCAAAGGAAATCTAACAAAATTCATGATTATTATGCAAATGAATTATTTGTTAGTATAAGAAGGTTATTATATTGATTCGAGTTCGGAAAAGAAGAAAGAAGGGATGGAAAGCTAAGTTCAGATTTTGATTGATCATGGCAATTTACTTCAAACTGGAGGGCAAGTTCTTTCCAACCCGGAGGGACTGATGCAACCACAAAATCCCAAATTTTTTTCAATTAACTTTATGATTTTTAAAAACTTTCTATGTTCTAAATTTTCCTGATTGTTATGTAATTTTTTGATTTTCAGTAATTTTTTTTGTTTTAGTTTTAATTTATATCTGGTAGTTGTTAATTTATGGCATAGATTGGGGAGGAAGAAACTTATATAAGGCCATGTAATTGCTAGGGATTGACAATTTTTGTTGAAGAGATAATTTAATGCAACTTATAGTTTGCTAATTTCAATTCTCATTTATCTTGTTTAATTTTTTCTTATTTTGTTTCAATATTGTTGTGACGACGATTTGATCGTCTCCTCTTAGTAAGGCAGCATCATATTATATAACTATAAGAGTAATTGAATCACATGTAGTGATACATAAAAAGTGTTCTGACCAAAAAAAATTTATACTTTGACATGATCGTTTTGGTCATCTAGTGTCAAGAATGATGTATCGAATTATTGAGAATTCAAATTGACATCCACTAAAAAATCAAAAGATTCTTTTGACAAATGATTATTTTATATGTATTGCTTGCTCACAAGGTAAATTGATTGTCCAACCGTCTCCTTCAACAACATTTTTGCAACGAATTCATGGGCATAATTTTTCGAAAGAGGAAAGTACAAGAAAATGTGCATAAATAAATTGGTGCTCCTAAAAAGGTCATGCTTACAAAGGGCACTAGCTTTTGATGAGATCTAGGTACCTAAAGATGATAAAATAATAACCGTTGATAAGGTACAAGTCACTTAAACACCTTGATCTGTCAATAGATCAGATTTTAATTTGAATCCGATCCAATAATTAGGATATGAATTAGACATTCAATCTGACAGCGATCTGAATTATATAATCCGTTAGTTAAACAAATTGGATATGAATTATGGTCAATTCGATCCGATAATAATCCGATCCAAAATAATATAATATATAATTTATTATAAATATATTATCTAATATTATAACATATAATATTTACATAATATTAAAATATTTTTTTATCATTATTTTCTTCTTATTATTCACTCTCTCTATTTTGTCTTTCTTTATATTTTATTTTTCTTCTCTATTTTTTTCCCAATCATTATTTGCTAATCTCATTTGAAATTAATTTTTTTTAAAATTTTCGAATCGGATATCCGATTAATAACAAATCAGATATAGATTTAGTTATATATAATCTGCTGAGTTATCAGATCGGCTATAACTCTTATCGGGTTCATATCGAATCATACCTAATCCGGTCCAAATCTAATTCGTTTACAAGTCTAGAGACACCAACACCAGAAAATAATGAGATCTCAATAAATTATGTAGAAATATAGGATATAAATAAAATTATTATCGGCAATATATTCTCATTTGCAATTGCTCTTTATATTACAAAAGATAATGAGGATCCTGAACCTCAAAACATCAAAGAATGTCAATGTAGAAATGATTGGCGAAAATAAAATGAAGCAATACAGACATAATTAAATTCAGTAGCAAAATGTGAAGTATTTGGACTTGTAGTTTAGACACCTAAAGATGCCAAATCTGTAGGGTACAAAAGAATATTTGTATGAAAAAGTAATGAAATTGTGAGATACAAAGCACAACTTATGGCACAAGGTTTCTCGTAGAGACCTGGCCGGTATTGATTATAAGGATACATATTCTTCTGTAATGGATGCAATCACATTTTGAGTACAAGGTTTCTCGCAGAGACATGGCCAGTATAGACTACAAGGATACATATTCTCCTGTAATGAATGCAATCACATTTCAATTATTACTTAGTTTGACAGTCACCGAAAGACTGGACATGCATCTAATGGATGGGTTACGAGATATTTATATGGGTCACTAGATAGTGATATTTATATAAAAACTCCGGAAGGATTTAAAATACCAAAAACAAATAATTCAAAACTACATTACATGTACTCAATAGTTACAATGATCCTTATATGGATTGAAACATTCGGAACGCATGTTGTATAATTACCTCAACGAATATTTGTTGAAACAAAGATATGTGAATAATCCAATTTCTCCTTGCATTTTCATTAAAAAAAATCATAATATAGATTTGTTATTATAGGAGTATACGTAAACGATATGAATCTTGTGGAAACTCTTGAAAAGTTCACCACTACTGCTAATTATTTAAAAAAATAATTTAAAATGAAAGAGCTTGAAAAAATAAAATTTTGTCTCAGCTTACAGATCGAGCATTTACCAAACAAAATTCTTATCCATCAGTCAACATATATAGGAAAAGACCCGAAACACTTTTATATAGATAAAGTTCACCTATTGTGCTTTCCAATTATTATTTGATCACGTGATGTTAATAAAATTATATTTCGTTCTCAAGAAGATAACGAAGAATTTCTTGGTCCTAAAGTACCATATGTCAGTGTAATTAGTGCTCTTATGTACATTGTAAATTACACCTGACCTGACATAGTTTTTTCAGTTAACTTACTAGCACAGTATAATTCTTTACTAACTCGAAGATATTGGAATAGGGTCAAACACATTATGCGTTACCTTCGTGAAATATTGACATGAGATTGTTTTATTCAAGAGTACCAAAGTCCCAATTAATTGGATATGGAGATGTAGGTTATCTTTATAATTCACATAAAGATCATGGAAATCACTCATGACTACAACATTCAAGAAGCTAGTGCACAATATTAGAATGCGTCAACTCAAGGATCTTTCATGATAAATTAATGCAACAACTATGCTTATGAGGGTGAGCAATTGGTTGAAAATGGATTGACATATTGTACTCTTTTTTCTTCTTCTAGAATTTTTTTTTTCTGAGTTTTCCTAGCAAGATTTTAATAAGAAAATTCTAACCCATGTAATATTATTTTCAATTACACATTGTACTTTTTTTTCTTTGCTAGATTTGTCTTATTGAATTTTTTTTAACAAAATTTTAACGATACATTCTCATTACAGTGAACTCCCAAGGAGGAGTATTGCAAATAGAATTCACGTATGAAGTACATGAACTGTGTTGCATACATGTAATTGGTGGGTTGACATGTAAACATGTGCCCCATCACCGAAGCTCGTATCCACAGTCCAACTCCCAAGCACATCGTGTTGCCACTTAGCTTCAACATCACCAAGCTTAAGCATCGTCGTTCTCATATGGAGGTGGCAATTCATGTTCTTGTGTCGTGTTCATGTCGTGTCGATTTATGAGTATCCTACTAAACAGCTCAACCTTAATCCGACCTATTTAATAATCGTGTCAAAGACCCTCAACATTGACTCAACCTGTTTATTAAACGTGTAACCCGTGTCGATTCGTGTAACCCATTTAATAAATATGTCCTATAATGGCATGACTTGTTTAATAACTTTTTTAATCTGTTTAACTTAATTAATATGAGTTTCTCCACCCCTAAAAATCTCTCTGAATATCATATACAAAATAAAGTACATATCAATATATAAATTCTAAAATCAAACTATATTATAAATTTTGTATCTATATATAAACTTAAAAAATATACTAAGATGATTCAATAATTAGGAAGACACCATAACAATCTTATCCTTGTATTTTATGGTTATATCAATCCCGTAAACAAACAAATAGATTACAAACAATTGCAATATATATAACTATGTATAAATAAGTTTGTAAACCTAACCCAATTTTTGTGTATCGTGTTCGTGTCAACCTATTTATTAAACGTATCGACTTACCTCAAATCCAAACTCGCTTAATTCGTGTCATGTTATCGTGTCGTATCCAATTTTACCACCTCTATCCTCGTCACCATCTTCTGTCACCAAGAAGAGGAAGAAGAATAGAGAGAGAGAGAGGAGTCTAGAGAGGGTTAGAGATAGAGAGAAAGATAAACAAGAGTTGTGTTATGTTAGAGAGAGAGAGAATGTGTGAGACTAAGAGCCGAAAAGAGAGAGAGTGTGAGAATCTCGTGGGTTTTCTAAATGAGTTTGAGAGTGAGGTAGTATTGTCATAAACACAAAAAAAATAATTGGTTAGAATAGTAATTTTGCTATTTTAAAGCTAATTTTAACATTTAAAAATAATTAACTGATATTAGCGAATGTCAGAGATATTTAGACAAATCTCAAAGAGGTTGATTATCATTTTACAAAAAGTATCATCCCAAAAATAATAAGCAAAACATCAGGGGTAATGAAAATATATGCGAGGTGTGTTGTAATGAAAATAATTTTGGCAAAGGGGGTAAGAGTTTCTCTCTCTCTCTCATCCAATATCATGTTTTCTATCTCTTTTAACTCTCTTATACTATATTTTTCTATATTTATCAGGGGTGGGACTTGGGTGGACCTAACCCGAATAACCCGATTCCCGCCCTAAGATTTTACGAGTGTGGGTATGATACTTAGACCATGGGATTGAAACTGGGTTTAAACTTTAGAGTCTGAATTTATTTTGGATAGGATTTGGATAAAGATTTTATTAACTCCAGCAACTCAAAGAACCTAAAATACAAGAAAAGTTTATAATTTTTATATTTTTAAGTTATTCATTGTTTACATAAAATAAAATTAAAATTAGATAATTCATAGTATCATAGGTTAAGCCTATCTTTGACACGCTTTAAAGTTTTGAATTTTTTTTATAATAATTAAATTTTAGTTAAATAAACAAAATAATATATAATATACAATTTTGAATTATTTTCAAATTTTCCAAAACAACCCCTACTTGTGAGTATTTCTATTTCCTGTCAAATGTATGTAGTTATGTACTTTAACATTTTATTTTTTGTAATGCATATTTATTAATAGATTATTAAAATTATGGGCAACCCAAGAAATCTAAAAAACTCGTGTAGGTGCGGGTTGAGATGTGATGGCCTGCCCAATTCCCACCCCTAATAATTATAAAAATTGATACGCGTATTATGTAATACTAATATCATATGGAAGGAGAGTTGCAACATCTACTAAGATGAGCTTTCATCAAGGATTGCTGTATTCCAATGACAATGACAACATCAAATATTATTGAATTTATCATTGAGTGAATCTATTGCCATCACCATCATTGAAAAACATTTTCAGATTCTACATCTTGTTCTGCCCATTCATGCATAAATAATAGTTGGGGATATATTCTTTTTTTAGTTTTATGCAATTAAAAGCCAGAAAAAAAGAAAAAAAAAAAAACGAGAAGAATAAAATATACAAGCAGTGTACATACTACAAAGTGTAGCACCCAAGAAATGTCGAAGCCTCAAAAGTAAAATGTCCCTTTCTTTCTTTTAAGCTGAAGTGGTCAGAAAATTACAGTTACAGCAGTAAGATTTACTATTCAGCTTCTCATAGCTGATCCTACTATACTTTTAATACATCCTATGTACATTCAACACAGATTCTATAAAAGTGGACAAAGGCAAATTCTTAGACAACCAAAGAGCTATTCACCGTTTCACAAGCATACGCTAATCACTTACTCTCGCTTATCCTCTTCAAGATCTTCCATTAGCCCAATTACATATTCTGATGCACCAGACACACCCTTCCTTTCCTTTCCTTCAAGCTGTGCAGCCGCATCCCCAGCCACCTTCACACCACTTGTAAGTGAGATAGCCTCCTCATCAGTGTCATCTGCTGTCTCCCCTGAATATGCATATCTACAAGACCCACACCAAATAAATTTGTTAGCAGTAGCATTACATCAATGACTAGCAGTAGCATAATATTGATATGATATTATGCCACAAGTATCAATGTTATGGCTGCAAATGCTGTGTGTGTGTGTGTGTGTGTCTGTCTGTCTCTCTCTCTCACACACTAAATATAATAGCTGCGAAAATCTAGATCCAGGAGATGCTTACAGAGTTTTTACAAATATTCTTGGAGCATGATATAACTGAAAGTTCGATGAAAGAGATCATATTATTTCTTTTTCCTTTTCCCCCAAATGATCATCTTATTTCTTACAATTTAAGAAAATTATTCATCAAAATATCCCAAAAATAAAAATTGCATATATTTCTGTTGAACATAAGGATCAGTGGTCCACTAAAGATTCATGTAGTAATGGTAGACTTCAGAAAGTTTTTATTAAATGGAGTTCATGCTATCAGAAGCTATAGTTGATGAAAGGGACTCATTCGATTTCCATGAAATATAAATGTATTGTAAATTAAATTGCATCTTCAAAGTAACAAGATCCTAACAGATTTAATGAACTGACGTTTATGTTTGAGGTTCAATAAATTAGTGAAGTCAGAGATCTCATTGCAAACATCAGGCACTGCATAGTGGAATAAAAAAACCCATTCGTCCACCAACCAGACGGTACTAGAAATGGCAGACAAAAATGAAGATGGCAATGTCATAGAAAGTACCTCGTTGGGTTACGTGAAGGAGCCCAGAGAATACATATCACCACCAAGAGAGAGAATGCAAGCAGACACCAGAAAGCTGGAATTATCCAGGCGACTCGCCACAGCTCACTTAATGGGTCACTTGCATTGAAGTATAGCTAAGCCAAAATGAGAGAGAGTTGATCAAATGATCAGTATTCACAGAAACATAAAATGAAAAATCACACTAGTCTTAATCTGGTATGAAAGGTCATGTAGTTATTAATTCACAATATTTTTTTCTGTGAACAAAACAAGAAAAACTACTACCTCATAGCCAATCCAAGCAATAGAAAGCAGCACAAATACTGCAAGGGAATTGGTAAATTTTCGGTAGAGCTCAAGTTTAGCTATGCTTCTCCGCATCTGCAGTCAAAATATATATATATATATATATATATATATATATATATATATATATATTGTTAGATTTAGGGTTTATAGAAAAGAGAAGAAGATTGAGAGAACAGCTCGGAATTTTGTGAAAGAGAGATTAACCTTTCTATTCTCATGTGTGTTTATATATATACAATTACTATTACAGTGCAATCACCACATTGCCCTTGAGTAAAATACTAGTTACAATATATATACATTCTAACACTCCTCAAGCTGGTGAGTATATATTATATAATCCCAGCTTGGAACAAATAAACTCAACCAATTATGGCTCAGAGGCTTAGTAAACATATCAGCAAGTTGATATTCAGATTTCATAATTTCTCCATGGTGACTGGGCAGAAGAGGTCTATATGGAACAACCACTTGTATGAAAAAAATGATCATGCCACATAAATAAAGATGTATTCTCTAGTAATTCATGGGGCATCTTGTCAGTCAGGATGCAAAACCGTTTACATATCTACAGAGAATATTTCCACAGCAATGTTTGATACTACTTTATACCTAATTAAAATTATGCCATTCTAGCAGCAGAGAAAGAAAAAGGAAAACAAGAAAAGAAGAAGATTTCCACAATCCGTTGCCATTCAGGAGACCAGTTAATATGAAAAAAAATGATCCAACTGGATAATTTTTCACCATATTAATCACGAAAGTCACTGTAGAGGTGGCAGATCCATTTATTCATCCGTCTGTCCATCCACACATACAAGCATGCATGGCATAGATATGCAAATTTCTGTGTGTGCATATGCACATACATATGCATTTGAATGTTAGACATGCACACACACTGACCAAAAATCTTGTGTCACATTTAGTAGATAAACAGCACAAGTAATCAGCCCAACCAAATGAGTAAACTTTGTAAAACCGAACCTACAATTATCCTAATGTGTTTTTAAATAAAATTATCTGCTTTGTACTACATACGATAGCAGATAACAAACAGATATGTAGTGTTTATAAAGAAGCTGTAGTAGCACGGAAAGGAGGATTTTTCTGAAAGAAAAAGATTACCTGAAGTTTTTCTAATGTTCTGGACAACGACAAGAATATCCACGAAATAAACCAGGCATCCAAGAAAGCAACAGGTAGCTCCAAATATAACTTAGTTTTTCCAGAGAAGTCATCGATGTTTCCCAAATGTTCAACGAGCTCAAGTACCTCTGAAGCAACAAAATATATCACACCAAGAACAAGTACTTTCGAGGTTACACCACCAAGGGTAGGCTTCACCACACCATAACCCATTGAGACTACCAAAACAAGCAAGCGAGACAGAGTCTTCTTAACAGCACTAATGGTTACCGCCCACAATGTAATGCTCATTGGCCTGCTTCCAGTGGCATTAAGATTTGCATATTCGAAATACCAGAGAGCCACTTCACACATCCCAAGAGCAATTACTGCCGTTATGTGGTAGTGCAACTGCATGATATCCTTCCAGAATTGGACACACCGTGTAAACCAAATCAGGCCAACTGCAAGGTGAGCTAAAGACACAATTCCATAGAAAGTCATCAAAGGGGCCATCTTCCCAGGTAAATAACCTTCTGGGTTCCTCCACACAGTTATTCCTCGGATTACTGTGCCCTTGAGTTCTTGATTACAAAATATAAAATATAGATAATACATTCCAGTTTTCTTTATCTCTACTGATTCAGTATCAATCTTAGCTTCCTGATTCTGTCCTTGAAAGAAGGTTTGAATGCGTTTCGGCCAGTCAGGGTTGTCTGGGTTTTTATGGATAATGACCTCTCCTAACTTGCAGGATCCATTATGGGCAAGACTTGGGGTGCAACATATTGCATCAGATTTTATAAAAGAGCCTCCAATACTGTCCCGGTCTTTTACCTCAACTATAATTGCTTCAACCAATCCAGTCGTACTCTGCATTTCATTCTGATGATCAGCGGACTCTTTAGTCCTCACAAAGCTCACACTATCAAACCTACAGTTTCATCAGTGCAAGTGAGATCCAGCATATGTATAAAAGTGAGCATCTAGAATTCCAAAGCATGTAAGCGAATAAGGAAATCAGAACCTATTACTGGATCAGTTCACTTCAAATTAAGGCCTGCCAAGGTTGGGAAGAGGCTAAATATTATGATCATATCGATTGTTAGATCCATCAACTTCTTGAATATGAAAAAATATTGGGAAAAGAATAAACAATATAGGAGATGTCCTCATGCCACTAAATTGTAAATACAGTATGTTCGTACATACACCCTTGTTCGTACTAACACAGGTCAATTAACAAAAGAGAAATAAAAGAAATTGTTAGGATATCGTAACAGAGTGTCGGCATAGTTCTACAAACAGAAGTCTACATTTGGTCAATAAAGTTTTATCACTTCATTGGATGGTTTGCTATTAACATTGTGACTGAAGATTGAAGACACAGCCAAGATCTAATCAATGATTCAATATGATTCTTCAAGTTTGCTTGATAATACAGCTTAGGGAAAAACAAGTGACCTAGATGTGACAGATTTGAGGTCGGTCAATCAATAGATCAGTTTGGCCTGCACTTGACCTAATTTTTTTTTTTGACAAGTGCCTGCACTTGACCTAATTGCTTGAATGAACTAACTTGGAAAGTAATAAGGAAGTTAATATGAAAAAATAATATGGAATGAGCCCTGAGGCAAACCTGCCCCTTCCAAAGGTCAGAGTGCCACATAACAACATGCCTGAAAAAAATGACTCTCAAGAAATCTATTGTAACATAGCCTAATGACTACGTTAGGGGTTCAAGGGACAGCGCCTCTGAGGCAAGATTTTTGGAAGGAATGAGTCCAGTAATCTTTTATGGATAGTGCTTTGAAAATTCATATTCTAGATTTGGAGCTTGTTGGATAGATCACACTATGATTTAGGATCAACAAAGAGTGTTCAGAGAGTGCTTAACTGATCGAGCATATCTTGGACCCGTCAAACACACACCAGAGACTGCTTGACCGATTGAGTGATCCTTCAAATGGTCAAGATTGCTCTTGTAAGGTCTAGATAAATCAAGCTACGGCACTAGATCAGTCCAAATTCGAGCAGATCTGAAAGCTTTTTCTGTTCACTATTCCAGTTTGGATGTTTACATGTCATACTGGTCTCAAACTCTCTAAAGTCTAAACCTATAAATAGGAGTTTAGAGCTCAGTCCACATGGTAGTTAAACAAAAGAGAGAGGCAAAACACAGTATTGTATGTTATTGGATTCACCTAGTTAAGAATAGTTAGATGCAAATATTGATTGTGTGAACGTTTCTTTCACGGAGCATATTGCTAGATCTTGCGCTCTTCAACCACAACATCATCATATCACAGATTACTTTCGTTGGAGTGTGTGATCCATTGTTTGACCAATACGTGTCTTACTCAATATGAAAGAAGCACATCATGCGAAACAAATGTTGACTTGTAGAACCCAGCATAAGACTATAACATGGACATCAACTGATCTCCTGGTGGCTAGCAGAAACAATATGTGAGACTTGGACATGGATAACAATCGGGGATTAGGCAATTTCTAACAGGAGTAAAGCCAGGGGCGGGGAGGGGATAGCTCCCCTTGGTCCCTTGCTAAGTCTGCCAGTGAGTAAAGCTGTGTCAAAGGTAAATGAATGACTTGTGATTTTTATGGTAAGAGTCTATAACCAGGGGGTAAATTTTATAATTCTTCTCTTTGAAGTGGATTGCCTAGTATCTAGAGCTCCCATGGTTCTTTTCCTGTCGATGGTTTTCATTTAGAAGATCATGCCCCATATTACTTGTGCAGTTGGTTGTTTGATTGATTCCTGATTATCTGATTGATATTTTAGCTATTTTGCTTAACCGGCTAATTGGACAATTAGACATTAATAAATAAATAAAGAACTAATTAGAAAAAGAGATAGTATTCACCCCATTGGTCAGTTGTTTGTTAATACATGACATCTTTGTCATGTGAGCATAATTCACAATCGTGGTCGCGGTATAACGGAATTGAGCCCATATCGGTGTAATGTAACGGAATCGGTTGTTGCACTTGTGAATTTTTTCGGGCCACGCACGTAGTGTCTAAATTCAACCGACACATTTTTCACAACATAATTCGATAAAGATGGTTTTTTAGCAAATTTTAATAATTTTGATTGACAATGGTTTTTTAGCGAATTTTTGTAATTTTTATTGGAATTTTGAAGATTATTTAACATAAGTAATAACCTATTCATGAATTCTGAATCGATGTCATTATTAAAAAGGCTCAGTAATTATACTTTTTACAAAATTAATGAATAAAAATAAACTTTAATTAGAAACAAAATGAAAATTCATACCATATATAACATGTGAGAATTAAAAAACAAAAAATAAAAATAAAAAATAAATTTGAAAATTAAAATAAAATAGAAAAGGTATATAATTTTGTCCGCAACCTCTCATAATTTATTCCAAAAGAGAACTTCAAATTGCATGTGCAGAGTTGGATTGAAAATGGGAAGGTATTGATTTAATATAATGAGGTCCTGTGATAAAAAAAAAAAAAATTAATTTAGTGAAAGATTGGAGTTAAACCTTCTAGTTCACTGGCTTTTGTTAAATATAAGACAGAAATCCATGAATATTATACTTGTTAGATGGTTGTGAAACATAGATAGAAGTTAAAACTTGTGATACATGTCCCGTATTGGATAAGTGTAAGGAAAAGGAGGAATGATAAGCTATATAAAAAGTAGCGGTGGCAAAATTGGACACAATACAATAACACGACACGAGTTAAACGTGTTTGGGTTTGAGGTAAGCCAACACGTTTAATAAATGAGTCGACACGAACACGACACGCAAAATTGGGTTGGGTTTGGGTTTAAGCTGTCTAACCCGTGACACGATTACAACACGATTACGACATGAGTTATTCATATATTATGGTTTTATACAAAATTATATATACATAGTTGTATATATTGCAATTTTTTGTAATCTATTTATTTGTTTACAGGACTAATGTAGCCATAAAATGCAAGGATGAGATTGTTATAGTGTCTTCCCAGTTATTGAATCACCTGAGTATGTTTTTGAGTTTATATATAGAAACGAAATTTATAATATAGTTTGATTTTAGGATTTATGTATTGATATGTACTTTATTTTTTATATAATCTTCAGAGATACTTTTAGGAGTGGAGAAACTCATATGATATAAGTTAAACAAATTAAAAAGGTTATTAAACAAGTCGTGTCATTATAGGACATGTTTACTAAACAGGTCACACGAGTTAACACGGGTAACACGTTTACTAAACGGATTGGGTTAGTGTTGAGGGTCTCTGACACGATTATTAAATGGATCGGATTAGGGTTGAGTTGTTTAGTAGAATACTCATAGATCGACACGACACAAATAAGACACGGGATCACAAATTGCCACCCCTAATAAAAAGAGCACATGAAGGCTAAGAGAATGACACCTTGTGATACAAGTCCAACATCGGAAATATGCAAGGAAGATGTGAGCAAGGATGAGTTATAGAACCATAACATGGGAGGACTAGAGAAAAAAACTTAAGTGAGTCAGGCCAATTCTGGGTGAAACGGGCTGAACTGACACATTTTTAAAATGAGCCGCCTGACTCTCTCAAACAGCCAGGCAGTTCGGATGTGATTTCTAATTCATAGTCGAACCAGACTACTCTGTGAGAGAGTCAGCAGGTTCACGGCCGTAATGGCCGGCTGGTTCGCCGAACCATGCATATGAGACACTAAAAATCTAAAAAGTCAAATGGGTGAAGTGTTTTCTTAACACCACTAATGTTATCAATATAGAACTCGTTAAGAGTGGAGAAAAGAAACATGAAAGACAAGGTTACGAACTATATATACAAGAATTTATTGTTAATGGAACTTGGCCAGGAGTATAAAATTATAAATCTCCTTATGAATGGATACTCAATGCTCTAATGTTTCTGAATCTTTCTCTTCTTCTTTAATGGTGCTAAAAACTCCTGCATTAAACAGGATTTGGCAGAAGTATATGGTAGGCAGCTCTACCCATATTTTTAGAGAGGTTGGTTCGAGGACTCAAACCTTCGCCACGAGAGGGGGGACAGGATGAGCACTTGACCATTGTTCTTGTTTAATAAGTAATAACCCGCATGAGTCAATACTTTTAATAAAGCAGTATTCACCCTTGACTCTATAAAAAATAAAACATGGAATTCTCTCCAAATTAAACATACAGCATCATTTCACAGTCTCTTATTTCTTATTATTACTATGCTTCATTGCTTCTATTATGCATGGTTAGAATTTAGATAACATATTCAAAAATAAAACATTTCAGTAGGTGAAAATGTGGCGACCCTTGTGGGCAGGTGCAAGGGACACTAGGCGAGCTACCATACTTGCAGGCTACATGGAGCTCAATCCCACATCGCCTGAATGTGGAGAAGGGAATCTGCTTATATGTAGTGTGTTCTCTCCAAATGGTACGAGGCATTTTGAGGTAAAACCCAGAACAAAAATGTGCGGGCTTCGGCCTAAAACAGACAATATCATACCATCACCACACTGACAGGTCACAGGTGCTCAATCCCACGTTGCCTAGGTGTGGAGAAGGGGATGTGCTTATATGTAGCGTGTTCTTGGGTGTGCACAGAAAAAATATCATCTCACCAAAGTAATCATCTTTAATAAAACTATTAAGTTGAATCTAGTGGAACTAAGACCATATTAGGTGAGAAAGCATGACCTAAAATTTTTGTTTGACAGCATGGAATTCATACCTTCGAATTGGAACTTAGATTGTCTTAGATCAAATTATAAACTATTTTTGCTCCAATCATCTCATCACATCAAAGTAATCATCTTTAATAAAACTATTAAGTTGAATCTAGTGGAACTGAGACCATATGAGGTGAGAAAGCATGACCTAAAATTTTTGTTTGACAGCATGGAATTCATACCTTCGAATTGGAACTTAGATTGTCTTAGTTCAAATTAAAAACTATTTTTCCTCCAATTCCAATTGTAAGGCACAGATTCCGTGTTTCCAAAACCTAAATGTTCTATGGATAAATGTGGCTCATTCAACAAAATAACATCCCAGAAAACACCGCAAATGATGATAGAAAATTGAAATGGGTTCATTCCAGGAAATCCTAACACTTAACTTGTGCAATCAATTCAAGCAATAAGTCTCATCTCACTAATGGAATCATGTTGAATCAAGAAGCTTCTAATATATATATATATATAGAGGATGAGCTTTAACGGAATATTTACCTTATGAAGGACTTGCCCTTGTTGGGCTTATCTGGAGAAACGGGGGACGAAGAGTGAACCTTGGAAGCGTAGAGACCCTCACTACCGCCATGGAAGAAGAAAGCGTTTGACTGACGAATAAAGGGTTCGTTTCGATACTCGTGAATTGAGGCATCAGCCTGTATTATTGAGTTGCATATATACACGAGCCCCAACGTAAACCCTAGCCACCATATACCTGCCCAATTTATTCCGTATTTCATCATCTCTCTGACTCTCTCTCTCTCTATCTCTCTCTGGAACGGTAGAGAGGGAAAATGCACTACGAGGAAGAAGAGATTGCTGGTGAAAAGTAAACAACCAGAGTCGGATTATGAAAGTGACATGGAACCTCACTTCCACTTGGAGAAAGTGATTCGTCTTTTATGGTCCAAACGCTACCGTTTCCTATTAATTATTTATAATTACTGTACTTCTTAGGTTTTTTTTTTTTTTTTTGGGGAGAAGAAAAAGGGTTTCTTACTTTAGTTCTTTTGTTTCCAAATCCCAAGTAGTGTGTTCTTTTAATCAAGTTTTCTCTATATATTGTTATTTTTGTATTATAATATATATATATAATTGATCCTACTTTATATATATTTTATTGTTGCGAGATAAAGTTATATTCTGCATTCAACTATTGTTTTTCGGAAGTGACCATTAGCAGTGAACCCGTAACCTGTTGCATCAATTAGTGTTGTTCTTCCTGTTGTTAAATCATCTTTAAAAAGTGGTAGGTACATACTTTAATTTGACACTATGATATATTTCAGTGATATTTTTGAAAAGTGAATAATTATTATGTATCCAATGATTTTACAATTTTAGTATAACAAACTATTTGAATTTTCACTTACAAGTCTATCCTTGAAGAATGCATTCAATTTTATCGTTATTTTTATCATTCGAACCATAAATGTGTAATGAAAATTATGAAGCCTACATTGATAATTTATGAGATATTACAGAAAATCATTACGGTTAATATTGGAGTACACCGAGAAAAGTGGAAATGAATTCAAATTACAACAATCAGAGGGACAACAAATCCGTGACATCTTGATAGAGTAATCACCCTTGCCTCAGAGTTCGTTTAGGGTTGCTATTAGACCAAAAACAAAACTTTTTTGTTAATAGAATTATCAAAAAATTGTTGTTGATAAAAAAAAATTTAAATGTTTGGTAATACATTATATAAAGTATTTTTTTTGTCTTTAATATATATGGTAACAATATTTTTTAAAAAAACTTGTATTGCTAATTTTACAATAACACCCTTTAATAGAATGTTATTATATTTTATAATAACAACTTTATAAAAGAAATGGTAAAATTGTATTTAAAACAACAAAAAAAGATAAATTGTCTAAAAAGGAATAGTTGTCTAATATATAATTTGGACACTATCTTCTCTCTCTCAAAAAAACCCCTCAATTATAATTTGAACACTTAACCTTCTTTCTCTGCAATAAACTTCTAACCGTGAAATTGACATTCAAAATCTAATCTTAGTCTCTACAATTAGGGAAATGCTAAACGTCATAAAATTTTATCATGTCCTGCAAAGGCATACAAACCAACCAAACCCTTGAGATATATTTACCACAGTTAATTTTGTACTCTTGTGTACATGTTGTATGACTCATTTTATATACAATCCGTGATCTAATTGAGACACGGTTCACCAAATTCTTCATGTATCAGAGCTCTGGGTTCATTCTTAGGTTGTTTGTTTTTTTCAAGGATGTGTCATGGCATGGCATGGCTTCCTTATCTACCAGTAGTACAACTTCTCCTTCGTCTGCTTCATCTCCCTCTTCAACTCCATGCCCTGCCTTTCTTATTGTTAACATAGAAAATTATGTTCCAGTTGAACTTACTTATTCTAACTATTTGGTTTGGAAATCTCTTTTCATTCCTGTATTAAAAAGCTTTAAACTTGATGGGCATATTACTGGTGAGTCCAAGAGGTCCTTGTCCATCACTCGTGGATTCCTCCGGTGCTGTACGTTCTTCCTAATCCAGAGTATTCCATTCCATTTGGATTCAAAAAGACACAACAGTTGTGTCATGGTTGAATGCCACTCTTTCCTTAGATATTCTTGAAAACATTATTACTGCTGATTCTTCTACAGCTCATGATGTGTGGTCTACTATCCAGAAGCTTTTTTATGGACCAAGTCGTTTCTCGTCATTTGCATCTTAAATTCCAACTACAAATATTCTTGAAAAAGGGTTCGTTATCGATCCATGGTTTCCTTTCTTCAACAACTCAAGAACACGAGTGATTCCTTACGTGCTATTGGACATCCAGTTTTGGATTCTGATTTGGTGTTATATATATACACTTTCTGGGTTATCTCCACCGCTTCCAACCTTTGATGATCAACTTCATCCTCTTTTGCTCAATCATGAAATTCGACTTCCAACAACTTCACCCTCATGCTTCAGAAAATTCCACCGCTCTTTACTCAGCACAAAATCGCTCTTTCAATCAAGGTGGTCGTGGTTCAAATTATTGTGGATGTGATCAAAGGAAATCTAAGGAACGCAACCATCGTTGTTTAGGACATCCGGCCTAGTTTGTCTATTTTGACTTATTTGTGTAGAAATAACTTTGTTGATCGATGTAGGGTCTAATAAAATTGAGTCATTTTCATGTAATTCTTGTCATCTTAATTGGCAAGCATACTCGTTTGAGTTTTTCAGAGCCTAGTAGTTCATCTCATTTTCTCTTTCAATTAATCCCATATATATTTTCTTCTCCTTCTCCCAAACATTTCAAATTCAAATGATCATTCTTTTATCTTCCCCTAATCAATCAAACAACCTCCTCCATTAGTTCTCCATATTCCACTACAAGTGTCACCTTTTCCTTATCTAACTTACCTACCACTGGTGCTTTAGTTTCCGATTTGGCATTTTCTCCTACTTTACCTCCTACCACTATGGAGTATGGACCTTTCCACTCACTCAAATTCTTCATCTTATCCTACTGTTTCTTCTTTAAATTTGCCATCTTTATCTACTTGGTTAGAAAATCCATCTCTAAATCATGAAATATATATCTTCTTCAAATAATACGTACCACCTCATCTCTTACACAAATTCCATCGCCTATCTTATCCACATCCACTACCTCACCGTCATTGTTTTCTTCATGATCTCCAGTGTAATCTCTCTCTCTTTCAAATTTAAACACAACGTACTTCTCAATTGTTCTATCCCTAATTCAAATTTTGTTTCTTCTTCCTCCTTATCTCCTTTACCCGATTTATCTCAAAACTTGGCTTCCACTTCCATCTCATCCTTATCAACCTCTTCGATCGATCGTATGTTATTCCTTCAAACTCTCATCCAATGCTCACACGAATATCTAAGGTGGGAACTTTTAAACCTCCCGTACGTGCTTCCCTTCCTGCTCTCTTCTGTCTATCTATTCTTCTAATTCTCTTCCTCAAGAACCTCACACCTTCTCACAAGCCATTCGTGACCCACAATGGAAGCAAGCACCATGTGCTTTGTTTCAAAGGTTTACTTCATTTTTTTTTTAACATGGTTTCTCTTGCAGCAAGGTTGATCCCTCCATGTTCATTTACTCAAATATTGACGAGATATATGGTAGTTCTCTTATTGTATGTTGATGACATAATTCTCACTGGTTCTTCTTCTCAATTAAGTTATATGTCTCATCTTATCTCTCAACTTAACTCTGAGTTCGCAATGAAAGACATGGGACGTCTTCATTGTTTTCTTGGAATTGCGGTCTCCTTTTGCGGAGATGGCATTTTTTTATCTCAACAGAAATATGCAAATTCTATTTTGCAAAGTTGTAGCATGGAGAATGCTAAAGCAGTTTATACTCCTCTCACTCCAAAATTATCGCTTTCTCAATTGGATGGTGAATTGATTGATGATCCACAATAGTTTCGTCGTCTTGTTGGGTGTCTACAATTTTTTACCTTACTAGTCCAGAAATTACCTTTGCTGTCAATATTGTCTCACAATTCGATTCCAACTTTTTTGATTGAATCCAAACGTCTGTCAAGATCCCGCTCAGATTGCAGGAGGATGTTAGGATATATTTACCACATTTAATTTTGTACTCTTGTATACATGTTGTATCACTCATTCTCTCACTATATATACATAGTCAGTCATCTAATTGAGACACGGTTCACCAAATTCTTCACAAACCAACATCCATGTGCACATGATAGTAAGTAAAAATGACTGCCAATAGCATTCAGCCTTTACACCCAACATATTAAATTTGCATACAAACCCACCAACAAAATTTTTTCATGGCTAGAATTAATGATCAACCATTCCATATGTCAATATTACACAAACCAATTAACAAATCAGATTTAACCACTAAAGGAGAAAACAAATTAACATAGAAGATAAACATATTATATTTGTACAAACCAATTACCAAAATTGATTTAACCATCAAAGGAGAAAACAAATTAATATAGAACATAAACATATTATATTTGCATACACATTAAGAGTATCAATCATTAGCAGGTAGTATCCACATTAAACCAAAGTCGCCATTAAACCAAAGTCGGTCACCACAACCACCAAAAGGTTGATCTAACCAAAGGGGCTTATTTAAGGACCAAAAGAGAAAAAGAAAATTGTATTTCATCAAATCAATGTCAGCTTATCAAGTGACTTGAACTCAAGAAATGATGTTGTTTAACTAAAGACAAAAAAAGTAAATTGGCTTTTTCGTTAAATTTAGTTGACGATTTCTCCTTAAGTGTGTGTTTGTTATAGTTCAGAGGGTCAATTTGTAGTTTAGGAAATTTTTTGCAATCTGCTGATAGTTCATGAGGGTTTAATGCACTTAACCCTATATAAAACCTTTTCTCTGAACACAGCTATAAATTGTAATTTCATTTAAAAGCTCTACTAAGCTAAAATTGGTAAATATTAAAAGTGCTTCTAATAGTAACTAAACACATCTAAATGCAAAATTTTAAAATAAAAGCGTTTGTAAACTTTTGAAAAGCAATCCAAACAGACTCTTAATCTCATGCAATCTTTTTTATTGCTTGTTATTTCCTATATTATATTTAACTTCTTAAAATCATTTTTAATCACCTAATTTAATTACTTTTCGTCACCGTCTTCGTCTCTTACCTTTTATCACAACTAGTGTCCCTCGGGTTTACTGACACGACGGCGTGTCTCTAGATCTCAATATATGTGTCAAAATCATCTAAGTCTCCTCTTTCTAATTTTTCTCTAATAAGTTTCACATATATTGGCTTTATGAAATGACATAGCAACTTCAGATAATTTAATCAATTTCCAACACTGGATTGAAAGAGAAAAAAAAGAAAGAAAAAGAAGCTTTAACAAATATTGTATGACACATGGAAGTGGGCATGCCACTTAAACCAATCCTTAGAGTTTGGGGGTCCATTTCCATATTAATCAGACCCCATATCATGTTATTGTCCATTATGGATATTCCACAACCAAACCCACCCATTATTAAACAACATTAGTGCCTTCTCATATTCATGACCTAAGAAATTCAGTACTACCCATGATGATGATTTGTTAGGTAAAAGCAGCTTTCATTTATATATATAGGCTAGGCTTGCTTGGTTACCTGATCACCATCTCTGAGTCTCTTGCACGCCTCCACTGAAAGATGGGAGTAATTCATTATTTGGACACCATGTTGGTTCCCTTGAGCCTCTTCCTCACAATAAGCTACCATGCCTATCTATGGCACAGCCTCAAGAACAAACCTTCTCAAACCACCATAGGCATGCACACATTGAGGAGGAGAGCATGGCTTCAAGGCATGATTCAGGTAAGTCTCCTAGCTCTTGATCATTATCATTCACACATACATAAAAAGGGGTATCCCAATTCCGTTACGACAAGATCTGGGAGAGGGTCAGATGTGCACAGCATTATTAATACCTTTGCATGTATGCTGAGAGAGAGAGAGAGGCTGCCTCAGGTTATATTTATTTATGTATATATAAATCTTGGTTGATTTGTCGTATGTTATTTTTGTATGCAGGGTGATGATAAAATTGGTATGCTGGCTGTCCAGAGCTTGAGAAACACTTTAATGGCCACTATACTCACTGCTTCAATAGCAATTATAATTACCATATCATTGGCAGCTTTTACAAACAACACGTACAGTGCAAGCCACCTAATGAGCAGCACATTTTTCGGGTCACAATCCGGTAGGATCCTGGTTCTAAAGTTTGGTGCAGCGTCGCTCTTTTTGTTGACTAGCTTCTTGTGTAGCTCCATGGCCCTCGGATGCTTGATTGATGCCAATTTCATGATCAATGCCTCGGATGAGTTCTGGTGTCCTGGATACACAAGAACCATAATGGAGCGAGGGTTCATGTTGTCTGTTGTAGGCAACAGGATGCTTTGCATCACCTTTCCATTGTTGTTGTGGATGTTTGGTCCTATACCGATGGCCCTGTCCTCGGGGGCATTGATTTGGGGGCTTTATGAGCTTGATTTTGCTGGGAACTTGAGATTAAGGAACAAACAAAGCCTCACTTGTTATGGATGCCATCAATGACACATAAAAAGAAAGGATGCAAGAAAACCTCATCAAAGTTAAGAGAGGTTTTAGAACAGATCGATACTACTTCTGTATGCAGTAAGTTTTCTATGGAGATGATCTTGTAGCTTAGTATACTATTCAAAATTGTCTCTGTTTTTTTTTTTGGGATTGTGGTGTTGGCTTCTTAATTAGAGCATCCTGTGTACTCTACTGTTGGTCGCATAGAGTCTCATGTCTCACATGCACTTGACAATTACCAAAAAGAGATTGTCTAGACACCAAATAAATTTGAATTCTCAAACTTCAAGTGCTTGACTTTATCCTACGAAGTATAAAACGGCTCAAACCTGAGTCAAAATTCTGAAGGGATAAACTCACTCTTGATTTTAGCATAACCCACCATTGGGATTTAAGAGATTTGTGTTTGTTGTTGTCTCTTCCATAACCTTGGGTTTGTGAGACTTCATTTTGTCATGTCCATCCCTCAAGTTCTCTTTTAAGTTGAGAGCACGCGTGGATTTAATTGTATATTTTTGTTTCCTGGTCAATGAAATTTATTTATCTACAGAAAGATAGTAAAAATCAACCAAAAAAAAAATAAGAAAAAAAAATATAGAAAAAAGAAATTTCTCTCATAATTTTCTCGATTTACAAAAGTTCTAAAAATGTAGTTCTTAGACTCTTTCCCTCTTGGGATTCATTTTACAATTTTTCACTTATAATTATTTGTGGAGGTTGCTTAATTTCTATAGTCTTATAAGAAAGAGTAAATTACATCTACCTTTTTTGCAGATTGGGTAAATAACACCGTCTCTCCTTTAGTTTGGATAATATTGCTTTCCTCCCCCTCTAAGTGTCGGGCGTTAATGTCCGTTAATAGTCCACTAAAATTACTATTTTGTCGTCACTATACTTAATGTATTTTTATTACAAAAATATATATATATATATATTTATTGTCGTGTGAAATTACATTTTGGCCTATACACAGTTGGAGAGAGAGTCATTTAGGGTTCCTTCGTCACTTCATCTTCATCTTCATGTTCATCCTCCACTGCTACCCATTCCATTCAATGCAACTCTTCTAGTCCTCAAATTTCATGCCTTACCATTGACGCTAGGGGTGCAACTTGGGTTGGGCAACCGGAACCCAACCCAAGTACAGCTCGATTTTTTACGAGCTCTCTCTTTTTGTCTTCCTCTCAATACATTTCTCATTTTTCGAAAACTTTCTAGGAGATTTTCTTGAGAAAATTTATGATTAAAAAATCATAATATTTAATTCATAGAATTGTTTTGTTCATACATATTATTTAATTCACTTGGTCCATAGATTTTTTTAAGTGAGAAATGTGTTTTTACACAAGCTTAAATGGACAAAATTGTCTTCACAAAAATTTTAAGTATAGAAAAGTCATTTTTAACATGATAGAGTGATAACATCAGCGTTAATTATCTTTAACGGTAACAGAGGTTGGCAAATCAGATAAAAATTTGTTACAAAGATATTAACTAGAAGGGAGGGGAGTAATTTAGGGCCCGTTTGGTAATCATTTATGTTTAGTATTTATTATTTATCAAAATAAATTTTTACGATAAACATGTTTGATAATTTTTGTTTTGTTTATAAATTGTCAAAACACTTTTAAAACAACACTGTAGCTAAGCATTTAAATCATAAACACCAAAATGATGTTTATTGTTTATGTTTATTAAAAAAAACAACTTTTTTTTTTTTTAATCTAAAATGGTGATTATATTATTTTAAATAAAAAATTGAAACTAAAAGTGAAAAAATGAAAAGAAAAGAAAAATTATAAAAGACTATTATTTGATATAACAATAAAAATATTAGAATTATCAAGTGTAGACAGAATTAAAGAGCATCAATTGCCTTGAGAAAAAAATATTGGGTACAATATGAATAATTACTAATATACTTGATGATAAAAAATAGTTACTTAAGAACACCCATGCTAAAAAAAAAAATTTATTTGAGGAAAAAATAAAGAAGTCTCAACTATCTCATTGTCAAAGAAATAAGAATGATATTTTGTACTCATATCATTCATTCATTTTCAATGTTGAAAGAAAAATATAAATAAATAAAATTAAAAAAGAAAATAGTAACGTAAGAAGTTTAAGAGAAAAAGAGTATGCCCTCCAAATCCATCTTCTCACTCCATACAAATTGGACCAAACCGAACCTTTCACTACGATTCCGATTCTAAGCCTTGGAACCGTTGAATATATATATATAACTCTTATAATGATTTTCTATTTTATATATATATATTTATAATAACATTTTGTTATGTAAAAAATTTTAAACAATGAAGTTATTATAACTATTATAAGGTTAAATATAACTCCTATAATAACTGAACTCATTTATTCCGGTTTCAAAATTAAAGAACCGTTGGGAATTGTTCTGGTTCCAGTTTTTTCAATAATCGTAAAGAACCGAATCGTGTGCATCTCCCTACTTGTTAGGACCTTCTGGGTTGTGGGTCATTCTACTTTTACAGTATCATTTGTTGTGTAGATATATATGTAACCCAATATTATTTATTTATTTTTTATGCATATTTTTTTCTCTGTTATTGCTGTATATATTTGTTGTAGCATAAACTTGACTTTTTATGGAGTTTGTTGTGTTGATTTAAAAAAAAAATTAATTCAAGGTTAAAAAACATGTTTTTCTGTTTATGATTTTTAAAATAAGCCAAAAAAATTTTCGTTATCAAACAACACCCATGTTTATGGATAAACAAAAACGTAACATAAACACTGTTTATATAAACACTTAAACAATAAACATTAAACATAAACGATTACCAAACAACCCTTATTCAAACAAAACTGAAAGTGAGTGTTATTCACCCAACATGCAAGAAATTAAGTGCAATTTATCTTTATAATAAAATATACTATATAAACTATATAAAGGAGTTAAATCCACTATCTTCCCCCACCGACTAACTTGAGAAAAAGTAATAAACAAAGCGAGATGAAGATAACATTATTTAGATATCTCCTTTTATCGGGTTTAACGTTATTCATCCCTCTGTTAGTGGGAAGATAACATTATTTATCTCCCAACTAACAAATCCACATTATGGTTGATGGACTCAACATGTAACAAATTGTTGAGGCTTAATTTTAAGAACCTTTCTTTTTGGTCATTAAAGGAACCACATAAGTATTATCTCATTCTTATCTCACTTTATCTCTCTAAAATCTAAAACCTTTCTTTTTGGTCATTAAAGGAACCACATAAGTATTATCTCATTCTTATCTCACTTTCTCTCTCTAAAATCAAATAAACCCATTTGAAGACTAATCGTCAGTGACTGACCAGATTAACATTAATTCAATGTTTTAAAAAGAGAGAGAATTCAATAAATAATTAATGAAGAGATTTTCATAGAGATTTTGTGTGATTAGTAATTCTGTTTATAAGGTAACAAAATTGCCTCACCGCTTGTCGTTTTCATCTAAGAATAGCATGAGAGAGAGAATTAGGAATTTAATTTGAATTTATTGGATATAACCCGAATCTCTCTTTAAATAGTTTATTTTTAATTTATTTAAATTGCAGAGACTTGTATCACCTCATTTTTGCACCACGTCGATAATAAGTGAAAACTTTTTACTCATCGACGAACAGACAAGTACTTTTTTTTTCATTTAGGATTTAAACCACCAACTTTTCATTTTAAAAGGTGAAGGTTATATACTTATATATCACTTTAGTCAACAACTTAAAAGATATTATTTTGGTATATTAAAAAAAATTGTTATTTCAAAATATTCCAAAAGGAAAGGATGACATTTTTTTTTTTTTGGTAGGAATAAAGAATTTTTAATTCATTTTCTTCTTGACATAATTGTTTACATTATAGATCGGGGCAATTTCTTGCATGAAAAGAGATAGATACACAACCAATCTTGTAGCAGAAATTAGAACTCAAGAGTTGAAAACTTAGCATTAATCAAAGTCCATGAGTCGGTGATGATAATGATTTGAGGAAAACAAAGTCCAGCAGGACACCCTGGCTGACAAAAGAAACTTTAAAGAAGTGATCCGTACCACAAACAATCAGTACCTTTCATAGTAGTAACTATTGGTCTAATAAAAGTGTGATAATACCTCTGTTTACACTGTTTCGTATTTTTTTAACACTTTTTTGAGGTTTGTATTTTTTATAACCTTGGGTTTTCTTATGATAAAACAATGCTCGTGTCAAGGCAATTTATCCTAAAATAAAAAGATATTTTATTTGAGAAATATGAAACTAATTTAACCTATTTTATAATAACAATGCTCGTGACTTTTTATCTTTTCCTTCTTTGGAAAGAAAATTACTTTAATCCTTTTGATACAAATAGTTTAACCAATTTTATAATAACAACCCACCATGACTTTTTAATCTTTTCTTCCCTTTCAAACATGGAAATCACATCTAAATTAAAAGAGAATTTATAAGTATCAAGTAGTTGCACTGTGCATCGGGCACATTTTGATCCTCCTTGTATTACACACGCAGTACTGAACGTATTAAATATCTACACTAAGTTAAGTGAGTAATGATTTCCAACAATGCTTTAAGTATTCAGATACGTGTGCACCGGACGCACTGAATATTTCCATGGAGTCAAGTGATTAATGATTTCAAAGATGCTCTGATTATTCATATAAAGGAGTTAAACCACATGTATGTCTCCCACTAATTAACCAACCCAAAAAAGAACACAGCAAAAAGAAAAAGGGTGAAAGTTAAGAAAAAAAGAAACCAGTTTCTTTCTTTTACTGTCCATTTTTCCCCTTTTTCTCTTTTCCTATTTCCTCAGACTTATTTACTTATGTTTTCTGTAGCAAGGAAAAAATAAATTTAAAATTCTTTAACATAATTCATAATGAGTTCATGTCTAGATTGTATATAACTTGACATGATATCAACATGAATGAGACATGTCAAAGTTGATTACAACAAGACACACATATGCATATTACATTTAAGCTTGATTCAAATATCTTTTTTTACTTAGGGTCTAAAATTACTTTATCTAATTATTTAATAATTATGATTTTAAATAGTGCCGTAGCAACAACATACACTACTATATATATATATATATATATATATATATAGAAAATAAAATAAATTGCCATTTTGTTTCAAAAGGTTGTTGTCTTGTGTCTGGATCATGGGAAAATTATTCCACGAAGAAAAAGAATGTGAACATAAAAGTTTGAAAGAAGCAGACCTACCTAGGGCGTGTTTATGGTTACATTGATTGGACGAGCAGGCAGGTGTGGGCTGGTTTTGATTTTTGAAAGCTCAAGCTGCTTAAAAATGTGAAGAGATAAAAAGTAAGACAACTGATGGTAAAAGACTAATAGCCCCCTCCCTAGCCCCTAGTCAGTAGTCCATCTTTGTGGAGCCCAAACAAGACTGCTTCTACTATCACTTTGTCTGTAGCATAAAAGGACTCAGACCCACATTTCCTCAAACGTGCTTGGAAAAAAGCCTTCTTCCACAACTCTCTCCCATTCACACTGTACACGTAGATAGTAATCTTTTTCTCTAGCCTTTCAAATCATCATTGATGGTGAGAGATCCGTTGTGCACCTCTCTCTCTCTCTCTCTCTCTTATATATATATATATATATATATATATATATATATAATTTAAATCATAATTGATGGTGAGAGATAAATTTTATATATGTATATATATATAATATCATGAAATTGCTTGAAGGTTTCCATGAATCTGAATTAGTCTTGCTGAGTTGCTTCACAGTTCACACACAGAGACATCAGTATCAACTACCTCGACTATTCTATATTATTTCAAGGAAGGATCCAACAGATTTTGACTTCTATTTAATTAGTACATATCATAGGACACATGGGTTTGAATTTTAAGTTGGATTTGTATGATTGTATTTATGTTCCAATTTGTGGTTTGCATAGTAAACTCTAATTATTTTATTTATTATTATTTTTTTGGTATGTTTAAAGTCTAATTGGCATACTACTTTTGTTAAGAAGATAGTTCATCTTCTAGATAAATAAAAAGTTTCAAGTAAAAATTAATTTAAAATTTCAAGATAAATCTTCTAAGATAGCGAGAGATTCACAACTTCCATGATTGTGCTATTTCTTCCACAAGAGTTGCAAGTGGATCGCATAATTGGACAAGTAACGTACTGTAACCGTTCAAGACACGTGATTGCCAAATCCACGTACAATAACTTTTCAACTTAAACTTGAGGATGGATCTAAAATTACCCAGTATAAACCACACTTGGAGTTGGGACTCACTATATACCCAAGTCAAAAAATTACTGTTTTACCTTTTATCATTTAAAACCTTTTTTTTTTCAAATCCATACCAAGAAGGGACATTTTTTTTCAATAGTGGCATTGTTTAGTTTCAATTTAAATAACGTTATTCTAGATATATATAATTGTCATCAAAAATTTTTTTATTTTTTTTGAATAATAATATATTCTCAAAATTCATATGTTTTGAAAGATATGTTATACGAGGGTGGTGAACTCCACCACTGGTGGATCCCACAATATGAGATAACGGTGTGAGATTCAGTATCTCGCTCGATCATATAAAAAAAAATTTGTCTCAATTTGGACACTATATTATTTTTTGTTGGACATGTCAAATATTTGTAGCACTATATTCCACAAAAATTATGGCGAATTGCTTTGGACTATTTCCATATAATTTATTGTGATGTTGTACTATTCTTAGTCCTGAATACGAAAAGCAAATCCATCGAATAAACGACTAATGAATAAAGAGAAATTACTTTTCCAAGTATTTGCTCTTTGGCAGCTAGTGCGACAATTTCTTGGACCACACACAAAGTATGGATAGGTTGTTTTCGTACATGAAGCTGGATTGTTGCAATTACATTCTTACCCACCAACGTAAGCATCTTTAATGAGACGGTACCTGGTACTGCTAGTGGGACAATGGACGTGGCCAATTTTATGAACTCTTGCGAGTATTGTTAGGTACTTGCTAAATAAATAACTTTTTTATTTTTTTTTTCTTTTTTTTTGTGCACATGTGAAAATATCCCTTTATTTTAAAAAAGTGATGACGAGTCTATGCTAGCACGCACTAACCCACGCTTCTCTTGTCTCCATCCCCAGCCCCCATTTGGGCTTCCACCAACTAGCTTATGGCGTTTCTACTAGAATCGGAGGCTGTTTAATAATGTTGTCGCATTTTATTTTTTAATTTTTAAAAAGTGAAATTTAAAAATCTATTTTTCTGTCATTTTTGTTAAAACGAAATATATTTGATAATGTTATATGATGTTAAAATTTTGAAATCACAAATTTGAAACATGTTTGATAATCCAAAATTAATTTTCAAAATAATAATAATGTTATCTTTGACTACAAATTGTGTTTGAGTAATAGTTCAAACTCATTTTAACTAACATAAATGTGATCATGTATATTTTTTCTTTTGAAATTATATTTGTTAGGACTTTATTTTAATTAAAAATTTATTTTTAAGCATTTGCATGTTTTTAGTAATTGTCATATATTATTATATATACTTTTTTTATTTCCTTTTATATTGTTATATTATATATAATTGTATTTATATATAGCTCTTATTTTATTATATTTTCTTCTTATATATATCTTTATATATATATATTATACCTTTATTTATGATTATTATATTTATATATTTTTATATTTATATATTTTCTATTTAGTGTATTTTATAAAATATTTTTATTCTTATTCACTTATAATTTTGTATTTATTGTATTTTATTTATATTATATTATTTTTACTTATAATTTTCTTATTTATTTTATTTTATTTTGTTATATTCATATTTTTTGAGTAACCAATTTTTTATTTGTTGTATTTTCTATTTTTTTTTATAAAATTTTTATTTATTGTATTTTATAAAAAAATCAGAAATAAAAATAAAACTTAAACTGAAAAATAAAATCTAAAACTGAAAATTTCGTTATGAAGCTTTCAAATTATGCATAAGAATTGTCAAATTTTTTATGTCACTTTCATTTTTTCAGAAATGAAAACTGCATTACCAAATGCGATTTTTGCTGTGACTTCAAAAAAAAAAAAAAGTTGAAATCTAAAATCGGAAGTGTTACCAAACAGAACTTTAAATTTAGTTTTTTTTTAAAAAAATTATTAAATAGTTATGATTGTTTCCGGACCAATCAAAACATGACACGTAAGCAAGTGTGTCCATTCTATGTGTCAACTTTATGTTAAAATTTAACCGGAATCGATGATCCTGAAACTACCTAATAATTTCATATTTTTTTGGGGTGCACTAAAGTGTCATGTTATTTACTTATCAAAATGACATCATTTTGTGTTTTGAATTACTCCACCCCAAAATGACATGTAATAAAAAATAAAATAAAAGGAGTAAATATCATTGACACCATTTGAGATTTGATGTATCAATACGAGGCTACAATTTTGTGAATTTTTATTATCAACACCCACTGTCAGCTTTTTCATTTTTTTAATATGTGAAATGTCTTGATTGCTCCTGATTATTTAAATGTATTTTAATATAAAAATATCAGAATAGTAAAATGACCAAAATACCTTTCATAATAATATGCATTGGCAACTAGATTTTTATTTTATGTTAATATTATTATTTATGAAAATAAATAATTAAATATATTAGGTTATATATATTATAATGTATATATATATGAATAGAGAAAAAGAAAGAGAAATTTAATTACTTTTTTATTTTATGTTAACATTATTATTTATGGAAATAAATAATTTTATATATAGGTTATATATATTATAGTATATTATATTTATAAATATATATATATATATATATATAGAGAGAGAGAGAGAGAGAGAGAGAGAGAGAGAGAGAAAGAAAGAAAGAAAAATTTAATTACTTTTTTATTTTATTCTAACATTATTTTTTATGGAAATAAATAATGATATATAGATTACATATATTATAATATATGTAGGTATATTGAAAGAGGTATTTTGGTCCATTAAATAGGGTTAAATGGGTAAATTTAGTTTTCAAATGGATTAGGTTAAAATTCATAAAGTTGTGGTCGCGTGTCAATGCATCAAACCTCAAGATGTATTAGTGATATTTACCTTAAAAAAAGAGTAAAGAAAGAATTCATATGACCAATCTCATTCATATAAAAGTCAAGAATGATGATGAATATGATGATAAAATTTAACCAGTAAGATTTGGTAAAATATTATCAATATAAGAAAATTTTCAAACTAAATGTGATGAATTGTGTGCGTGTGATATCAAGGAAAAAAAAGTGTAGCAAAGAGGATTTTGATTATTTAAATGGACAATTTGACTGATGATAATTTAAGGGTTCAAATCCTATCTACTTGGCATTTGAAAGAAACCAAAAGTTTTGCACCATTTATAAATCCACTAATATAATAATGTCATGTATGAGGTTTAATATGTTCTGTTGTGGTCACCACAAACAATATAGGATTCAAAGTTTAACCAGACTAGGTTCCCTATAATAATCCAATCAAATACTAACAAAGTCAGTGATCCAATGGTTAGGATCATCTCATCCCTTCCTATCTACAATATTATATTGTACCAAGCATAAGGTGGGATATATGGAGTAGATATTAAGTGAGCCGGGTATACCATGTCATTTGTATACCAAACCAATTAAAATATATCATTTAAGTTGGTTGAGAGTAGTTGTTATATGTAAGTGGGACCCATTCATTAAACATTTCATTGAATAATGTATTTTAATTGGCTTGGTATACAAATGACATGGTATACCCGACTCACCCAATATCTACTCGGATATATGGGTATTTGTCCTTGAAAATTCCAATCCATATACTTCACAATCTTAAATCAAATCTAAGTTCATTGCAATATTGCATTACATACATAGGCAAAACAAAGAAAGTTTACATTGTTTTTGACACAGACACATCTTCTACTACTTAGTCTTTCTTCTCTATTAAGAAACTACAACATTATTTACGGGGGTTAAAAAAAAAAGACTACAACATTCTTTTTACATCAAAATTAGGGTAAAAAAAGATAGTAATACTCAAATATCAAGCAAAACATCTTCAAAATTAACAACAGAATCTACTATCATATCCCAACTGTGAATGCTGGCTGTACACGAGTACACATCGCCAAGATCAGAGGCTGCTGACGACAACCCTGTCATGGGCCCGGACGATTCGAATGTCGTCAGATCCGACGCCAATAGGTAATCAGGCGGTGTTGATTGGTTCTGGTTCAAACTTGACATCTCCTCCTTTATACGTTCCTGTTTCATCAAGGGAAAGGAAGAGAAAAATGGACCGTTTGGTTTAGTGTTTGGGTTGTCATCTGATCCAAAGCTAACTAGAATTGAGGTGTCCCTAATAGTAGAATCCAAGATGATCTGAGGAGGTTTTAGTAGATTTTTGCAAGTGTGTTGGCCACTGTATGTGGTCCTATACATCGCTGGATCGTCTTCCGTCATCTGCACTTGTTTGGTTGCTTGGCATCCTTGATCAAACTTGTGTGTGCACCTATAGTAGTTCCTGCACACCAAAATTAAATTCAAATTAGTGTAAATTTTTTTCTTCTAATAATTAACATAGTCAACATGTATATAAAACACACACACACATATATATATAGATAGGTATATATATAATAGTCTTGAAAAATGTATAATGGGATTTGGATCAAACCTTGGGTGTTTGGTGTTGAGGATTATTTTCTGTCCATACTTTCTCCATGCATGACCATCGTCAATAGTAGTTGGGGTAACTACTGTCTTTGTCTGTGTAGTCCTTCTGCATAAGAGAAACACAACCATTCGTTAACAACTTCAATTTATGGTACTATAAATGAAAGTCCACAAAAAAAAAAAAAAACAAACACACACACAAGTTATTTTAGTACTCATCAGCAATCATTTGAATGTATATACATATGTGTGTGTGTGAAAGTTAGAAAAGTATGATATTACAACTCATCATCAATCATTTCATTTGAATCATGAATTAATTGTATATCCAAAAATAAGTTAAATTTGTCCTGTGATGGTGCAGGTCAAAAATGTAAATTTTACGATTATTCTAGGGGTTAAATGTGATTCAAGTGTAAAGATCTCATCATTGTTTGTGATTGACTGGAGCAAACAGGCGGATACTAGAGATATCATCCACACGAAATGACAAAATCAACCCTAATTGAACCTAAATAAACTGAAATAGCCCCCAAATAAAAACACACACACATATATACATATATAGACATAACTTATTACCATAAAAAATAGATCATATAGTATGATAAATCAAAAGAAATAATATGTTTACCTTCTCTTGTAACATCCTCTCCGATCTTTCGTTGCCGAAGTCTTGCTACTCTCGCCGGAATCTTCGGACTTCACCGGAATTTGGGAAACCTCATCGGAGGCACTATAATTCAATATTGATAGTGTCTCTGTAAGAGATCCCAATATTTTTCCGACGAGTTCCTTGGCCGGCAATGACCCATCATCATCACTAAAAGGTTTGCTAAGCACGATACGAAGTTGGTTGGCGAATTCGCGGCCTCGAGTAAGCTTCTCGATCGCCATTTTCCGATCAGCCGGAAAGTTCTCAGGCCAAGAGGAGTCCATAGTGTTCACCCTTTGAGGTCGATCTCTACTTGGCAAGTGAGAAAAGTGAGAGCTTTTTATGTAAGAAAAAGAGGTCTTTGGTTGTGAAATGGAAAATGCTAGGAAAATTAAAGGAAGGTTGTAGGAAAATTCCACAAAACTCCAAGATTTACAATCCACACGCGCTACCTAAGCGTGTGAAACGTTACTGTGACTTTACTAAATCATTAATAGAACAATTCAGGTTCATGAACCTAGTACAATGAGGACCACATTGTATGTGACGAGTGTGTTCACGCTCTATAAAAGCGCTTGTGCAATGTCTCTGACGTACAGAGGTGACGATTGAGGTCGCACGTCATTATACATGGCGTCACAATCATGCCTTCTGGCACCGTTAATATAATATTACTATTGGAACTTCAATTATAAAAATTTCCAAGTCTCATTTCCTTATCCTAAATGTGACCGAGCTGAATCGTGATATGACTAAAATGACCCTATATCAATCTTTTGAAATGAAATTATTGGTAATTAGGCATCGATCATAGGGCTTTTTGGGTTTTCACAATACGACAACGCCTTGTTAGATGAATCTGCAATGCCCTCTATTTGTGGCAATACCCTCTTGAGCTCTCAATTGTTAATCAGGATTCAGGATCCTTACGGTGCTGTGGCTTTTTCCACCGCAATTATATATGTTTTCAACTTATTAAATTTATTGTAAATATCAACAACATCTCGTGACGTTCGATATATTATTATGAGCATATTTTTGTAAAATTTTGATACAAATATTTTTTATCAATTTTTTTTTTAAAAAAAATGCGTAAAATGTTTAGATTATTTTTTATTATTTAATTAATTTTTAATATAAAAATATAAGAATTGTAAAAAAACCAAAAAGTCCATAATTATTATCCAACCATTGATTGACCTTCATGTGTGTGCGTGTGTATATGTATATGTTGGGAATTAATCTATTTTTATTCGGCACAGCGTATGAATATCACTTCAAGAATCACACAATCATATAGGGAAATAATAATCAAACACATATACGTATAACATAATATTTTACATGGTTCACCCAATTTTAGAGTTACGTCTATGGAGAGATAAATTTCATTATATTGAGAATAGAATATACAACACGCGGAAAGCATGTCTACGACACACACTCTTTAGTCTTACTCTACAAGTCTTTAGGCTTTCAAAACAAAAAAGAAAACTGTCGCAACTGAATTTGAGCTACAAATCCAATAGTATATATATATGTAATCTTGTGTATAATTTAGAAGTTTTGTGTACAAAATACAGTTGAGAAAATTATTTATAAATTTGTACATAATTTAGAAAGTTTTATTCCACTTTATCCTATGGATAATATTATAATGACGAGACAGGAAAGACTTGAAATTTTGTTGTTTTCTGGGAATTTATTGACAAATTATGACAAATCACCTCTAGTATATAATAGTAAAACGAAAAGTTAGGTACTGCATATCTTATAAATGGAAAGTGTTCAATATTTTAGCATGTTAGATTGATGTTTCTAGTGTCTAGCGAGATCATTATCTAGGTCAAATTATCAAATAGGTATATGAAGTCACACCAAATAACTCACACAATATTTTACTTATCACAGTATAATTAATACCGCTGAACTACAATACTTAGTTGTGAAAAGTCTCTCAAAATTAACTCTACATAACTTTAAGCCATAAAGGTATATAAATTCATATTTTTCGTTAAGTACTGTTCTTGTGTATGCTCTTCATGCAAAGTCAAATGTCCTTGTAAATGATAGAAAGATCATAATTGCCAATGGACGCTGTTAAAGAATTGTGTGTGTTTGGCATCAAAATAATAGTCAAAATTGTTTCTCAGTGTTGTAGTGTTGTATGGACAACACTTGCAGGGACAATAATATATTAGTCATATGAAAGGTTATATATATCATTGTAGTTTTGCGAGAGATCGAAGTTATCAATATTTAAAAGATAAGAGACTGACATATATGGTTAAAAAAATAATTGAAAAAAGTTTTTGTAACTTTGAAAAAGTTGAGAGTTTTTTCTTCTTTTTTTTCGCACTTTTGCCCATATATATATATATATATATATATATATATATACACACGCACACAGGTTAGTGGTAGAACTCCCAAAGGGGAGGGTATCTGGCCTGCAGCATTTTTAATAGTTGAGGGGGCAAATTGCAATGCAAGGACAATTTGGAAAATAATTGTACAGTATAAGACAGTTTTTGCAATTAAGCCTAAAATTGAACATGCTTGTTGCACGTCTTCTTAAATTTTCAATTGTATACTGCATGCATGAATATTAATTGTCAATTCCTATATTTAGTTCCACTTCCACCCCTGTTTTTCTTTTCTCTGGAAAAGTAGTTCCACCCCTTTACCAAGACTAGTATACCACTAAACCCCAAACAATGCGACATTAACAACCACAAACTCTGCAAGTTTGTCTTTCTTTATATGAATATAAATTGATTTGAGAATAATATATATATCTATTCAAATAGGCGAATCAAAATTTACGTGAAATGAAATCATTAAAAATAACTTAAGAAATTTTAATTTAAGAGATATAATAAAAAATAATGAAAAAGAGAATTCATCTTGCCGTTGACATGAATATGAGCAAGAATTACGGTGATATATATATACTCAAATATTATGTAAGTGCACACAGTATGATTTAACTTTTAACAATATGCATAAAACAAATTAATAAACTTCAATTTAAGAGGATTCAAGCTACACAATAAAATATATATATATATATATATATATATATGTACTCAAATAATATGTAGGGTGCACTATGGTTTAACTTTACAGTGTTGTTGCATTATCGATGGTATGTAAATGCAATTAAGAGATGAAAAAGAGAGAGAGAGTGAGTGTGTGTGTTCACACTGTTGTAAAGTCCCAATAGTAGAATATAGAGAGAGGATTGTGTTCACACTGTTGTAAAGTCCCGGTAGTAGAATACAGAGCGTTCACACTAGTTTACTCGTCAACGGAACGATTTGCTATTAAATGAACTAATAACAAATAAGTAGTGCACTTGTTATGTACAAATTTTATATACGCACTACTGACTACTGACTACTGACTACTGACTGCCTTGTTATGTACAAATTTTATATACGCACTACTGACTGCCATGCTACAACTGGACCTTGTTCTAATTCTTTGAGACATGTCGTTGGGGGCGGAATTCAAGTTGAAAATTCAGATCTTTAGGCTTCTTTTGCATAAACATGGTAGAAAAATAAAAATATATAATATTAATTATGAAATGAAATAAAATAAATGATAGTATTCTTCTTTTAAAAAGGTCAAAGAGAGAAAATAAAAGAAATTATTTTAATTAATTTACTATCATACTCTTTTGTGTTTATATTACAAGATGGATCCAAATGTCTTTTAAATTTTATTATTTAAAATATTTTGGTTATTTTTAGTATTATAAAAGTTCACTTATTCTTATTATTTCTTTTCAATTCTTTTCACTTTTGAGAGAATAACATATGAGAAATTTTGAGAAATAGTTTATCCCTCCAAATCACTCTTTATCTTTTTTTTTCTCTTCTTAATGACAATCCAAACACAAAAAACAAAGTTTTTTTTTTCTTTTTTCTTTTCTTTCTAATTCCATCAATCCAAACTAGCGGTAAGAAATTAACAAATTATTGAGAATAATTCAAAATTATTGTCAGCATTATCATCATCATCTAATCCCCTTTAATTTTACTTGAATATTAAAATTTTCAGAAATAATTGTTGAAACACTAGGTTAAAAAAAATATGTGATGCAAAAACAGAAAATTATTTTAATTTTAACAGAGTTTACTTTCTATTAAGAATAATTCAAATTATTGAGAGTTAAACTAAGATTTTTATTATTGAGGCACACTAGAAGTTTCTACAGCCCACTTTCACCACACCGCTGTCATGATGAGTTGTCACGTAAGAAGCACGGATACTTCTATAAGAGTAACGTACTTGTGTCCGTATTTAATACTGATACTCCTCGGATACTCCCGAATACTTATTTGATACTTCCTTAAAGTATTCATAATTTTAAAATATATTTTTTTATTTTTAACACGATACTTCTCAGATACTTCAAAACATATTTTTAACAAGTTTTGAATATGAAAATATAGCTTTTCCAATAATAATATCATATTATAATTATTAAGAAAAGTTTACAATTCATTTAAAACTGTAATGTTGAGATACATATCATGATTTAGTACAAAATTTATTCATGCTAATTATACAACGATTATTAACTCTTATTTTGTTTATTAATGATAATATTTTATAAAGAAATGTTAATAATTCATTCTTTGCATGTATAAAATATAATTTATCTTTATATTGTCGTATCCTGCTTGTACCCATATCTTTTTTTTTAGATTTGTCGTATCGTCACGCCTGTGTCGTGTTGTATGTACCCGTGTCTCATATCCATATTCATGCTTCCTAGGTTGTCAATTTGGGGGAGGGCATAAACAGGTTTCTATGCCATATTGTTTTCATTCTTGTTGTCACTTCAATTATGGCCATTGTCTCTTGAGATGAAATCATATACTCACGTGTGCATTTAAATCCATAATACAACTTGAATTCTTGATTTATTCTTATAGGGTTCCTCCAACATGATATAATACATTACATGAGTGTTGTATTTTCAACATAAATGTGTTGCATGAGTGTTAAATCATTGTTACATAGGTATTGCATTTGTGATACAAAGTGTTGTATTTGTGATGTAATGCATTATACTGTTGATTTACTGGAGAATTGAAACGGACTTTCAAGCCCAAAAGGTCATTTCCAAGAAAATGTTAGTGTTCGGTGAAATAAGAAAATTGGGCTTTTAATGAAAGTAAAAGTCCTAAAAAGTCCGTTCAAAGGAAGCTGAAAAAATTTATTTTTGGAAAGAATGCAAAATTATTTTAAGTAACAAATTTTATAAACAATTTTGCATTCTTTTATTTCGTAAAACTTATTTATTGAGAGTAATTATTAAGGATAAATTTGTCAAGTTCAAATTGTGTTAATTGTAGAAGGAATTTCAAAAAATCATCTACCAAACAACTTTTTTCTTTAAAATTTTTTTTTTGAAATCATTCTTCAAAGGCCTTTTAAATGAAAAGAATTTTAGAATCAGGAAACTCATCCAAATAGAGCTTTAACTTATATTGGCTATGTCAAGCATACCATGAAACATTCTTGTCATCTCATAGGAAACATTAGAAGTAAATCAAGAAACACCTTTTCTATCCTTTTTATAAAGAGTAAAGATACATATATTGAATTCGGTAGCTTTTGAATGAATTTATGTGAGTGAAGAATTATATCATCTGATCTGATTCCAAATGTGTTTATACGAGTGGAGGATGTCATCAATCACATAAACTCATTTGAAAACAACGGAAATAAATTATGATTTTTCTTTTATAAATGTACACAATTAAGAGAAGCAAGGGTCCATAAAATAGAAACATTTAATCCTAAATTATCGAAATGGACCTATATCATAAATCTATAAATATATCTAAAAGTTCCCTATTGATCTAATACCAAGCTTTTATAAACATCTTTTCACTTTCCAATGACCTAATAAGCTGTGATATTATTCTGTCACATCCTAAATCCTAAAAATATCTTTTCTAAGACTCAAATATGATAATTGTTAATATAACAATAAGATAGACCTTAATTATTTTAAATTACCAATTACACTATCTTCAACTTTTAGATACCCTATCTAGTTCTAATCTTTATTGTTTTGAAAATTCATATCCCTTTAAGCGAAATATAGAATTTTAATTAAATTATGTTTCAAAAACTAGATTCATTTACAACCTTAGGAAAAATACTAAGCATCCGTTTGCCAACCACTATTGGTGTTTTTTTTTTTTTTTGCAGGTAGTGTATTGTAATCAAACAAAACATCAAAACGTGTTTGGTAACTTTTGTTGTGATTTGAATAATACCACGTTTGTTGCTAAAAAGAGGAGCCCAAATAAAAAATAAAAAATTGATGTTTCCTAATATTTTCGTATTGTAACAACACTGTAGCAATGAAAAGTCGGGAAAAAAAAACTAGATGTCATTTTTGTACTAGCCATTTTGTTTCTCAATCTTGCAACATTTTTTAACTAAATATGTTTTCATGTTTTTGTTTTCAAAAATCTTGCAACAAATTTTATGGTGCCAAACATGCTTTCAATCACTATTGAACACATCCCACAAAAGATGTTGTTTTTGTTTTGGATGGAAAAAAAACGGTTGTCAAACGAGCCCTAAGTGATTCTAATGGCAAATTAATGGTCAAAAATCATGAATAATTAAATTATGACTTTCATTTGTTAAAAATATTATTCATTTGATTCAAATTTTACAAAACCTTCATTTGTGCTAATAAGAGCAGGACTTATTGTAATTATCATCTTATTCACTTACAATAGCAAAAGAATTCAAAGAAAACTCGAAATGTTATAAAAGTAAATTTAAAGAAGATAACCCAGAAACAATTACAATGAGATTCACATCAATCTGATTATGGAAAAAGATTATCTCCAGCCAAATTTCTCTCATGAACTCCACATACCTTAATTTTGTGATTTAGATTCAGCCACCTCATCATCTTGTTCAATTTTAACACTTACCAATTTAGTTGTAATAGAAATTTCAAATTTGAATTTAACAAGACAATGATATGGTTAAATCTGAACCACAATATTAAGGTCTGCAAAGTTCATGAGAGAAATTTGACTAGAGTCGACATGCAATAAGTCCGAACTAAACTAACTCGGATAATCTAAAAACAAAGACATTTAATTAGACTTGAAATATTCAAAGAGATTATCTATATCAAAGTTCAAATGGACATACCATATAGGATAAACCCACTAAATCATTGTTCATTTCTACTACATTTGTTGTTAAGAAACTAAATCATTTCTATTTTTATTTTACTTTATGTTTTTTTCCCAATCATTTACCTCATTTGCATCATTACTCTATGCAAAAAAATGTGGAAGTGAACCAAACCCTAGTAGGACAGTGATCCTTATCATTATATATTAGAACACAATATTAATAAAATAACATGTTTAAATATATCACATATTTAATCAACAAAATAAAAAAAACATCCATCCAATATATCAATAGTTAATACCACCAAGGCCTGTGATCGGCCTGTGATCTAGTGATATTTATTCTCCTTTCAAAGTGAAAAGTAGAGAGTTCAAGTCTCTCCATGTACATTGTTAGACAAAGACATTTTGAATCAAGCTTAAATGTAATTAATATATATATATATATAGTTATAGTTATAGTTATGCCTATAGAGGCTTTTATCCACTTGCCATTTTCACCCTGAAACTACTATTTTTGGGAGTTTAGAACCTTTCACCCATGGGCCATTGCCAACCTGGCATTACTACCTTTGGGATTTAAGGCATTTTTACTCAAGCTATGCCTCACAAATCTAATCCATAATCCCACTAACCTTATTACGTTATATGTGTAAACATTAAAAAATTGTAGGGTGAATCTAAATTAAAATCTGGGCTTACTTTCAATTTGGTCCATTGTGGAAATATGGCCTGATAGTCAAGCAAATCAAAGTTCAG
The DNA here is from genome assembly GCA_026545225.1 of Cornus controversa. NCBI lineage: Eukaryota > Viridiplantae > Streptophyta > Magnoliopsida > Cornales > Cornaceae > Cornus > Cornus controversa. The sequence continues at coordinate 105,903,587 of CM048845.1, forward strand.
ATCCATTACAAATAAATGGGTCATGTTCCAATTCAAGTTATCCAAAAAGTCCAAACCCACTAGGAAATGGATCAAATGATAATTGATATATATGTATATCTATTTATCATTAAAATATATATATATATATATATATATATATATTAATTGGATAATTATCACAAAAGATAATTGTCAAGAGTAAAAGAATTTACTCGTTTGCCTCTCTAAGAATCCTATCAATAAAGGTATAGGAGGAGAAAACAAGGAAACAACAATAAAACTCTTAGAGAACGCTGAAACTCTGCAGGACTCTTCGTTCAAAATTCAAAACTCCAAACTCGAAATTTGTGTATACAAATTTCTAGCACGTCCGGTGGGACCATCTATACCTTTCATCTCTGTCTCTTACATTATACATTCTAAACTCCGTTCATCAGAATCTATGGCTCCTCCCAAGGTTCAAACTACAAACAAGAAAATCTCAAAAAATACTGCTGCTGCATTCACTAACATCAAAACTGCCACATGCAGTGGCAAGAACACTAGAAACCCGTCAAGTACCAGCAACACCTCAGCAAGTCCTATGACGTGCATTAAGACCAAAGCAATTACTTTGCTAAAAAATCAGCAAAATTTGGTGAAAACCAATCCTGCTAAACCAATAGATGTGAAAACTCAACATGTTAACACCATTGATCCTTAGGGGCAAAGAATTCTGACGTTGCTTTAGAAAAGTCAACGTTATCACATTCACCCCACTCTGTCTCGAATGCCAACTCTAACGTTGGTTCGCTCTCAGAGTCGTTAGTTGAGATTTTAAAACAATCGGTCACTTTAAAGAATATTGGCCCTCAAGGTCTTTTCTATTCGAATGTTGTCACAACTATGATGACTGGAATAACCTCAGTGGAAGACCAAATTGCAGTGATGGCTAACACAATCGAAAACCTCAGAAAAACTGTTGAAAAGAATGACTTGCAGATCGCCGCGCTAATAAGTAAGCTTGAAATTCAAAATTCTGATGAGTCAACACAATTGCCTGGGAATACTTCAAATTCAGCCTTTCAAGGTGCCCAATCAAAATCTTCATCACATATCTATGTCAGAACATGTCGTTAACAAAACTAACTGTGTTTTGCCATTTGCTTCGCTATCTGTCTAACAATTGGAGGATATAATAACAAACACAATTCGAGCACAGTATAGCGATACCCCTCAAAGCACTCTCATGTACTCAAAATGCTACACCGAAAGAATTACCAATCTAAAAACGTTAGTGAATATCAACTACCAAAGTTTCATAGGCAATCCCAAATAATATGTTGCACATTTTGTGGAGACCTGCAATAACGCTAACACCAATGGGGACCTCTTAGTCAAGCAATTTGTTCATTTCTTTCAAGAGAATACATTTGATTGGTACACGGACGTCAAAGCTGAGAGTATTAACTGTTGGGAGCATATGGAGCGAGAGTTTCTCAACCGCTTCTACAGTAGTTGCAGAATAATAAGCATGTTAAAACTCACTAACACTAAACAAATGAAAGACGAGTTTGTGGTCGACTGTATCAGGCACTAGAAAGCTCTAAGTTTTGATTGCAAATATCGTCTTTCTGAAGTCTCAGCAGTCGAAATGTGTATGCGAGGCATGTACTGGAAGCTTCTCAATTTCTACAAGGAATCGGGTCTTGTGTATTTGAAGAACTGGTTACTCATGCCTATGATTTGGAGCTTAGCATAACAAGTCGTTGTGCAAAGGCTCTTACCTTTCCCAATATGTCTGACAACTATATTAAAAATGAAGGGGTTGAGTTTGAAGAGAAAGACAAAATACTTCTTAACTTGGATGATGAAATAGATACATCTTATGTTACAAGCATCGTCTCTAAAGATTTGTATCAAGAAACACATCATGTTGCTTCAGTTACTTCACCTGAAGGATATCAGTTATATAAGTCATTGAGTTGAGAGAACTTTGGTAGAAGACCAGACTTATTGAGAACATTAACTTTCAAGTATAAGAAATTTGAGACTGCTCGCCATAATTTGAACGAGCAAATGTTTCAACACCTTCTAACGAAAGTGAGTGTAAAAAAAATGAACAGACACGGGACAAACCCTCCATACAAAGCTTATTCCTAGCTCTCTCATATGAAATACCCTTGGAGAGGGGGCAAGATTCACATTTGTCCTTTAAAAAGGCCTACACATTTTCTCAAACCTCAAAATAAAAAAGAAGCCTCAAGAAAGGAACAAGAAAAATAAGAGCATACCAAAGTGACAAATCGCAAGGATTTGCATCCAAGAAGTATTGTAAAGGTAATTCTTCAAATTCTCCTCAAACAAATTCAAGTGAAAACAATCAAAAAATTGTGCTCACATGGAGGCCAAAAAAGAAAGTTCAAGATGAAAATAGTCTTGTAAGGATCTCGTAAGAATCATTGCCTAGAAACACACGAGTGATGTCTTAAGAGTCACTTTCTCGAACTGTCTCTAACAACTAGCAAAAAGAATGTCTCAAACAAGAAAGTAACGAACAAGAAAAAATTCGTCTCTAATTTTAAATAGTACAAGAAGCTGTGAAAATCAAAACACTGAAGGAAAAAAAAGTGTGAGGACCAAGGCCCGAAGATGCTGTCTGGATCAAATCTTATAATGGAATGAAAACATATTGGGTGAGGTTCAATCATCCTGCATGGATCATGACGAATGAAATACCTCTTCCTTCTAGGTGAGGAGGCGAGTTCGAAGGATATGTTTATTCTCAAGTACAAGAAGAGTACAACAAAAAAACAAAGCAAGAAGGAAATTTCCAAATTGACGCCAAGTTGATTTACATTTTTCAACACAAGCTTGGATTATTTTCTAAATCTTGCAAAGCTGAAGAATAATTGAAACTAAAGTGCTCCCAGATACGAGCCTAAACTGTCGATGACACTTTTTGACACGAGTATAAACTGTCTACAAAAAAAATGCTCCCCTATACAAGCCTTAACTGTCGATGACACTTTTTGACACAAGTATAAACTGTCTATTAAAAAAAAACTCTTTGACACGAGTATAAATTATCTACCAAAAAAAAATAGCGCTCCTTAACACGAGTATAAACTGTTTACCAAAAAAAATAACACTCAATGACACAAATATAAACTATCTACCAAAAAAAAAAGCACTCATTGGCACGAGTATAAAATGAATTCATGAAAAAAAATCAAACATTCATTAACACAAGTATAAATTATCTGTATGAAAAAAAACTACTCCTTGATATGAGTATAAACTATCTTCACAAAAAAAAAATTTGAACTACGTGATGATTTGATCCATGTTAGGGTACTTATGCAGCTTAGAGGATTGTTCTAAGTTCAATCAAGCTAACAAAAAAAAAAAATCTTTTGGCCTACCACCAAGATATTGACGATGTCTGCCGCATCGTGGTAATTGGGCATGCCGCCAAAATATTGACTATGTTTGCTGCACCATGGTGACTTGGCCTGCCGTGAAGATATTGACAATGTCTGCCGCACCGTAGTAACGACTTGGTTCACTGCCAAAATATGTTAAATAGTGTTTAGCGCACTATAGTAACATGACTTGCTGCCAAAATGTTGAAAACACTCGTTACGCCGTGTTAATTTGGCCCGTCGAGCAAAACAACAAACCAGTGAGTTCTTATATTCAGTGTAATTTTTTTCTCCATGATATCATTCTCTCATTTTAAAATGGTTACTGTATTTGTCTTGAAGTTTTTGAAGAAAACCATGATTGACAAAAGTCAAAGGTTGTTTACCGAACAAAAAAAAATATGAGAGAGTTTCCAACAGAACTAAGTGACCCTAAAAGGACGATAAAGTGTTCTAAAGGAACTAAGGGACCTCGAAGGAACGATAAAGTGTTTCAATGGAACTAAATGACCCTGAAGGGATGATAAGGTGTTCCAAAGGAACTAAGTGATCCTGAAGGGATGATAAAGTGTTCCAATAGAACTAAGAAGACCCCAAAGAGACGATAAGTGTTCCAAAGGAACTAAGGGACCCTGAATGAATGATAAAGTATTCCAACGAAATTAAGGGACCCCAAATGGATGATAAAGTGTTCCAAAAGAACTAGGTGACCTCAAAGGGACGATAAAATGTTCCAACGAAACTAAGGGACCCCGAAAGAATGATAAAGTGTTCCAATGGAACTAAGTGATCCTGAAAGGGCGAAAAATATTCCAAAGGAACTAGTGACCCCGAAAGGACTAACATTTGTCTTATTCGATGAGTTCAAGTTATCATTAAAAAAAAAAGAGAAAAGAAGTGGAAGCCAAAATAGAGAAGACAAAGACAGTCCGGGTTTATGGTGATGTTTATGGAAAACGCCCAAATTTAACAAATATAAAATTCACGACTTTTCTGTACAGCCTTACTATTTGGGTCATAACTTTTACCTCGAGTATCGGATTAATGCAAGCCTAGATTTTTTAGAAACTTTATTCATAGGGGAGCATATTTGTATTTCACGAATAAGTCCTAATTATGACATTTATGGGGTAAAATTTGCGTGTCAAGATAGTCACAATATTTTACGCTAACATTACACCAGTTATGATAATTTGATCATATCTCCCGACTCGGATATCAGAATTGAGAAAACGTAGCGGATGTGAAAAGATAAATTGAAGCCCAAGATATTTGTATTTCATAAAAATTTCGTGAATCACACTTATTTAAGGTCAAAATTGGATTGCAACTCAGAAGAAATATTCTGGTAGACTTTTTTCTCAGCACTTTTCTATTTTTTTACTTGGAGAAAACTCTAGAGTACCTCTATATAAGAGAAAAAGATGAGTAGAAAATTGGTTGGAAGAAAAAATCTTGGGTTGCATGACAGTAATTATATAAGAGTTCATATTTGTGAGGCATGTGATAAAACAATAAAGGAAACAGTAAAAAAAAGTGAAGGAGCTTAGGGCATTAAAGTAATGAAAGAGAGAAAAATAATAAAAATAAAGTGAAGAATCTGTTGTTACAATAAAGATTTTGGTGAGAAAAAATGGGGATTGCAGCTACGAGTTCTTCATTCTTTTGTCACCGACAATTAGGTGTTGACTTCGTTTCAAAGTTCAGTAATAAATATTACAACGCAAATTGATGTCAAAAGACTGACTCATGGGTTATATATAGCTCGTATTGGCTTAATTCTATTTGCAGGTGAATTCTCAAGACTCTAATTCTACTTGGTCAAGGAAATAAAAAACATTCTAGTTGGAACAAGATTTTCAATAGTCTGATTCAATCAAGAAAATGAGAACTAGAAAATCGCAATTCCATTCAAAGAAGGAAATTTAAACAATCCTAATTCATGTTACGAAAAGTGTACGCGACAAGTTCGGTATTAGCACAAGATTTGAAGTGGGGGCAATTTGTAGACATTAAAAAGTAATAGGGTGAATCCAAATTACAATTTAGGCTTACTTTCAATTTGGTTCACTTTGAAAATATGGCTTAATGAGTCAAGCAATTCAAAGTCCAGATCCATTATAAATAAATGGGTCATGAGCCAATTCAAGTTATCCAAAAAATCCAAACCCACTAAAAAATAGGTCAAAGAATAATTGATATATATGTATATATATATATATATATATATTTATCATTAAAGATAATTATATATATATATTAATTAGATAATTATCATCAAAGATAATTATTATGAGTAAAAGAAGTTATTAGTTTGCCCTTCCAAGAATTATATAAATAAAGGTCTAAGGGAGAAAATAAGTAAATAAGGAGAAGACTCCGAGAGAACGTTGAAACTCTGCAGGACTCTTCACTCAAAATTCAAATCTTCAAAGCATCTAAAACCCTCAAGGAGAATAACAACTCTCACGTGTTGTTCTTCACCAAAATCAAAGATGTCCAGAGACTTGTAACTCATATTTTCTGAAATTAATATATTTGATTTATTTGACCACGTGTTTTGATCTTATTCTCAAACTTAAAATTTGTGTCTATAATATGTATGTGTAAATTGCTCAACCGTGATCATCTATAAAAATATAATATAGGTAATGCACAATGTATTCTTATTAGCATGAAATATTAAAAAAATATAATATAAAATAAAATGAATAATCAAATTATAGTTTATTTTTTTAAAAAAAAGACATCATTTGTCTCTCACCGGAGAGGAGGAACTCTTTCCTAACCGTTGGTGTAGCCCAATCGTATAACGAATGACACATAGAAATAAATTAAAAATAAACACATTGTTCGTATTTTTAACTATTTTCATGGTTAGATCCTACCTATTTAAAACTATTACTTAATCCTATCCAAGTGGATCTTATTTAATTATAATTAACCATAGTTTTTGTAATTGTTAAAAAATTTAACTAATTTTCCTCAGTTTTAAATTCAAATAATTATTATTATTTTAATTCCAGTTCGGTCCGAAAGTAAACCCAACCTGTAGAGCTGGGCCAGTGGAGTCCAATTGACCCAACCAGCCCCCCAACGGCCCAACACACAACCTTGGATACCTGAGTCCTAGCCAATATGAGAAACCAACTTTAAACAATCACATAAATTCATTTGTGTTTATTCAGCATACTCAGACACACACACATACACATATATACTAGTAAAAGGTCACAAGCGATGCTTGTGATTAAAAGTGAATTTATATAATTTTATTAAGCTATGATATCAATAATAAGAAAATAAAATTAATATTTTAACAACTCTAATATTATTTAAGTAAATCTATAATTATCTGTTGTTTTACTTTTGAAAACTTTTAATAACTAATTTATTAATTCGTAATCCTTTCAGAATTTCTGAATTCTTCAAATTATTATACTTCTTTTGATAACTATGGACACAACATACATGAATAAGTAAATGTTAAGTTATATATGTATATGAATATATATATAAAAACTTTATTTCATCTCAACATTCAATATAAAAAAATAATAGGCATAAATGTAATGCCCCAAAACGTCGTAAAAAAAGTTTGAAAATATGTGTGGTTTCAAAGGGGTGATTATAAGCATTTAATATACTTTGGACATATATATGATCTATAATTCTACCATTGAAATTAATAATAAATTTGCATTACATCAAATCAAATCCCTTCAAATATGTAATATTTCAGAGATCTTATTCTTGTAATTTAAAATTTTAGTACAACAGTAAAATTGCATTAGCTTGATCACTTATATCCATTTGAAAATAAAAAAATAAAAAGATGATAAAAACTTAGATAAATGACAAACCAGATACTTCGTTTAATATAATTATGCAAATTATAATTTTAAATTAGTTCAAATCAATCTTTTTTCTAATGGAGAATCAAAAAATGATCATACCAGTAGTTGCTAAATATGTCACCGAGATTAATTATGTTTTTATGGTTTTTCTTCCTTTGCTTTATAAAACAATCTTAATATTTCAAACAAATATATAACTACATATAAAGGACACAATCTTAACCATAGCAGGAGAGAATAATTTTGATTAATAAAAGCTTTTCATTATTTTAATACGATCATATTTCATTAGTGGCTGATACAGATTATTATGGTATATGATATATAGTCACGTTTGTCTAGAAAAAATGTACATAAAATAATATTAATATTTCAAACAAATATATAACTACATATAAAGGACACGATCTTAACCATAGTAGAAGAGAACAATCTTGATTAATAAATTTTTATTATTATTTTAATACGATCATATTTCATTAGTGGCTGATATAGATTACGAAGGTATATGATATATGTAGTGTTGCTTTTCGTATTTCTTTAATCAAATCATCCGGTGATAAATTGATTTTTCTCATAATAGTTCATTAGTCATTTTTTAACACCATTATCATCTAGGTAAAAAAGAATCAATATTTTTTACTGATTTCTTGTTAAATTTAATTTCATGTTGTTTTATCGGGAGCTATAGATATAACATCTATCCTTGTAATCATGATTGACTTTTAGATGATTTTAGGCTATTCAAGTCATAAATTAATTTGATTTACATATTTTGAAGTCATATGCAAAAATTTGTATCTATTAGTTATAAAGTCTCACACAATCATATTTAAGGACAAGAACTTCCTATTCATAAATTGAACCATATATTTTTTTTTAGTAACAATATACCTTTGGATTCTAAAATTTCTGTATCATGCTTTCACAGAATTATAGAAAAGGCTTTTTTTTTTTTTTTCTTCACATACCCTTTATTCAATCGTATCCCAAATTATAATATTATTATTATTATTGAAACTCATATAATATTTAATATCATTCCAACAAAAAAATAAGTAAACCGATATAAATGATTAACATAATCATTATTATTATCGATAATATATTCAAATCTAAAGCTTATAATTGACTTCATAAACATACTAATAACCATCGTAAAATAAAACACATTATAAATTATTTAAGGAAAACAAAAGATATAAGAGGAGTGGAGAATCTATGTTTTACCATCACTGAGGGACACCCCAGCACAACCCATCGCCAATGGTAGAAACTTTTTTCATTTTAGTTCTATAAACTTCTTTTTTCTCAAACAACATACAACAAAGCCCTTAAAGATCAATAAAAGAGATAAAATATGAGAGACATCTATTCTTGTAACCATGATTGGCTTTCACATGATTTTAGGCTATACAAGTCATAAATTAATTTGATTTGCTTATTTTGAAGTCATATGACAAAAATTTGTATCTATTAGTTACAATAGCACGTTATAAAATATTACACAATCATATTTAAGGACAAGAGCTTCTTATTCATAAATTGAACCATATATTTTTAGTAACAATATACCTTTCAATTCTAAAATTTTGCAACATTTCTGTTTTATACTTTCACAGAATTATAGAAAATGTTTTTTTTCTTTTCTTTTTTTCTTCACATACCCTGTATTCAATCGTGTCCCAAATTATATTATTATTGAAACTCATATAATATTTAATATCAATCCAACAAAAAGTTAAGTAAACCAATATAATAGATTAACATAATCATTATTATTTCATAATATTCAAATCTAAAGCTTATAATTGACTTCATAAACATATTAATGACCACCATAAAATAAAAACACATTATAAATTATTTAAGGAAAACGAAAGATATAAGAAGAGTGGAGAATCTATGCTTTACCATCACTGAGGAGAGTCACCCCAGCACAACTCATCGCCACTGGTGGAAACTTTCTTTGTTTTACTTTTATAAACTTATTCTTCTCAAACAACATACAACAAAACTCTTAAAGATCAATAAAAGAGATAAAATATGAGAGATATCGAAAATTAGATAACAGAGTTGCAACTAACAAAAAAAAAACTCTAAGATCCCTAATATTATAAATAATTAGTTTGGTTTGTATGCATTGCTCTCAAATTCTTTAGGAGTAGTGTATTACAATTAAATTAAACGATTTGAAACTTTGTATGAGTTTATTATTAGTAGGCGAGTCTATTGGTGGGTGATATAATTTAGGTTGTAGAAGTTTATCAGTAGAAGAATTATGGGTTATGGAGTTTAGGTTGTAGAAGTCTATTAGTATAGAAATTGTGGTATAACTAAAGAGTCTATTAGTAGGCAATAATGGTGGAAACTTTCTTCGTTTTACTTCTATAAACTTCTTTTTTTCAAAAACCTACAATAGAGCTCTTAAAGATCAATAAAAAAGATAAAATATGAGAGAAATCGAAAACTATATAACAAAGTTGCAACTAAAAACAAAAAAAACTTTGAGATCCCTAATATTATAGATAATTAGTTTGGTTTGTATGCAGTGCTATTAAATTCTTTAAGAGTAATGTATTACTATTAAATTAAACGATTTGAAACATGAATCTATTATTAGTAGGTGATGGAGTTTAGGTTGTAGAAGTCTATTAGTATAAGAATTGTGATATAACTAAAGAGTCTATTAGTGATTGATATAATTTAGATGGTAAAAATCTATCAGTAGAAGAATTGTAGTATAACTAAATGATTTCAAACAACTTGTAAGTTAATTAATAAAATAATTTTTATATAATTATAATAAAAGAATTTTTTTATCTAATAAATAAAGTTTATCAATAAAAGAGTTTTTATGTCACTAAATGATTTAAAACTCCTAAAAAGTTTTTATATAACTATAATAAAAGAGTTTTTATCTAACAAGAGAATTTATTAATAAACGAGTTTTTATATCACTAAACGATTTGAAACATCTTGTACTTTTAATAATAGTATAGATAGATATATAATGATTTCAATGTACAAATTCAAATCAAAACCCAAAGTACATGTCTTTTAATCAGTTTCTACTGTATCATAGAAATTCAAGAATTATTTGTAGGATTCACATGCATATTTATTAAAATTTTACTAGAATGGTGCCAATCATGAAAAAATAAAAGATTAATTACTTGATAATATTGTTAGATGTTACTCTTTGTGATCTACTCGAGGTTGTAAACCAAATAGTATCACTTTAGGGTTTTGTAGACAACCGTTTGATAATTGTTTTTGAACCTACTCTACCCCCATAGAAATATTGAATGGAACAGGATATATATATATATATATATATATATTTGGTCACTATAATTTTGAAAATTAACATTGAAATGACCCTCAAAAGTAAGTAAATAAATCTGAAACATATAAAATGAGGTTAATATTGCTATAGATGAAGCTATTATTGCAAAATTTTAAAATGTACCTAATAAAAAATATATAGTATATAAAAAAGACAATGAAGTGATTAACGAATAATTAAATTGGTCTAGAAATTTTATAATTAATCTTGAAAAATTGTTTAATATTGATTTAACATCAATTTGGAAACTTCAACTAAGAATTGTTTTGGAATATATTTAATCTTAATTATGAATTTTCAAAATTGAATATTATTTAAATGGGTATGAGGATAGAAACCTTAATTTCAGTTAGGGAACTTAGATGTTGAGTTTGAGTTAAAAGCCGAGTAAGAAGTTGATGTTGATAAAAATATTTTGAGGTGTGAAAATTAGTCTTTGGTGCCTCCAAAAGTAATATATTTTGACATTTTATAATGAAATCTACATTTCTAAAAATTAGGCTCAATGAGCTTTCTAGTGATACATTATATACCTAATTTTGAGTTTATTTGACCCTAGACAAAGCATTTGCTAGACTATGTGCAGTTAGGTTCGACAAACTTGGATGGACCAAACCACTCTACAATGATATGATGAAATATTTTGTTCGGATTGCTCAAATTTGCTATGTACAAATTTGTAAATAATTCTCTCAACGGTCACATTTTGTTACAAAATGCCCTATGCCGGTGTGATGGGTTACTTTTTTTTTTATTAAAGACCATAATGTCATTTCTTATTGAATTATACTTAACTTATTTTTCTTATTAAAATAAATTATGAACAAGATTCATATGATTTTGATGACATATTATCCATAATTTGCTAAATTTAGCTTTAATTCTTGAAAGTAATTGTTTTAATAAAAATTTTAATTATTTAAAGCAATTTAAGTAATTTCTTAAATTTTTATGAATATATTGCATGAGAAAGAAACTATTTTTTTTATCCAAGTAATTTCTCAAAATTTCATGAATATATTGTATGAAAAAATACATATTTTTTACGATAAAGAAGTTTAAATTGGGTATAACAAATTTTATTATAAATAGTAAAGTTGTAATAATAAGTTAAATTATTTTAGACAATGACAAAATTTGGTGGTATTTATTATTTTTCTTTAATTATTATGATAAATTGATACTAATAATAAAATTAAGGTAAATGATATAATTAATAAATTTTGTCTTTTGTAATACATAATGTGACCGCATGGTATACTGTTGTAGGCTTTGAGCCAAAACTGCATGATTTGACCCAATATTGGGATTTGAGAGGCAAAATATTGTTAACTTTTAATGATCGAATCACAAGTTTGTATGTATGCTCGGCTTTCGGGGATGTTTCGCCACCCAGACCCGCCCACTCGTTCAAATGTACCCGGACGTTAGACCCGCTTTAATAACGGGTTAGAATAAGAGAGCAAAGAACTAACCCTAGCTAGCTCTCTCTCTCTCCTCTCGATTCCCTCCCTGTCTTCGATCTGCATCTCTCTCTGATTCTGCCTCTCTCTCTTTTTCTTCCATCTCCCATCTCTCCTGCATCATTAAGCCCTAATCTTATCTGAATCTCAAATTGTAAGCCATAATCTTCTCATCCCTAATATATTCTGATTTCACTTACAGATTTTGAATGTTTGTGTCGAGCGAATCGCGAAGATCGAAAGCGTGAAGCATCGGATTATGATTTGAATCGTTGAAAGGAAAATCCAACCAAAAAAGCAGATCAGGTTTTTTCTCTTTTTTTTTTTCTCCCAGCCCTAATATATATATTGGGAATTGTAAGACTTTGTACTGGATTTGATTGATACAGTTAATTTGATTAACTGGCTCACCATGTGTTTCTTCATTTGACACACGTTAGATATATATTGATCTGAACGCACGTGTTTCTTCATTCCTGATGTCATTTGGTTAACTAGGTCACAATTCATGTTCTGCGCGAGTCTGTTGATTAAATCCATAGACTAGACTTTGTAGTCTAGTGGTTACATGTTCTTAATTTAGTGACAAATAAAACCCATTCGATACTTTGTACATTAGTTAGAGTTGGATATTAATTACTTAGATTTCAGTTGTCTTTGAATCGTCTTCTGGATTGCCTTGATGATTTGTTTCCCTTACTTTCATGTCTGTAATACCATGTAGATGTGATAATATAATGTCTAGGAAAATTCTAGTTTTTTTGCCTTTTATTTTATCCTTTACTCTGTTTTGTTGAAATTATCTGGTTTACTGAGTGGGATGGCTAGGGAAAAAGTTGGCTGTATGAAAGAAATTCCTCTGTTGGATTTATCCCAGAAGTGATGGTGAAATAAGCATTTTTTTTCATGGATGGTGGTTGGCTACTCTAGAAATGATGTTTATACCACTGGGAGAAATAGGCATCTGTGTGGAGTGTGCTTACATTTTTCTTAAAATATATAGATAGCTAATTTGTTGCAGCAACTGATTATTATGTTTGCAATTTGTAAAGATTACTGTGAACAAGATTAGAAGTCTGTGTATACCAAGATGAATGTGACCAAGTTAATAAAGAAACAGAAATATGCATAATAGTGGGCTGAAAAATCTAAAAACGTGAATTAGATTGCATAATTAAGCAGTGCATTTGTGTAAGATATTCAGGTATTCTACAGGGTATCTCACTCGGTTCTTCCATAGGCAGCTTCCTTCTGCATGGTTAAATCTTTTGGCTTGACACTTCCTTTGAAGATCTGGAATTACTGTAGAGCTGATTTAGATCTTTCTTTCTTAATTAATATGTGATACAGTATCAACACAACTGTTCCTATTTCATTCCTTCTTTCCCCTGACATTCAGTAACCAATGATACACCTTGTCTGTTCTAAAAGAACTGAAAGATGACTATGGTTCTCAAAACCATATGGTAAATTGTGTACTACTAATCACTCTTTTAATATGGTAAATTGTGTACTACTAATCACTTATTTAATTTTGATATAACTATGTCCTTTGAAACCATGAAGTTGTATATTAGAAAGGGCAAAAAGACAGAACTGGAGGTGTAAATAAAGAGAAAAAAACATAAAAAAGTAGTTTTTAGGTTTTTATCATTGCTGATCAGTTTGTTCTCCAAATGGTCTACCCATTTAGTTTTAGGTTCTTACTTTTTAGAAAAAGGTAGTTTTTAGGTCCCTTTGACTGACACCATGACATAAAAATGAACAGTCCCTTGAATGACTTCCTTTGACCCACCCTTTGGTTCCTTTTTTTTTTTTTGTTTCTTTGTTTTTTAATGGCCAATATCACAAAGCAACCCATTTTTCAAAGTGAAGTTAGGATCTGTTCTTTTCATCAATCTTGGTAAAGCAGTCGATTGCATTATGGGTGCTTCTGGAATTCTTTTTGCTAAAATTTGTATTTTACATCTTGGAAACATGTGTTGTAGATGTGAATTTGAATTACTCTTGCAATAAAGATCAATTGGATATTGATTAGGGTTACAGATTTTTATGGGGTTTGTTTAAAACGACGGCTACAAATTTGTGAGTCGTGACATGATACGGTATGATATGGACACTATGATAGTATGATGTGAAAAGTTTAAGAAGAATAGGATTTCTATATGCTATGGACACATCTGGATGGATATAGCTGTGTGTGTTTTAACAAAACAATTTTTTTCCAAATGAGTATCAAATATTTTAGGTTTATAGCATATAATATTAAAATTTCCGTGAGAAAAACTGAGGTTTAGTTTGTGTTTATATGGACTTGGGACCAAATTTAAACAATCTTTCCTCATTTTATATCAAATCTGCTTCTCTAAGAAATGGTTTACTACTTGAAACCTTGTTATGTTTCTTCTATTAATTATATTTAATAATGAAGATATTGCAACCCAATGTTTAAGGCGCCTCAAAGATGTGCGTTGGAGTATCCAAGAGATGCTTGATATTTGTTTAAAGTTAAAATAATTACTTTCAATGCATTTAGAAAGAATTAGGCTCCTATCTGAGTATTGACTTAAAATGTGGATACTATAATGGCATGACTACCCTGTGAAAATATTCATTCTTAATAGGTTTAAAACTACTTGTTTTCTTGATACTGTGCGGATTTTCTTAGAGAATAAGATAATATTCACTGAATTTAGTAGGTTATGGTTTATCAAAACCTTTGCTTTCCAGTATAGCATATTGTCTTATTCCTTGACTTGTCTTCTGCCAAAATCTTTGACAATGTTGTTGATTTATGCACTGTAATTAGGTGGCTACTTGCTAAATATCTGGTTTAGGTTTTTTCTTCTTGGTGACAATTCTGGGTTTGGCATAGTATAGGCTCTACTTTCTTCATGGAATGTGCATATTAGGATCCAATCCTGGTTTATGAAATTGGAATGTCCTAGAAGCAGATTGTTGTGACTGGTTTGGCATATTCCATTCAGCAGATTGTGATCATGTAAAGAAGTTGAAAGGATCGGCTTGCGATTTCAATTTCTCTTCCTATTTATGCATAAATCGATATCATATTCAATTCGATGTTATTGATATAGAAGAGAAAATGGAATAATTTGATTTCAGGTCTCATGTTGGAGCTTTGTTTTGCAAAAACATATCTGGGTGATCTATAAAGAAGGGTTGTCTTGGACCATAAATGGGTCTACTCTCTTCGTTGTAACTTGCTAGAAATGTATAAGAGAACTGTATACTTTCCTTCACAGCATATTAGAATTGTTTTTTTCCCGGTTGCATTGTAACGTTTATTTACTTGGACAAATAATAATATCCCCCTGTTTCAATTATTTGGTTTAATTGGAATGAATTACTAACCTTTACAAAATAAAATATAAGATATTCATCTTTATGTTATTTTCCATTCGTTTTCTTGGCAAACAGACTCAATTTTTTTTCCTTTCTTTTTACTTTTTCTCATTTTTTGTGAACATCCTAGTATGCTACTGGTATTGTATTTACATCTTTTGTGAATCAGACTTGAGATTATTTTAAACCCTGGATTTTGTTAGTGTGTACTGGAAATGATTTATAAATAGGAGAGGGTTTAAATAAGTTTAGATTTTGATACTTTCTCAATTGTGATAAATTATACACACATGAAAACAATTCCCAACGCATGTACATGTGCACTAATGCCTGATTTGGTGATTTTTGAATTACAACTTGGTGTTTTAGTACTATAATTCAAAGTAAACTGCATTTCCTTTAAAATTTTAAGTATTTTCTATAGTATTTTCTAGCTAATGCAAAATCGTTGGCATTCAAATTCAAAAGGTTTTTATTAGCTTTCAGTAGCTTGTTGAATATGAATTAGTTCTGTAAGTGCAATGGCACCACACTGCTTATTTTTAATTTGTTTTGATGTTTGACGCATAATGGTGGTTCATGTTTGGCAGATTGATTTGGTAGTTAAGTGCCAAATACTTCGTATGCGTTTATATATGAGATGGCTTCTGGAGGAAGACCCTTTTTTGATCTTAATAAACTCCCTGAGGAGGATGAAGAGAGCAATGACATTTCATGTTTCCAGCCCCAAAGGGCAGTTCCATCTTCAAATACACATACTTCTGACTTGCTTGTATCATCAAGTGGTCCCCAAAGAATAGTAAATAATCATGCTTTCTCCCATGCATCATCTGTTTCGGGTTTTCAGCCTTTTATTCGACCAAAAGGTGTTCAGGGATCTAAAATTTGTGCTGAACAGAGTATGTCTGGGGATTTGATCTCCAAGATTGCTTCATCATCTATGACAATTAATAGTGGGGATGCAAAGGTAACACCACAGTTAGATTTGGGTTCTGCAGATTATCAAGCTGTCGAAAAGGAGGAGGGAGAGTGGCTTGATGCAGATGTCTCAGCTGATGCATATGGAAGCAATAGTATGTCTAAACGGTCCTTTTCTGGTTATGGTAATGATTCACAGGAGAAAGGCACGGCTGAGATGATGGATGGTTGCAATTCTGATGTTGCTGCTGAGAGTTTCTCTCGAAATGATGAAAGTATCAGGGATGAGAACAGTGATCTTGCTTCTTTAGGATTGGATCCAGAGACCAACAACCGAAAAAGCAGTACTAGTCGAGATTCAGAAGGCAATGTTAAAGGTGATGTTTCCATGGGTAGTCAGGAAGAACCTGGGTTGATTATAAAACAAAGGGATTTTAAAGGAGTTGAAGCAAGTCATGCACAAAAGTATGCAAATAATCTTGGAAAGCGTCCCAAGTTTGATCAGCAGAAGGAAGCAATGCTGGGAAAAAAGCGTAGTAGGCGGACAATGTTTCTTAATTTGGAAGATGTCAAGCAAGCTGGTCCTATCAAAACTTCAACCCCAAGAAGGCAGAACTTTCCAACACCCGTTACCACTCGTATTGTGAAAGAAGTACGGAATGCTTTTCTACCTCATGAAGGCATTGGAGAAAAGCAGAATCAGCCGTTGTTCAAGGACCCAAAACAGGTTGATTTATCTCGTAATGAAGGAAACAGTAACATGGAATTTAAAGACTCTAAATCAGAGTGTAATGGTGATACACATACAGGATTACTAGCTAGGCCTCGGAGGCCAAATAATATGATGGATCCTGCTGCTGAGGTTAACCCACCTTCCATTCCAAGACAGGGTTCATGGAAGCAGCCCACGGAATCGAGACAGCTCAAGAATTTGCAGGTCTCTACTGGGAAGCCTGCACTAATCACTCAAAGCTCTATGGATCAAAAATTAATAACCAAAAAACTCCCTTCCAAGAAGCAAACTACAGTCAGCACCCAATATCAAGATACATCAGTGGAACGTCTCCTGCGGGAGGTGACTAATGAAAAATTTTGGCATCATCCAGGTATCTAAAATATTATTTCGTCACGTGAGTTTATAAACTTTTTTGACTGTAGCGTTTTTGGCATTGTACTTTCCCAATAATTCCTTCTCATCTTTTTTATTGCTATAATGTACATTTAATTCAAGGGTTGATGGATAGTTCAATCTTCCTCTCTTGGAGGACATAGCAAATTTATTTTTTGTCTAGCCTCTAGGTCTGTAAAGCTTCATTGTAGATGAGATTTCTCCTCATCTGACCATCTTGGGCTCCTCAAAAGAAGAAGGTTTACATTTATCTATGATTGAAAGTCTCTGCTACTGGTGGTACAAAAATACACTCATAGATGGGTACATCTGGTCAGAGTGTCATTTTACTATTGCCACATGATGATTCATTTTCTTTTGGATCACTGCCAAATAGAGAGGCTATACCTCTTTGTTGAAGTATAATGCCCAGTTTTATATTGTAATTAGCCTTTCAAACTTCAAATTCTGAATGCTCTCATCCTCGTCTTGACTGTTTTCTCTGCTTAAGACAAGTTTTGGATTGTTCTATAATTGAAGATTTCAGCAACTATATATACATATGTATGTGTGTGTGTGTGTGTATATATATATCTATATATATACAGTGAATGGACATTTAAAGATAGATATGCAGCACAGTATTCTTCATTCCATTATCATTTATTATTTTACTCATGTGAATCAGATGTCTGTTGAGAGAGTAAATTTACCGTTTCTGCTGATAACTTTTGTCCAACAGCTTTAATCAGTATCAGAATGTATAGTGTCTAATTTTATCTGCATCTCATCTCATCTCATGTGATTCTCTATCTGCATATTATATGATATGAACCATAGTCTGCCCTTGGGAGGGGGAACAACAGTTGGAAATGGCTGTTAATACTCTGTAGGCTGAGTAGCAAAAGGAGGAATCTGCCTGAGGTGGTCGCGTCTGATTAGCTAGTTTGTGAGGCAATAGCATACCAAGGCGATGATCAGTAGCTAGTCTGAGAGGATGATCAGCCACACTGGGACTGATAAATGGCCTAGACTCCTCCCGGAGGCAACAATGGGGCATTTTCCACATGGTTGGGGACATAGAGTATTGCTTCAGTTCTATACAACCTTTTAACACTTGTCATAGTTAAATTTGTGGTGATTATTTGAGGATTTTGTTGCCTCATTCATCCAAAATGATGCTTCTTTGCTGTCTCCTTTTTTATTCCTTTTTGTTTTTTGTGGAGCATATTCCCTTCTATTTTCTGTACATAATATAACAATTCAAAATTCGCGCATCAACAGAGGAGTCTGAGCTCCAATGTGTTCCTGGTCGATTTGAATCTGTGGAAGAGTATGTTAGAGTATTTGAGCCCTTGCTTTTTGAGGAATGCCGAGCACAGCTTTACAGCACCTGGGAGGAGTTAACTGAAACAGTTTCTAGAGACTTACATGTTATGGTCCGTGTAAGGAGCATTGAAAGACGAGAAAGAGGTAGTCTGCCTTTTACAATATCTCATTTCTATTAATACTTTTTTGTGACACATGTCAGTTTTATGGCGTTCTTGTAATCTTCTCTAGTTATATATCATTGTGCTTTGAACTATGTGATTTCTAGTAATCCTGGCAATCTAAGTGGACGTTATGTTTTTGTTTCTATGTTCAATTTGTTGATGGATTGTTAATATATATATTTTGGTAAAAACACTCATGAGAGTAAATCCTAGTTTTTATTTTTTAGTTTTGCAACTTGAGTATTCTTTTAATGTTTTCCCCATATTGTCCTAGGATGGTATGATGTAATAGTTCTTCCAGCAAATGAGTGCAAATGGACATTCAAGGAGGGCGATGTTGCAGTACTTTCATCCCCAAGGCCCGGAACAGGTTTTATTTGACTTATTTAATATGGAATTTCTGCTTACACAGATCTGCATCAAGAATATTTATTGTTTCAGTTCATATGAATCTTAACTCGTATTACATTAAGCAGTCAGATCCAAGAGGAACAATACTTCTACAGTTGATGATGATGAGGAACCTGAGGTCAGTGGCCGTGTAGCTGGTACGGTTAGGCGGCACGTACCTATTGATACTCGTGATCCTCCTGGGGCAATCCTTCATTTTTATGTTGGGGATTCTTATGATTCTAACAGGTTGCTTGAAGTTCCTCAAGTTTTTATCTCATTTTTTGTGATTATCTGAAATATCTTGTGTTCTGGAGTTTTGGTTATCATGTCAATTATTGCAAGGTCTATTAAACCATTATGTTGATGATGACTCCCCCCTTTTTCCAAATAATTATTTTTTCCAGCAAGGTTGATAATGACCATATTCTAAGGAAACTTTATCCCAAAGGCATCTGGTTTCTGACTGTTCTTGGTTCTCTTGCAACCACCCAAAGAGAGTACATTGCCTTGCATGCATTTCGTCGCCTTAATTTGCAGGTGACTGCTTGTAATCAAGTTTCTGAAATAAATGATTTCTTCTTTTAAGCTTATAATGCTTGTATGGAAACAGATTAACATAATGTCCTTTTCTGTAGATGCAAACTGCAATCCTTCAGCCTAGTCCAGAACACTTTCCAAAATACGAAGAGCAGCATCCTGCTATGCCTGAATGCTTCACACCAAATTTTGTTGATTATCTGCATAGAACATTCAATGGACCTCAGCTTGCTGCAATTCATTGGGCTGCAATGCATACAGCTGCTGGTACAAGTAGTGGGACGACCAAGCGGCAAGATCCATGGCCTTTTACTCTAGTCCAAGGGCCTCCTGGAACAGGCAAGACTCACACGGTCTGGGGAATGCTAAACGTCATCCATCTTGTTCAGTATCAGCACTACTACACCGCACTGCTTAAGAAACTAGCACCTGAAAGCTATAAGCAAACTAACGAGAGTACCTCTGACAATGTTGCCACTGGATCCATTGATGAAGTTCTCCAGAGCATGGATCAGAATCTCTTTCGTACTCTTCCAAAACTTTGCCCGAAACCTAGAATGCTTGTTTGTGCTCCTTCAAATGCTGCAACTGATGAATTACTAGCACGTGTTCTTGATCGTGGGTTCATTGATGGTGAGATGAAAGTTTATAAACCTGATGTGGCCCGAGTTGGCGTTGATTCACAAACACGTGCTGCTCAGGCAGTTTCTGTTGAGCGTAGAACTGAACAGCTTTTAGTCAAGAGCCGTGATGAGATTTTTGGATGGATGCACCAGTTAAGAGGTCGTGAAGCTCAGTTGTCTCAACAGATGGCTATTCTACAAAGGGATCTCAATGTTGCAGCTGCTGCTGGTCGTGCCCAAGGATCTGTTGGTGTTGATCCAGATGTGCTTGTGGCTCGGGATCAGAATCGAGACACTTTGCTGCAAAACCTTGCAGCAGTGGTTGAGAACAGGGATAAAATTCTCGTGGAGATGTCCCGCCTTCTCATTCTAGAAGGCAGGTTTCGTGCTGGTATCAACTTCAATTTGGAGGAAGCTCGTGCTAGTCTTGAGGCAAGTTTTGCCAATGAGGCTGAGATTGTTTTCACTACTGTCTCAAGCAGTGGTCGCAAGTTGTTTTCCCGTCTTACTCATGGTTTTGACATGGTTGTCATTGATGAGGCAGCTCAAGCTAGCGAAGTTGCTGTTCTTCCTCCCCTCGCTCTTGGTGCAGCACGCTGTGTTCTTGTCGGGGATCCTCAGCAGCTTCCTGCAACAGTTATCAGCAAGGCGGCTGGAACCTTATTGTACAGTAGAAGCCTCTTTGAAAGGTTTCAGCAAGCAGGCTGCCCAACTATGTTGTTGTCCGTGCAGTATAGGATGCATCCTCAAATCCGGGATTTTCCTTCTAGGTATTTCTACCAAGGACGCCTTACTGACAGTGAAAGTGTTGCTAATTTACCTGATGAAAGATACTATGATGATTCTTTATTAAGGCCTTACGCTTTCTATGATATTACTCATGGTCGGGAATCCCATCGAGGTGGATCAGTCTCATTTCAAAATATACACGAAGCACAGTTTTGTCTCCGTTTGTACGAGCACCTCCAGAAAACTTTGAAATCTTTGGGTATGGGAAAAGTTACCACAGGCATAATTACACCATACAAGCTGCAACTAAAATGCCTTCAACGAGAGTTTGAGGATGTTCTAAATTCAGAAGAAGGGAAGGATGTGTATATCAATACTGTGGATGCTTTCCAAGGCCAGGAACGTGATGTCATTATAATGTCTTGTGTCCGCGCTTCAAATCATGGGGTGGGCTTTGTTGCTGATATTCGCCGAATGAATGTTGCTCTCACTCGTGCAAAAAGAGCTCTTTGGGTATGGATTTTCCTTCATCTCTTATTAGAACACCTGCTTCTTGCCTGCACATGCATGCGCATGCGAAATGCTTCAGTATGTGGTTTTATCTTGCAATAACTGAGTTTGATGATTTAACAGGTCATGGGAAATGCCAATGCTCTGACGCAATCCGATGATTGGGCAGCATTGATTTCTGATGCCAAAGCAAGAAACTGTTACCTGAACATGGATTCTCTCCCTAAAGATTTCCTGGTGCCAAAAGCACCTGCTTATGCTCAATTGCCTGGTAAGGTCTCTAATATGAGGGGTATGAGATCTGGGGTAAGGCATAGACCATTTGATGTGCACATGGATTCCAGGTCAGGAACACCATCAGAAGATGATGACAAGTTGAACTCATCACTAAATTTTAAGAATGGGAATTACCGGCCCTTAAAGCCGCCAATGGAGAACTCCTTGGATGATTTTGATCAGTCAAGTGATAAATCCCAAGATGCCTGGCAATATGGCATTCAGAAGAAGCAAAATTCAGCTGGGATTGTGGGAAAGAGAGACTTGTAGCAATTGCTTGCTGTATGCATAATCTCCTCATGCCTTGTGGGAGCTGCAAAGCATTCAAAATTTGGAAGTTTTTAATGTTTGCTCCTAGTTTCAAGAGCTCTTGGAGCAGTCGCTCCTGATCTCTTGAGCTGAACCAAATCAATTCTGAACAGATTCCTCCTGAGCTTATGCAGAATACTTGGAAGTGAGTTGAGAAGATCAGGAGAACAGAGAATTTGAAGACACAAGTCAGCAAGTGAATGAAACTGATTGGTTTTGTGAACAACTGATTTCTGTTTGACAGATCTTTATGAGTTCCCACAAAGTGCTTCCTGGGTTTCTGGTGTGTTCTGTGGAATCAAAACCTTAGCCCCCAGCTTCTACAGGAATCAAAGATAGGAAATCTCTTTTAGTTGCATGTGTTGACATGTAATCTTCTGATTTGACTTTTATCTGAAAATCTCCCGGAGTTACTGCATTATCGGATAAAAAATAACTCAGGAATTCGATGCGTGGAATCAAAAAGCATTTTGGGTTTTAGAATATGCGAGCTGCTTCCTTTGCCAGACAGAGTCTGGCCAAAATTGCCATCTCTTGCTGTAATAGATCATTGAATTTCTTGGTATCGGGAGAGAACTTCCCAGTAACGGCCTTGACTTTCTGGCTCTCTTATCACAACATACAGCTGCTGCTGAACCCTGGATCTTGGAATGCTGATTGAAAGTGTCTCATCTTACAGAGTAGTTACATTTATCATGTACATTGTCGGGATACTTGTGGATGTTTGTCTGGAAGAGGGATATTCGAATTCTTGTAGGGTTAATTTTTTTGTTCTTCCATTTATTTGAAGGGGACTTGAGATGCTGAACCTGCGTCAACAAGTCACCTTCCTGTATAGAAAGGAAATAGTACAAGAGAAACCTCTTTGCAGAGGCACTTGGAGGATGTCAGTGGACTTTGTTCTGTACATAACTTAATGTGGAATGATAGAAATTCATGTCAATGCATTGCATTTATTAATTTATTTTTTTCTAGCGAAAGCTTCATTTTTGTTTTGTTCTGTTATCAAAGGTGCAGTAACCTTGAATAGAGACCAAGCACACACATTTTTTTTTAGGTACGTTATGTCCTTGCTCTATTACAAGAGCTCTTGTGACAATGGTCAAGTTCATAGTGTAGTTTTTTTATTTTATTTTTATAATTCAATAAAAAAAAACTGTGTAAACTTTATTTGATGTTAAATTGCAAATTTGAAAGTAGTGGTTCTTCCTCTGGTTTGGTTGATCTGATTATTCACTTGTTCAGACTTCGTCCAGTCAATGTGTGGTCGAAATTCTGATATTCTCAACCCAGTTTTTTTTTTTTTTGTTGGATCTGCGAACTCTTTGAATTTAAATATTGATAAAGTAGCATAGCATGATAAGTGGAGTTCGTTAATTTGGAGTCCAGTTTACATTTAAAATACCTAAACGTCTATTCAAATTAGAAAAATGATAAAAGATCCTAATTGAGACTATTGTGTCAATTATTTATTTAAATACTTTAAGAGGAGAGAGACATTATTCTTATCCATTACTTGTTAATTGTTTATTTAAATACTTTATCCTCATCTTATCAAAAATTTTTGTTAGACACTAGTTTTTGGAGTATTAATAGCGGATGTGTCAATTGTTTATTTAAATGTTAGACACTAGTGATTGGAGTGCGAGAAGGAAAAAAAACCCATCATGAAGTGTAATATTACTCTTCAAATTATATTCTGTTCATCTAATACTAGAAAAAAATCCTCCCCATTCAGATTTGATATATTTAAAAAAGATACGAGTAGTTACTAAAAGGCTGAGCAAGGCAGTTGCTATTTATAATGGAGAACTAAATCCAATTGACTCCTTCAGTTTCAATCATTAAAATGTCCCACATTAAGGAACTGGCAAGAATAGATAGCTGGATCTTCTATGTAGACCCAAATCATATTTATTATAAGGATTTGCTGGTCATTGGAAGGAAAATGTAGGACTTGTCCATAATTTTAAACTTTAAATCAGAAAGCCTACAGGTTCAGGAGTTGGTGGATAGGATATATAGTAAATACTTGAGCTCTGGGGACAATTTGTGACTGGTCTAACTCATCTAAGGCTTTTGATTTTCTTGTTTTGCATGCTTCTGTTCATTCTTTTGTATATACTATATATGCGTGTCTCTGTTATAGTTGTGGTTTGGTCTGCGTCTCTTTTTCTATCTGTTTATAAGGCTGTGTTTGTATCTGTCTTAATAAAATGCCAAAAAATAAAAATAAAAATAAATGCATCGACATTAAAATTGAGAGAAACAATCCACAATCCATAATCCATAATATTCATTCACTTGCTTATTCAGAAATGAGATGTGCAATGTGATCCTGCAAGCTCTTGCTTTCTGCTACATTCATTTCATCACTTATAAAACACACCTTTCCCCCCCAAGTGGGAAAACTAGACAAAAAAGAAAATAGACTAAACATTAATATATACTTTCAGACTAAACAAATGTACGTAATTAATTATAAACACCAAAATCAAAAATTATCACTAGTTAAAGATGACAAGGAAAGTATTCCGATTTTCTCCTGTCGTTTGTGGAATGTCAACACACAAGAAGATTAGATTAGGATTCCCACATCCATCTTTATTCCTAAATTCTTGAAAAAAGAGAGCCTCAGAGTCAACCCTATATTGTGTTTATCTCAGACTCAACCAAATTGATTAGCAACTGAAAACCCTAATCCAGCAAACTTTACTAACAACACCAAAGGAGCATTCCAGCAAACACAATTTTATTACAAAACCATGTAGCTGTTCTAAACTATAAGTGTAAACTGATGATCATATCATGCCTTCCATTTTATTTTTTTTATTTTTATTTTAGCCTTTATGCCTTCAATTATATTGACCACAAAAACCACCTATAGATGATCAACATTTCAAAACAATAAAAGAATAAGCAAAATAATTAAGTAATATATGACTGGCAATTTAAGTAAGTAGGATTGGAACAGAAGAAGGAATAAAGGTCAAAAGGGTTCACAACCAATATCCATTCACCTTGTAATTTTAAGTCCAGTGAAGAGAAAATAAATGCAAGTGTTCCCAATCAAAATCTTTTCCATCCATACATCTTGTTAAGATCCAAATTAAAGCCTGTAACACCTAAATAATTTTCCATTAATTTGAAAACCATCTTTCCAAATGCAACATTATGGATTGGTAATAGACTAATTGTGGAGCATACCATAATTACTATATTTACAGCCACTAGTTTATGCATGCGATAATTTTTATTCTTTCCAGATTGTCATAGAAACATGATCTGGATACCACAACAAGAAACCCAATCCAAAAACAAGAGGAACTTATTCTTCATTATATCTGTTATCCTACATCTATCTAATATCTAAAGGTCCCCCCACCCATGAACACTGAGAGGCCTATAAAACCAGTTTTTGTCGCCGTTCTTTTGCATGTTAAGAGGGGTTCAGCAATACAATTGAGATTGAATAAGAAAATCAAGGCATTTCACATCCCCTCTCCCTCAGGGGCTTCCATCTCAAGCATGCTTGATGCTGGAAAGTTTGTAGGGTTGAAGCCCCTGAGGGTAGAGTGGTTGAGACTTGCTTTGGCCCTCAACATGTAAGAATAGTAGACTCCATGTTTAAGAGCATCAGCCCATACTGATAGCTGACTCTAACTGAATACAGGTACCCACATACATTCCTTAACACTTCTCATTTCATTCATTATACAAAAGAGTAAGAAATGCACACCTGATCACTTTAAGAAACTATTATATACTTTTCGCTTTTGTTTTTATCTGTTGGCCACTTTGACATTCCCATGAGGTTAAAATCCCAAACCACAAGCCTATCATTTTTATACCCGTTCAACACCAACCCCTGCAAATATCAACCAAAATGCTCAAGAACCTTTCAACATGCTTTATGCTCCTCTTTTCTTCTCCTCAACCAGACCATTTTATCTTCAGTATCCAACAAATCCTCTCTCCATCCTTAAGTCACCATCTCTTCCCGTTTAATCATGTATCTGGCCAAGACAGACCATCTGTGCTGTCATCTTTTGATAATTTATTCACATGATGGCAGTCAGCCTTTGTAACTCACCTGAAGCATGCAAAAGTTAACATTACAAAGATCTAGCAAAAACTCTGAACTTGTGCAATTATGGTGAGATGCACATCCTTATGGCTAGTGTTCCATGTTAAATCCAAAATATTCCATACACATTTGTTTATATATAAAATCTTCTACACCAGAAAATGTTTTTTGACCTAGAATTATTTTACATGGGAAAAATTCATTTTCCATCTCATTTTGGGTGCCTGGTTGAAAGTTTAAAACAAATGACCAATACAAAAAAAATGCATGATAAAAACATACAAACATTCATATTGTTTGTAATACAAGTGCTTCTAATGGTGTACACAAACACTACTATATGCTACGTATGTGTGCATATACTGTAGGCATGCAGATAAGCAAGTATATCTATGACTATGTAAACAAGTGCATATATGTGTGATTATATATACAGTATATGTGTGTGTGTGAGGCGTCTATACACGCATGAAATAGGGGTGCATGTCTCTACATCTGTTGTTTGGGCAGATAATTCTTGGTAGTCTATTGGAAAAATAGCGTGCATAAAAAGTCTAGCTTTTAGGTGATATAAGCGATTTTCATTTTTCTCCAAACATTGTGTAAAATATTTTACAATCAATTAATGTTTGAAAATGCTGAAAAAAATTCCAGAAAAAAATTGCTGTATGTTGAAACATTGTTAAAATAATAATAATAAAAATCAACCAAAATTGAGAATTAAATCGAATAACTAGCCCATTGATCTGTTACATGGACTCTTCAAAAGTACATGAAGTGTACGTGTTAGAGATTTACTCGGAGAAGGATATGGGTTATGTGTCTGATAGTTGGACATGCATCTAAAAAGCATATCGCCATATCCAATAATTCACTTTTATTAGAATATGGTTTCAAAACATATGTTACCTGGACTTAGATACGTGTGTCTGGTGCGGGTATGTATCCAAGCGTCAGGCATATCAAATCCCCAAACGAAAGACGTAGGGACATTGCTAAATATTCATATTATCTAATATTTTTATTTAATTTTATTAGAGTAAAATAGTTTCATTATGTTATATAGTGCTTAATATAGGCATTTAACTCGTTTTGAAGCAATAATATAATAAAATTGAATCATTGGATATGCTTTTTAGGTGCATGTCCAACCAAAAAATGTCGGACACATGTCCTATATCCATGTCCGAGAATAGTGTGTCCAACACAGGTACTTCAACTACTTAGAAGAGTCCATGTAACATAGTTCAAAACGAGTTAAATTCCTAGTTTGAACACTATGTAACATAAAAATGTTATTTTATTGTAGCAAATAAGAGAAAAATATTAAATAAAATGAATAATTATCAGTGTCCCTATATCCTTCTAAATGGGGCTTTTATACATTCGGACCCAGTCCATCGGACATATGTATCTGTGTCCAAGTAATATAATTGGTGACAAAGCTTTAAGTCACAGTTGCAATATCACAGTTGCGGCCTTGCAGGGTATAACGGTGATTATGTAATAGTATTGACCACATTGTCGTGAAATATTCTCAACAATATAGAACTTGTTCAAAATTAGCCGATAAACATCTTTTATCTCCAGAGTCCAATTAAATCATGTTTTTAATTTAAAGAATTTTATTTAATATTCAAGGGTGATTTTCAATGAGTGGCCTATAAAATAAATTTTGAGGCATTGTCATCAGTATATGTGTACTAATTTGTACTTTGCATTAAATCTATAGCCACAAATGCATATTAAACAATATATCATCATGTTATATTTACAAAAATTATATACACTAATAACTTAAAAGTTAGAAATGAGTATGAAAGCAGCGTAATATATGTGCAATATTTAGAATTTATTTATTTTTGACTTCCTATGTAATTTTCTCTGTTCGGAAGAGTTGGCCCAATCTGTGGAGTGTAGGAGGGGAATTCAACGTGATTCGATCTACGTTGAAGAGGTGGACTTCGTCCATGGATCAATTCTCGGAGTTCAATGATGGGTATCAGTTGATTGATTTGTTGTTGGAGGGTGCGTCCTTCACGTGGTCCAGTGGCAGACAGTCTCCTACCCTATCTCGGCTAGATAGATTCCTCCTATCCAGAGATTAGGAGGAGAAATATCTAGATGTGGTTCATGCAGTGTTGGCTAGACCTATCTCAGATCACATTCCATTGGTGTTGGATTGCGATGGTTGCGGAGGAGTTCTCCATTTAGATTTGAGAACATTTGGCTTCGGGTAGAGGGCTTTAAGGAAAGGGTGCAGTTCTGGTGGGAGTGATACAGAGTGAGGGGTTCCACGAGCTTCATTCTTGCAGGCAAGCTCTATTTTTTGAAGGAAGACATCAATAGGTGGAATAAAGAAGTTTTGGGAAATTTGGAATAGAGGAAGAATAGGGCGCCTAGAGGGGCAAGGTGGGTTGGATGAGTCAATGAGACGTAGGAAGGAGGAGTGCAAGGCAAAGATTGTGGATATCGTATGTCAGAGGAGATTTTGTGGCGTCAGAAATCTCGGGCCTTATGGCACAAAGAGGGTGTAGGAACACGAGGTTTTTCCATAGGCTTGCCAACGCCTACAGGAGGGCCAACCATATTGGGAGGATTTGGGTGGATGAGGAGGTGTTATGTATGGAGAAGGAGGTGTGCAAAGGGATTGCCTTCTTCTACCAGATATTGTACACAGGGACTCAGGGAGTGATAGCTGGAGACCCCGACTTGGGGGCTGCATTTTGATTCGATTTCAGACGAGGATAGAGACAAGATGGAGAGGCATTTTAGCAAAGAGGAAGTTTGTTGGCGCTGAAGAGCTGCAATACGGACAAAGCATCAGGCCCGAACGAATTTATTATGAGGTTTTTTCTCGAGAGTTGGGAGGTAACCATGGGGAGGTGATGGGCACCTTTCATGCTTTTCATTCTCTATGTTGGTTCGAGAAATGCATGAATGCTTTCTTTATTGCCCTCATTCCCAAGAAGAGGGGAGTGTATGATGTTAGGGACTTTAGACTTATTAGCTTGAGGCTTGTTTTGGATGGTATCATCTCGAATTCCCAAAATGATTTTATTAGTGGTTGGCAGATTTTGGATTCAGCCCTTATTGCTAGCGAGTGTATGGATTCCAGATTGAGTAGTGGGGTCCCAGAATTCCTTTGCAAGCTTGTCATTGAGAAGACATATAATCATAATTCATGAGTTGGAGCTTCTTGCTTTACTTGTTGGCGAGGATGGGGTTTGTGGAGAAGTGAAGGAGGTGGATTGAGTTTTGCATTTTCTCAGTGAAGTTCTCGATTCTAGTGAACAGGTCTCCGATTGATTTTTTCAGGAGCTCGTGGGGTCTAAGGCAGGGGCACCCCCTCTCTCCTTTCTTATTTATTATTGTGATGGAGTCTCTCAGCAAGCTGAGGAGGAGGGCAGTGGAGTTAGGTTTTATCTGAGGTTTCAGAGTGGACAGAGATCACTCTAGTCAGTTGGAGATTTTCCACCCTTTGTTTGTAAAAGACACTCTAGTACTCTGTGATGCAGACATGTCTCAAATGAGATACTTGAGCTGTGTTTTGATTTGGATTCAAGTAGTCTCTGGTCTAAAAATCAATGTGAGGAAGAGTGTGCTAGTATCGGTGGGGGAGGTTGCGAATATTTCTACCCTTGTTGATATCCTTGGTTACGGAGTAGGTTCTTTCCCTATTTCATATTTGGTATTGCCTTTGGGGTGGCTCGCAAACCGGTGGTTGAGAGGTTTGAGAGGAGGCTCGCGAGGTGGAAGAAACAGTATCTTTCGAAGGGTGGGAGGGTCACCCTGATGAAGAGCACGCTGTCGAGTCTTCTTACTACTTCCTATCTCTTTTTCAGATCCCTTATACGGTGGTTAGGAGGATAGAGGCTTCAGTGTAATTTCCTTTGGGGTGGTATGAAGGAGGAGTTGAAGTACCATCTCGTTTGTTAGGGGCAGGATGATTCAATCGGGTGGCCTGGCGATTAGGAGACTGAAGCCTTTCAACAAGGCTCTCTTGGGGAAGTGGCTGTGGAGATTTGATGTGAAGAGGCTGAGGCGATGGAGGAGGGTTATTGTTAGCAGATTTGGAGAGGAAAGGGGTGGTTGGTGCTCCCTTGAGGTGAGGATTTCAGGAGGGGTTGGTGTTTGGAAGTTGAGGGTGTTCTCTTCTCAGGGGAGGTTTGATGTGCGCTCTTTCTATAGAGCCCTCTCGGATGCCCCGAGGCATGCTTTCCTATGGAAAGCAATTTGGCGCACAAAGACCACCCCCCCAAGGGACCCTAGACAATCTAAGGAGGAGATAGATTTTTTGTTAACTGGTGTTGCATGTGTTAAAGGGATGAAGAGTTAGTAGTTGATCTCCTGTTGCATTGTCTTGTGGCTAGGGACAATTGAGGCTTGCTTTTGGCTTTGTTTGGATTTAAATGGGTTATGCCCTAGTCTTCGATAGGCATGATTGAGGCTTAGAGAGGTTGTATAGTGGGTCCCTAAGCCCGTGACTTTTAGAGGGTGGTGCCCTTGTGTGTTTGGTGGTGCTTGTGGAGGTTACGAAATGGGAGATCCTTTGATGTGGAGGAGACTCCAATTGGGGCGCTGAAATTTTCTATCATTAGTTCTCTTTTTTGTTAGGTTTCTGGGAAAGATTTGGACATATTGAGAGATTAGGGGCCCTATTTTGTCCTTGTTTGTTTTTGTCGATTGCGTTCCCCGTTTGAACACATTCTAATACAATCTTTTTTATTAAAAACAAAAAAGAGTAACTCCACCAGCAAGGAAGAGTAACATAGTCCACATTAAAGGTAATAATTGGGGAAGATGAATGATGCCAAAGCATGACTTGCTAAGACTCAACTAGCTTGACCACCAAAATCGCAAAAAATTGCCTTTAGTTACATCCTATTCCTCCATAATTTTCGATCAATGGAAGACCAAGATTAACATGAGTTAAGATAGAAAATAAGATAATATGTGTTTAAACTACATTGAATTGACTTGAGTATGTGTATCGGATGTGCATGTGTGCCTAAGTGTCAAACATCCTTAAATTCCAAATATTACAATACAGGGACATGGCTTGAGATGAATACAACAATTGGGAAAAATTAAAGGGTTAAGTGCAAAAAAAAAACCCCTAAACTATGCCTCAATCAGAAATTAACCCCCCGTACTACAAAAGTGGCAGAAAACCCCCTTGAACTATCACATTTTGTTGCAATATGCCCCTCACCAATTGCCGTTTAAAATTTAACGTTAAACTATCCCATGCGCGTCACATAACCCACTACTTTTAATTAAATGACCAAAATGCCCTTATAAACTATTGCCCTTGTTACACCCAAACACTTCCTAACCTAATTTCCCAAAACTCACTCAATGACTCTCTCTTGTTCGGCCGAACCCCTCTCACTATCTGTCTGTCTATATATGTATATATATCGTGTCTCTCTCTGTCTATATATCGTCTCTATCTCTCTCTCTCTCTCTATAAATATATATATATCGCTCAATCTTTGGGTTGAGTTTCGAACGGATGTCGTCAGGCTGAGTTTCGCCAACACTGTGGGCCACTTTGGCATCGCTGTCGTCCTCTTTGTCTTCGGATCTTATCTTGGTCTGATCGGAGCCTCAAATGTGGCAGAAATCGCTGCTCTCTGAGCTTGTAAACGAAACCGACGCTCCAATGGAAATATTCCAATCTTAGTTTGGATAAGATCTTGCACAAACAAATTTCAATGGTAATATTTGCAATAAACAAATTCGAGTATATATAGAGTATATATAAATTAGTAGTAAAGTTGTTGATTAGTAAAATTCCAATGGAAATATTCCAATCGCTGCTCTCTGGACGTTTTCTGTTGAAAGTATATATATAAAATATATATCAATTAGTAAAGTAGTTAATTCTCCTAAATCTTTCCTAGTAGAAATGATTTTAGACGGGATCCTCTCTACTACTTTCATTCTCATCTATTCCATGATAGTAGATCAGATAGTTCAAAACACTCGATATATATCTACTGTTGGGGGATAAGAACCAACCCTATGCTCTAAGGCGGTGGTTGCCTATTTTTATGAACTTTAATAATGATTGTTGATATAAATGGGATGATTAAAACGACCAATCTTTCAAGATGGAGGTGGAGAGGGAGGGCCGTCAATGGTGGAGATGGTTGGGGGAGGGGGCAAGAAGAAGAATATTATTTATTTCATATATATGTGTGAGTGTAATATTGGTGCTGGAAAAAAAAAAGGTTGACGAGTTGTCGCATTCTGATTGGTTGTTGAGAATTTTTTTTTCACATCATCCAATTAAGTGGATAATTGCCAAAACGGTGTTGTTTTGATTAGGGGTAAAATTGTCTACTCAAACTTCCGTTAACGGCAATAGATGGGAGAAACATAATTGTCCTAAACTGAAACAAAATCAATAGTTTAGGGGGAATTTTTTAGTTCGGGGGGTTTTTTGGCACTTGGGCCATAGTTCAGGGGTTTTTTTGCACTAAACCTAAAAGTAAATAAGGAAATCATATACGTTTAAACACATAATATGTTATATAGTAGTATAGTATATGACATTATTACCTTTTAAGGGTAAAATCGATTAAAATTTTAATTAAATGGGATGTTGAAGAAAAAGGAGTTTCCATCTATTTAAGAAGTAGGAAACTCTCCGCTATCATATTTGAGTTTTTTCTTTTTCTTCCATCGTCGGGTATAATGGATCGGAGTGTGCAGTTTGGATTATGTGTCAAACACATATCTTGTACCCATAAGATTTTGCGTCTTATTGACCCAGATATATCGAGAAGAGTAGGAAAGTCCATATAACACAAAATTCAACTAAACTTCTAGCCTTGAAATAGGATGACGAAACGTAATTCATCTAACCAACCCTGAATAGTTGGGACAAGGCATAATTTTTAGTTGTAATGTTTACACCACATATAGAAATTTCCTCAATGATTCAAGCCATTTGCAACAATGAGTTTGGTCATCAAAATTTTGAAAAACAAAATTGAATGGACATGTTTCCATAGGACTTCCAAACACTATCCCAACCTTTATCCATTTCTCTTTAAAAGTAATACTAGTTACTATATTCTTCTTTACACCCATGACAACTGCTACCAATTATACCAACAAGGGAACTCCGAACAGAATTTTTGAAGACAAATCTTGAACAGCTTGCCTTCCTTTCTGTCCTTATTAGGTGATGCTTGCAATGAAATGCACATCATAATCAGTCCCTCTGACATATAATTAGTTTGATCAACTGAGATTAAATTCTCATGATCTATTCCATTTACTCGTGTTGAGAAAAATTTATCAAAAACTGATAAATATCAAAACTCTTGCTAGTTTTTCAACTGTGCCCTAATTTTAAACAGAAAAAAAAGAGAATTTCAGTGTAAAGACATGATACAAGCGAGATTTATTTTTTGAAAAATGATACTTGAACTGAGTTATCAAACTGATTAGAAGGCTGATTGCTGATGTGGCAACAAGGTAGTCATGCTCACATGGCACATTAAAAGCCTAAAATTTTGAAGAGAAAAGTAACCTTCGTGCCCCACTCTCTATCTCTTCTCTCACACACTAACCAACAGCAAACCCATTTCAACCATTTACTCTACCTACCTCTCTCACCATCTCTTACTGTCTCCAGAAAAATATAACATGAGGGTTAATGGATGATCTCTCCCTCATATTTCCTCATCTGAAACCTTTCCCAGGTTTCATAGAACAACATCTGGGTTTTATAAAACAACTTCCGAAAAATACAAAAACACTTATGGGTCTTGCTACATCTTACCTCGCTTTGAAACAAAGAAGTTATTAACAGAGTATGCTGATTGTGAATGTATGAATGTGATTTTATTTATCAAAAAAAATATATGTATGGGATGGATTTACATGTAAATGGAGTTTTTCCCTATTCTCTTTGACAAATATATGCTTAATGCTTGCATAATAAAATCATTTTTGAAGGTTCGTTTTGATGGAGCTAGGTTTTAATGCAAGTAATTTTATAAAAGTGGGTTTCAATTGATTTTACAGAGAAGTTGAAGAGAAGTAAGATTAATAGGATAATAAGCAAGGAAGTTGCGTGTGTAAACCGTGTGTGTTGGGTGATGTATGAGTTGGCACTTGACAGACAAGCTAATGGTGAGTGTGGTGTTTTCAGAGGAATGGAGAAAATGATAACCGTAAAAGTGAGAGGAATGGAGAAGAAGAAATGGTCTGTAAAAGCTAATGGTAAGTACAAGGGTAGTTTGGTCTTTAAATTCTTATATTTCAGATGTACCAGAATAGTAGGACTGTTGTGTTGCCACATCAACCATCAACTTAAGTTTGGCCCATCTATTCGGTCCGTATAGCACTACCCTATTTTTTTTCCCTAATGAATAAAGAAAAAAGGGACCAGATTGATTCATGGAAAATATTATTAAGAGTGAATATCAACTACTAATGCAAGAACTGGAAAGACCAGAATAATTGCTAAATCACATAGTGATTGCATAGTAAATAAACATCATTAATAAAATGATCTACAGTACATAATCTAAATATTTGGATAGCAACATATGTCCTGCTCTCACCACTGGGCCATTGGCCCAAGTGGTAGGAGCTCTTCTCCACAAAGGGGAGGTGAGCAGTTCGAGCCCCATATGGGGCAGTGCGGTGTGTGTGCGTGTGTTGCTTACCTACCAAAAAAAAGAAGTCCTGCTCTCCATCCTTAACATACAGACCATATAGGGAAGGGTAACCTACAAAAACACTTTGGAATTCTAAATGCCATTGACCTCAACTGGGATTCAGACCGATTCCTTCTGCCCTAGATTATTGATTAATACTTGAATCTAGATGATCCCCTGAACCCATCAAAAGTGCATAGTTCCAGAGGAGGTAAAGGATTACAGGATATCCTTACCAAAAAAAAAAAAAGGATAAGATACAAGTTACTAGGGAGGATACTGATATTTGTGATGCAATTAACACTTTATTCTATTAAATATATTATCAGAACAACTAAAAGAATATAAAAAGAAAATGTTATTGGAAGTATAAAATATCCTGTGTGTTTATTAAATGGCAATGCTCACAAGGGCGGTTCCTGTTTGCAGTAACAGTTTGTGGTGCAATGAAGTATGTAACATGAAGAAAAAATTATGATAAATAAATAAAACATGGACTTACTGTTAAACTTTTACACCTGAATGTCACTGGGAAGCCACACTGAAAAACTCGAGGGAAGCCATAATAAAATGGGTAGTCAACATGACAAATAGTATACGCCTCAACTAGAACCTTGATCTGGCTTTGAACCAAAATAATTTCGTCGTTTTCCTAGTATCTCAGCTTCTCTAGCTATCTGGATATCAGAAGGCCAAAACGTTTGATGTAGAACTTTGAAAATAAAGCGAGGGAGCAGTGCTAAAGATATTATAAGCAAAATGGAGAGCCAATAGGTAGGTGACTTTGCCAGATGGTAGATTGTCCTGCCAAATATACAAAATACATTAGTTCCAAATAAAACCATAAAGTTAGAAATATCTAGTATTACATATATTTGAAATATGGACTGTAGAGGAACAGACTAACCCATAATTGGGGAATTTGGGTATAGAATCCAATACCACCAAAGAGGCATATGTAATGATTATTGATCCCCATACTGCAGCATGAGTAACAAGTACCCAACGCTGAATGTCCATTGCCAAGTGCAAATTGACTAGGATAACAACTGCAATTGTCCATAAACTGCCGATGCTCCATATGTCAATTGTGCTATCCCTATAGATGAATAGGGGTACATAGAAGAGAATAAGGCTCTGCCATAGTGTGTCAATCATCGTGATCCAGAAGAGACATGTATTGTAGCTCTCTTGCCTATGGCCAGCACTATAGAGTTTTGGATACTGGAGTAGTGTCTTATGACTCAAGTCCTTGTCCAAAATACCAACAACAATAGTAGGTACTGAAGTATAGATAAGAGAATAAAATACACTACTCCAATCTGTTAATGCAGAAGTTGTTGAGAAAGCTGTGAACAATATATACCTGGCAATAACAAAGAACAGCATGATGGAACATCCAAGTGGAGCAATTTAATGAAGGCATGAAAAATACTACAAAGAACTATAATACTCATTTAAACCATTTACCTGTAAGGATAAAAAACCACAAAAAGAATCAATTCGGTAATAAATGTTAAGAACCAGACAAAAACCTATATTCTTAACCTGGGCAGTGTTCCACTTAAAACAAAAACGAGCCCAAAAACAGAACATATAAATTTGTTGCATGTCCGTCATTAACAAGCAATAATATTTTTTAATAACTCACATCCCATGTTCTTTCTACCTTTTGCAACACCTTTACGGCATTTAAAGTGCTCTAGAGCACTCTGTATTAGTTTGTCCAATGCATTCACTGCAAATTACAAACCAACTATTATTACTCACCGCAATTGTCACTTAAGTTCTAAAAAGGAACTCATTTGTGAAGGCAACTCAAATGTCACCCAGTTGTACACAATTTGAAATTCATCCTTTCTATCCTACCAGCACCATACTCTACACACATTATATATAGTGTTCTTCACATGGGTATCTGTTAGGTTAAATTATCTGCTAGAAAGCACTCCACAGGGACAATTTATCCCTTCATGGACGAGTCTAATTAAGTGACAACTGCCCTTGATCTCTCAACTCCCTACAGGAGGAAGACTCCTACTGAAAAATATTAGTCATTTTCACCAGCAGCTACTAGCAACAACAACAACAAAGATTTCTTATCCACATCTACCTCTTCTTCAGCCTCAGTGATCAACACTACATCATCTCTTAAAGTATGCATACAAAATCATTAATGGTTTACTTAGTACAATTCTCATTCCTTTATTTTATTGCAAACTGCAGTAGCTCAATAAGCCCTTGTTCTCATTACTCAATAGTGCACAAAGTGAAAACAATTGGATGACAGAGTAGAATTTTCAATCACGATATGCTTATGATCCTTTCTCTTTCACATTGATATGTATAAATATGCAAGTAATGTTACAAAAGAGATCTCACGGTGTGTCATTTTGCTGATCATATAGTTTTAGTCAGTGAAACTAAAGTAAGAAATAATTTTTAGTTAAGGCTATGGAGAAATATTAAAAAATAAATAAACCTTCTAAAAATAGATAAAACTAAAGAAAATATATGGAACTGTGAGAATAGATGAATAGCGTATAACCTTATGCGACTATTTATGATAGCTTAGACCAATCATCAACAAGGGAGATTAAAGATAACTAATTATTAAGAAATCTTTAAGCAGGTTGGCTTTTTCCACACTTAATTATCGTAGTGTTTGGTGGTTATACGTGCATTTGCAGTTCTGTTGGAGTAAAGATTAAAAAACTTACCTTATTATGTTCATTTAAATTTCACATAGAAGCAACAATATATATATATATATATAACACAATGTGAGCATTATATGTTACGTCAAATTGTTTCCACCATTACTTGAAACTACATGTTGGAGTCATTAGCGCCAACAATTCACTGCTCATGCTTTTGACTCAAGTCCACTTGGACAACTAGAAGTTATTCTTTACATGGCCTACAACACATGCAGTGCAAATGTATCAGCCTATATATCATTTCACTTGACAGAATTACAATTGACACCCAATCCACTGGCTAACTAATTCAACCTATATTAAGAATAAATTGCACTAAATGCAGTTGACAAATTTATGAAATCTATTAAATATGGCTACCACATATGAACAAGTTCAGGACTTGGAAGGTTGGTTCTTTAGCGAAAGCCTAATTTCTTGTGGTTTTTAGATATATTAATAGAAACTAGTGGTCAATCAAACCAGAATTTCTCCTGAAGCAATATTGACAATATTATTTTCCTCTGGTTATCAGAAATTTTTATTTAGAATACAGCATTCATTCAGGAATATACTAACATAAAGATCTGAAAATGAAATTAAGAATGAGAAGGCAATGTATGTAGGGAAAAGAAGAAGTATAATTATTCATCATTGAACAGTGGGGAATGTAGAAACCAAAAGGAAAAGATATATACCAAAAGAGCATCAATACAAAAACGGCATTACGGTAGAAGTTGTAAAGAACCAAATAACCAACACGCTGATAATTCCAGTGCCCATGAACAAAAAGTAATCTTTTTAGAAACCGAAATTGCCCCATAGCAAAATCTGATGCCATCACTGCCTGACGCCCTTCCTGACCACATATACCAACACCAACATCCGCCATTTGGATCATCGAAACATCATTAGCCCCTATGAGTAGTGTTATCAATCAAGAGTGAGAAAGAATAATAAACCTCTTGATAAAATCAAGTCTGGCATGCAGGCGTGCATGCACAAACAAAGGCAAGTAAATATCAGAATGAGCACTCACCATCACCTATAGCCAGTGTCAAATCATCAGTGCGGCTCTTAATCAGGTCAACAATTCCGGCTTTCTGCAAGGGTGCAACACGACAGCAAAGCACAACCCTACAGGAAGTTGCAAGGTCGAACAGCTGTTGAAAATGAACAATACTACTAAGTAAGACCAACTTATTGAGAGAATATGTGTAATAATCAAAATACAAAAATCAATGAAAAAAAAGGGTCCTCATGGCACCTAGAAATATTCTAGAATTGAAATCAAGGTATCTGACAATAAATTAAACAAATGCAACACAACCCTTAAAACTTGTAAACTGAAAGTTTTTTAACTAAGAGAGAGAAAAGACCCATGCCTCAGGCTCCAAGTCTTTCTCTAAGATGTAAACCAAACTATTCCCATCAATTATGAGTGCTAGTGGAGTACTCATAGTTCCATCTTCCCTTCTGGCATCCCAGAGTTGCATTTTGGATAATTTTGTGTCCTCAGGATCCTCAGGACAATCAATTTCAGCCTCACACATTACCGGTTTTACTCCATATTTGGCCTTAGCATCAGACAATAGATTTCTGCATTCAACCTCTGAATGACCATTTACAATAATCTGCTGCATGTCTGCAGTTAGAAGTTTACAAGAAAGACCAATTGAAATTGCTGTCTCTTGCTTATCTCCTGTCAAAACCCAGACCTTGATTCCTGCTTGACGAAGGGACTCAATGGCTTCAGGTACACCCTCTTGTAGCTTGTCCTCAATTGCGGTAGCCCCGAGTAGACGTAAATTGCATTCAATAAGAGCTGCTGTTTGGCGTAATTTTATGGATCTATCAGTCAATGAAGTGCTTGCTTCTTCATACATGCATTGCCACTCCTCAAGTTCTTCAGCTGTTAAATCCCTGGCACAAACTACGAGCGTACGTAAGCCTTCAGATGAATATTCACTTAAATGACTCTGGGTTGCATTCCTTATATAATCATCGCTTGCAGGTTCTTTCTTTAAAATGCTTAACATTGAAGTATCAGCGCCTTTCACCAGCACTTTTACAGCATTATTAGGAAATCTGATCACAACAGACATTCTTTTGCGCACACTATCAAACTCATGAAGACCCAAAACATCCAACCTAAATTTCACATAAAAATTGTAAAATTACTATTTGATTAATAAATAAATAAAAATGCAAATTCTTTAGGATAAAAAGCATTCAACTACAGATACAATGTGTCGTTAGTGACCAAATTTCAGATAATCAACTTGATAAAGTAATCAAATAAAACATTGAAGTATGATGGATGACAAATGGTTTAATAAAGAAATTGAAGTGAGAAAGCTTTCTACCTTAATTTCTCACCATTAACATCAATAACAATATGCCCAGATGTCCGCTCAAAAAGAGTATATCCATAAGCAGAGGCAGCAGCAACCAGTGCTTGCTCATCTGGAGATTCACCCTGATAGTCAATTGCTGTGACATCTTCATCTGATTCACTCTCCGTGCAACTTGAAGATGGACTTTGAGTAAGAATAGGGATCACAGTGTTACACGCTGCCAATGTAAGAAAAAACTCATGCGCAGCAACCCTTTCCTCTCCAGCTAAGTCTTTATGCAACAATTCCATGAGTTCAGAATTAATGGCAATTCCAGACTTCAGCTTCCATCTCCTACTTACAGGGGACATCGTTGGTGCTACTGCAAAAGTTCATAAAAGAAAAGGGCTCATAGAAGAGGATGTTGGGACATTCATTTTGCAGCCATCTCAATATTCAGTAAGCAAATGTAAACCATCAATGAAGAATAATAAATCCACCATGGGAATTAGCATATTCAAGCTTGTTTGCATGCACATATATACCAAATACTTACAGATAACAAAAAAATTCCACTTTTCAAGAAAGTAATATCTTAAACAAGGTGACCACCGCTTTACATAAGAAATTTTGATCAACAGAACTAAGTTTTCATTATTTGTGTATCCCATATCTAAGCCCCTTGTGGCATAAGCTGCATTTTGTGTAAGTTAAATAGTTCTACTATCAAAACAGTCATATTATTACACTCTGTTTCATAGGGGGCAAGAAGAAGAGAGCTCATGAAAAGATCACTTGTACATTAAGATAAAAACTCTCAGGAACCTAGGTTCCTACAATATTTTAAAAATATAACTTCCACACAATAGCGTATTTAAAAACTAAGGCTCCAGATACCTAGATTGTGTTTATTGTTTGTGTGTTTCCATAATTTTACCCTCCATAATGGCATAAACTACATATGTGTATAGTAATACAGTTCTACAGCCACATAACAATTTGATTAAGGCATGAAGCCCATAAGAATGTAGAAAAGGAGACGGGTTGATAAAGAAGAGAGCTCATATTGATAACTTCCCATCATAATGCACACTATCTACTGCCAGTGCAATACACTTGAAAGTCAAAAATAAGAATACACTTAAAAAATTACCCTTTTGCATGAGTCATGTGTTGGCAATTTCCTACTCAAAATTGTTGTAATTTGTCAAAGTATCTTGAGTCATATGAGTACAATCATTGAAGAAAATGCAGACAAAGAGTTGCAAAGAACACAGCGAGAAATCTGCATGCTCAATAACATATCTGGGGCATACGTAACTGACCTTACAAATCCTAGTTTTGAGCTTGGAGAAGCTCAAAATATTTATTTATACTTGTTTTTTAAAAATGATTTTTCAAAGTACTGATTTTTTTAGTAGGTTTAAAATTATCCTTTTATTGAAAAACAGTGTGTGTGAATTAATGGTCAATCAAGGGCTTTCTAGTAGACTTCGATCGATAGATAGATCATTCAAAAAAATTCAGAAATCTTTTTACTGAAATCCAGTATGCATCGGTGCATTAGTCAATTGATCAAGCAGCTTCGCAGCAGGTGTCGATTGATTGAATCATGCAGGGATTTATTTTTGGACACTCACTCAAAACAGATTCCAACAACGGCAATTTCCTACTCAAAATTGTTGTAATTTGTCAAAGTATCTTGAGTCATATGAGTACAATCATTGAAGATAATGCAGACAAAGATTTGCAAAGAACACAGTCAGAAGTCTGCATGCTCAATAACATATCTGGGGCATAGGTAACTGACCTTACAAATCCTAGTTTTGAGCTTGGAGAAGCTCAAAATATTTATTTATACTTGGTTTTGATAAATGATTTTTCAAAGTACTGATTTTTTTAGTAGGTTTTAAAATTATCCTTTTATTGAAAAACAGTGTGTGTGACTTACAGGTCAAGCAAGGGCTTTCTAGTAGACTTCGATTGATAGATAGATCATTCAATTTTTTTCAGAAATCTTTTTACTGAAATCCAGTATGCATCGGTCCATTAGTCAATTGATCGAGCAGCTGAGCAGCAGGTGTCGATCGATCAAACCATGCAGGGATTTATCTTTGGACACTCACTCAAAACAGATTCTGACAAGGATTCAACTTACCAAAATGTATGGGCTACCTATATTGGCTATAAATATAAGGTTATAATTGGTCTAGGGTATAGTCTTTAGCCTCTAGTCATCTAAAGAGAGAAAATCCTTGTATGAGAGAGAAGTTCCCAATTACTCAATTTCACATATCCTTAG
This sequence comes from Cornus controversa, assembly GCA_026545225.1. NCBI lineage: Eukaryota > Viridiplantae > Streptophyta > Magnoliopsida > Cornales > Cornaceae > Cornus > Cornus controversa. The sequence goes on from CM048845.1 coordinate 105,946,009, forward strand.
ACACTATCATATGTGATTAAGTATTCATCAAGGAGAAATTCATCAGTGTATCGAGGTGTTCCAATTGAACCGATCAGATTTTTTAGCAGAAGGAAGGACAACCATTGGAGAAGAGAGTTTGGCATCAGTCTGTGTCAAAAGGTAATTAGGGGTTTTAGTGCATGGGAATTGTTAACCTAGGAATTGTTAACCAACTTAACCTAGTTGTAACTTCTTTCTCATATAGTGGATTGTTCTTGGCTAGACTAGGATTCCGTGATTTTTTCCTGTTTAGGGTTTTCCATGAAAAAATTTCGTGTCAGTTTTTTCTTTATGTTTTATAGATGCATGGTTATGTATGTGATGGTTGGATTTGAAAACTAATGTATATAAACTACAATTCAAATCACAGTCAGCATAACCACCTAAAAAATAATTGGAATTTAAAATAAATATCCATAAAACCTATTTACCCACGTCTCTAGGTCAAATTCATTGCTCACACTCTTAAATATCAGATTCTTGGGTGATGATCCCTATAATTTAACCATTGCTCTCAGAGCATATCGATTGTAGACTTATTAATTGGTACCAGAGCAGGTTACTCAACATAAAAAGTTGATCTATAGGGAAAATATGGATACTAAGAAGAAAGAATTGAATGATGATTATACTTTCTATGATAATTTGATGCCTGAAGATCATCCTAATTTATCTGGTACTATGTCTGACAGTGACTATGCAAGGGAATTAAACTTGCTAAAGCATGAGCAGTTTTGAATATTTTGAAGACGATCTATTTAGACTAAATTTTGCCAAGAATTCTGAGTTGTTGAATAAATTAAAGGTAATGGAAGTTAAATCAGAAAATCATAAGTTAGAAATCGCTAGTTCAACAATTTTGGTGACTAAACTTAAGACATAAAAAGTTGTATTAATCAGCAAAGTAACAGCTCTTGAAATAGAATCTAAACAGTCCAGGAAGTTGAACGAAGAATTGAAAATAAAGAGAGAAAAGCTGGAGTTGAATCTTGGAACATTAAATAAAAACTAGATTCTAAGGCTAAGACTGAAAATTCTACTATAGTTAGAGTTAGTCATAAGAAATCTAGTGAGTCCAAAGATCCCTCTAAAATATTATAGAAACATTCAATATTGTTTAGAATAAGGTCACAAAAAATTTATGCACTAAACACAAAAACGACCTTAAGAAGAAGAAAGAAAGCGTGAAACTTCTCTCAAAGGAAAAGACTGTAGGAACTACAAAGTCATTAATAACTATTTTAATTGAAAAGTTAAAGGCAAAGAACAGGAAAATCACTCCTAATAAAAATGAGATATTGATGAAAAATAAATAAAGAGGTAGACTCATAGTTGTTAAAGGCTCAAGGCGCACTAAGGCGCTAAGGCTTCTTGGAGCCTGAGGCGCAAGGCGAGGCGCAGGCCTGACTGAAGTGAGACACAAGTTGAATTTTTTTTAAAAAATATAACATTTGTAGTGAGTGAGTGAAACAATGTAGAACAACTACAATTGAGAGCAAATAAAAAGCATATCCATGGCAATTAACAACAAATGAAACAGAAAAACAGATTCCAAAGTGAGTGAAATAGGTTCTGCAAGCTGCGCCTCACGCCTCAGTGCTTGAGGCGCACACCTCTTTTAAAGCGCCCCGCCTGGGCATACCCTAGGCGCCTCGCACGCCTTTGACAACTATGGATAGACTGCTTAATAATCCACACAACACTTAAAACCTAATAATACTAGATATTGGTATTTTGATACTGGATGTTCAAGGCCTTTGAGCGGAAATAAATCTTTCTTTTCAACTTTGATAGATTGTGATGGTGAAGATGGTCATCATGTAGATGGACTAAAAGCAAGCTTGTTAAAGTATAAGTCAACTATGTGATAAACAACAAAAAAATTATTTCACACAAGATGAATGTGTTTTGATATATGAAGATGTGAATAGTAGTCTAAAAGGAACAAGAACTATAGGCAACTATTATGTCATGTAGTTGGAACTTGGAACCTACTTTAATGAGTAATAATGCTCAAACTGATACCATAACCTTATGACATCAAAGACTTGGTGATGTGAAGTACAGAGATTTAATAAAAATGTCTAAACATGATCCAAGTAGGGGGTCCGTATCAATCTATGTTATTTGGACTTGAGTACGGGTGTCGGAATGGTGCGTGTCAGACCCTTCTAATCGTTAAAATTTAGAAAACGTGGACACAAATAAAGCATCAAAGAATCCTTGAAATAATTGTTATACTGTTTTTAAAATATGAACTAAAAGTAAGGGTAAAATTGAAAAAAAAAACATAAAATATTACGCAATTATAAAAACAAGTATCATTTTCAGATAATTTTTAAGATATATAAAAAGTTGGGAGCAAAATTTTAATTCATTTTCTTCTCTCTCTTCATTTACAATTGCGCCGCTTCAAAAGGGATAAAACCCTAACCCTAGCTACTTAATCAACAATCGAAAAGGCATTCTGACAACCATTTTTTACTTCGATGAGATGATTTTCGAGCGAAGGACCTCAACAAAGCATGTTTTGGTTCCAACAAAGATTAATCATTGCGAACAGGATAGTATTTCAATTATAAAAACAAGAATCATTTTTGGATAATTTTTAGGATATATAAAAATTTGGGAGCAAAACTTCAATTCGTTTTCTTCTCTCTTCATTTACAATTGCACCGCTTCAAAAGGGATAAAACCCTAACCCTAGCTACTTAATCAACAACCAAAAAGGCATTCTGACAACCATTTTTTACTTCGATGAGATGATTTTCGAGCGAAGGACCTTCAACAAAGCATGTTTTGGTTCCAACAAAGATCAATCGTTGCGAACAGGATAGTATTTCTTCAACTCTTTTTTTTTCCCCTTCCTTTTCCACTTCTTTTTCAGTTGTGTCATACCGGTGTCCACACCTATGTCGGTGTCGGGTCGACACCGGCACTCTAGGGTAAAGTGTCGAGTCCAGGTGACAAAGTTTCACATAGAAGACTTAGAACCATACACACTACTAAGCCACTTGATCTTATAAACAAGAATTTGATGGTTCCAATACCTATAGAAAGTATAGGTGACAAAAAGTATATTTTTGTTATTTCGATGATTTTTCTTGATATACATGGATAGTTGTCTTGAGAGAAAAATTAGATACCTATAGGAAATTTCAAATCAATTTGTCAAAAAAATTCAAAACAAATAAAACTATCAAATTGACAAAATTAGAAGTGATCGAGCTAGAGAATTCTTAAGTTAAAGTTGGGAGCAGATTTGTCATCCTTTCCAGAAGGGAGGGCTAGGGGTGCGGAAATTGAATGTCTTCAATAAAGCTCTCTTGGGGAAGTGGTTGTGACGGTTTGGGACGGAGAGAGACAGATTGTGGAGGCGGGTTATATGTCTCAAATACGGAGAGGATAGGGGGGGATGGTGCTCGCTGAGGCTAAGGACACCAGTTGGGAGAATGGAGGTATATTGCGAAGGACTGGAACGAGTTCACAAAGCACATTCACTATAGGGTGAAGGATGGTCAACTAGTAAGTTTTTGGAAAGATTAGTCGTGTGGTGACAGACCGCTAGAGATCTTATACCCGAGACTTGCTAGTATTGCACGGGATAGACAGGTAATGGTCGCTCAGTGCTATCACCTTGATGGCGGACGACTGGTTTGGGACATTCAGTTTGAGAGATGTCTGCATGATTAGGAGATTGAGGAGATGACGGAGTACTTGACCTTTCTTTACGGACATGTTTGCCCTGGGGAGGGGCGAGATGAGCTGGTTTGGACGGGCTCGAATCATGGGCGTCTTGAGGTACGGACTTTTTACCGGAGTCTAATGGAGTCTCAAGGGTCTTCCGTTCCTTGGAAAGGTATTTGGTGATCTAGAGCTCCTTTGAAGGTGGCTTTCTTTGTGTGGGTTGCATCCATGGGGAAGATCCTAACCGTTGATAATCTAAGAAAGAGAGGTCACATTTTGGCGAATTGGTGTTGTATGTGTAAAAGGGCGAAGGAATCTGTTGACCATCTTCTTCTTCATTGTCCTAAAGTTAGGGAGGGATGGGACTTGCTTTGTGATATTTTTGGTGTGCAAGTGGGTCATGCCTAAGTCAGTGGCGAGCTGCATTTTAGCGTGGCATGGTCTTCAGGTGCGGCATGATATTTGACATTCATTGAGGGTTGTTCCTCATTGCTTATGGTGGGCATATGAATGAGAGGATCAAGAGATCCTTTGAAGATAAAGAGCAGCCTTGGGGAGTCTTTAGATTCTCTGTTCTTAGTTCCCTCTTCTTTTGGTCGGAGGGCTCTTTTTGCATATCTTCGGAGTCCCTATTGTCTTTTGTAGATAATCCAAAGTCTTGATGTAAAGGCCTGTTTCTTGTGTTGTTCCTTGGGATATGTCCCCCTTTTGGGCACTCTTCAATGATATTTTTACTTATCAAAAAAAATTTAATGCGTTGAGTATTGTAATGATTTAGGTATAAAGCATGAATTATTTGCTACAGTACACCACGACAAAATAGTATAGCTAAAAGGAAAATTAGGGTAATACAAGAAATGGCACATTCAATGCTACATGCAAGTGGTCTAGCTCAACATTTTTGGGTAGAGTCCGTGAATATTGCTTTTTATATCCTAAATTGAGTTTTTTTAAGGCTGAAGACCAACAAGACGCCTTATGAATTGTGGTCAATAGAAAGCCTAACTTAAAGTACTTCAAAACTATTGGTAGTAAATGTTATGTTCTAAGAGAGAGAGAAGATTTAGGAAAGTTTGATTCTCATAGTCATAGAAAGTTACTTTTTAGGCTATGCTTCAAAAAGTAGAGCTTCTCATGTTTTTAACTTAAAAACTAAAAAGGTGATCGAGTCAATCAATGCGATAGTGTAAAAAAAAAAACAATGTGATAGATGATAAAAATTTAAATAAGAATAGAAATTGAGATACAGATGATGACATTGAAATACTAACTTCACCTAAGGAACCTAAAAGACACCAAAAGCCTCAGATAAAGTACATAGAGATCTGTTTGACGAATTATTAAGTGGATTGATACCGGAATAAATACTAGAAGACAATTATAAAGTCAAATAAATAATCTATGTTATCTTTCACAATAAGAACCTAAAAATGTTGAAAAAACTTTAGCAAGTAGTGATTGGATAAATGCAATGCAAGAGGAACGTCAACAATTTATTAAGACTGACGTTTGGACACTAGTTCCTATGCCTCAAGATAAAAATGTTGTGGAACTAAGTGGATTTTTAAAAATAAGCTAGATAAATATTTCATAGTAGTTAGGAATAAAGTTAGACTAATTGCACAATTGTACACACAAATTGAGGACATAGAATTTAATGAGACATTTGCACCTATAGCAAAACTACAATCCATTAGAATTCTAGTAGCCATAGCTTGTCATTAGAAGTTCAGGTTATATCAAATGGATGTAAAAAGTGCATTTTTAAGTGGAACTAAATGAAGTGGTTTATGTGCAACAACCTAAAGGATTTGTAGATCCTAAACATTCTAAGAGCCCGCTTGGGATTGCTTTTCAACCACTTAAAAGCGCTTTTAATTTAAAAAATTACGTTTAGATGTGTTTGGTGATGAAAAAATGCACTTTTAGGGGAGCAGAGATTTAGTCAAAAAGACGCTTTTTAATGAAACTAAAAATTGGAGCTTTTAAAATTGCGTTATGAGTAGAGGTAGAATATTTTAGGTAACTAATTTTTTTTTTTTGGACAATCTAATCCCTCTTTATGTTTTATAAATACAAGTTTATCCCTTGTACTAGAAGGGTCGTGTCAATAAACGTGTTTAGTCTTGGACTCTATCATCAATCACCTTGCATCACCGCCATTATTACCATCGCTCTATGTATTTTGTTACTAAAAAATCCTATATCAAATACAAATTAACGATCATTAAATATGTTTAAATTATTTGTATTTTAGTGTTAAATACAAATGCTATATGATAGACAAAAAATGTGATAATAAAGAAGAAATTCAAAACAACATGATCTTCATATAATTATTGAAGCCAATGAAATTTCTCAATAATTAATATTTGGTTAATGCACTGTGTGGGTAATATAGTAAAATTAGTAATAAAAGTTTTAAGCAACATTGTTACCAAACAATTTTAAAAGTTCTTTATAGAATGCATCACCAAACTCCTAACATGCTTTTTACTAACAGCAATTTTATGACAACTCTACTAATAAAAGCACTATCACCACTGCAAAATGTGTATACACTATAAGCTTAAGAAGGCACTAGATGGGTCAAAATTCAAATAATTCAAAACCCAAATTAGAACATCTAGTTGATTCTAAAACCATGGGTCAATAACATTCATAATGAATGTACTTTCTATTTGAATGAATTTATTATTGAACATTCAACATTTATTTTATGCAGCAATGCTACTCTATAAAATAGCATCACAAAGGACATTTTTTTGTCTGGCATCATTTCTTTTATTTCCCTTTTCCAAGAAAGTAAGAAAGAACCTCCCATGCTTAATAACTACTCTAAATTCCAAAAAAAACAACAAGTGTTTTCCGCTTTACCCTTTTTTCTCATTTTCAAACGAAAACCATGTATGTTGTGCAAATCAACCACTAGTCTTTGAGGATCTACTAAAGTCTCATATATGGTTGGCAACAAGTGTGTCTAAGTTCCAAAAGTAAATGGAGGAGCTCCTCCATCCTCTTCCAAGATTAAAAGTGACTCCTTAATTCTCATGACCAAACTCATTTGTCATCCAAAAGATTCAACAAGCTAAATTCCACTAAAAAAATTAACTACCAAAACACCAAAAGGGGAGCACCTTCTCACATGGCATGAATCATGTATTAGAAATAGACAATTGAGCTGAAACTGTCATGATAGAAGGATGAACTAAACAAGGTCAAAATGGTATTAGCTATTGCATTCATTTCTTAAACAAATTTATATTGTATCCTACCTGAAATAGATATAAAGACAATTTGCTAATTGGGTTAAGTTGTTGGGTCAATAATCACAACTATCAACATAATTAAAACAACAATTATCTCCTTAAGCAAAAGAGTAAACGGAATACTAAATATATCAAAAAAATGGTAAAGTGCAAAAAAAAAACCCACTATATGGAAAATGTGCAAATACCCCCCTGTTGTGTGCAGAACCCCTTACATTTTTCAATTTGTGTAAATAAGGACAAATATTTAATATGAGAGAAATTGAACAATGAAATGACTAAAGTACCCTTATTTTATAAAATTTTTTTATTTAAAAAGGGTAAAGTGCAAAAAACACCCCCGTTATATACAAAATGTACAGAAAACCTCCCTGCAGTTTATTATGTGCATATAACCCCCCTGCATTTTTACAATTTGTGCAATCAGCCCCCTCCATCAAAATTTTCTTTTTAAATGACCAAAATGCCCCTCACAGCCTTTAAAACCCTTGTGCCATGTTTGGATGCAATATTTTCTATTTTTTTATTTTTATATTAACTAAAAATATATTTTAATTATTTTATTATTTCAGATGGGCTTGATGAGTGAAAATAAGGGAGTATTCGCACATTTTTAAATAAATAAGAAATTAATATTCGGATGAGCCCTTTTTAGACATCCAAAAATGGTACCAAAGTGTAAGGGTGTTTGACATTTTAGTTGTTAAATTGACAAAATATCCTTATTTGCACAGTGAGGGTGTTTTTTGCTCTTTACCCTTTAAAAAAAGCTAAAAAGTGAAATAACAAAAAGGGTACTTTCGGGTTTTTCAAAAAATTCTGACATCATCATATGCAATAGGGGGCAATTTGCTCCAAATTTTGAAATTATAGGGATTTATATGCGCATACCAAATAGCAGTGGTGTTTTATGCACATTTTCTATATAGCAGGGGGGGAGGGAGAGGGGGGTGGGGGTTGGGGGGTTTGCACTTTACCCTCAAAAAATTATGGAAATTGTAGAAAGAAAGGAATGGTCACAATAAGATAACAACCATAAACAATATAAAAGTGATCTAAAGATCGAATTAGAAGGACTGATTCATAGCATTAGTAAGTTTCAGCATATTACTTGCTGAGCAATAAAAATTAGATGAAGAAAAATGAAAATAGAATGATTTACGAGTGGCCAGATGATGGCAGTGAAAGAAGACATAACACTAATACCAAGCTATGATGTTGCACTGTTTGATCACTACCAAAAACTAGAAAAGACTGTCAAAAAGTAACACAAGTATATCACTGTACCTTCAATCTTTGTATTCTCTGACATATCAGCCATAGGCTCAGAACTCCCATAATTCTTCCCATACACACTAGCTGTATGGAATTCCATTTTGTTTTGAGTAAGTGTTCCAGTCTTGTCAGAAAATACATAACGTACTTGGCCCAGATCCTCATTTATATTCAAGGATCTGCACTGAAACCTTGAGTTGGTGCTACTATCATACATATGCACGTCGCCAATCATGAAGTATGATTGTCCCAACCGAACCACCTCCATTGTAATGTAGAGAGCTATTGGTATCATTATCTGAAAGACTATAACAGAACTCAAAAAAGAGAAAAAAGCCTCCATTGGGATCCCAAAAAAATTGTATGGTCTCCCTACTTTATTTCTATAATTTCTTTTCCGGTAATAAGGCAATGTATCCAGCTGGTTCTTGTGACGCTGAAGCCATAGACACATGCCAACAGCCACAACCAAGCACATGACAAAAAGAAAAACGGACAACCATAAGGTTTCCCTATTCATGTGGCATTCCAGTCTGCTTCTTTTTGATGGAGACGCTGCACTGTTCAGCATAGCTTTTGTTTCCTGTCCAGCATAAACCACTACACCGACTGCCCAGTCTGTATTCTTCAGCTGACAGCCACGCAAGATGATATTCGATTGGCTAAGGGGAAATCTATGACCTTTGAACTCCATGTTGGCTGTAAACTCATAAATATTCCTATTAGGCTGTTCACATCTGATAAGCCCCAAAATTGTCCCTCCTTCAAATACCATTGAAGTCGTTTCTTGCCTGGCATACCTTGTCTTCAAGTTTGACTCACCATCCAGATTCATTGTCTGAATGTAAGCTATTCCACTAGAATCACTTGTTCCTAACAGCACCATATCACACGGAATTGTCTCATCAGCACAGATCTTCACAACCTCACCGGCCCGTATTTTTTCCCATTTTTTCAATTGGAACTTGCCAGATTGAAGCACTAGAGCCTCACGGTTATTCTCATTCCTATCTGATCTGTGTCGTCGCCAATCCTCATAACCATCTTTAATAGCCGTCACAGAAAGCACAAAGAGAAGAGGAAAAAGAGAGACTGTTCTACCAAAAACTGCGAGAGGAGGAAGCTGATTGAGAGCGGCAATAGCTAAAAAATATAAATAAGCAACCCGATGGAACTGAATAAAAATATTCTTGGGCAAGAAATTAATGACCGTGTACTTGCTAGTTCGGATTTCATTTCCTGTGAACTCATACTTATCATTAGTCTTCCTCGGATCATTAAGATAGATTAACCTTGCATTCTCGTCATGTGGTGGGTCATCTTCAAACTGCATGCTTTTGTGATGAATCCTTTGAGATTTGTTCAACTTATCCTGGATCTGAGATGAAGCCTTAGAAACTTCAAAAGTTGTAGAATTGTGCTCAAACTCCATTGCACCATTCCACGTTACCAGGCGTTGCCTCTCCGGCTGGGGGCATTCCAGTGGAAACTGCTGAAAGAACTTGGGGTCAGCTGGACATAACTTGGATGTTGCAGGAGAAGGAGAAGTTTTGAGGGATTTATCCAGACGAGCTGTGTCTCCCTCCAAAACAATAATGTTGTCGTCCTTCACATCTAACAATCTACTTTGTGTTTCATCAGAAACGGAAGAAGAAACTGATGTATTGGGACAGAGACAACCGAAAGAGCCAATTCTCGAAGTTGAAGGCTGGGGATTCGGTGCAGACAATTGATCAGATGATGACAGCAATGGCTTATAGGAAGTCATAAACAATTCTCCAATGGGCACACATTGGAGACTAGCAAAATTAAATCCCACCAGAATTGCTAAAACTTATAAATTGACAACCCAAAGCAATTTTTTCCCCATTCTGTCGACAGCGAACAAGGATTTTGAGCTACCCTGTTCATAGATGACACCCGATCCCATCTATTTTTCTCCAATTCACAATACCCAACAGGTGGCCAATATATTCAGGCTCACTTAAGCATATTCTCAAAACATTTTGATTTGATGTACTGCAATGTAGCATTAATGAGGGGTGTGCTCGCACCTGCTGGAAACAACAGGACTGAGAAAGGGGAAGGGAGGCTCTTGTGCCAAAAAGGGATCAAAAACCAATCTTTTTTGTTTAAGACAGAGGCAGACAAAAGTTCACGAAATCAAATAAATCAAAGACTCCAATTAACATGAATGTGAACGTGTCACTCATTGCCCCGCATAACAACAACCGTCCACGGATCGGCAACAAATGCCAAAACTGAAAACAAAAAAAAACAAAAAAGACAGACCAGAAAGCAAGCAGAAACGCATCAAAAATCAATGCCCATTGTAAACCTGACCTCCTAAATGCAATCGAATTCATAAATTCATCGCTAATCAAAATTGCAGATTAACTGCAAACAACAAAAAATATATATAGAGAGAGAGGGAGGAAAGCTGAACCTGTTAGATTGAGCGGGAAAGAAACAAACAAGGCCTCATAAACGCCCACTTATCGTCTTGGAATTGATGAAACGAAACTGAAACAGATCAGATGCAGTTCAATGCACTGAATACGAAATCATAGCGAAAATGGCAGAGGCCTCAGCGAACGCAGATTTGGACCTTTCGCGCAGATCTCACTCTAAGCTTTTATGAATCCAATCAGCTTTTTCAAGTTAGTATTTTATCAAACATGAAAATAGAAAACAGAGGGAGAGAGACAGAGAGAGATTCTGAATTTTTTGGTCTTAGTAATTCTTTCAATGAGATTGAATGAGAGCTGAGATCGATGCAGAGAGAGAGAAAGAAGGAAAGAGAGAGAGACGAGTGGTGGAGCACGAATATTGGGCTTTTTCTGCTTTGGTAACTCGTCGTCTCTGGCTGGAATGCCCCACCCACGGTGGCCTCTTTATTGTGTTGTTGCTGTAAAATGACTGACTTAGACGTTTCGCCTTTTCTTTTTCTTTTTTGTTTTTTAAATTTTATCTGTATGTATATATGGAGTATATATATATATTTTTATTCCTTTGGCATTTGGTTATGAAATGACGAAAAGACCCTACTGCACGGACCGTACGATGAATGCCTGCCCTGCCCTATTGTTGTTGCTTCTTTCATGAATGATCTATCTACGTTTCTGTTCACTGTTGCGTGTCATGAAGAGCAAGAGCAAAGGCAACACGACATCGACACCTCCCGTCAGAAACTTATATCGGAGGATTGTCTCTCCGCTCTTCGGCAATGAATTTCCCAAAATACCCTTCTTGATTCGATATCTGAATATGATGTCTCTATGGAGGTGTCGTGTGCTTGGTTCCAATCATTCTGAGCTAAATTGCTCCATTTGAAAAGTCCTCTACTGTTACGACAACCGAAGCACAGGAATTCAGAGGTCCAGTGATGTATGTGGTCCGATCAAAACTCATCAATTCACTAGTAGAACAACCGTGGCACAAGTATACGTGGTCGGGTCAAAACCGGTCATCGAATGATGTATACAAACTCTTGTCTTCTGTTATCTATTAATTCACTTATCTATATACACGAACTCATTCTTGTCTCTTAGAGAAAAGCACAATCATCTTTTAATAATGGAAGAATTATTAAATAACAATGAAATTCGGTATTGGGAGAGACGGGTAGCTTGTGATATTATTTGCAGTTAGCAACAATGAAAACCATTCATTTCTTTTATGTTGTGTAGTTGCATAAGCGAATGCTAGTATGTTTATTATTGAAATTGGTTTGGTTGAAGAAGTTATGACATTTGATGTAACACACTTGATGATGCCAGCCTGTCATTTGCAGTGATACAAGGAGTAACTCAACCTGTGAGCCCGTGAAACATAATATTTTTATATTAAATCTTATATTTTGAGTAAAAAAGTGTATAAAAACCTTTGAAAAGAACAATAAAAAATGCTAAGAATGTGATCACAACTCTACAAGAATTAAGCTTACGTATAGAAAAAGTAGATGTTTGTGTTATTTACCTACACACAAACAATAATAATAATAATACGGTCAAGTTATAGGTAACCCAAAAAAAATGACAAAAAACCTCACCTACTGTGAGCCCAAAAGGCCCAATCACAAATTGTGAGCCCAAATAGCCCAATCTTGTAACTCCTGCGTCTTTTCCCGCCAAGACACAGAGTTCTGCGGTCTCTGGATTTTCTGTGTCTTTTTAAAATCCGTCACGAATCACTCAGGCTTTTCAACAAATTCATTCATTTTTCAATAAATAGATGCATTACTCTGCATAATCTCAAGATAGTTTTTTTACTAAAATAAAGATGGAAAATGTGATCAATACTATTTTAATTCAATAAATTTAGGATTATTCTCGACTAATTTTTTATGTTTTGAAAGGTGCATGATAATTTTTTTATATATATGAAATATTCTATTAAATTGCAAGACTCTATCATAATTTTAATTATTTGAAAAATCACAAAAAGATCAATTTATTGATGTTAACAAAATCTTTATCATTTTTTAATCTAAAATGAATTTTTTATTCACATGGAGTGAAATTGGGTGAAAAAAAAGAGTATTAAGAATTTTCCTAAATGGATTTGGGTCAAGAAAGAAAGATTTATATGATTGTCTGTCTTAATTTGACTAACATGAATGAGATGAATTAGATCGTTAGTTATAAGAAAGTGATGTACAAACATAATTGATGAGAGAAATATAACAATTAATAAAAGATAGCGTTAAAGGGTCAAGACTCCCAAGACTTTTGTTTTTCTCTCCTTTTTTTAAAAAAAAATTAAGTGGAGTATTTTTATAATTTTAAAAAATTATGTATACAAAAGTAACAGTTATCATCCAATAGTGGCGTATCACTTTGGTGTTGATAAAGATAGTGTAGTTAGGTAACCAGGGATAAAGATAAAGTTTAGATTTATGAAAGACTTCCAAGTAAAAGATGTGGACTAAATTTATCAAGATAGGAGACTTTCATGATTAAGATGAGAGATATATTTTAAGTGGTTTAGTTCAATAAGGATAGGAGTGTAAATGAATCGAGCTATTTGTAACAACTCGAATTTGGTTCGTTAAAAGTTCAGTTCAAACTTGTTTATTTAGTAAACGAGCCGAACTTGAACAACGTTGGGCTCGGCTCATTAGGCTCGTGAACAACCTCGTTTACTCAAATGTCTATTTGTTCTACCATTATACATTTAAAAGGTTTAGCCTATATGATTATAAGTTCACCCCAACTCATATCATTTCATTAATAAGTTCCAAAGAGTTATAATTCATTAGCCCGTCATCCAAATAAGATTTCATCTTAGCCATTAAATTTTAATCCATTTCAATCATTGGTTTGCTATAGGTAAGAAACAACAATAAACCCTAAAAATTAGAAGTCTACAACAACATATGATGCATATCCTTTTCAGCTCCACTGTATAGTGTCATATCCTCTTCACCTCCACTGCAAATCCTGTCGGCATCCCTCCACATGCCACACTGCACTCTCTCTATCTCTCTCTCCCCTTCTCTCTCTATCTCTTAAACAGGTCTGTAGATCGAGTTGGTGAAACCTTGTAAGGTTTCATTTCAAATTGAAAATTTGTTTTGTAATTTTTCTTTTTCTTTCTTGTATCTCTCTCTTAAACAGATCATAAGGTCGAGTAATGAAACATATAAATAGATCGAGTTGGTTAAACCTTGTAAGGATTTATTTCAATTTGAAAATTTGTTCTTTTTCTTTCTTATTGGAGATGAAGATCGGATTTCATGAAAGAAACCACTGTGGTTTATTGAATTGGTAATCGTTTGGCATGTAACCAAGCCCGAGTCAAGCCGAGCTCTAGCTTGTCAAAATTCTACCGAGCCAAACTTGAGCTTGGCTACACTAGGCTCGTTCAAGCCCGAGCACTTCTCTAAAGATGGCGAGCCGAGCCTGAGCAACCCAAAGCTTGGTTTGGCTCGGTTCGTTTGCAACCTTAAATAAGGATATAACTTTGTGATGATATATATCAGGGAAAATTACTTTGACATCCCTTAAGGTTTGACTTAATTACCCTTAAATTGAAAAAATTTAAAAATAACTCTAACACCCCTCTTAGAATTGGTAATCATTAAAAAAAATGAACATTAACTGTAAATTTACCAAATTGCCCCTAGATTCAAAACATTTATACGACATCAAGGTTCATTTGGTCATTTTAGTTCAAATAGTTATCATTAAAACAGTAATTTAAAATAATGACCAAAGTTCATTTAGTCATTTTACTTCAAAAGAATGATAGTTTTGACATTTCAATTTGTCTATCTAATTGGCTTTTAATTTAAGTAATGACAGAGGTGGTCAGAGTAAAGTCAACCAAACCTCAAGAGAGGTTGACCAAACTTTTTTCTCTAGTTTAATTCAAAGGTAATTAAGCTAAACCTTAAGGGAGGTCAAAGTAATTTACCCTATATATCAAGTGGAGTGTTTGTTTGGATTAGAATTCCTAAGCAAAGAAACAAAAGACACATGAAGCTTCAGGATGTGCACTAAAATGTTATTGATTTTTCTTTCTGTAATTATTTAGTTTCTATTTTATCTTGTTACATAGCTTCATGGAGTTTGATTTAGGAAATTTGTTAGTTTGTAACTTCTATAAATAAGTGATGTATGTAATTGGGTTCTACAACTGACTTTGTAACAACGACAATACAATTCCTCTCACTATATTCTCTAGAATATTTCTCTCTACATCTCCCTTAATTTCTTATTATCCCTCATTCTAATCAATCTATCCATATATTTCTCCCTCTTTCTAACTCCTTCATTTCTACCTCCAACATTTCTATGATTCAGTCTTGCAATTGTTTGCATTAAAGTCCTCTTAGTTGGGGTAAATAAAACCTAATAGTGAGTGGGGTATTCTCTATCACTAGTCAATCGTCTGATCCTACACAATACTTAAAAAAGATAATGCGTTCAACCAATTCACTTTTCTCTGAGCCAATCCAACGGCTCTGACATGCCTACACCACACACTAATTCAGCTCATTTATTGGACGAACAATAACATATAATTATAATCTTTTGCAAGTATATTATGTTTAACATAAAGGATCACAACAGTCCTAATTTGAGAAGAAAAGTGCTCCTTGGATAGGTCAAGACTGAAAAGCTAGTCAATATGACCTCAGAAGAAATGGTCAGTGACCAAAGGCAGCGTGAGAATGAGCAAATTAAAGAAAAAGCTTTATTTGAGTGTGAGTTTGGTGTTGCATCGGAAGCCTCAATCAATCCGTTCAATTGTGGTCAACGTAAATACGATTACTATGAACTGCATACCATGAGTGTTACTCCATTGATGATCTTTTTAACATGTGTAAATTGCAACAACCATTGGAAGTTTGTTCATGTTGTTCATGATGATTAGATGAATGGATTAAAAAGCTATGAAGCTTCAGCCTTTTTGGAGTAAGATTCAACATTTGTCCTTGTGATCTTTGATGTCTTGCAGACAATCCTTTGATATATATTTATTTTTCATAGTGTCATTCTTTTCGGAGAATATTTTGCATGTGATGAGGTGCTTAGATCTAATTTATGCTAAATCATATCAAATATACTTTTCAAATGATTTAACTGATTTTCATTCCTTGAACAATTTCAATGAATTTTTTCAATTTCTCATTTTACTTTGCTCAACTCTTATATATTCCTTTATTTGCATGGCACTGTTACTTATCTCTGAACTTATTATATGTGAATCTATATAATTTATTTTTAAATCCCATTTATTAGTTTAGGTAAGTATAAGAGCAACTCCAATGACTTTTCCAAACCCAAGTTTGGTGAAGCCAAGGCCCAAAAGGGGCTCTAATGGGCTCGTTTAAAAAGCATGCCCTACATTTAGTTCATGGAACGGATCGCCTAATCGACGCACTGTGTGGCCCAATTGCAGCATGTCGTATGGCAGCGAATGATCAAATGACCGTTGGATAGGGCCTAAGGCCCTCTTTGGTTGCCATAAATGGATTTTTTTTCAATTTTTTTAGTTTTTCACGATTTTTTTAAATAAAAATATTACACTGCCAATAGAGCCATAAGGCACTATTTGACTGACACAAATAGTGCTTAAAAGGGCTATATTGACCAAAAAAGTAAATTAAAGTCATGTTTTGAGGTTTTTTTTTCTTTTTTTCCCCTATTTGTTCACCTCTATAAATTCATCAACCCCTACACCATTCCCATCGGTCATCTCACAACCAAATTTTCATAAACTTATCTTGTATTGGTTGAATAATATTTTCATTCAAAACTAGTAAAAAAATAATAATTTCATAATAAAGATTTTATTGAATTATATTTCATACATCTTAAAAGCATAAAAATGCAACATAACTTAAAGATTCTAGCTCATAAAAATGCAACATAACTTAACCGTCTTCGTCTTCGTCACCAAAGCGGTTCCACAAATTTTCTATTAAATTATCCCTCAATTACGTATTTGTCTCTTTGCTATGAATCTGGATTTGGCGAGAGTATATGTATGCCGCTAAAACCGCTGGGTCTTGACTAAAAGTGGGAGTTGGGATCGTCTCATCCGATAACGGAGACGAATTTTTAATATTGGCGTGGTGCTTATCTTCAATGATCATGTTATGAAGGATGATGCTCGTTTTAATTTTGAGGCACAACTTCATCTTATTCTAATAATGCATTGGTCCTTGCATTATTTTTCACTTAATTTGCAATACTCCAAAAGCTCGCTCCACATCTTTTCTACAGGTCTCTTGTCTGTGAGCAAATAATTTATCTTTTTTAGTTCTTAGATTTGGGATGGTCTGTATCAAAGTTGTCCACTTAGAGTATATGCCATCAGAAAGATAATATCACATTCTATAGTGATGCTCATTTACCACATAATTAATCAGAGACAATTGGCCATTAATAATACGGTTGAATATCGAGGCATGATCCAACACATTCAGATCATTATGTAAACTAAACATTCCAACAAATGTATGCCAAATCCACAAATCTTATAAGGCTACCACCTCCAATATGAGAGTAACCTTATGGGAGCGTCCCTTGTACGTGTCATGTCATTCCACTGGGCAATTATTCCACTCTTAGTGCATACAGTCGATGGAACCAAACATACCCAAAAATCTCTAACCTTCCTTTCTTAAAGTAGTCATGTTATGTTATTTTTGTTTGGTGGGCGCATGTACTCCTACTCATACACAACAACAACATTACAAAATGCCATCAAGCTTCTAATAGCAACACTCTCGCCAATTTTGATATACGCATCACAGTGATCGACTACACAACCATATGCGAGTATATGTATTGCAGTTGTCATTTTCTGTATAGAAGACAATCACAAATGACCAGTCGCATCCCTTTTTTGGACGAAGAAGTTTTCATAAGCTTTAACATCATTCAGGATACGAAGAAATAATTCTCGTTGAATCCTGAATCTTCAGTAAAATATCTCCAGTGTATATGTGCAATTCTCGTCAAAGTAGTCTTTCATTAGTTTATGATGACTTCCTTCTTGGTCACGATGAATGTATTGCCTCTTAGATGGTTGAAAGACTTGAGTTACTATTTTTGGCATTGCACAATTCAAAACCAATTTGTAGGTGTCTAAACTCTGTTAAATTAACGTGTCAAAATCTATTGATGAGGAGGATGACAAACAAGATGAAGAATTAGAGTCTGATAAAGGAAAAGATCGTTTCATGCCTTGATTTCTAACTCCCAGTAACCAAGGGTGATTAATTCATAAATCCACACTCCTAATCACAATTACCCTTTGATATCATGCTTTTATATCAAGTTGTCACGCCCCAATTTTTGACTTCCAAAAATTGAGGGTGATTAAGTTACACGTCATCACCTCACATCAATATCACGAGAAAATCACCACATATTTATAATTACATATACATAATTATACGATACTCATCTCAATGGGCCCACACATAGTCACACACACACATACCTAACATCATTTAAATAAAAAAAAATAGTTGTGGACTACCCATTTCGCACAATCAAAAATCTAGTATCGCACAATTGAAATTGTAATTTTGCACAATCAAAACTCTCGATTAATCAAAGTGCTTACGAAGTACTATCGAGACTCTGTTGGAATTTAGGCCTACTTCTATCAAAAATTTCGCTACAAGCTCGCACAATCGAAGGGGATTTCGATCATGCGAAATATTTCATACAATCGAAATGCCTTCTCTACAAAAATCCTACAACTCTACACCTAAGTCATTTTATGCACATTTTCCATTCTAACAACTTATAACCATCCATACAACATCCCAATCATGAATGAAATGTTAAGACATCATACATTCCATGCAACTAACCCTTGAATCATAAACGTAAGTCCTATTCATGCATTAACATACTTGAAACATAAAATGTTAAGTATAAATTCAGAATTTAAGGCATATACATCCATACACAATGTCTCAAAATTTAAGTCTCCTTATACATCACTAAATGCACTATGTCCACATCCCGGAAGTGCGTGAAACCAAAAATGACCCAAAAGAGAGTTCTCTTAACTCTAAGTTCAACTCACGGTTGCTCATCATTAACCACCTCCTTGCCATGCCCTGAAAGTGTTAATATAGGGGGATTAGCAAGTTCAACGACTTAAAGTAGTATGTTGTGGAATCCACTCAAGTTCATATTTCATATCATTACATAAGCATAATTCAACATGCATAGCCTAGTTACGTGTTATACTTCCTAGCATTCTAGTCAAAAGTCGAAACATTCATTCCCATGACATATACATCAAAAATGTTTGACAACCACAATATTCACAAACATGCTTCAATACACAATTCATCATATCTATAACATATAACATAACCAAATTTTTAAACAAAATTCACTCAAGTTACATAAGTCACATTATTACACTTAAGACTTAAACGCTCTCGGAATTGGAATCACACTTACACACACAATCTGGATATGTGCCGAAGCCCCATACCCCATATTCTAGTTATTTTTGGACTACTAACCCATCGATAACCAACATTCTTGTGCAAGTTCAAGGTCTTTCAACCCCTGGGGATATGTTCTCCGTCTATTTTGTCATAAGTCACTTCCAAGATAACACCCCCCACACACACAAAATATGTCACGTTTTGCACATACATTTGCACGTCTCAATACATGTCATATGTTCATTCTAGCATGTCATGCAAGAACTCATAATGAAATATGCTTACATTCAACCCCCAAAACCAAATTTTTAACAATTCTCCAAAATCCCACATATGCAATATTCTTTAAAAAATGCATACATTTGCAATTCAAGTATTCTATATCACATACTAATAATTTCTAATCCAAATAAACATACATACATCGATTTAATTCAATAATTTTATCCTAAAATCTTATATAATCATATATAACACGAAATCATCAATTTTATGCCTAAAACATAAAATTTAACCTGAAATGAAAGACACAACACACACCCCTACCTCAATAGATATAGTCTCAAGTTATCTCTCACTTTCACCAAAAAATTAATTTTCTTTAAATTCAATTTTGGATGGATCAAACTCGAACCCTTAATGTGTAAACCAACTCTTCCTTCTTTGACATCTTCCAATGATCACCCTAAGTCTCTCAAAATTAATGGAAAAGTGAAGAAGATGATATATCTATATATAGCTATATATTGCTCTCTCCATGTGGTTGATGAGAATGAGAAATGAATTCAACATTCTCTTACTTTTTATTTATAGACCTAGAATCCTTATTTACAAAAATGTCACTAGTTTCTCACTAAACCTTCCCGGACTTCGTTTTCACTTTCGGTAACTCCTACAGATCCGAAATTGATTCTGTAGGGCGTTAAATATTTTATTTAAACTACTCTCCAAATTTGGTGTCATTCTGCCACTTTCGAATTTTCAGGCCCCACAGGACCCACGTCCCGAGCCCACTTGACCCGAAAAAGTCAACTTTTGTCAAACGCTCCCAAAACTTCCTTGGACTTTCATACAAGTTCTCAAACATGTATTTTACATTTAAAACAGATTTATAATCATTTAAAATCCTATTTTGAAAAATAATTAAATAAAAGAAAAAAATCGAATCTCTACAGATCGTAATGACGAAGTCATTGTAATTTTGAAATTGATGTTAACACCCAAATTGTGACCAAAATTATTATGACTTGTGGTCAAAATTTTCAAGGTCTAGATCTTATATTAGTCTATGGTCATGACTATGAACTCTCGATCATAAAAATGAAAATTATTTCTTAATCTAGATGGTAGGGATTATTTAGGGTCTTTAGCTCAAAAGTAACCTAAGGGTTTCAACCACTCATGGCTTAAGAGTTTCAGTCACTAATGACCTAAGAGTTTCAGCCACTAGTGACCAAAGGGTTTCATCCACTCATAACTTAAGAGTTTCAGTCACTAGTGATCTAAAGGTTTTAGCCACTCATAACTTAAGAGTTTCAATCACTAGTGATCTAAAGGTTTTAGCCACTCATGACCTAAGAGTTTCAGTCACTAGTGAACTAAGGGTTTCAACCACTCATAACCTAAGAGTTTCAGTCACTAGTGGCCTAAGAGTTTCAGTCACTAGTGACCTAAGGGTTTCATCTACTCATAACCTAAGAGTTTCAATCACTAGTGACCTAAGGGTTTTTGCCACTCATGATAAGAGTTTCAATCATTAGTGACCTAAGGGTTTCAGCCACTCATGGTCTAAGAGTTTCAGTTACTAAGGTGTTGAGAAAATAGAATATAACTAGCTAAAATTACTGAACTAAAGATATAATAACTAAAAGTACTGAACTAAAACTAAGGAGCTAAATATCTAGATAGACATGAAAGATATAATTGTGAAGCTAAAATTAATAAGCTAAGAAAGATAGATAACAAAGACATGTTAGATGTTGATGTTGAGACATCTTTCTTGTGAAATTTTCATGAGTATATATAGAGGCCCTTGATATGATGATGTTCTTCTCAATGAAAACAATTGATGCTGCTTGAAAATGACATTTCCTAACCACATTTTGAGCTCATTTTTGGCATATTTGCACACCTTTCCATGGATTGATAGAGATGCATGTCTATCATAGCATTTTTAGCTTTGGCTTGTGGGCTATTTCAAGTTGTTGATTTGGGTTACCTCACCATTTTCAGTTTTCCTTAACTAACAAGTTTGTCTCTGACTTTTGCGTAGGCTGCCTACTGATCACTGACCATATTAACTTCCTCTATCAGAAGTAGGTAAGATTCTTTCATTTGTAACTTTGATTTTTTGAACCTTAGAAATAGTTAGGTTGTCCTTTCTATTTTTAGGTTTATTAGTCTTTAAACATGACTTCTGGGTTATTAGGCCCTTGAAATTCGAAACTGGTTATACTTCGACTCAGACCAAATCTTCGTCAATGGCCCATAACCTAAGAAGATGTTAAATATATCTTGGCCCAGACTTTTTATCATGATTGATCAAGACTCTCTTAGGGCAGTCTTTTAGGCGACTCTCCTTGGACGAGTTGGTCAAGAGTCTCTTATGCGAGTTGGTCGAGAGAATCTTAGGCAAGTCTCTTCTTAGATAATTTGGTCGAAAGTCTCTTAGGCAACTTGGTCAAGAGTTTTTTAGGTGAGTTGGTCGAGAGTCTCTTAGGCCATGAGTGGCCAAAACTCTTAGGTCACTAGCGTTGAAAGGCTTAGTTGCATGATCCTTAAGAGGACCGACTCACGGTCTGAAATAGGAATAATTTGGCTTACCCACACTTGTATTCGATGGAACTGGCACGCCCGCGCATCTTACCTAGACCCATGTTACGAGCCAACCAATCTTGGCTTGCCTCGTGGGGCTCGGCATTACTAGCCAAACAATTGAATGAGATGGTGAATGATATTTATGTAGAATGAAAGTAATAATTGTAGTGATGATTTTAAAAATGAACAAATGAGTGTTTATATAAGATGAAAAATATAGCCGTTAGAAATATAGCCGGAAAAAGTAAAATAAAACTTAAAAAAATAATATTAAAAGATTATTCTTTTTGGTTAGAGGAAGTTCACTGTGAACTTGTGAAGCCAAAGTCTGAAGACGCTGCTTTGCTGAAGTGGAACTGTGGATCAAATTCCGGAGAAGTAAATTTAGAAATGCAATAGTGGGTGCTCTAACATCGTTTTCAAAAGTAATGCATTCCTAATTTACCGAAAAAAGAGAAGGTAATGCATTATGCATGTCTAAAACTTTACATCCTTTCTGAGTAACATCTCCTGCCTCGTTGAGATAAGCTCCACATTCATGAGTGGTCTTGGGAGCAAATATTTTGCTTTGATGGTCATGTTTTCATGGAGCTGTCCCCTGGATTATGCAACAGTACAAAATGCTTTGATGCTTTTTTGACTCTCCCTTTTGATGTTCTGTTGGATTCACAAGGATTGTACTGTTGTCTTATTTGGTTAATGAAATCTGAGCTTATCTTTGCCAGTGAAAAAAACAAAAAACAAAAAACAAAAAAATACGCCCCCATTTTGTAATTTTCCAATATCTATGACAAAAGTACAATGAGATATTATATGTTGATCATTTTGTGCCTTTTTGGATAGTTAACAAAAGCGAACTGTAAACAGAAAAATTAACTTAGCAAAGGAAAAAAAAAGAAAAGAAAAAAAAGGAATCATCAGACAGAAATACTCTGATACAGGAGACAAACATCATTTTTCTGTATCAATGTCTGAACTTGGACTCTGCATTAAGCTTTCTAAACTCGGACTCTGCATTAGGCTTTCATCTTTCGATTCATCTCTGTATTCGGCTCTTGTGTCCTGAAAATGGGAAAACACATTATTCAATTAATTTGAATTTGCCAAGATAATTTCAACAACAAAAAACCCAAGTCCAACAAGTCAACATAAATTTGTTTGTTTTTATAAAAAAAAAACATAAATTTGTTTAAATTTAGAAACATTTTAACATAAAAAACTAAATAGATTGAATTCAGAAAGGTGCTCTTTCCTGGAATTTGTCTTCCTTAATCTTCCTTTCATGTTCCTTCTCTCTCAGAGTTCGATTTGAAGATATCCTCTGCTTCAAATATTTGCCAAAAAATTAAGGGAAAAGCAATAAAAAGAAATCAACACGGAATAGGAAAAAAAAATTAGTACCCCTGTTTGGTTGATAAAAAACATGGGGAAAATGAAGCAGAAGATTTTATTTTTTTTTTAAAAAGAACGATTATATTCAGTTCAGCTGAATTTCGTTTAAGTTCAAAATTTTGATATATTTTTCTTGCATTTTGTCAGTAACCAAAGAGAGAGCGAATCAAAGTGTAACTTGAATCAACCAAATAAATAAATAAATAAATCAATACAGTAAAATAACGAAATGAATTCTATCATTATCCACATTCGTTTGGTTGCTCAGAAAACTAAGTTCAGCCGAATTCTGTTTCAAGTTCAAAATTTTGATATATTTTCTTACATTTTCTCACAAACCAAGCAGAATAATTAAAGTGCAGTTTCCCATACCATGCATGGAGATTTGAGTTCCTTCAACCGAAACAATCTATCGACCTCGATTTCAAGCTGCTTCTGCATTTCCCCTCTCGTCTCCAGTTCCTTCATATTCATCTCCAGCATAAAATCCCTTTCTTTCAGCATCTTCTCCGTCTTCTCTCTGTCAATCCTCAATCGCTCCAACTTCTCGCGAATCGCACTGAGCTCCTCCGCAAGTGACACATCAAAGGATTCAATCTTGGTTGGAGGATGATTCTCTTTGTTCCAATCGTCGATCAGCGAGATTTCTATCCGCTCTGTCTTTGGCTTGGGCTTAACATGGTTGCCGATCGGATTAGCAGGAAAGTTCTTGGGTTGAAGTGGTTTCCGGCCAGATTTGGGCCTTTGGATCTGACTTCCGGCGAGTGACGATTGAATCTTTAACATATTTGTGATAGCTGTTGGGCTGTGTGTGTGTGAGAGAGAGAGGGAGAGAGAGAGAAATGGGTCGGGTTTGAATTTGAAAGGAAGAGGCGCTTAACGGCTACTATTTATAACTGTTTGGTTAAGTACAAAAACACATAAAATACTATTTCTAAGTCAGGAAGTCACACTTAAACCCTAGATTCTCTCGTCGTGATGAAACATTTAAATCACTTTACCGCATCTTTTGGATGGAAGGATTCGAAAGGATAAGAGAAAAAAGAAAAAAAAGAATAGTGTATTTTATATTTGTGTACTTTAAATAAAGAAAAATAAGAGGATGGAGAGGAATAGTTATCCTTCTTAATTCTTTATATTCCATCCTCTAAAAAATGAGAGGAAAATAATAGTGAAGTTTAGTAGTGATTTCATAATTTCGAAACTACTCTCATACAATTAGAAAAAGAAAATTATAATTTCACCCATATATGTCTCATTAATATAAAATGGTATGATAGTAAATTGGTTGTCATTTTTTTTTTTTATCTTCCTTATTTTATCAAAACAAGAATATTATCATTTTTTTTCTTTTTTCTCCTGTTTATCCAAAGATAGATAGAGGTTATTGTTATCATCTCCTTTATTTTCTTTTCTCTCATAACTAATGTTATCCTATCTTTTCTTTTCTCTCTTGTCTATCCAAACAAAACTTAAAGACTAGTTTGGTACGCAGAAATGAAATGTAATGGAAATGGAATGAAATTAGAAATGGGATGAAAATGAGAATACAATGGAATGACAATTCTTATTCCAATGTTTGGCTGCACATAGAAAATGATGTAGGAATGAAATGGTAGCACCTTCCAACATGCTATACTTTTTCATAGAAAACATAATCAGTTTTAAAAATGGGACATTTGGCCAACTTTAATTTAATTACCATGTGAAAAAAAAATTTAATTACCCATTCAATTAAAACTTTCTAAATCAGGATATAATTCATCATTTTCGTGTCAAGATTAATATAATCTTTTATATGAAAAAAAAAATTAATACTTTATTAAAAACTGAAAATGATAAAACAAGAATCTTTATTTTCTTTCACAACTTAAAATATAACAAATTATATATATGAACATGTGACATGTGTATATATATATATATAGGTGTGGGGCAAGTGTATATATATATATTCTGGAGTGATTTGTGAAAGAGAGAGAAGTTAATGAAGAGAGAGATGATGATTTTAATAATGAGTGTGAATGAAATGTCCATTCTATGACTCAAATGAATGGTTTTATTAAAATGAGCATTCTAAGAGAATGGTTTGGAATGATCATTCCATTTCTAATGTAGTCCAACAAATAAGAGAAAAAATTAGAGGTGAAATGACCATTCCATTTCACTTCATTCCTGCTAATCAAACTAGCCTCAAAGCTCTTAGTTCCAATTGTGGATAAAATCATAATATTGAGAATGGCTAAGCTTCATTCATACTCGTGTGGTTGGAGAGTTGAGAAATATACAAATACTAGATGAAAGGGAGAAGTAAAAGGATGGAAAAGACTTTTAGGAAAGTGATATTTATCTCTCCTTTTGTTTGGCTGAGTTTAAGTAAATGAAGTGTTATTTTATTGTACCAAAAAGAGTTCCAACCACTGAAAACTTGGTGGGTTTTGTGTGCACATATGGAGGTCGTTTCCAGGGTGGAGACCTCCCACCCCCCGAGTTATCACCAATCTTCAAACTTGGCAGTTAAAATAAGACCCATAGCAGTAGCCCTGTCAATGGATCAGATTTTGATCCTAATCTGAAACAATTAGACTATGGCTATGGATTGAAACATTCAATCCAATAACTCATTACATCCTATAAATATTCATACTGGTTTTTTAGTCGATCTAGTCGATCCGCTCCAAATTGGGTGCTTACAGAGGCCAAGTTGTTATTCTCTGTATGCTAAATCATACTGGTTTATTGGACTCTCCAGTAAGTTAAATAAATAAGTAGTAATCACACACAAGATGAGAAGGACTCTTTTAAATGACATTGTATGGACTACAAAAAATTAATTCCTTAAGGAAAAAAAATTGAGAAACAAAAAAAAAATAGAAATCACAGAAAGAGAACAGAGGGAAAAGACTTGATTGTAGGGAAAGGCATCCCGTGTAGATGTATATACAAGGGAGGAAGCATCAAATCCTAAACAGATCATAAATAATCCATAGGAAGCTCCCAATCATCCTCGGTTTCTCTCATCTTTGGGCGAAATTTCTGCTTAGTAAAGCTTCTCCGCCTACTCCGGCCAAGATCAGAAGGGACAGATTGTCTTTCAGTGTCATAATATCCTCCAAACTTGTCTTTGGAGTTCCGCACATTCTGGGTATCCCAAAAGCCCTGGAAATAACAATTAGGAGCATTTACTATTGACACAGATCCAATTAGGAAACCTAGCGGGCAATTTCCAATTGAATTTTACCTTTCTAAAATGACTAAAATTGCATCAGCATTATCAGTTTTGCCTTCTGCTAGGAATAATACAGGATTCACCAACTAGCACAAACAAATAGTAAACTAGTTTTGAATGCCTGAAACACTGTGCTTTCATATGCAAGGGTGTTCGGTATGTGCATGTATGCAGGTGTGGTCGAGAGAGACTTTGAATAAGGTACCAGTTGTATGCATGGAAAACCAAGATCATTTACCATTTAAAGAGGTAATCACAATTAAAACCCTACTACAAACCATTACTGATAGATTCATAATGCACACAAAATTACCTTAGTTAACCTCTGTATGCGTGAGGCTGCAGCTTCATGCACTACAACGGTGTCAGATACAACTTCCAGTACGTCCTCAACAAACAAAGCATAGGTGCTAACCTGCAATTACGAGAAACAAATTGTGTCTAGAATTAGAGGAGGACCTTCCTTAATGACCAGCATTGCTAACTTTGCATTATAATATTAGCAAATGAGTGAAAGATAATCCACTTACCAAACTTGATGGAATGATGGATATTCCAAATGAATCAAGCTCGAGTGATTCTACACCACCTGAGTTGATGTTAAAAGTGTATCCCCGCACCTATAATATAAGATGTAATGATAAGATGGTTGTGGAAAAGAAATAATATGAAGGTTTCGATCAATGTGAACATGTAGATGCATCAAAGTATTAAACATAGACATACCTTTCCAATATTTTGTCGGTTTGGTGTTACAACATTGTATCCTACCTGACAAAAAGTAATAATTAATATTTCACACTCAAAAATTAAACATCAATAATAAACCATATCAGACAAGCAAACTAGGGCAATATGATACAAGTAAACAAGGTGGCAAAATCTCATTCCAAATACTAGGGATTGGGTCCACAATATCCTTCTTTGCCATTGAATGGCTAATCTATGATATGGTCACATTAACTAATATCTAGGAAGCACGAACACGGCAAAAAGGACAAAGAATCCGTGTCGGACACCGACACGCGGGAATATGTGTCTGATTTTTTTTAATTTTTGGACACACCATGGACACGTGTCCGACACACATGTTATATTGTTAGGGAGTTTTAAAAATTTTTAAATAGAAATATAGGTTAAAATGTAAATATAATGACTTCTTTGAAATTTTTTAATAAAATATGGTTGTCATAGCATATAATATTTCAAGTTTTTTTGTTTAAAATACAACAATTATTATTGTTGTGGAGTAGATTCAATTGTGTAGTTCTTTAAACGATAAACTAATTATCACCAAATATTTTAGTATCTTCACCAAATATTTAGTAATGCAATCTTATAAGCTACCAGCACAGGACAAAACTCTTCTGGATGAAAAAAGCAAATTAAATTTGAAGTATTTCTAAAGCAAAAATAATATTCTTTCTTTGCAGTTTTCATAGAAGTACATCATTCAGCAAACAAACAGAAACAGAATGTTCATATCCTGTCAGTGCAATTTCATCAGATAGCTTGTTAGCAACTCAAGATGATGGCAAACATTAGATTAACAGGAGGGCAGCATATAGCATGAATATAGTAGCACAAGACACCCTGTATAAGATGAACAACAACAGTTTGCGTCAACTGGTGAAAAAGCAAGGGACTACAACTCTGCAGACCATGATAAATTAGATAGTTATAACTGACAGTTGGATCATGACCTGGATCCAGGGGATCTCTCATGCATGAACTGCCTGAATATACAACGCCACAAAACCCCCCATATCACCCCCTCCAACCCTTCCCTCAAAAACAAACACCATATACACACACCACCTCAACTGTCCTCCAATTGCATTTATTTAAACAAGATTTTGTAACTGAAAATCATTAAACATACCAAGGTTTCCAGTCCAACCATTTTAAACTCATTTTCCATCACACACTCATCCTGGATGAGCACAACATCTCCAACCTGTAAAGAATAACACATTAAATTCTTGATGACATTGAATTATGTTTACCATAACATTAGAATAAACTGGTAAAAATTGGGTTACAGCTCCAGAAGCTACTGTATTATGCGATATACAATGCAAATACGCCTAAGAAGAGGGGGGACTCAGTCTGACAACTACAGATGGTAAATATGTCTATATATGATTAAAGGAAGGCCTAAATTCATCTGCACCAGAATAATATAATACTGAATGCGAGTAGCATTTGCTCACAAAAGAGAAGGAACTTCAGAGAAAACAGAAGTCCATGTGACCATGATGTCATACATTAAGAGGTCAATGAAGATAACGTCATACCATTAGGGCAGTATTAATTGTTTATCCATAAATTAATCTAGCATATAACTAAATATATAGGCTAGAGTCTGGACTGAAACTAGCCCTCCAAAAAACAATGTAGCGGATCAACCATACCACGTGCCATCCCAATCTTTTACTGTAATTATACAGTAATTCCAGATAATTCCCATTAAAGGCACCACTTTTGGTGGATCGTGTGAAACAAGTGCCAATCAGAACTTTATCTCTAACTAGGTCATGCATATCTCACAATAATTACTACATCAAGTGTGTGTGTGTATACAAATATATTTTTAGAGAGAGAGAGAGAGAGTAAGTCACACTATCTACCTGGCTAACATCCTCCAGAAGAAACTTTTCTATTTCCCCAGAAAGCAAGTGTGGCCTCACCTCTACAACCAATACCACCCACTGCGAAAAAATATGGGAAAACAAAAAAGATAAGCTATCACTGCCACCACTTCTTAACAAGATTCAGACATACCAATAACATAAAGTAAGACAAAATTATCAGAATTGCAAACCAGCAGTTAAAGTTGCCATAAAGGAGTTGTAAACTTCACAGCTACACAGGTGGTGCCTAAATTTGGGTTAAGAATGCCAGAAAAAGGATAATTGGTTGATCTTTATACAATATCAGTGATACCAGAGTAAAATTAAACATGACAAAAATGAACAACAAGTGTATTATGCTTATTATTTGAAAGATAGATGCATATGGTGACCAATGAAGTGTTTATATTAACTTCATTCTCATTTTTCACCCATAACTCAATCAGAGGTTATGTAAATTTATCAGGTTTACGTTAAGTATTTTTCCCCACCGTAAAGTACAACATCTTTTTATACACTAATGTCACATGGTAATGTATGTACCACTCTGAAGATAGATGCATATGGGGAGTGATAAGGCGAGTGAACATCAACTCCGGTATCATTTGCCACCCATTACTCAACCTAAATTCTGTAAGTCCAGTGATTTTCTGCAACTTAATTGTTCCCTTTTATCCCAGAAAGTAGGAATTTCTCATAGATATTTTCATACAACTCATGTTACTACAAAGAGCAATGACAATATAACCTACTAGTTTCCTTCAGGTTCACAACATTCTTTTATCTCAGTTCAAACTAAAAAAATCATTTGAAAAGGAGCATATTTCACTCACAGAGTCAGTGTCCACCCAAAGTTGTGAAACGAAGCCCAAGCTGAGAGCAGATTGTACACTGATCACTTGCTTTGCAATCATGTTCGATCTCCTCATCAATTGTCTTCCGCTCCTTGAAACCCAACCTTCATCGCGCCTCTCCGATTCCTCCAACTTGGAATTAACACCATCAGACCCTTCGATCTTTACCAAATCCTCGTCCTTCAAACTTCTCTTACTCTTTACCCCATTCTTCTCACTGAATTCAAGAAAATCCACACATGAAGAAGCCAATGCATCGCTGCTTCTACCCTCCACTTTTGCCCCATTACTGATATCGATTCCATTTTCCCTATTCGAATTCTCAGTTTCTTTATCATTTGGGTCCGACTCGAACTCTATTTGCTCATTCCCTGTCTCCTTATTAAACCCCAATTCGTTGTAAAACTCGTATTCTCCCGAACCCAACTCGCTTGAATTCTGAGCAAATGAATTCATTTTGGCTCCATCACATCTAAAACTACCACAGCCATTTCTAGAACTGGTCCTATCTGAAAAGCGGAGATTTGGGAGGTGGGGACAAAATCGGGTGACAATCTCTCGCGCCTGAACAGTTGATGTTTTCCGATCACATCTGCTAAAACCTAATTTACGAATCCTGATGCCGGATGAGTAAGGGAGGAGAGTTGAAGGGACACAATCACACATGGTGAAAACCCTAGATTTTATATATACTATGGCTTTTGAAAATCAAGCAAACCATTCATTAACTGGTTCTGAGCAACATGTGATGTTCTTGACACTGAAAGCCACCAGGCCCACCACTCTTCTCTCCTTTCTTTTCGTTTTTTCCTTCGTAATTATCCAAACGCAGCATAATAAGTGATTAACCCACTAAGCATAAGCAAACCATTCAGGTTAATTGTATTGATAGTGTTGAGAAGAAATTAAAGAGTGATAAATACTGGTAAAGAGGAAAAAAAAAATGTTTTATTTTTGGGAGAAATAAGAAATTAAAGCACTGGTCACCATGAGCCACTCATTAAATAATCTGATAATGAGTGAGTGCGGAACTTAACAAAATAAATTTATGGTGTTGGCCCACTAATTGTTTGTCCTTCTAGATCATCCACTTTAGAAAGGGTAACCAAAACACACAAACATATTTCGTATACATATAAATATAAATTATTATTTTTTATTGACGTATACTTTATTCGTTGTACCATGTCAGTATCGGATCCTAACCCGTTTTCGTTTAGCAAAACTTCCCTTGTTATCATCCCAAATTGTTTATTAAAAAGGACGGAGTAGGGATGGCAACGGGACGGATTAGCCTAAACTCGTCCTTCCATTATCTTTAATAGCATTACCAAATTTGTCGCGGGTTTGGGACCGAACGGGGCAGGGCGGTTTCCACAAATTTGTTTCACATCAAATATTTTTTCACATTCAAAATATTATAATCCTGGTACTTTAATCCAACAATTAAATTCTCATTCAGATATTAGAAGCCCAATAACAAATTTGATCTAACGTTTTTAAATTCAAAATATTACAAACTTGTTAGTATAATTCATCAATTAAATTCAAAATAAATAACCCATTACAGATACCACATATCTACATTCCACAGTCAAAAAGCCTCAAT
This sequence comes from Cornus controversa, assembly GCA_026545225.1. Taxonomy (NCBI): domain Eukaryota; kingdom Viridiplantae; phylum Streptophyta; class Magnoliopsida; order Cornales; family Cornaceae; genus Cornus; species Cornus controversa. The sequence goes on from CM048845.1 coordinate 105,977,728, forward strand.
AACAAATTTGATCTAACAATTAAAGAAGGTTTAATACAACCAAATTAAACGCAACAAAATTTCACCATATGAAGTTTAATAAAAGTTTACATTCAGAATTCTCAAAAACAAAATCAAAATTACTCGAGAATCATACTTTGATTTTCAATCACCATTTTCTTACTTGAGATTCCAATTCAAGAACCAATCAAAATCTAAAAATGAAGAATATAAAGAACTTACGTACTTATATTTAAAGATTGGGAAGGTAGGGATATGTAATATAAATTATAATTATATAACAAGTGAATTGGCGAGGCGGGTACGAGATAGGTTTCTATCACAAACCAAACATGCCCGTACCCGTGGCGGGTTCACATTTTCAATCCCATACCCGCTCCGACGATATAAAAATGGTTCTCATACCTGCCCCAAATGGGGCAGGACAGGGCGGAAATCCTGTGGGGCGGGCAAATTTGCCATCCCTGGGACCGGGGGTCAATTTTTTACTTTTTTATAAGAGAGTGCTTGTATAATTGTACTCTTTTTTAGTCTTATACTATTTATGATAAACTTTTTGATAATTTACATGTGTACCACCAATAAGATTTGAATAAAAGTTATATATATAATTATATAAGACTAATTTTGTGTGTGTATAACATATATAAGGGTAATATGATAAATATAAACGTGACGGGGCAAGGATGTCTATTTTCATTCTGCAATCATGTAAAGAGAATTTTTTCCTCTCACTTTTATAACTCTCCCAAAATCAATTTAAACAAGATGGAACAATGCGGCTTTCGAGTTGAGACAGACCAAATTGTCATTCCTATCCATGTATGTGCATCTAGGAAAAAAAACTGATACCGTGATTTTTTTAACAAGGCAAGTTGCACGACATTATGATCAACCACGTGACACTTTGAACAATATTAGAATTAAATCTAAGACTCCATCTTCTAATTTTTCTTCAAATCATTATACTGATAAGTAGTGAGCTCATTTAATCACCCAAGTGAAAAATATCAACCCTAAAAATTACAGAAAGAAAAGCGCACATTTAGAGTGGGATCAAATAATTCCCCCTCTTCTAGTTTCTCTTCCGATCATAAATCAGAGAGTTACAAAAAAAACAACTCTAAAATTTAGAGAAAAATAAGCACATGCCTACCCCCATTAAATCAACTTCTGTTATTTCAAAGTCTTAATTTTGTGCTAGTGTTGTTCGGCCTTGAGATTGAATTTTGGTTTTATGTAAGCGGGGCTTCATCATTGTTGATAAATTCGACTAACAAAGACTCATGTTGGTGCAAATGATGTAATGGGCATTCTGACATATTTTTAATTCAATAATATATTTCTTTTAAAAATAGGCAGTAACGTCATTTTACATCCTTATTTAAAAAAGGACAATCTGTCGATATTTCAAACAGTTATATGACAAAAACATAGTTGAGGGGTTATATGCCACAAAATGGTACTACATGGGGGTTAAGTGAAATTAAGCCCTTAGTATAAGCATTGTAAACAATCAGAGTAGTCAAGCCCTAGTATAAGCATTCTAAACTTCACATGGAAGCTCTAGAGTCCACAATATATCGGCTAAAGAAGTAGGTTAGCCACTTTTATATTACTTATAAGTCAAGATGAGGTTCAAGAAGCAAAACGTGAACTACTTGATATTTCTCAAGTTGAAATGAGAAACCAAAATATGAACAACTTGATGTTTCTCTAAAATTAAAAAGACCATTTTATAATAGATTTGGAATTTTTATTAATAAGAGAAGCCCCCATGAGAGATGATGAGAAGACAGCTGGATCAAGTTCCAGCCTTCCTACGTCCAACCCGAGCAACAAAACCAGCTTTAATTGGAGCCACAGACCGCTCTGAACCGCACTGCAAGAGAATGATAAGGGTATGTTAAAAGAAAAATCTTACACACATTTGTTTAACGATCTAATAAATTATTATATAGCACGCAAGGTTTCGCCGGTATTATTATTTTAGAAATAAACTTATACTATTAGTAAATCAATAGTGGAAAATTCCGTAAAAAGCAAAAAAAAATTCAGGTCACCACAAGAAATTCAGAATTTTCTGCAGATGACTAAAAAACCAAACAATGTGTGCAAAAATATTGTAATTGTAAAGGGAAATTTGGCAAGAAGGCGAAATTTAATAAATCAAGGTCACTACACCAAAATATCAGCAACTTCCAGGATTACACTAGGTGTTAGTCTAATTGCAAAGGTGCTGCAATTCTAGGTGCTATTTCAATAGCATCTTCACTGACTACCACTTGGTTGAGAGAGACTAGAAGGTGGCAGAACCCAGCGCTTACAACTACTTAACAACTTAACAGTGACTCCTCAGAGTCATGCGCCCGCATTTAAATTCATATACAAAAGCTTTTTAATAGATCCGGAAAGCCATAAGGGAGCCCACAGCCACGATTACCTTGTGGCAGCCAGTCTACAAAAAAAAAAAAAAAACTTCTACAAAGCACATCATACACCTGCCACACGTTTAGTCTTGGGAAGGAATGGGAAGGACATAAGCTATAATATAGGCCTACTTTAAACAATCTCCTTTTCACCCGAAAAACATAATAATCACTAGGTTGCCAAAGCTGCTTATTGTTTCTTAATAGTATCCAAAGAGTGTAATAGCCATTTTTCATAAACTTAAAAGTACTCTTTCATTGAGCTGTTGTACGGAGGTTGCTTCATCCAATAAAATGTCACCAACTTCTCTGTTAACAAGTTTGTCATCCCATCTATGCTCCAACATAAATACAAACACATAAACAAAAGAAAGTAAAAGAAAAAAAGGAAGAATAAGATGAGCATGATAGTGGAATGATTTCTCTCTCACAGATATTTGTTCGAATTTATGCATTGTGTCTATATTACAATCCAGGGCATTAGCAGATGTTTACTTGAATAGGATAGAGTAGGTTTTACCTGTTCACATTTGAGAAAGAAGAGGCGGTTCTCCTTTGTAAGAATTGTATCTGGACTTTTGCAGCCATTGCATATGACATATTCATCTGCAGTCACAAAGCATTGTCAAGAGAGAATTCATAAATAATAATAGCCAAAACAAAAACAGAAAAAAGAAAATGTTGCAGAAATTTGCACAAGCAACTGCCACTGTCACACTAGATAGCCCCAAGTATTCAGGCAAATCTTGCCAGTGTGAAGACTCGGCAAGGTTTCTAAAGTTACTGGACTACTTCTATGGTTAAATCTCGGACTTTAAGAATATGAATGAGTACGTGTCTGAGAGCAGCCAATTGACAAAAACAATGCAAAATTGTAAGTTCTGTAAGTCAACTCTCTCAACACCCTTAATGTTAGGTGATGTGTTTTTTCATTTTTTATTTTTTTCCACAGAACAAGGAACTTACTGACATATCTTCGCAGAATTCCCTCAAAGTTTTTAGGAGCAAATCTACCCTTAACAACCAATCTTTGCTGCCCATCAAGAGATCCACTTGTTCCCATTTCAGCGAGTAAGAAAGTCATCACATGCTCTGGCTGCCTATGCATCCTGAAATTCGAGCAAGTGTTAAAGTATGAATCTCAAAGGCAAACAACCAGAATCAACAGATCCAAACATACGTCTTGCACAGATCCATTAAATTCACAAAGACAGTCTTCTTTGTGCCTTCTCGAAGAACTTGAGGTGGCCGCATAACAGTTCTACGTCTATCTCCAGCAAGCTCTGGATTATTCTCCCGGAGGATATTAAAAACTCTGCCTAGGAGCTGCACGGTCATAAGAAGCAGACAATCTATTAACGTAAGTGAAGGGAGAGAATATAGAATTGCGAGATATGGAACATACCTCCTCATACTCATAATCTCGGTCACTTCCTTCCCACGGGTACTGTGATTGCAAGACAATTGCTTCCGCTTCTTCATCCTCAGCTGCACCATCTAGAGAATGATGAAAAGTTCAGAATAATGTTTGACACATTAAGTTAATCTGCCATTAAACCTGTTAGCATAGCTGCTCAATCAATTAGCATTTTAGAGTTTAATATTGTTACCATCCAGTTCCCCTCCCATATTGACACTCTCTTCATTCAAGGAATCAGTTTCTACCTGCAAGAAAATGACATCAAGTTATTAGCTAATATAATGATGCAACTTTTTGCTTACGCTGCAAGCTTCACGACTTACTGGTTTCTTCTTCTTCTTTTTCAAACCAACAAATGTATTTTCAACTCCATCAGAGACTGCAAAAGAAGAAAAAATTGAGTTCTAAAACATCTATGTAAATACTGGATACCTACATGGCAAAAAGTATTTTATTAGGATAAATGTTGAGAATTAAACAAGTTAATGCATATTTATCTGACACATACTCGACAAGTTTTCTGTTTTCTCAGCTAACTTATCTGCAGTATTATTCCCAGTGTCCTGAATTACCACCTTCTTTTTCTTCTTCTTCTTAGTAGGATCGAATGGTGCAATCTGAAGAATAGTAACCATCAAATATAATGCGGGCAAGTAGAAACATGAAATTATTAGGATAACTTAACCACAACAACTACTAAAACAGAAAAACGTCAACTGCAATGACAAGTATCTTGCATCTCTTCATGGCTATCTGAGCTTCAAATCCTTCAATAATTGAAATTAGGTTCATGCTTATTTATGTGAAGCTTAGCCAACAACGAAAAAAAACCTAAAAACAAAATAGACTATAAGAGAACATTCGTAACAAAAGTAAGACATTGAACCATCATCCGACGGATTAGGCAAAAATTATATTCCTGAAAATTTCAGGGTGATATCCATATTAAGCATAGCACATCTCTGAGAACACAGCATATTGTCAATGTTTCATAAAAAAAAGGACAAAATAACTCAAACCATTTTCAATGTGGATTTGATAATCTTTTCAATTTTTTTTTTTAATTAACGATCAATTAAAATAATCTGAGAAAAGCACCAAAACACTTGCCGGGAAAAAGAAAAGGAAAGAGAAGCTTTAAACTTCAATGTTGATGTGAAATGTAATATTAACTTATGTAGGTATATTCACAAACACTCGCATACGTATATAGACATGTATTTCAAAAAGAATAAGACAGAGACTCACCTCTGGAACATCCTCTTTGACTTCGCCCGCCATGACTGATCTATAATCTACACACACCCACAAAAAACAACAAAAATGGCTCAAAACCCTAAATTATCAAAATCTTTTAACGAAAATTGATGTTAAATTTATTTAACCCAATATATATAGTTATATAAATGCGTAATAATGTTTCATATATATATATATATATATGCGTAATGTTCTGGCGACCGTACCTCACAAAACGGCGCTTAGGGTTTGAGTGTTCTTGGTTGTTCCCTCCCTCCGGGAGCTATCTTCTTTCCTGTTGGATCGCTTTCTCTCAGCAGTGTCTAAATACAGAGAAAAGAATGTGAAAGCTGTTAAAACTGCGTCGTAGAAATAGCCTACGCATACATGATACACCATCTTCAGGAGAAATTTAATGGGCACTTTGAGTACCACGTCATCGTGTTGACGTTGTATTTTTCCAATCACGTCACGTCATTTGGACGATTCCTAGTCACTATTAATGTCAGTGATCCGCTTTTGAATGGATCTGAATATTCTTCGGTGCAAATGTTACGGTGATACCAAAGGCCAAATCTTTCGTCCTCTTCTTTCTTTCAAGTTGAAAAGGAGAGTTTTGAGCATCCTCGTATAAAGAATTAATTACACTTACACTATGTACTCGGATTTTTTCAACGCATAAAAAAATTACAAAGTTTGAAAGAATAATTATTATCTTTCTTAGTATTGTTTTATTTCAATTTATATATTACATGACTTTACTTCAACAATCACAATTCATCCAACACAATATTAAATAAACTATAGGATAAAATTTATTATTCTCACTATATAACCACTCTAACATAGAAATAAACTAAAATAACAAAAATAAAAATTAAAGGAATTAAATGGCTTTAAACTAACACCGGATCAATTCGATTTATACCTGAAATGGTGGAAAAATTAAAAAAGATTTAAAAAAATGCAATAATAGCATCATTAAGTTAATTATTATTATTACTCCACATGGTCCAATATGTCATTTATTGTAAATATTTAATTAAATTTATCAATTAGCATTAGTTAACCAATTACAATATTATAAATACATTTAGTTAAACATAATTTTAACTATACTTACATAACACAAGCTTATGACTCAATTTGTATTACAATAACCATGATGAAGCACAAATTTGCTCTCGATCTGGTCAAACGCCAACATGTAAAAGGATAAACAAAGGGTAATCGAAAAGACACCGGTGTGGTACCGATCGATTACACTCGGACGCTCAAGTCAAATATCGGAGAAGGCTTTGAAAACTATAAGGGCACTGAGAAGGTATCAATTGCATACCTAGGATATGGATCGTCCCTGTATTTATAGTAGTCACATGAGAATGTGTCATAGTAGGAGACTGGCTATTCAGTTCCCAACCTTATAGAAAAGTCTTGATCTAAGTATATCTCTTATCCACGTCACACGAATCATTATCGCCTACGTCACCTGTTTTTAATTAGAGTCAAACATGCCATCAGATGCCCCCTATTCATGAGGGCTGCTTGTCGGACCTTAGGAATATTTCGTTAAGCTCGTTGGGCTGTGCAAATGAACCCTTGACCCACACCTAACCATAACTTGTCAAGCCTTAGAACCCTAGACCCCATCTGAACCAATCCCTAGGCCCTGACCTTAGTCGGTTTTAACGGTCGGAACTAGCCGGCCTTAGTGGCCGATCTTGGTCGACTTCTAGGGACCGGCCTTAGCCGGTCTTCCTAGGCGGCCTGGTTAGCTTTTTAAGCAATGGACTTGGCCTATTACTTTGCCCCTTTTTTTTATATTTCTTGACCATTGGCTTTGTGGACGTTGCATTCTGAACGTTGTGATCTAGTCGTTTGCTTAGGTGAACGTTGTCAAGTGATTGTTGCCCTTAGCCCTATGTCTACAAAAGCCTCTCAGACTTCTCATTTGTTGGCACACCACCCACTATCATCTTTTTATACAAGATTCTATCACTTTCTCTCTTTCTTATTGCCTTCATTTCTTTGAACACAATTTCTAGAAGCTAGACCTAGAGTCTTTTGCCCCTTACTCTATGCTCTACGAAGCTCTCGAGTTCATTTATCTCCTTATGGCAGATTATTTTGACTGTCAGGACCTTGCCTCTATTATAACAGCCTCGAAGGTGGAAAGGCTAGTTGTCTACTACTCCTTCCCGGACGAAGTCATCGCCAAAACCCCTACCAGAGCGGAAAGGTTTATTCTATTTCTTCGGGAGAGACATACTTCTACAAGGGCGCTTTTACTTGCGACCTCCGGTTCCCGGTCCTAGTTTTGTAAAGGATCTGCTCCAGGTGGTTAACCTATCCTTCCCAACTCATACCAAACTCTTGGCGTATAATTATGACTTCCCTTGTCCTTTAGAAGTCTTGTGGCAATGAACCTTCACTGTTCGTAAATGAATTTCTTTCTTGTTACACTATTATGAAGAATGTCAACTAACGCCACCTCCAAAGTCGGGCAAGTGGAAAGAACCCACCCAAGGGTCTGGTGCTTATTGATAACGGCTGGCGAATCAAATCGTGGAAGGAATGATTTTTTTTTTGTCTCTGGATGCTGGGAACTTCCTCCTCACAACATTCCCCGTATATGGACTAACGGGAACGTTTCTGGTAAGCATCCTCTTGCCTTTCTTTTCCCTGTTTACATTCATTTTTCTTTTACTTTGTACATATGTAACTACCTTTTGTTTTTAAATCCAGCTATTAGGCCCGAGCCACTTGTAGATAAAGAGGAAGAAGATAAGTTGGAGAGGGCTTATAACCACCCAATGAGGGATGCCTTGGCTTTGATCTCGGACTCGGGATTGGCCTCACTAGGCTATCTTCCCTGTGTCGTTGTAGACAGACGGGGTATACCTTCTTTCCTCTGACCTTCCTCATTTCCTTTTTGAAAAACTGTATTTCATATACTTACTAGCAAAAATGTATAGGACCTTCTCGGAGGAGGGTGGACCGGGATGTTCTTACTCAATTGAAGGGTAAAGGTGTTACCTTTACCTCTTCTCCTGCTGCACCAAAAAGGCCACGAAGGCTTATGGTTCTTAGACACGAGAAATTGTCATCTCCCCTTTTTGTTAGAAATTCTCCTCCTACCACCGCCTTTGCCCCCACTCTAGCCCATAGGAGCATTTTAGATCCAAGTTCCTTTAAGGCGTTGTTGACTCAACTATTTGGAAGTGGCAGCTCCTAATTGTCTTTCTCGTCTGTAGCCAGTAGTACAGAGTCAACGTTGTCTGACCCCGGGTATGTTGTTGTCAAGGCCAAATAATTCGTTCTCCAGATCGACCTTGAACAGGTGGACGCGTTTAGGGTCTGTGAGTCTACTGGGCATTTTGTAGCTAATATGGCCAATGTTTGTTCCCCTTTTTCTTTCATTTTATTGGTATTACCCTTTATGTCTTACACTTATGCTTACTTTGATATGTTAACAGGGTATTACGTTCACCCAATCTGTCTCCAATCGCCTCCTGTGGACGGAGGCTGAACTCGAGAGGCGGAAGATAACGCTGAATTCTAATATAGAGTCTTTACGCTCTTCTCATGCTTCTCACGTGTAGGAGGTTGACGTCTTCAACTCCCAACTTTGTCATGAACGGGAGGCGATGGCCAAACTGAACGTTGACCTGCCAGGGATTAAGGTCGTGGCCATTGAGCAATTCAATGATTCGTCTGAGTTCGACAAGATATGCGACCAGTTGTATGTCGAAGGATTCAAACACTTTCGCGAAGTGGCGCAGGGCGAATGGCTAAGGATAGACTTCTCCCGTTTACACCTGGACGAGGCTGAGGAGCCCGACCCTTGATTCTTTTTTTTTACATTGTAATGCCTTTCTTCCGTAGTGCCTTTAGCCTACGACCTTGTAATCTTTTGCTTTATTAATGACAAGCTATCTTTTTTCACATTAAGGTGTCCTCTGGTTTAGGATGTTTTAACAAAAATTCTTTATGGCATAACCCTGCAAAAAAACTGTACAACGGACTTACGTTGCCATTAGGTAGAATTTCTCTTGGTGAGCTGTGCCCTCGTGGGTTCAGTTGACAATGTTCTTGGGATTAATTCATCCCAACTTTTTTCATTAAAAGCCTTCTGTAGATATGTGTTCTAATAGGATTGCTTAACAATGTTCTCAAAATTAATTCATCCCGTATTTTCATTAAAGGTCATCTGAAGAGGTGTGCCCCCATAGGGTTGTTTAACAATATTCTCAGAATTAATTCATCTCGTCTTTTTCATTAAAGGTCCTCTGCAGAAGTATGCCCTCATGGGGTTGTTTAACAATGTTCTTGGAATTAATTCATCTCGTATTTTTCATTAAAGGCCCTCTAAAGAGGTGTGCCCCTGTGGGATTATTCAACAACGTTCTTGGAATTAATTCATTCTACCTTTTTCATTAAAATCCCTCTAAAGAGGTGTGCCCCCATGGGGTTGTTTAACAATGTTCTCGGAATTAATTCAACCTATTTTTTTTATTAAAGGCCATCTGCAGAGGTATTCCAACTAAGTTCTGAACTTGGTATTCCAACACTGTAACACGCTCCTGGTCATTTGGGGCTCTGGGACGTATCCCAAGCAAGTCTCCCTGACCAAGGAGCTGCATGCCTCCCTCTCCCGTTGCAGGAAAATTGTGGCCGACAAGGTCTGGGATGGCAGGCGGATAATGATTGGCAAGTGGATCCTGACCGGATGGATGATGGTGTCCGATAGGAGGATCTTGGCCGACTGGCTTATGACCGATAGGGTCTGTAGGAGGATCTTGGTCGGCTGGATGGTGACCGGCAAGTGGATCCTGACCTGCGATGGTCTCTAGCCTAGATCATAGGTGTATCATACTTCATATAGAAAAGTCAAGTTTGCACAGACGACGCTAACTGATGAAGCACAAATCTGCTCCCGATCTGGTCAAACGCCAATTTGTAAAAGGACAAACAAAAGGTAACCAGGAAGACACCGGCGTGGTGCTGGCCGATTACATTCCGACACTCAAGTTAGATATTAGAGAAGGCTTTGAAAGTTGTAAGAGCACTCAGAGGGTATTAATTGCGTGCCTGTGATATGGACCGTACCTATATTTATAGCAGTCACATGGGAACGTGTCCTAGTAGGAGACTGGCTCTTCAGTTTCCCAGCCTTATTGGAAGTTAGAAAAGTCCTGGTCTAAGTACATCTCTCATCTATGTCACGCGAATCATTATTGCCCACATCACCTGGCCTTATAATTTGAGTTAAACACCCCATCAATCCAAAACCTACGATGAACTCTAAGCCATATACAAATCTAAATACGACTCATCCAAAATTAATCTATCAACTAATAGAATACACAATTCCAAATGATCCATATCCTACACAATTTCTTCAAAAACCACTTCCACACCAATATAAACACATTTAATCAATAAAGGTGTACCATAAATCATCTAGACTCACACATAGTTCATCCTTCTAATAATGATTAGGGTATAACACGTAGTTACAATAATATGAACGATATCGTAGTCTCACACACGATTACGACTAGATCTCATCTTAGTCTCCTACACTAGGAGAGTACAACACCTAACTTAATTTCTTATAAAATATTAAAGCATAACTAATTAAAACTAATTCATATTTGTTTTTGTACCTAAAAGTGCTACTCTACAAACTAATTAATCAACTAACTAACCTGAATCGCATATAAACTTAAGTTTTTAAGTGTATTCCAACTTAAATAAGTAAATAACATTTAGTTACAATTTTTCATAATTTTCTATGATTTTAAATATTTTTTCTTAATTTCAGTCAATTAAAAATATAAAATAAATATTTTAATATTCCAAATGAATCTGTTTATGAGCCCATAAAATCAAATATGACGAAATACACAAGTGGGCCAAAACTAAGTCATGTAATGATGTTAAGGTGAACACTAGGAGTGCACAAAGACCTGATGAAACTGGTTTACCAGTATGAATTAACTGAACCAAACTATAGTGGAACCGAACCGAACCGAACCGTAATGTTCGGTTCCAGTTTGGACTTGAATCGAAATCGAACCATTATTTTTTAATTTTGAACTTTTTTTACTCTCATTATGAAAAATTGTATACATTCATAATTAGGGTAAATAATATTAGAATATAATATTGAATGAGAGTATAACAGTAAACTATAATCCAAAGTACCAAAATCGTAGTTCCAAATCAAATCGAATTGAACCAGTATTTCACGATTCGGTTCAATTCCATATCTCAACGGTTCTAATTTTAATTTTAAAATTAAAGAATCGTTGAGACCGATTTCAGTTCTGATTTAGTATACAACCGTATCAAACCAAACCGTGTGCACCCACAGTGAACACACTCTCCTGCATGCACCACAGCTCGCAAGTGGGCTTCAACACAAGACCATAACACATCTTCTTTCCCAAAATTTCTGCTTGCACGTATCGGCAAACCCTAGCTTGCTCGTTCAAACCCTTTCAAACCCCAAATCAGACCTTACTCCCTGTAAACATACCAAAATCACGGTGTTTCCATTCCTAAACACAAAATATATCAAAAAACCTTGATTTCCTTATAAACAGCAATATTTCAGCCATTACCAAATATACATGGATTTTCTCCAGAACTTCACAGACCTCAATCTTGTGACCCAGATTCAGCCACATCATCGTCTTGTTAAATTCAAATTTGAAATTCTTATTACAATTGAATTGGTAAGTGGTAAAATTTAATGCGTATTTATCTGCAGAATTTAAGAGAGAGATTTGGCTAGAGAGGATCTTTGTCCTTACCAAATACCCAATAGTTTAACTATATATATGTTTATGGGACAAGGATGCTCTCCAGTCAAATCTCTCTCTTGAATTTCGCATACCTTAGTCATGCGGTTCAGATTTAGCAACCTTATCATTTTGTTAAATTTAAATTTGAAATTCTATTACAACTCAATTGATAAGTGCTAAAATTTAATAAGATGATAAAATGGTTGTATCTGAATTGGAGAATTAAGGTCTATAGAATTTAGGAGAGTGATTTGGCTGGAAAGCATCTTATCCATATTTATATAAGTGTTGTTGAATACAATTGCCGTGATTTAGTCCTTCCCATCTATGCTATACAAATACGCGTATACATGTACCAATATACTGGCTGCCTATATATACACGACTATATCGTATATTGTTTCAAGTTTCAACACTTAGTTTGACGAGTTCTTATATAAACAACCTATAGCTATATGTATATAGTAATTCTTTTTTGTTTTTTCCATATCAAAATCTTAGATTTAACAAACCAGTCTCTATATTAATAACCAATCCAATTACATCATTATAATCAAACCAATAGTGTTCGTAGGGTTCTCACGCGTAATTAATCAAAATACAATTTCATGTAATACAGTACATCTGCAAACTTGATTTTTGAATTTAATCAATTTAACTGATTAAAAATTTACTAATTAGAATATCACTTGTAAGTTTTCCAGTTTTCCTTGATCTCCTCGTTCTCTCTTTTCAAAACAGCAGAGTAATTGGTATATATATAGTATCCATAGCTCCATACTCATTTAGGTCTCCAATTCAGATTAAAATTATATTTTATATTCTTATTACTTGTTATATTTTTAAATACTTAATTATTATTTTTACAATTTTATTCTTTAATAACCATTAATTTATATTATTAATTTAGTGGTTATTACATGTTGCACCTTCAACGTAATTATATTGCGTCGTATTACATCATTTATGTAAATGTCTGCTCGGTTTGTTTCAACATAAAATATTTTCTAAAATATATTTTTGTCATTAAAGAGGGTACTAACTCCTGACTTAATGTCAAAAGAAACCAAACATTACCGCTAATGATTTAAAATAACTTTTTTTTTCCCCTCAAGATATTGTATAATAAAAATAAACTTCAACAGTTAATTGTAATTAGAGAACTTGTTAAATATTTCAAGAATATATGAAGTTTTTGATTAACTTATTATAAGTCACAAATGACAAATTATAGGTTTGGCTGTTGGAGATGATAATGGTAATGAGTTGCGTTGATGGAGTTGGTTATAACTTATAAGTTTAGTATCATTCATTGAAATTAAATCGAAAATACAACACCACACAACATTAAATCGAGGATGCAACAAGTAAATAAAAGTGTTATATTCTCAATTTAATTGTGATGGGAGTGTCGCATGTTTACGTAGGATATTGCGTATGTTGATGTAAGATGTTGCGTGAGTAGAAGTGTTGTATTATCAATTTAATCGATCGTGTCGGAGTCGGAGTGCCGTATTTCTCAATGTAAGATGATGTTGCGGGAGTATTATTACATGCCTCCTACTATACAGTCACATTACCCTTGGTTTCTTTTACATTCAGGTGCGCTAAGGCAACTGCAACTGTATGATTGCATGCCACCAGTCCACAGGTTTTGACTCTTGTGATTCTCGAAAGCATAAAATGCTAGTACGATAAAATTAGTCAAATATAAATAAGGCAAAGTGTATATATATATATATATATATATATAAAGACAGTATACTCGACAACAACAAGAAGAACCATCCTGGCTACTCATCATACATGACAAGGAAAACACACGAAGCAGTTATTTCTTACACGGCACGACAGAATCTAGAACGGCTGTTAACTTCTTCTGTAGCTCTGGCTTGTTAGCTCCCACAAGTTTTTCAACTTGTTGCCCATCTCTAAGGAAGAAGAAGGTTGGAGTGGCTTTAATATCCCATGATGTACTCAATTCCTGCACCAGAGAACAGAGCATATTGTCAATAAATTTGGCTTAATCTATGAAAATCACCTGATAACACCAATATAAAGAATTGATCAGATAGTCTGAGGATCACTTCACACTGCTTGCTTGTGTGGATGTCAATTTTTTTTTTCTTTTCAAGTCAGGGCACATAATAAGAGGTGAGGCCTTGAACAGCTGGCTTCAAAAGCCTGAAATGCCACTATGTTTTTCTTTACAAGTTGATGATATTAATTGCATTACTTCAACGCCACTAGTGTTTTCGTTTACGAGTTTCAATATAATTGCATTACTTACAGTTAGTTCATCAACATCAATGGTTAGGAACATTAGAGAAGGGTGTTTCTCAGACAGCTCGCAGTATAATGGTGCAATCATTTTACAAGGGCCACACCATGATGCGCTGAAATTTGCAACCACCTGTTGGAAAATGTGCTCTAGTTAAAAAGGTAAAAAACACACACAAAAAAAAAAATCATAATAAAAATTAAAATTAAAACTCCAACAAGGATCAACAATTTTCAAGGAAACTTGTATGTTATGTATAAGAGCTGTCTTGTTTAATGCCTGTATGAGAGAGAGAGAGAGAGAGAGAGAGCATATTTTGCTTATTTGAGTTTATTGTGAGCTGAAAGAAAATTTTGTAGTTTCATAAAGTATCCTGGCTAAAGTGCTTCTCGGCAGGTCACCCAACTCTGTCACATTGATTATCAAAAATCAGTACCATATTCTAATCCTGGCAATACAATAAGCATTTTTTCTTTCTTTTTTTGTTGGGTAAATTCTAATAGGTAACTTTCTCAAAACTAAGTAATCCTGGCCATTAGATGTCATTATTTATTGAAGATAGTTCCAGAACTCACTTAGTATGCAGTTCATAGCTACATTGGTTGGATCCTTTCATGAGGTGATAATAGGAATGGAAAGCATTCTCAAAATATTCTCACTAAACATTTACCCCTATGGGTACTTGAACCCTCGACCTTCCACTTTAGAAGATGAGGAAGTACCACTAGGCTACAACCCTTGGTGATGGACATATTGTTCTCAAACTGCTTTTGAGTGCTTAATTTTTCTTTCTTGGCAAGGATTCTGAGCTTGGAATAAAGTCTGGACCTCTTCACCTGATCTTTTAGATGCACACTATAAGGTCTGCGGTACACGCTTAAAAATGCTTTCTCATAATAATTATCATTTAAAGAATATAGCAATTATATAGAAAGGAATAAAACTCTCAGAACAGGGGATTAGGGAACCATCAAAAGTTTGACGGAACTTAAAATGGCACTTTTTCCCACCAAAGGATAACCATGTGACAAATACTTACAATCTTGCCATCTCTCCTTGCTTCTGATAGCTTCTCATCCCAACTTTCTTTGGTAGTGATGAGGTGCACATTTCCACCAGCAAATTCGAAATCAGGACCAGAATCATCTCCATCATTTCGAGGCTACAAGTAGGATGCACAATGTAACTTCTTTGTCAAGTAAACTTCAAGGTAAGATTTAAAAGACCACACTAAACTGATATCTTTTTTGTGGGGAGATCTTTAGAATTTTTTGTATTGCCAGGCGCAATGAACAGAGAAAAACAAAGAAGCTGCCACATAAACATAACTAACATTTATATTGATTAAACTGATATTTTTTTTGTGGGGAAAAGATCTTTAAATTTTTTTGTATTGCCACGGAATGACAACTATTTTAATGGTCACAGATGAACAGAGAAAAACAAAGAAGCTGCAACATAAACATAACTAACACTTGTATTTGGCTCTGTATGGCAATTAAGTCGAGCCTTTTTTGTTTCCATAACATTTGATGGGGAACAAAATCCTTCTAAACAAATCAATCACAGAAAAAAATAAATGAAAACAGAAGCATTCCATGAAACACTGTAGTGTCTATCCCCTGAGAATTTGTTAAATATATCCAAACCACAATGAAGTCATCCTTTTCAAACTCCATGCAGAAAGTTTCATTTGACATTCAAATGCACTACCATATTCATTAGGAAAGAAAAGTAACAGAAGTAGAATTAAAATCAATACTTTTACATGCAAAAGTGTTTTACTGTTTGAAACTGAGGATCCACCAAATTACGTATCAAAAGGTGTGAATAGTGCATGGAGAGACCAAGTAAAATGCTAAGATCCAGACTTCCAGTTCAGTATCAAAACAATTACAAAGCCAAGGTGAAAACTTTTTTTTTTTACCTACAAAGTTGTATTACCTTATCAACACACAACATTTTTGGGAACTGATTATCAATTTCTGGCACTTATCCACCTTAGCATAAACAAATGCTAAATTTTTAAACATGTTTATTAATTTTAGACCATGATTAGTTATTTTAAAGTAGAGCAGAATGGAGATACAGGATCCATATATCTGATATCAAAAAGATGGGTTAAGGCTATGTTGAGTTGAGTACCATGATCTGTTGGCTTAGAGCAGTCCCATTTTTGTATTCCAAAACCATTCCCATACCTTAAACATGATCAGTAGACTAGTTCTACATGTAACAAGGTTCACAAAAATTTATTTTCAAGAATATGATGGTGTGTTACTCTTGTCGGATCTCAAGCTGCCATCTCACTTAAAACCAATTGGTGTTAAGGAAAGCAAACTTTTAATCTTTTACAGGCTAACACGCATCCTGTTAAGAGTGCCACGTGAACCAACAACAAATATGAGAGTGGTATCCAACAACACTCCCCCGCACGATGGCTCTCATGCGAGTCGAACCCGTGACCTTTAACTCTGATATCACTTGTCGCATCTCAAGCTGCCATCTCACCTAAAACCAATTGGTATTAAGGAGAGAGAACTTTTAATCTTTTACGGGATACGTGTGAACCAACAACAAATATGAAAGTGGTATCCAACAACACTCCCCCGCACAATGGCACTCGTGCAAGTCGAATCCATGACCTCTAGCTCTAATACCACTTGTCATATCTCAAGTCGCCATCTCACCTAAAACCAATTGGTATTAAGGAGGAAAAACTTTTAATTTTTTACGGGCTAACACGCATCCTGTTAAGAATGCCACGTGAACCAACAACAAATATGAAAGTGGTATCCAACAACACTCCCCCGTACGATGGCACTCATGCGAGTCGAACCTGTAACCTCTAGCTCTGATATCACTTGTCGTATCTCTAAGTCGTCATCTCATCTAAAACCAATTGGTATTAAGGAGGAAAAACTTTTAATCTTTTACGGGCTACCACGCATCCTATTAAAAGTGCCACGTGAACCAACAACAAATATGAGAGTGGTATCCAACAACAGTTACCCAAAGTAAAGAAATTAAAATACAATAAGTATATGTTTTGTAAGCCCATAAATGCTAAGAGTAGCAATAATGGATGATTAATAGCCTAAAGAAAAAAAAGGAGAAAAAAAATAGAAAAAAGAGCACTTTTAGTTTTAGTACAGATATGGCTGGAGGGGAAACTATCAGAGAGGAGAAGGGAAGGATCTAGTATTTGAGATGTTGAGAGGTTGGAATATGCGGTAAATTACTTCTAGGTAAAAGAGAAGAACATTCACGTGCAACTTCTATGAAAGAGATAAATTTAAGCTAATGAAGTTGGGCATTGTATCAATTCATGATAAGAAAGATTCCTTGTAAAATTCAACAGGGACTCTGAGGAGTAAATCTATCATTTATCATGAAAAGACAGCAACTTGTATTTGAAAGACGTTCTCATTCAAATTGTTCACAATTTCCTGTAAACTAAGGCCTTCACCAAATGTAAGGCCACACATGCACACACTCCAAGATGCAAATACATCAATCATCTTGAAACGGCACAGCAACTTAATCCTTGCAAGAGGTTCTCAATCCCAACTATCCGTAAATCCTGCAAACTAAGGCATTCACCTAAGGCACACACGATACTTACACTAAGAAACACTCCGCTAAACACTCCCCGCCCCTTAACACACACACACACACTCTAAGAAATACTCAACTCAATCCACGTAGACAAAGACACACAGACAAACAAACAATGCACGCACACAACAACACGAAGAGACTCCCACCCAAGCATGCAAAAACACACTAACATATTGTTGATTCATTATTTGAAGGAGAGAAAGGAAGAGAAAAGGTGAACAGAAAATCTAAAAATTTCATCTGCTTGGTTTTAGAGAAGTGAAGAGAGAGGAAGGGAAGATGACCAACGAGACTCATCCATACCCCTTGTAGGTACTTGTACTTTGTGCTTCTATGCTGTACTTCTCTTGAAATCTCTCCAAATTACCCTACTTTTGAAGTGAAAATTTGTGTGGGACCAAGTGAAATTCTCTCTTCTAGTCACTCTCATTTTTATTTCTCATTTTCTCACATCATTAAGCGAATTAAAATAAGGAAAAGAAGAGTTTTCAAAAAATGTATCTTCTTTTCTTTTCTCTTATCCTTCCCTCCCTGTTCAAACATTGTGTAAGAAATACCCAACTAAACACACTCAACTAAACACATATCAACCTTTCTACTCAGTCTTGGACCATATCTTCTAATGATCGCAATCCATCATATCCTTGCTGTAAGTGATCCATGTTTTTAGCTTTCTCTTCTCCTCAATTCATCATAGACAATCAGCTTGAACTTTATCATATTCATAATACTGCATAATTTAGAGCAAACAAATAATCTTTTTCTAGAACCTTTTCAAATTTGATATCTTCATCATTGAAAGAAATAAAAAAGGGGTGTGATTGCTTACTCACCAAAAAAAATATAAGAATAATAAAAAATGAATAAATCTGTAAAACAGTCAGTAAAGTCTGCTCCTAACTACTTGGTGTCGTTTACATGAATTATGTTTTACCATTCTGCTCTTATCTCTAAGGCCATAACCTCAATAAAGAAACATGCTATGATATGTTTACTTTTTGTCTAAACCATGTTTCTTTTGGTCATTACTTCCAACTAGCATTACCCTCAACGTGAACCACAATACTCTTCGTCACTGGTTCAGTTATTGGTAAAAAAATCATAATGCTATTTTTTAAATGGAAATATCAATATTACTAAACCAATAGATTTTTCGATATACAATATATCATAAAGGCAAGGCGTAAAAGAGAACGATGAAAAGGAGCTACAGTAAACAACTACCACCAGAATATCAACTGGATAGAATAGCGAATGCAGATTAGGGGAAATCACTACCTTTATATTTCAATTACATATAATTTGTTTCAGAAGATTTTGAATCTCTTTATTTGTTAATTAAGCAGGTATCAAATAAAATATAAAATTACCTTAGTTAAGCAAGGTCCCATCTTGATCTAGAATGCCGACTATGTTGAACCTCAGCTGCAGTACCCTGAAAGTGAAATTGAATTAAAAAATTAAAAGAAGTAGCACTTTAAGCCCCCAACCAATAGTAACAGAGTTAATTAGTTCAATCTAAATCACAGCATACAATTCACTTCAACTTTGTTGGCAACATATGTATATTTTTGAATGGTAAATAAGAACCACAGATATCAGTACAACATTCTCCTCTACAAATAAATAGAAAAACTGAGAACCGTAACGGTCAATCTCTAATCAACCCTCATTGAACCACACTGGGTAAGATTTTATTTTTAATTTTTTGGGTTCATTTAAGTACTATAGACTTAACATAAATTTACTGAAATGATAATTTTTGAAAAAAAAAAATAGTAATAATATACATATCATAAATAACAATCTCAATTTATTGTTAATTTTCATAAACTCCATATTAGAAAAAAAAGAAAAAAAACCTATTAAACTTTGCCACAATATTCTTAGATTTTCTAAATAATTACAGCGACATAACAATGAGAAAGATGAATATACATCAGTCAATCATCACATACCCAAAGTTGCAAACAGCAAAACCCAAAATTTTCTGAATATTTTGAGCTGGTAATAAAAAAAAAATGGAATTGAAATAAGAGAATATCGAACTACATTATAACTGAACCATTAGAATACACGCAATACTAAAAGTGAAGGAAAATTGACCTCGATTTGAGCTTCTCGTGACGTTTTAATAAGTTATTTCTGACTTTACAGGTCGTAAATTCGAATCAAAGCCCTAAAGAAGTGAACCTTAGACTGGCTTCAAAGTTCGGAGCATTTGAGATTCGAAGAACACTGAGAATGATAAATAAACATCGCAGGGAAAAGATAAAAATGAGATGATTAGACGTATAACGAATCAATTTTTGTGTTTGTGACGTGTCATTTTCAAGATGAAAATTTCTCTTGTTATCCACCTCATTTTAACGTAATAACTACTTTACCAACGTATCGGTAATTGATTCTTGTTTTTTGCGAATCTGATATTACTATAATGCCCCAAAACAGTGGACTTTATCTTTCTTTTTCCTTTTTTTTTTTCCATTATTTTTATTTTAGAACAAAGCGTGTGTACATCATCTTTGGTGGGTGACTAATCCTTTCACATACCCGCCAATCATCCAAATAATTTCGGTAAAATCAATGGAAGATATTTTTGACATTTCAAAAAATCAATTCAGTTATCTCTTGATATTAGGGGATTGAGTTGTTGCTTGAACAGAAATATAATGAACTTTTTCATTACTTAAAGTGGTTTTGAAGCCCCCACCTTATTTTAAATGTTATTTTTCTTAAAATTGAAAGTTGTTATTTGTTTCATTGTTTTGTTTTATCCGAGCAAAAATAAATACAATGAATATTATTGATGGAGCAATTTTAATTAGTGTTCCAAGAAATAATAAATTTGGAGACGTTAAGAAAAGTTCAACCGACATAAAGAGATAAGAATAGAATTTATCTCTTTCGTTCTAATGAGGAGCAATTAGTCTTCTAATGCTATATAAGATCCGATGAATATAAATTCAGAAAAATTCTAATTAATGCTTTGTCGATACAGTTTTTTCATAAGATTTATTTTTAACTTGGCTGTCGGATCTTTTTAGGCCGGTATTACACTAGTGCCCAGAAGTATTTTTTTGTCCTCTACCGCTTGAAAGGTGAGAATTTCCGTCATCAATTATAAATGATTTTGGAGGGAGTGTTGATACGCAAACTTGTCGGTAGTTTGATTATTCAGCCACAAATAAATTTCTCTTATGGAGGATAAGGATTGGGATCCATAACATAAGAAAAATTGAGGAATGCAAGAAATGAATAAATAAATAAAAGAAAAATTGAGGTATGAAACTATTGATATTTGTCTTAAGCTTGCAACTTTTAATTACGTTTATATGGGGTTAAAGAGAGGGTTCTCCCGTAAGTAGGTCTTTATTTAAAGAAGGTGGAGAAAAAGCCTCATCTGTTGCAACATGATTTTAGTTAATCAACTGGACTTGATTGATCATAATGTTAAAAAGATCATGATGGATTGCGTGACAATAAGCTCGAGTTTAGAACTTTGTCTTTGGTAATTTCGAGGTAAAAGAAATTCACAAATTGGTAGTTTTTCACACATTTAGAAAAAGAAACAAGTACATGCTCAATTTCTGTAACAACACTATAGTCCTAAAACAATCATACATTTTTGACACATTTCACTGTGAGGTAGGACTTGCACAAACAATTTGAATACATTTGATTTGAGGGTTAAAAAGGAGCTCAAGAACAGTTCAGTAGGAGCTTAAGAAAATGATCAGCAATGTCACAGCCATCAAGATCAAGGTGGTGTGTGAGTAGTAGTCATATGATGGTCTGTTCTAAGTGTCAGATGGCCGGATTTCCTCAATCATCCTAACAACTGCATCCATTTTCGGCCTCATATCTGGCACCTTCTCCACACAGGCCATCGCAATCTGAAGCATCTGTACCATCTCTTCCTCGATATTCTGATACTTCATCAGCTCAACATCAAACACCTCAGCTGTCCATTCCTCTCGAACAACAGATTGGACCCACCGGGGGAGATCAACCGCATCATCATGCCCCAGTGACTGGACTGGTGACTTGCCTGTCAGCATCTCAAGGAGGAGAACACCAAAGCTGTAAACATCTGATTTTTGAGTGGATTTCTTGTTTTCAATCACTTCAGGGGCTCGGTAGCCTGGGCCTGCTGCACTTTTAGATGGAACACTAGGGAAGCCCATGAGAGGAGTTAGGCCAAATTCTGTAATGCGGCTGTGGAGGTCATGTGTGAGGAGGACATTGGAGGACTTGATGTTTCCATGGGTGAATTTCCCACCACCAGCAGAATGGAGATGGGCAACACCCCTTGCTGTTCCGAGGGAAATCTTCACTCTGGATTCCCAGTCAAGCATTCTTCCAGTCTCCCTGTTTCCTATAACCATTAGAACACAAAAAGTTTGACAAGAGAATGCTGTCATTTCTCACACGGAGTAAACACATTAGTAGACCAATATCTATCCGGCCAGAGATCAAAAGGTCTATATGTTTATGCATTTTGAATTCCTGAAGTCTATAGGAGCTATGGGGCCTTAAAATGCCTGTATTCAATCAGTCTAGAGTCTAATAAACTAAAAGGCATTTTTAATACCTCTAGGTACCATAAGATGTCAAATTTAAGTTTGATTTATATGCTTGCTATATAGAAAATATAGCAGAATATATACATTATATCCTGTACTCTACATGTCTGTGCATGTGTATATTTCAGTTGAAATTTTAACTCAAACAATGAAGTTCCACATGCCTATCATTGTGTATGCATACCTTCCTTGAAAATGCATTTATCCAGTAAAATTCCTCTTCTCACACAACACAAACTCTATGTGCTGAGATAGGATACTGTTCTGCTTTAGGATTCTGGTACCACTTTTATATTCATGAATTGTGTGAATTCCTTTTCAAGGAGGCCATTTGCTCATTGTTGGGAGTCTAATTCCCTCAATGCACACATTCAAATTTTATTTGATTACGGGTGTAAAATGGTTGTTTCATTCTTAAGATGGCTTGCAGATTTTATGACTAATTGCTTCAAAGCAAGTAGAAAATATAAATTGAAGAAAGATAAATAAGGTACAAGAAAGAGTAGTGGATACCATGCAGTTGTGCGGACAAGCTGCCAACTTTAATGTAGTCATAAACCAGGAGTTTCTCATCCTTGGAATAGAAACAAGCACGAAGGGGCAAAACATTTCGGTGCTGACCCACCCTCCCAACAATCTCCAGCTGTTGTTCAAAGTCTCTTTTACCAATCACCACTTCCTTCAACCTCTTTACAGCCACATATGTTCCCTCCTCTAATATAGCCTTATAGGTTGTCCCATAACTCCCCTTTCCCATTACTTCAGCAGAGGCTCGCAACAAATCCTCGAGATCAAAATTATAAGAACATCCTTGAAAGAAAATCAATTTGTTCTTTGCAGCCTCTTGCACTCCACTCCCAAAGTCCTCTCTAGGTTTTTTACTGCTTCCACCACGTCCACCACCTATACTATATTTTTTCTTAAAACAGCATAGCACTATCATCAGAACTAGAAGGAACAGCACTACAGAACCCCCAACAGCAATGGCGATAATTACCCCCGTAAGTTTCTTTTTAGCTATTTGCTTTTCAGGGACTATTGGTGAGGGTGGCAAGTGAGTTGGAAGAGGAGAAGGTGGCAAGTAAATTGGAGAAGGAGAAGGAGAAGGAGAAGGAGAAGGAGAAGGAGAAGGAGAAGAAGAAGGAGAAGGAGAAGGTGAGGGGGTGATAGAAAGGCACTGGTCCAATGGCGACCCACATAACATAGAGTTCCCTTGGAAAGAGGAAACAGGGAACTTTTGGAAGGAAGATGGAATTGAACCATTAAGGTGGTTGTAGCTCAAATTCAAATGCTGAAGCCTCGGAAGTTTGAGATCAGGGATGAGTCCACTGAGGGAGTTGTTCTCGAGGCTCAATCCAGTGAGATGAGTCAAATTTTGAATTGAGATTGGAATGTTTCCTGTGAAGGAATTGAAGGAAAGGTCAAGCATGTTGAGTCGGGGGGAGAAAGAAGAAGGAATATCACCTGAAAGGTTGTTTTGTTGGAGGTTTATGTAGTTGAGGGAAGGAAGGGAAAGGATATCAGATGGAAGACTCCCATTCAGGTAGTTGGATCGAAGGCTGAGGATTGTGAGCGCGTCCAGCTTCCCAAGAGTGTTGGCTGGAATTGGACCATGGAGTCCAACACCAGGGAGCCGGAGAGCAATCACTCGAGTGCCACTCAGGGTGCAGGTGATTCCGACCCAAGAGGTGCAGACTGGGGAAGCAGAATTCCAGTTGAGTCTTCGACCATGAGGGATAGCAGCTGCAAAGTCAAGGAGGCTTTGTTTGTCTGATTTCAAGTTAGCAATAGTTTGGGGCAGGAAAACCAGGAATAAGAGAAAAGTTAATGCTGCAAAAGCAGAGAGTAGCTTCATGGAGAATTGTTTGGTGTGGGATCTATCGAGGCGATAGCTATTACGAGTCTGATCTCAGCAATGCTTCTTGTTCTCCTGGTACAGCCATAAAACATTACCATCAGATCATTTTCCCCTTTCCTCCTGCCACCACGGAACAATCGTAGCTTATCATGCAGCAAAAGTGAAAAAAGAAAAAGAAAAAGGAAAAAAGCAGTGAATGCAAATCACAAAAAAAAAAAAAAGAAAAAAAAAACTTTATTTAGAGCAAGCATGATTTTTAAAGTAGATATATACTCCCACAATTTCTTTGTTTTTACAATGATCATGAGGCACATGGGATACTATATGGAAAAGAAAAAAAGAATCTATAAAAATGGCAGCTCTTTTTTCTTTTCCCTTCATAAAACAGGTAGAATGTTGTGTTAACAATAAACTTAAAGGCCATAACTACAATGGGGTGTGATACAATTGGAACTACACTATTAAAAATAAAGAGAATTTAAATTAGAATTAATAAAATGTATTTGACATCATGACAGAAACTGAAAACTTAAACAGCAAAACCGGAGCTTAATCACTTGTTCCCATTAGCTCATGTCTCATTGCTGCTTGGCTAGGAGTGTAAACAATCAATCCATTCCTTATGTTAAGAGACTCGATCATATAAGTTAAAGAAATTGAAAATTTTGACAGTAAATTTTCGATAGGTCACACAACTTCAAATTCAAGAAACCCCCAACCCCGGAGGGATGAAGAAAAAGAAAAGAAACCATTAATTCTCTTTATTTTCACGGGTTGATAAAAAAACTATAGCTTTATGAGGAAAACATCTAACAAGTGTCCCTCTGAATCTCTGACTTAAATATCACTGATACACTATCCGTTATAGCCCAGTCTCGCCAAACAGTCAAGGCACTGCAAATTTGGAATTGAAGCAATCAGCTTCCAATCAATCTGACTGGTGTTGAAGACTCAAATACAATCCAGGTAAACATTGGTATTATATCTGATATACATACATACATACATATATATATATATATATATGATAAATCATGTAGGAGCATGAGGATGCCTGCGATTTGACGGTAAATGTTCTTACACATCAAAAGCATTCCCTAACTATAATTTTCCTTAGTTAATTACTCTAATTTAACATTGCACTCGAAGCATTTGCATCTAAATCAGTTGCGTACAGAGAGAAGCTCCCCATTTGCCTCAAATCCTAGTATAAAACTACTATCACATTTTTTTCGACTTTTTCCTTTATTGTTGAAAAGTAAAATCAGTAATAAAAACACACCTGACATTGCAAGATTAATATTTTTTATTTTTATCAATTGAAAGCACCTCATTGCAAGGCTGATATCACTCTCAGATGAAACTAGGTAAGTCCTTCAATGGAAGCTTTGATATCCAATTCTGGACTCCACAAAATTAAAACTGGAGCTGAACAAGAACACACACACATGGAGAGAGAAAGAGAGATAGAACGGTAAAAGTAACACTAAAGATTCTTCTCAAAAACACTGAAATTAGTTCAATTTTCAGCTTTCGAAGGCTTAATGGGCTGTTTCTAGATAATTAACACACAACTAAAACCGAGCCCAAATGAGATTCTCTGCAGAACACTAATACTAACCGAGCAAATGAAGGGATTGCAAATTACTCGTAGAAAAAGAGCATATACAGAGATATATACATATATATATATATAGAGAGAGAGAGAGAGAGAGAGAGGTGTAAAACCTCGAATTTTGGTGAATGCGGCGAGCAGGGACTTGCGGCGTTAAAGTTCCGGTACAAATAAAACAACAATGAACGGTTGAAACAGAGGCTTTATATTCAATCCTCTCTATTGTAACCTACAACGGCATTTCTTCTTCTTCACGAGAGAATTTGGAGGGGAGAGAGAGAAAAAAAAAAGCTATGGATTCGCCAGTAAAGTTTAGTAGTAGTACTCGTAAAACTTGACTGAAACAAAATCTGGCTTCTTCGTTAAGCCAACGGAGCAGAGACACAGATCTCGATGATACTATATTCTCTCTTTCTCTCTATAAATTTCTGAGTCTTCAACGAGAGAACTCTGACTACATTTTCTAGCTATTTGTCTCAGGATGAAATCCAGACTTTGTCCATCTTATAGGGATGAATAAGGAAGTACTAGCAAGAAAGAGAAACAAATTGTTTAACAACTGATATATATATATATATATATATATATATACAAATATCAATACACGCATATACTGATATACATATGGACTAGTAAAGTATCTACTATTTGTTGCATGTTGACACATGGCCATTCACCGGCAGCTCTTTTATAGGCATGCATCTCAACACCAAATCAACCAATCTTTATTAGTCATCTAAGTTATAAAAAAATAAAAAAAAAGCTAATTTACCAATTTTAGTAGTAAGAAAAGTAATTCTCGTTGTAAAAAATCATTCATGAATGAAAACTTTTAATGGATCCAATTGAAATTTTCTTGTCATACTGATTATGTGGACTAAAATGAAGCCATCATCTAGGTTGTAACTTGGCTATAATTTCTTATCTTTCAAAGTAAAATGTGGAGTTCAAATATTCATTGGAGAGAGAGAGAGTGTGAAAATGTGAGTTTTTTTGTTAGGATTAAAAAAAAGTAGAGGCATTCTAATTTTCAAATATTTTCCCATTTGAATCTACGCACATAAAATTGAACAATCAAAATTAAAATTTATCAATGGAGAAACTTTATCTCATAAAATCACATAGAACTTGATTTAAACTAGGTTAGAGCGTCTTTTTTCAATTCACAATAACTCATATGGTTAGATGGGTGTAGAATAAATTTTTTGGTAACATTTTCATAATGTCTAATTTTATCGAAATTATCATTAAATAGAAGATCGAGAATTCATATTCCCGCAAGAACAAAATAAATATATGATTTTTACTCTAAAGATAATGTCACGACTCGTCATCTCTTTTCACTAAAAGCTAGGACTACTTAAATGTTATGGTAATTGGAGCTTTAGAGCATCCATGCCAATGAAGCCGTTGACTATAAAGCATGCCATTTGAGGTTTGTTTCTCAAATTGTTTGATAATTACTACTACTTTTTTATACACATTGCATCACATATAATAAAGAATAGACACCATACAAGTTATGGGGCCTACTAAATTGATTATATAATGCCTAAACTCTTATAAGAAGATATGATTCCAAAACCATCATGGTCCCCCCTCTTTGGTAGGAAGTGATTGCAAAGAAGTTCATAAACAAGTTTCCATACATTGAATTGCTTTTCGTGTGGTAAGCATGCAATGATTTGCATTAATTAAATTAACATTATTATTAATTTCTGCCTGCAACTTCATTGTATTGTTGTGACCCCTCACTCACTTTGTTGCTTACCTAACTAACCGAATTTTCCATCCTCGAAAGTTTTGTCAATATTGCACTTATTTTCATACTACATCCAATTTTTCATCCACTCGATTTGATATTTTTTTTTAAATCAAATTGTACGATTCGATTCTACTAAAAATAAAATCGAATCGAAACGAACCGTTATAACTAATGAAACAAAATTAAAAATAACCAGTTCGGTTTCACAATTTCACTATGCACTAGTAGATTATTATAAAATTATATATATATATATTGTCCTGTCCGGAAGGATATGGAAGCAGAACCGAACCATTATTGAAACTGTGATCGAATCGAATTATAAGAAAAAGAGGATCGAATTGTTCAGTCAGATTTAATTTTTAAAATTTTTGTGCATCCCTGTTTAAATAAGTAACTTTGTAGCCTATTTCTTATATCGGAAACATTAAACTCACATGTAAGCTGTGGGACACTTATTTAATGGTTGTGTTTTAGTGAGTTTAGAAAATCAACCTTTTAAGTGATTCAAAAAAAATCTTTATTTAATGTCAAAAGTTGAGATTGCACTTGATATGTCTCTTTGATTAACGATAGTTATATTGAGTAAATGCCTTTAACAAAGCAATTTATATATCATTGTTGATACAATTGTTATTGTTACTAATTAATGTTTACAAGAATGCAATAAAGTATAGCCGTCAATTTTTAGTTATAAATGTACAAAAAGCCACTGTCAATAGCCCCATTCGTGGTGGTCATCTGAAAATTATGCCTTAATTAATCTCCCAACTAGCATCCAATATATAATAAATTTTTAGGTTTGCATAAGGATGAAACATATATATATATATATATATATATATATATATATATATACACACTAGTGTATGTCCGTGCTTATGACACTATTGTGTACTTGCAACTATAACCGTTAGATGAAGTAATTATACACCGTTGATAGTTGGGAACATTTGCCAAGCTTAAATGTAATATAGATATGTGTATATATATATATGAAAATGAATGTTTGAATCATATTATATGACTTGACTAGATTTTGACCCTAGTTGCGCGCAAGTCCATGCATTGTTGTAGCACATGCTACAACATGATGAAAGCTGGATTTTACTCAGCAATACCTTTCGAGCCATCATCAGTTTATCAAGTAATTAATAGAAAGCGAAATGATTTGAAATTTCCTTTGGTTGACAGTGAGAGATTCATCTAAAATAGCGCTCTTTAAATTATCTGAAACTTATTTTCATATTTATTTTTAGGATAAATTGCATAAAAATTTTTTGGACTCTCAATGTTTTTTGCACAATAACTCCCTTAACTAGAAATTTGACCTAAAATTCCTCTCAAGTATTTTAAAAATACATTGTCCATGTCAAGTTTGGAGTTAATGACGAGTTTAAATGACCTAAATACCCTTATAGATTCAAAAAACAAAAATTGTATAAAACTTTAATTTGAAAAAGACTTTAATAATTACAAACGAAACTTGTCGTTTTTAAGAATTACTTTTTAATGATAAGATTAAAATTAATACAAATAATTCACTCAACATAGTGTTGTTAAAAAAAATTTCTGAAAAAATTATTAAAATGGATTATAGTTTTATAAGAAAATGAAAATACATTGCAGCATTGAGTGCACGGGAGAAGATTTTAGTTTGATGGACTTTATCCTTAGCTTCATGGAGATGTCCCCCATCTAATTATGGAGAGTAGTAGTATATAGGAGGGTGGTCCTCTCAGTATTATTGTAATCTTGAGTCTTTGGCATTCCACAAGTAGATCAGATTTCTTCCATTTTCAAGAGTTGGATGAACCTCTCTAGTCTCTCCTT
Organism: Cornus controversa; assembly: GCA_026545225.1. Classification (NCBI taxonomy): domain Eukaryota; kingdom Viridiplantae; phylum Streptophyta; class Magnoliopsida; order Cornales; family Cornaceae; genus Cornus; species Cornus controversa. The sequence continues at coordinate 106,007,187 of CM048845.1, forward strand.
CCAGATAGATTGTTGTCAACAAAAATATGTATTTGTCAAACCTATCTTAAACTGCTCAACTCATTTCAATGCAATTTCAATTTCAATTTTCAATTTTGCAATTTTGGATCCAATAACTAATGTAAATGAATCATGATGATGCCCGCATAGATTAATTTTAAAGGGATTACCAACTCCCCATTCTCAATCACATGATTTTAACTTCTTTTTCATCTCAAAACACAAATTTTGCTATCATTTTCGTATTTCCTTTTTCTTTTTCTTCTTTATTATCTTTTTTAAATACGGTAAAGAGTTATTATTATTTTTTTCTTTGTTTTTTCCTAGCTTTTTGGATTTCCTAGATATATAGATATATATTTATATTTATGAAGACACAAAAGAGATTCGACTTACGAGGTGCCCACGAAAACTTATATCCATTAGATTGACTTTTTTTTCTTTTTTTTTTGGTGGTTAACTTTCAATGTCGAAAGGCTTGTACGCCTAATCTGTGGTTGGTAGGTGCTCGATCTAACAATAAGGACGGCTACCTGCCTAGAAGTTGTTCGGTGCCTCAAACCGGAAGTCCAAACCCCTTAAAACCTCTGTCAAGGCCAGTGAAGTTCAGTGGTTCTAGATTCCTGCCTCCACATAGTTTTCTATTGACAGTTGACAATAAACTATTTTTTATTTGGAACAAAACTTTAAGCTTTAGATCCCAGTCCCACGTACGTACATATATATATATATATATATAGGATGAGCTTTCCGTCACTCAACTGAATAAACTGATAAACTACATCAAGCTGAATTTTTCTTTCAAGCCTAACTTCGCCCTAAAGTTGGTTGTTACAACTTACAACCCACCATGATCGCCAGGTCCTGACACACCATAAGGTTCTTCGTGAATAGGGCCTTTCTCCTTCACACACACACACACACATATTATATATATATTGAAGGAGTTTCCACTGAAGTAGAGCAGAAGAAAGTTAGACAACAACTTTTTTTGGATCCTCAAGAAAATGTTCATGCTTGTATACTCCAGTTAGTTTTGACTCTTCAAATTAGCTGAATCCATCAATGGCCCACCAAAGGCCCTAAGCGTCTAAGACAATGACAAACTAGAAGAACGGTAAACGCTTCACTAACGTTCTTAAATTGCTATAATGCCAAACACCTACTCTTTTTTCATAACTACCAAGCACCTACTTTGCAGCACTAGTAATACAACATCAATCATTTTCTCTGCATAAATACACAGGTTGATGTTTACTCTTTGTTGTTCAGGTAAGCATGGGTAAAAATAAGCAACATAAAAAGTGCACCCTAAGTATAATTTAAAAGCATAAAAAATTGACTGATTAATTCCATCCATTAAAATCAACCAAGTAACTTAAAAGAAAAAATTAATATATATATATATATATAAAATGAACAAAACCACTTCGGAGAGGTTATAAGGGGCCAAAAGGCTCAGGCAGAGGCTCAAATCCGTTATCAAATATGGGTCCTTGATCAGACTTATCATCAACACTATGTAGCCAGTTCATGTTCTTCAAGTCCTCCTTGAGGAGAATTGCATCATACCGGGAGCTCTCATACATGTCTGGTTCACTCGCTTTTGCTGAAAATCGATGATTGTCTTCTTCAGTTCCATTTTCAGGAGACCTATTAATATAGTTTCCATTGTCTGAAATGAAAACATTATTGCTGACTCGATTTCCGTTTACAGATGCTGGAGCACTTGAAGCATGACCAGTTTTAGATTTAGGATTGCCGGATCGAATGCTCTGAGGAAATAGGGTTGTGCCTGATACTGGACGAGCTCTACTGGTGCCATTTCTTATGTCCTATGAGAGAAAAAAAATATCAATATTGAACTAATATAATAATTTATGTCAACTATAACAAGGAATGTACAAATGTTATGTATGACTTTCAATTCATCACCATCATTATCTTTGCCTTAATCCCATATGAATGGAGTCGGCCTCATCTCATGTTATCTTATCCTTCTCTTACCTTCTATTACAATTAGTCTCCCCTGTTTGACCAACGCATCTCTAGTTCTCTGATGTATGTGTCCAAACCACCTAAGTCAATGGATGTTAAACCTAATTTTTCTCTCACACTTTCATTAGTGATCCTATCTCTTCTTGTCATTCTACTCATCCATCTTAACATCCTCATCTCTGTAACATGAAGACGTTGTTCTTGTTTATTTTTTAGGGCTCAACACTCGGAACCATACAACACAGTTGGTCTAATAACGGTTTTATAATATTTCTAGACATCATATTGTTAATATCACTTCAGACCATATTTCCTAAACCTGGACAAGTCTACTTTGTTTCACTCTTTAAATAACATAGTATGATGATGATCACGTTTACAGTAATTGACATTGTAACACAACAACAGTGAGATGATAATGAATTGCATGTGATCATAATAATAGTGGTTAGGGTGAAATAGCAATTGTGGGAATTAAGACGATAATGTAATGATGGTAATCAGCAGTTATCGTGTTCGCCGTCATGATTATGATGGTGAACATGACAGATCTGTAATACTACTTATGGCGAACACATGAAAGTGATTGTCTCGATTATGATGGTGATCAAGATAATTACACTATTATGATGAATTAAGATAATTTTGTGGCTTGTCAAAAAACAAAAACAAAAACAAAAATACATTTACAATTTGCTTTAGTTATGGCAATAGTATGATGATGATGATGTAACAAATAAAGGTGATGGGCACGATTAGCATGTGATCATGAAATTCTCGTATAGTATATGACAAACTGACTCTCTAATTTACTATTATAGTCCTACAATAGACAGATGATCAAACCAAGCCAAATTATTTTTACGAAAGTAACTTCCCAGTGAAAAGCTAGAAACTTTATAAACTAAAAAAATTACGTCAATTCGACCCATATATTCTGATACCAAAACCTATATATTGGAGACAATAACAAGGAGAGTAAATGCATACCATATGTCTAATAGCCATGTCCAGTGATTTCTTTGAGATTGTCCTCCCAAATCCCGGGCTCTCTGTAGCTGTTGTTGAAGTCTTCACAGATTTACGCATTGATAACTCTGAGACATGTGTGGCCTTTCGAGACTCCATCGGATCAACAGCCTGACCATTAGTGTGCGCGCGACCTCTTCCAGTGGGTTCTGTTAGTCTTCCCCTGGTGACAATGGGTGATGACTGTCTTCTTGGCAAACTTGCTGGGGTTGGGGTCTCTATGTTCCCCTTCATTGTAACAGCCACACCTGGCCTGGACCTTCCAGCAGAAACTGGCCTGTCTGGCAAAGTTGTCCGCAGGTTTGGTGGTGTTTCAAGTGAGAAATCAGGGAGAACTATTGGCTGTGGTGGAGGCCGAACTCGCGGACCTGGAGAGCTTGGTCGGGATGCTGGAGCTGCATTGCGTCCATTTGACAGAACACGTGTAACTGATGTTGAAGGTCCTGCCGCCACAGACAGAGAGGGTGCTGAACTGCGACGAGTAGGTGTCGATGGTCGAGAAGCAGATCGGGTGGCTGGAGAATTCAAGTTTGCAGGAATATGTGGCCTGGAACTTGGAGTTGAGGGTCTTGAGTTTTGGGATGGTCTTGTTTCACCGATGGAAGAGCTGACGGGGGTTCGACGGGCTCTAGAAGGAGTTGAGGATCGCGAAGGGGCAGAATAGGTAGGAGTTGAAGGTCTTGCTGTAGATGAAGAGCGGTTAATAGGAGTTGATGGTCTCATGTAAGATGAAACTGAAGCTGAGCTTGTGTTGAGTATTGAGGTAGATTTGTTTGAGTAGGTACTATATTGTGAACTAGTGATGGAAGGGCGAGTAACTGAACTGCTTCTAGTTGGTCTTGAGGGATGGTTGCTCTCCAATTGTGACACTGAAAGCTGACATTGAAAGATCGGTCACTTGTGATTTCAAATTTCCAAACTGATTTCATGAAATGCCATTTTACCAGCAACAAATCATTATTGTGTGATGCGCTGTGCTCATAATAAAAGAGGAAGAAATTAAAATAGTAAAGTCCCTAATAAAATGAGGGCACAAGTTAAGGTTGCATTACAATCCACCATAGAGAGACGTCATTGGATAAGCCATAAATTGGTTTGAATAGGTAAACCCTAGTTTCACAGTGAGCTATGTTCAGCATGATTGGTTTGAGTCAAATTATTGCAAGTGCTGTGAAACTGACCTATGTCAGTCCAAAAGAAAAAAAGAGTCAGTTGCATTAGATTGGTTCCTTGGTTGACCAGACTTAGACTTATTTTCTTGTGTTGATTCCATAGACCATTTTCAATCTCTTTCCCGATTTTCTTATGATCCATGACTTGCCATTTGTTTTCAAGTCCCCAAAGATATACCAAAATTAATAATTGAGATTAGATTTGGGGTTGAGCTTTCTCGAGTTGAAATCATTGTTTAGGACTAGCATGGACTATCAAACTGGGTTGACGCTTTCCCAGGAAACACCATATTAGAGATTTGCAACCCAGGATACTTCAAAACTATTTTAACAAGTTCCTTAAAAGAAGATCCCTGAAAAGGAAGCAATCAGTCTGGGCCTTTTATAGACATGATTCAGAACCTACTCTTTCATTATTAGGCATTAAATTTTTTGACAGCCCAGATCACAAGAATGTAAACATTGGATAGAATTATAGGCATGATAGACCAGATCAGTAGAACATAAAGTCATAAACAATTGAAATCATTAGGCCATTTTCATTTCTCTTCATGATTTTACTACATTCAACTTTATAAAAATTATAATCATGAGAGATACCAAATTTATAATTTAATACAATTATTTTTTGGTAAGTAATTAGGAGAACTCAATTCAATGCTTAATTCCATATAAATTAAGTGATTATATAATCAAGTATGTTTGATAAAGCAATTTGAATCTCACCTCTGAACACTTAAAAATCCAAAAACTTATCAAAGAATTTCTCAATTTACAATTATCACTTAAAACTCAAGTCTTCAAATTTTCACGGCTTAATTTCAAGTTTTATAGCCAATACAAACTTTTTTGAATAATATTTTCATAGACTATTTATGTTATATTTACTAATTACGCTTAACGCGAAAGAAAAAACAAAATTAATATTTTTTTCATCGAAATAAATGTAGGTGACAGAGACAATCACTTTATGTATTTAATTAGTTGAGAAATTCAATAGCTAAAATGTAACATATGTGAGAATGTTTGTATGTTTCATCGATGCCAGAGTTTGCATTCCTGTATATATCTTAATTTTAATAATGAGTAATTTAATAGAGTTTTTATTTTTTTCAAACAATTATTGATTATTAAGTAATGTAATAATTGATTACTAACCATGTAACTGAATTCTTTCCTCTAAAAACTATTCGTTATTGCAATTATTAAGTTTTTTTTATATTAATTACTAGAGCTATACGGTAGATTGGCGTTAGGATCAGCAAGGTTGATTCTGGCATATATCTCAGTGTCACAAACATCTAGCAGCATGGAGATTTGTTTCTCTTCGTCTGGAGGTGGGTTAATTTATATTAAATGCAAAAAAACACGAAACATAATAGCAATGATTTAAAATTTGGACCAAACTTTGCAATCAACAAATGAGCATAGAAAACATACCCTTGAAGTCTTAGTTGTAGAGACTGATCTGCCAATGGAAGACCTTCTTGGAGCTTCTGAGGCAGGTTTAGACTCACTTCCATCGGATGAAGGAAAAAGAGGGGTCTCAGGAGGAGTGAGAAGCCTAGAAACATTAATGGGTATAATAAAAAACACATAACAATCTATAATACAATTTTAATTCAAGTTTCACCACACTGCAATGGATGTCGTACAGAAATGTCAAGTTTCTTTTTTTAAAAGAAATTTAAAAAAATCCTTAGAATGAAATGTCAAGTTTCTAACATGCCAACAAAAAGATTTTTTTTTTCATCTTGTATTTTAGCAAGATGGGTAAACAACTTGTGCATTTAATATGATTAATAATCAAAACCACAAGTTGAACTTCAACTCCAAAATCATTAAACAGAAGTGACTTCATACTCAAAAATGTGCAACCTTGACCTCAATTTGGTGGAAGTTAAGTTTAAGCAAAAGGAACTCACTAGATTTGAACAATTTTTGAAGAAGTGTGGGAGGATTAAATTTAAGGCACATATCAAATCAATGCTCTGTGAGACACCCTGAAACATTAGGATAAAGCAGAAATGTCCTGTATGCGTGAAACCTATGTTACATGGACTCAACTAAGAGTATTGGGTTCCAGTGTGCATCTAAATATTCCACCTCCATGAAACTGAAGTCTTAGGATAAAAGATTTCAGCTTAAATTGTGTTCAAAACTTGAATACTGGTACATGGACACATCTTGCACATTTATACATAATATTTTATGTGATAGTGTAACATATAATGTTGTATTGGTGTTTTTCTTTAGAAATATAATCAATTATAATATAAATAAAATTGAATATGGTGAAAAGGGGGATTCTATCTATCTCAAAGATAAGAAACCTTTTTTTGTTATCAAATTTAAAATTTTCCTCTTTATCATCACTTGCAGAGAATCTGAGTGTCTAATTTGAACTAGTGCGTCAGACACATATCTCTTGCCTATACCCACGTCGTCTCAAGTTAACATGAGTATGTTAAGGGGAATAGGAAAGTTCTTGTAAGGCAGCATCAAACAACAAGAGAGTGTCTCAAGTGCCAGCAAGGGACTCAACTACTTCATCTGACTCTTCATAAAGTTGTATAAGAAATCTTACAAAGTTGTCTATTACTCAAAAACTAATGTCCTAAACAAAATTGGAATTATGAAGAATATATTTACAAAAAAACAATATGGTGAAATTCAATTCCATTGGGACTATAGGAAAACTGGATAAGCCAAAAGAATTTTTAGAGGCCAATTTGCAGAAAGCTCCCAGGAACTATCAATATATTGTATAAACCACCTTAAACTATTTTTTTAGCCAACATCTTTCAAAATCACGCAAACTGCCCCCCATATCTTTCCAATTTGACCATTTTAAGATTTAAAACAAAGTATGGCAAACAAGAGGGAAAGATAGAGACAGGTTGAATTTTAGAATTTAATCATTTAGTATAGAGGTGTCAACAATCCATGACCACCTATAAAATTGATTGCAAACGAAGGAATTTGAACTCCCAAACATAGGTTTTTTTGTGTTCAAGGTGGCACTTGAATCCTAATTGAATAATCCTAGTAGTTAAGCAAAGAAGAGAAATATGTGTGATTGCCATCCATTTGAACACCTATATATTTGAAGACACACGTGTTAAATAAGCCACAGGAAATGAAATTCTCACCAAAACATCAACCTGGTGCTTCTAATACATTATTTAGTCCCACAGCTGATGGCAACTCCAGAACAATGACAAGGTCATTTTATAAACATATTGATATGCATGTGACAAATTGAATTGCATATACATCTACTAATTTATCTTTTAAAATACAAACAGTACATATATATGTACATATATACACATAACTTTATGTGATTTTATCATAATATCACCATTCAGGAGAATTCCTATTATATCTAAAAAGCAACTTGGAGATATTGGACTGGATATGGGTAACAACTGGTTACTTTGAAATCGATTTGCAAAGTCAGGTTTGCCAGAATGAGTTAATAGTTAGTTGCCTATTAATTATGTAAATTAGCATCTCAAGCAGTTTAATTAATTTCATATCCCATATAAAATTGACAGATGTCAATTAAAGAATATAAAGTACATATGCAACAAGAGTTTTTAACTAAATATAAATATGTATATATATAAGAGTCATGCTATCATGAGGTCGACTTCGTGTGATCTACTGTAAATGAATTTTGATACAAAAAATTTATTGTATAATCCTCATACAATCCTCTTTCAAACGGTTAGATGCCCGCTTCAATGTTTGTACATGATCACAACAAAAAGACAAGGAGCTCATGATGCGGGTAGATATGTCTAATAAAGAAAAAAAAACAAAATGCATTATTAGAGATGATCCTTAACCCATCCATGTAAAGAGTTCACTCTCAGAGCCCTTTTCGTTAAATCAGAACAATACATTAGTAAAAGCCAAATAACACTAAGGCCTTAGAATTATCGTGCTAGTTGAATTTTACAGAATCATCAACAAATAGGACAATGAGACAACATTGTAAAAGGTAGATTCTTGAGTTGTATTAAATCTATTGATTTAACTCCGTGTAACGCCACTATATAAAGAAGATAGATCTGAAGTTGAATAATGTACATTTAAATTAAATCAACGAAGGAAAAACATTCACAATTTACCAATCGTAGTCGTGCTTTCCTCCGTCAGTTGATGACAATAGATCATCTATTCCACTCCTTGACAGTTTTGCTGATCCAACTGAAAGTCTCCCCAATTTCACTGAAACTGCAATCAGAGAATGAAAAGCAAATTAACACCCGAAGCAAAACTCACTGGCTTCATAACATCCGATTAATTGAACATGTATGAATTACTTTATGAACAAGTTGTCAAGGCATTAATTACCTAATTGAACAGAAGAAGCAGATCAAAATTCACTGCGTATTAAACTAAATCATACAGCTTTGAAGGAAATATCACAGTTCACCGGTAAATATTGCGGTGTATCAAAGCTAAATGAGTGCTAAGACTCAAAGAGAATAAGTGTATCAAAGCTAAATGAGTGTTAAGACTCAAAGAGAATAAGAATGCGGTGCAATGATGAGGAATCGTACCGTCCGATTCGTCGGACGAAGCAACAGAGAGACTCCGGCGATTCCTAGAGAAGAGATCCAAGTTCTCGTCCGTATCCTTGGAGATTCCGTTGAGACTGAGACCTCGCCGGTGCTGCGATCCCACCGGAATATTCCTCCCTCCGAACAGAGATTCCTTCAAACTCCGATTCATTTTTACGGATCCAACACCATTACCATCCCCAAGACACAATGTGTAACCTGTGTGTCTGTGAGAGAGAGAGAAAACAGTAGATGTGAAGTAAGACGTGGGATTTTGTGACTTTTACGTCATGAAAACATGTGAGAGAGAGAGAGAGTAACTATCCAGGGTCTGTAACTATATATATATATATATACATATATATATATATATATACACATATATATACATGTGCAATCGTGTTCAGTTTTTGAAGCAGCATGCTATTAGTACTAAAACTGATTTAGACGGGCGTGCTAACCGGGTGCACTAGGCTTCCGGATCCTCGAGGATGTCCGGGCCGAGACTCGCTCTTCATCTTGCAAGAATAGTTTTTTATTTGTTAAAAATTGAAAATTATTGATCTCGGTTATTTTTTGTTTTCATTGTCATTTTCAAAAATTGAGAAGTCCCAATAAGAAACATGTTTTTATTTCAAAAAAAATAAAAGCACGATTAAAAAATTATAACCATTTAGTCATAAGTTGAAAGTTTCAAAACAAACCAATTCTAGTTTCATTTTAAATGATATTAAAACAATATTAAAAATTAACAATAAATGATGATGAAGCAAAAATTTACCCGAGCTGGTAGAGAAGTGTAATCGAAGGGGCAATCAAGTTAGATATTCGGAAGGTTTACCAAAGCTGTAGGAGAATTCAGGAAGTATTAATTGCGTACCTTGGTATATGAATCGTCCAGTATTTATAGTATTCAAGCAAAAGGAGTGCCCTAGTAAAACTGTCTCCTCAGTTTCCCTTTCCCACTTGGAGTTAACCAGTCTTGGTCAGAGCATTCTTATATTCCACGTCACCTTAGCGCTAACTTCTCACGTCATATGTTTCATATTAAGAGTCAACCACCCCATCAGATGACGTTATCAAATGTATTCTATTTTTGACAGTGACAGTAACAGCACAGCTAATTTTGAATTTCTATTTTTCAAAAAATTGAAAAAGAAAAATGACAGTGTTACCAAACAGATCATTTGAGATGATTTATTAATTCAAATTGATAATTTGATTGAATTGACTTTTATGATTCATTGCTAAATGAACATATGATGAATGTGAAATGTAGAGAATTATCGTGTCATATGATATTTATGCCATGATAGGCTATATTGAGATATAATTTGATTCATTAATTATTGTTAGAAATAAGAGGAAAAGAGATAATATCTCTGAATTATATTAATGAATGGTATATAAAATAATATACAGTGAGAGCATATATATAGGAGAAGGAAAGAGGAATCCTAATTGGATGTGAAAAAGGATAAATATAAAATATACTAATATATATGTGAATAACAGGTGAATGAGATGTAGGAGTCTGAGTAGTGAGCAAAGTATGGTTAGGGGTCATATGATTGCAGCTTTATTTATCCGGCATATTACAAATGGTATTATTCTTCTCTTGCTTTATGTTGATGATATGATTATCACCGGATATGATATTCAAGGTATTCAAGAACTTAAGCAATTTCTTTATATGTGTTTGCAGCCACAGTTGGTTACATCACCAGATTACTTTCGCGAGCCGCATTCAAGATTTTGTCTCCAAACTCAAGTTGGTTTCATATGACTCTCCTTGAGTTTGGAAACAAAATCTTGAATGCGGCTCACAAAAGTAATCTGGTGATGTAACCAACTATGACTGTAAACACATATAAAGAAGCTGCAAAAGAGTCGAAAAGACCGAAAATGGCTCGTTGGAGTGAAAACTGATTTGAAAATCAAAAAATGAGCTCGTTGAAAACATCAACTTTGACACACAGATGTTCTGGCTCATGAAAATAATATAGTGATGTTACCAACAGTGGCTGAGAAACACATACAAAGAAGTTGCAAAAGAACGAACTCGTTGGAGTGACGGTAAGACCGAAAACTGCTCGTTGGAGTGAAAATCGATTTGAAAATCAGAAAAAGGGGTTTGTTGAAATCAACAACTTTGACACACAGATGCTAGTGGGAGCCGATGAATTCGAACTTGAACTGGGCTGTCATATTTTTCTTTTATTATCTGCATAAAAATATATATATATAAGGCGAAAGCTATTTTCTACTATTGACCTTTGTTCGTCGGGGATGAAACTAGTGGTGCCATCTTCGGCGGTGACGACGATAGACTGAGAAAGATTTACCAAGGATCGGTTGGCTCTGATACCATGTTAGAAATAAAAGAAAAAGAGATAATATCTCTGAATTATATTAATGAATGGTATATGAAATAATATACAGTGAGAGCATATGTATAGGAGAAGGAAAGAGGAATCCTAATTGGATATAGAAAAGTCATTCAGAAAAATCCTAATTGGATGTGAAAAATGATAAATGTAAAATATACTAATATATATTAACAATTATCTACGATTTGTTTCTCTTAATTAGTTTCCATGTATATAGAAGCACACGTGTACGTTATTATTAGCTTTTTATATTTGAATTGTATTTTTCTTTTCTTAGTCCATAGTTTTATGGGATTTTGTCCCCCTTGATGTACTATAAAACATAGCTCAAAGATACAGAATAAAATATGAGAATTCATTTTCTTTCCATGTTTTTGTTCAGTTTTGTTCCAAATTATATTTCTTAATATGGTATTAGGGCATCTCTTATTTTTAATTTTTTTTCATCAACATGTCCGAGTTATAAACAAATGTGGAGGGTAATACATCCTTGAACAACAAAACACCTCACAGAACATCTAGTGATATTTCTCTTCAATCATCTCCATATATCTCCATTCTGTCGATCATCCAAGAGCAATTTTGGGTCTACCCCTCTCACTGGTAACAACTACATCACCTGGAAGCGAGCCATGAAAATATCCTTAAATGCCAAAAACAAATTTGGCTGTGTAGATGGTTCTCTTACTCTACCACCAGCCAACTCCACAGACCTTCATATATAGGAAAGATATAATGATTTGGTGTTGTCATGGATCCTCAACTCCATTGATAAATCATTCCTCAAGAATGTCATCTAATGCAACAATCCTCGAGAGGTATGGATTGACTTAGAAGAACGTTTCTCTCAAGGTAATAATCCCTGAATCTTTAAATTAAAAAGAGATATATCTACCTTGAGCCAAGATCATATGTCAATTGTTACTTACTGTAACATTATCAAATCATATTGGGATGAGTAAAATACACTCACAATCATCCCAGAATGCTCTTATGGTGCCTTACGAGAACTCAACCAAATGTAGGATGTTGAACGTGTCTTTCAGTTCCTTATGGGATTGAACAAATCATATGCTTCCATCTGCAGTTAGATTCTTGACATAGATCCTCTTCCCAACATTGGCAAAGTTTATTCCATTATCCACCAAAAAGAAAAACAGAGGTTGCTCCACCTCCTTATATCCAACTCTGATTTTATAGCCATGACAAAAAATCAAAACTTCTCACAATCTCGTCCAAATGATGAGTAGAGGACGTGGTAGGCCAAAATGCGATCATTGTGGAGCTCATAGACATTGGAAAGATGTCTGCTATAAACTCATAGGGTATCCACCCAATTGGGATCATTCTCATAGCAATCAAAAGTTTGGCGCACCAAAAGGATCTTCCCCTTATGTTGCTCATCATGTCTCTATGAACCCAGGAACATCTCACACCAATGAAAGTTTGATACCAGGTCTTTTCGCTGAACAATACTGCTAACTAATGGATCTTCTCTCGCCCAATCTTTCAGCCAACCTTGCTGGTAATATCCCATCTCACTCTTGCAATTTAATTTCATATTCACATTCCTCTGATTAGGTCATTGATAATGGAGCATCCGATCACATGACCTCTATTCCATCTATCCTTGAGACTTCTCACGAAGTTAGCAATGCTAGCCCATTAAACTTCCAACAGGTGAAGTCATTCATATCACTCACATTAGCTCAGTCAAATTATCCCCCACTGTCACTATAGCCAATGTATTATACGTCCCTGATTTTAAGTTTAATCTCTTTTTTATTAGCAAAATCACTTATGCTCTAAACTATGTTGCTATTTTTTTCTCCACTTTTTGTGTCTTCTAGGACCTAGCCACAAGGAAGCTGATTGGAATGGGTGAACTTTGTGATGGACTATACTACTACAAGGCATTTGCACCACCATTTTTCTCTGAATTCCATCTGTCATGCAATCCCAACATAATCTTGACTTCTCTTTGTGGCACCAATAAGGACATCCATCTCCATCCAGCATGAATAAATTTGTTTCCATTTCTAATTTTTGTTCTCACTATGATGTATGCCAACGAGCTAAACATACTCGTCTCCCTTTTTCATTAAATCACAACAAAATCACTACCATTTTTTATCGAATATATTGTGACATTTGGGGAGGTTATCCTACTCTTTTACATACATGTGCCCATTATTTTTTTACTATTGTTGATGATTATTCATACAACACTTAGGTATATCTTATATGTTTCAAGTATGAAACTTATTCCTGCTTAAAACATTTTTGCTTTCTCATCAAAAATCAATTTTCCTGCCTAGTTAGACACATTCGAACTAACAATGGGCAATAATTTCTATCACACTGTATCTAACAATTCTTCCACGATGAAGGTATCATCCATGAGGACACTTGTGTGGAAACACCCCAACAAAATAGAGTTGCAGAGCGTAAACATCGACACATACTCAATATTGCATGGTGCTTACGCTTTCAAGCCCATCTTCCCATCTCCTTTTGGGGTGAGTGTATTTTGACTGTCACATATCTCATCAATAGAATCACCTCCCCTAGCCTTGAAAACAAATCCCCCCATGAAATTCTTTTCAATACCTCTCCCAAATATCATCATCTTTGAGTGTTTGATTGTCGTTGCTATGCACAAACTCTTCATTCATCTCACGACAAATTCTCACCTCGTGCCTCCAAATGTATCTCTCTTGGTTATCCATTTGGTCATAAAGCATATCGAGTAGATGATCTAACTATAAACAAAACCTTTATATCTCGAGATGTGACTTTCATTAAGAATGTTTTCCCATTCCAACATCATTCTCCTTCTCCAAATGCACCTGTTATCTCTTTACCCTCTATGGATCTTTCTCTCCCTATGCCTAATCCATCTACTCCAATCACTTCAACATCCATTTTATGCCCCTAGTCCCGCCGACCCAATTGACTCATCTCGTCCTCCTACACCTCCTGTGTTTTCACCCACACCACTACCCATCCCCACTCGGCCTAAATGCACCATCTCTCGACCCACCTATTTGAAGGATTTTATTTGTGCACCTCTACCTAGCATGTCCATCATGACTTTCCTTCATCAGCACTTGGTAGGTATGGTTCATTCTCTGTCTCATTTTCTTTCATATGATCGTTTTCACCCCCAAATACTTGGTTTTTTTATTTGCTTTGTCTCACTATAAAGATCTCACCAATTATGCTGAAACGGTCCAACACTCACACTGGCGAGATGCTATAGCTTCTGAAATTCAAGCCTTAAAGGCCAATCACACTTGGACACTTCAAGCCTTACCATCTAGCAAATGACCCATCGACTGTAAATGGTTTTCAAGACCAAGTTTCGAGCAGATGGCACTATTGAAAGGTATAAAGCCCACATTGTGGCTAAAGGCTACACTCAAATTGAAAGGCTCGATTACTATGATACCTTTGCACCTGTTACTAAGCTTGTCACCGTTCGTGTGTCCTTACCGTTGATGTTGCCCATCATTGGTCTCTCCATCAATTGGATGTTCATAATGCTTTCCTACATGAAGACCTTGATGAAAAGGTCTACATGACCCTTCCACCTGATTTTTGCAAGAAGGAGGAGAATCGAGTTTGTCGTCTCAACAAATCACTTTACGGCCTTAAACAATCCTCTCACAATTGGTTTTCCAAATTTTCTTTTGTCCTTGTTGCTGCTGGTTTTCAACAATCTCCAACTGACCACTCTCTATTCACTAAGTCCTAAAGCTCTTCTTTCACAATAGTTCTTATCTATATCGATGACCTTTTGGTGGCTGGTAATAATCTGGATTCCATTAGCAAACTCAAAGACTTCTTAACTCAAAAGTTTCGCATCAAAGATTTTGGCACTTTAAAATATTTTTTGGGCCTTGAAGTTGCTCGATCACTAATCGGTATCTTTCTTAATCAACGAAAATATACTCTGGACATTCTTAGTGATAATGGTCATCTCGATGCTCGGCCAACTACCTTTTCCATGGAGCAAAACCTTAAGCTTACAAATGAAGAATGTACTCCCCTACTTGATCCCAGCCCTTATTGGCATCTGTTGGGCCGTTTGATTTATCTCACTATCACTAGGCCTGACATTGTGTATTCCGTCAACATTTTGAGTCAATTTATACATCAACCCCGCTAGCCTACTGCCATCAGAGTTCTCCACTATATCAAATAATCCCCTAGCAAAGGTATTTTTTTCCCTACTAATTGTGACTTCCAAGTTTATGGTTACTCAGATTCAGATTGGACGATTTTCCCCATCACTCATCGATCCACCATCGACTATTTTAATACATTTGGCAATAGTCCTCTCTCGTGGAGAACCAAGAAGCAAACCACTATCTCCCGCTCTTCCGCTAAAGCTGAATACCGAGCTATGACAACAACCACTTATGAACTCCTTTAGCTCAAAATGTTTCTTCAGTCTCTCGAGATTCCTCATTGTTAACCCATGAAGCTCTTTTGTGACAATCAAGCAGCCCTTCACATTGCTGCCGACCCCATTTTTCACAAATGAACGAAGCATATCGACATTGATTGTCACCTTGTCCATGAAGAACTCTGTGCTAAGATTATCTCTACAGCTCACGTCCCTGCTAGCCATTAGCTTGCCAATGTTTTCACTAAAATTTTAGGCGAGGATAACTTTCTTAGTTTCCTTAGCAAGATGGGCATTACGGACCTTCATGCACTAACTTGAGGGGGAGTATTGAGATATGATTTGATTCCTTGATTATCTACGATTTGTTCCTCCCTTGATTATCTACGATTTGTTTTTCTTAATTAGTTTCTATGTATATAGAAGCACACCTGTAAGTCATTATTAGCTTTTACATTTGAATTGTATTTTCCTTTTCTTAGTCCATAATTTATGGGATTTTGTCCCCCTTGATGTTTTATAAAACATAGCTTAAAGATGCAGAATAACATATAAGAATTCATTCTCTTTCCATGTATTTGTTCAATTTTGTTCCAAATTATATTTCTTAATAGGCTATGACAACATCTTTAGCTAGAACGTTAGGTGGCATGACACGCAATTACATTGTTTATACCTTCCTACTTTATGCTTGGACATGAATTGTGAGACATGAGTAGATTGCACAACGTATTATATTGAGCATGTAGACTTTTGCTCACGCTACAATAACAATTTCAAGTAAAGAACTGGCAACAATGGACCTTTGATGCTTGTGAAATGATAGACCTTATTTTGGAAACACTTTTGTATATTTTGACATAGGTTGAAAATTAAGGTGGAACATATGTAATTTTGACCATATACAGTTGTGTCATACATGTATGTTGTTCCTCTTTTGAATTTTTCCTCTTATTCCTCAAAGACGTGTATTTTTTGACAAGTTCAATTCTTTTGGGAGGCATTTTGGACATCAATTCAATTATGATTAACATTTGATGATGTTGTTCACTTATATACATGCTGTAGGTGATTTTATATGAGTCTTGAGCAATTATGAATGTAGAAATGTTAAAGGTTGATATATAGACTCAAAGTGGTTAAATTTGACATGGTTGGGACGTCATACAGTGGAAATCTTGATAGATTAGATGTCTTTATTTAATAGATTGGATTTTCCATACCATTGTGCAGATTGAACTTACAAAAAATGGTTTTTTGTGCATGTATCGGATGATCAAATTTTCATATCCGATAGATCGGATTACTATTCATAGCGCAATAAACTTTTAGTTCTAACTTTGAAAGGGCATAACTTATTCGTTTTAAACCCGAATTAAGTCATTCTTTTTTTGAAATCGAGTATTTTTTAACCTTCTATCAAATGGAATAAATTTAATTGGAGATTATGATCAAATAAGGAGTTAAGTACCCGAACTAAGAGGGTAGATTGGTTAACCTATTCATTAATTACCCCATTTCCTTTGCTCTTAACTGGGTGTTGGGAATTGAGGCATGACAATAGAGGTAGGGTTCAAGAAAAAAAAAAGTAGAGAGAGAGGAAAAATATAATGAATTGGTGAGTGATGTGAGGAGAGGAGATAATATATGTAATTCTGGGAGGAAGATGCCAAAAAAAAAAAAGTGAAAGAGTGTTTAGGACTTCAATTGCTGTTGAAAAATCAACATGCATGATTGCATGATGTCCATCAACAAATGACCCCAGTAATAGTTGGGTTAAATAGGTTTGACTGGACTTGATATAAATACTTTACTTGTTAGTTGGAAAATAAGGTAGAGAGCAGGTGGATGATGATAAATGCCATTGTTTACTTTTTGTTCTTTATGTTGTATTTGAATGACATTGCAACAACTTGTTAGTTTCTTAATCTACCTTATTAAATTATTTTATATATATATATATAGGTATATGAGTGTGTCATCTCGGAGAGACCGTTTCTATACGAGTGGGGTTAATCTCGACTTATGTCGGAAGTGTGGCTCATAAAGAATTATTTGCACTCTAAGAAAATTAAAATTTGATTTGTACTGACTTTATTACTAGAGCCAATTCTTTGGAGTTAATCTTTCAAAAATATTGATATATACATACCTATATATGTCTATATATATATATATATATATATATATATATATATATATATAACCAAATCCATTTTATATTTCCTTGTATCTATAGATAGAAAGGGAGTTGACCAAACATATTTGTGTTATAATATCAAAGCTCCAATGTTAGGGGTTATTTCACAATGGACAATGGATAAATGACAATAATGTTTTTGGACAAAATCCAAAACATACAACTATTAAAAAAAGTTTAAAATTCCGTTGGGTTGAAAATTTACAAGCTGAGAGAAAAAAAAATTAAATAAAAAATCTATTTGGTTAAGAATTTTCAGAAAAAATTGTTATCTAAACCTAGTCAGAAAATATTAATTTAAAAAATTAACTATGCGCAAATCCAAGCCTGGGCTGATTGATCTTGATTCATTTCTATTTAATTATGTAGCACTCATATCCAACCAATTGGACCACTGAGATCTTGTGCTATCAATTCTAAGGGCCAGGGCTCCAATTAAATGTAGTCATTGACTATGATCAACTTACTTATCATCATGTTGGTTGGACATATGAGAAATTGATATGTGCATGGTGTATGGGACAACATACTATGTAGTGATTTCTCAAGAAACATCTCATTCAATGAAGAATGTGACACTAAATATGAACCAAGGAGTGTAATAGAAGTTTGAGTAAGTGGGTACGAATGTAAAAATCCTGTACATATGTAAAATTTATTTTTTTATAAAACTAAGTGGGTATATCACTTTAGTTTTAATAGATCTTCTCAGTTTTTAACCCCAAACGAAAAAAAATTTATAAGACTAAGTGAGTAGTACTTACTAGAGTCTTGTTAGATCCACTCTGTTTATATATGCTTAATTTTCCAATAACATGTTCTAAAAAATGTGAAAGAAATACCTATATGCATCAATGGTACTATTGCAATAAATACTACTACAGCACCACCACAAACACCACCATGGTTACCACATTAATTCATGCACCTCCTGTTTCCCATAAGCTGACTTGTCAATTTCTCCAGGCAAAAGACAGTTTGCTTCCCAATTATTATTAGTACATTGCATTATTGGCTAAGCCATGTTGAACGCTTCAACTTGCATTTCTTTTCCTCACAATACTTAGAAAGCCAAAATGACCATCGTACCCCCAAAAAATTAATGGCCATGATTTTAAATTTTTTTTAATTTTTTTATGTGGTTTTGGTTTTGTACGCATGAATGAAAGTTTTGCAAAAATTACTTTGAGATCATGTGTAAACTTTAAAGGTCACAAAAGGTCTATTCGAATCACAAAACTGTTCACATTATATTTTAGCAAAACAAATTTATTTGTTAATGTCATTGTTAGGAATTGTGGTTAATATTTCTATTACAATTGTGTTTTTATTTTATAGTTGTAATTTATTTAGTAATTTTTTGTTAGACACGTCTTAGTCTTTAAGTAAATTGTAATTCTTGTGCAACAGTGAATGTGTTTGAAGACTCTATAAATAGAGACAGAGTTAAAAGGAAAAAGAGAGATAAAAAAAAGTATATGTAAGGGGTTGATGAGTGTTGTAAGAAGAGGAAAGAGTATATGTAATTTCGAAGGAAAGATGCCAAGAGAGAATAAAAGAGTGTGTGTGGACGGTGTCATAGACATGTTTTTCGCGTGTTGAATATTATCTTCTTAATATAGTGAAATTTCTCTCTCCATGGACGTAACCCTAGAGTTGGGTGAACCATTTAAAATATTGTGTTGTGCATAAATGTGTTTGATTTTTATCTCTATATATGCTTGTATGATTGTGATGTAATGATATGCTTCTACTGTGTCGAACGAAATGAGATTAAATTTTCAACATAGTGATTGTGTGAAATACCAAATTTAACCTCCTATTTCCCTTCATCTACTCCATCTAGAGGCCGGTAATTTTCTCCTTTTGTTTTTTCTGTTTTACGCTATGACACATTTGATTGAAAATTTGTCCATTTCATGGATTATAACTTGAACTTTATTATAAAAAATATTAATTAATAATAATATGAAAAGTTTTTGATGGGTTTGATGACTATCTTCATTTTTTTTTACTAATTAAGCAGTTGAAAGAAAATATATTGAATTAGTATCTCGTAAATTTTTATATTATATGATTTTGAAGTGTTCGAAAATTTCAATGGTAGATTGAAGGTTTAGGCTTGACATTAATTGGAAAAAAAATTATTCTATAAAATCATATGAAATAGGTTGGAATATCCTATTTGCTTTCAATGACAATATTTACTACATAATGTTAGTTTAATTCATTACGAAAAAATCACGAGGTACATGTAAATTAATAAAAACTTCTCCTCATGCATGTTACTCTTTTATAATATACATAATATTTATATATTCCTGTTCCCCTCGTGGGTTTTATGAGTTCATCTAATAATTAAAGCTACAACCATGGCTTAAAGACTATATATTTTACAAGTAGTAAATTAAATGTATATTTAATATGAATATCAAATATATACACTTTTTAGTTATATATTTAATAAAATTATAATCAAAGAACATTTTTGTCATATCACATATGCATATACATAAGTCAATACAAAGAATATTAAGCTTAATCTCATCTTTTTTGTTGCAACGGAGGATATTATTGGCATTCTACTTAAATTTTTGAAGGTAGTAATGGATACTTAATGATCAAAGAGGGTATCTGTTATTTTACCACAATTTGACACAAATTTCATCTATGAGTGCAAAACCAATATCACATGGGAGGTCATGATAATTTACTTCTTTTTTTTTGAGCTCTGGGGTGGACCAAAAAAAATGTGTGTGAAGACTTATTACTTTATAATTAAAAAAAAAACAAAAGAAAAATAGTGTTTTCAGCATTGGGTGCAATGCTTTTACTAGAAATGTAAATATTGGAGAATAGCCTCCTTTCACTATAAATTATTATGCATAAATCTGTGGAATCTATGTTGCATCAATTTAGAAAATTGGGTTTATCAAATTTTCAAATTCAAATTCAATAAATGAGAGCCGGTAGAACCAATATTTATGGAGACCGTAACTTTCTTTTTGTATATATTGGAAGTGAGTTCTCTCCCGTGCACGCATTTGTTGTAATAATCTAGCAAGAACATGATAAAGTGTTTATGTACATAGGATGCGGGTCCTCTCTAGTACACACTCAGTTATTGCGTATTAAATGACATGCATCACTCTTATTTTGAGAATACTCATTCGAGTACGACACTCTTTATTTTGATAATACAATACTCATTTATTTAAAATAAAATTAAAACAATCTTGAAATAAAGCGTGTACAATAAAAGAAGTGTTCTCGTAACCATTTTTTTTTCTAGCAACAATTTTAATGCATAGTAATAACAAAAGACGTGTATCGAAGAGGATCCTATCAAATGTATAGTCAAACCTATCTAACACATTTTATAGTTGTTATTAACTCAATCAAGAATCGAGATGTAGTTTGAACGGCTAGAAAAGTCCATCAAACATAGATTGAAACTCTAAAAAAAAGAAAAAGAAAAAACAGAAAGAAAGAAAGAAACTAATACACATGTATATATATATATATATATATATATAAAGAACGTAACATAGTAAGATTACCTGGCTTGAGAAATACACTATGACCAATGCCCTAAGCAACTCATTGTTTGACACAGATCAATAGGTCGGACATCGGTTACGTCAAACATTTTGCTTATCTTATATATATATATATATATATATATATATATATATATATATATATATATACAAGGAGTATACAGTAGTGCATCATAAAAAGATAAGACAGATTTTCTCCGTGTACGGTGGAGTGGAAACAATCAGATTTTTTTTTTTCCTTTAAACAAGGTATAACTATTATGGACGGATGAAATTAGTTATGAGTGATAAATTATTATTATTTTTTGTGCAATTCTCAATATATGCCGAAAGAAAAAAGGTAATTAATTAGCATGAATAATGAAAAATCATTTGAATAAAGCATCCAAAATTTGTTAACTTGTATTGTGATTTGTGTCCAATGATAGTGTATTAAAAACCAACACTTCTCATAGCATGGTAATCGATCCATTTGCTTTATTCTATATTGTGTTACATGTGTAATATGAACTCTTCTCGTGTAAAAAAGACTTTGTTACACGAGGGTAATTGTGCATGTGATGAACTAAAGTCTTATTTGACTAGTCCTTGATATATTAAACCCAAATTAAAGTGATTGTTGTGTTGTGTCCATTAAAAAATACAATAAATTGTACGGGACTACTGATGGCTAAGGAAGCATAGACATGGAATACGGGTATAATAGGATACGAATATGATATTACGAAAAATTTTAAAATAAAATAAAATACAGACATAACAAGGATACGTCAAATAAATAAAAATATAATATTATAAATAAAATATTCAGTTTTATTCTTCAACCATACAATAAATATACTTAAATCAATTACACAAAATATAAGAAGTTAAAATCTAGAAATTCCCTACATTTTCTAATATTTTTTACAATGACTCACTTACTTGGAGGGTTTTAAAAATATTTTTATTTTATTATAAAATAACCCTTATTTTCTAACATATAAAGTTTTTAATATTACAATCTCAACCCTATTTTATAGAACAAAAAATTACAAATTTGTCCCGAAAAGTATCATAAACGTATCACAGACATATCTTAAACGTATTCTGCTTTATCCCGCGTACTCTAACCGTATTCTCCGCGTATCCCAGTCATATCCGTTATTTAAAAAATTATTTAAAAAAATATAATACTTTTTCTGAGTATCGGACACGTATCTTAATCATATTTGTATCGAAAGCCTTATTCGTATCAAATACATGTTCGATACAATTACGGAATTTTTTTTCAGAATATCTGTGCTTTCTAGTAGACAGCTCATATATATGATATAAATATATATATAAAGAATCAACACTCTGGCTAAATGGATGGGGGGAACCCGAACCCACATGTATTATGTGAAGCTAGAATTTCTTTGAAGCAAAGCTATGCTTTGAGAAGGGTCGGTCAATCATGTTTACGTGGGAAACTTGAGATCTACTTCTCAGCTGCCCAGGGTAAAAATAAATAACATACAAAACCGGGTTACGGAATACGGATCCGGCTATAAAGGTGGTGCTGCTTTCACATGCTATCTGCACAGACAGAGAGAGGGAGAGAGAATCTTTGGATTATGTTGTATATATCATTAATTGGATTATGAGTAGTTGGATCAAATCAATGAAATGTCGCAGTATATGATTTTCCATGATCTTCAAATGCAAATCCAATTATCCAAATCAAGGCTTGTACTATATATATCTTACTCATTTAACAGCACATGTGCTCTGGTATTATTATATATATATATGTTAGGAAATATTTCAAAATTAAGTTGATTATCTTTTTTTAAATATTTTAAATAGTTGACAAAATGCAAAAAGACTCTACTACCCCTAAACTATTTTTTTAGAGCAATTCAATCCATCATCTTACAAAAGTGAATAAGTACTTGATCGCGAGACAAAACTATAATAATATATATATAATATATCATTTACTTTAACTATTATGTCCTTCTATCTATAAATATAGTGTTTTTTTAAAATTCAAAATAATAATAATAATAAGTTTAAAAACATAAAAAAGATTAATATAACTTTATTTAAGTTTTTTTAAAATAAAAGTGCACTTGTCCAAAGCGATGTGTCACGAATTTGAGACTTGTGAGGAGTCTCTTCACCTCTCTCAGATTCCACTCAAGCAGGAGTTTTATACACTGACTTATATTGTTTTCTAAATAAACATTTTAAAAATAAAAAAATAGTTTGATAAAATTCTGAAATAAAATTCTATTGGCCTTTTACCTTTTTATGTTTCTAATTATTTTTTATTATTAGAATTACGCTTCCTACTATAGTTAGCAAATCAAAGAAAAAAACATTTTTAATAATAATTTTATCAAACTCTTTTTTTATTTTTAAAATTTTTATTTAGAAAACACTATTGACCATACTAGTAGAGAAAATAGTATATATGTTAGTTATATTTTTAATTTTAAAAAATCTTAAATAAAGTTCTATTAGCTTTTATTTTTTAATGTTTCTAAACTTATTATTTGAAAATTTTATCTAACTATTTTTTATTTTTTGAATTTTTAGAAAACACTATATTTATAAAGAGAAGGGTATAATGGTCAAAGTAAATGATATGTATATTTTTATAATTTTGTCAGGAGGTCAAGTTGCCCACTTTTGTAAAATGAGGGACTAATTTGGTCTAAAAAAATAGTTTAGAAGGTGTATTTGCACATTGAGAAAACTTCAAGAGTTTTATTTTTTTGCACTTTTGCCTAAATAGTTTTAAAATCTTTAAGTTTCCTATTTTATAAAACAAACAAAAAGTTGGTGAGAGAAGATTTGAAGTTTCATATTGCCACAAGAGATTTTGAATTTGAGTCGCGCAAGAAAGCTTATATTTTTTTACACTCAATCAAGCAATCTAGTTCTAAGAGTGCCTAGTATTGGAAGAATAAATTTAAAAATTGAGAAAAAAATGAAAGTCTTCAGTGAAATTCTAACTAAATTTCCATCAACCAAGTCTAGAATCCGACGAAGATCTCATCATCAACCAAGTCTAGAATCCAACGAAGATCTCATCATCTGGATTGCATGATCCTAACTGTTCGGTATATGATAAAGCAAGTTGCTTAGGGCTTTATGAAAGGGCTTAAGGTGGTGAGCCTATTCTAAGAGTGCCTGATAACTGTTCAATTCCATGCATTTGAACCCTCTTTATTGCATATGTTAGTTCCGTTTTTGCGTTTATCGAGATATGTTTACGGTATTTTTGTGTTTTTGATGTTTTGCAGGTATTGGAGTAAATGGAGCAAAGTTTGAAGCTTTCTGCAGTCAAGAGAAGAAATCAGAAAATGCAGCCAAAGGCATCTCGATCAATCGAGATGTTAATCTCGATTAATCGAAATCTCGATTGATCGAGATCTCATTTCGATTGATCGAAATCTCGATCAATCGAGATTCTGCAGAATCCACTTGCCCACTTGCTCACATGCTCTCCCACTTGCAACAAAATCTCCCTTTTTGCACGACTTAGGGGGATTGTCTGACTTGAACAAGACTTTTGGGTACCTTCTTGATACAAGAGATATATATATTGATATATATATATATATGGTGGGCCCCAAGGTAGAAAAAGGAGCCAAAAAGCACAAAAAGGGCCATATCTCTCATATCTCATATCTCTCAATAGACATCAGACCATCAAGAAGAGAGACATTCGAGAGAGAGGAGAATGAGCTGAACCAGACCAAGAAGCTTCATCTTCTCCATCAATGGAAGGGTGCAAGGCAACCATGAGCAACTAACTTCCATACTAGGGTGTTGTTGAAGCCCTAGCCATGTAAACATGTTCCTTTTTGTAGCACTTGGGATTTGTAATTAAATGTTGATTATTTAGCCTAATGACTATGTACACAAATACATTTCTTATATATATTCATTTGATTTGGAATTTATTCTTGTCTTAGAGTAGATTTTGTCACTTGAATGCACAACATTTGCATATTCCACAAGAAGTGCAAATGATGGCTAGATAATGGTGTTTAAATGAATGTGTGATGTTAGTTTGTATAGACCATGCCAAGACAAGGTAGTTTGGATGCATGTAGTGTTCACTTAGAGAGTAGAGTAATTAGGTAGTTAGTTAGGTTGAAGAGCTATGCTTGTTGAAGATGGATTATGATAGGTTAGCACACACATTGATCTTTTGATATGTCATTGAGGTCACAAGCCTAATGACATTGTTAGGCATTTAATTCATGAATCCCATGCTTGCTACACTTATGAACATGTGAATGGCTAGTGGTGGAAACCAACCCTAGTTCTCTCTCCCAACTTTAAACTCTTTACTTTTATTGTCATTTCATTTATGCAATGGTGTATAAACAAAATTCAAAAACCTGTTTTTAGGATTAAAGTAGAATTAATCTTCCTTTAAGACAATTGCGACTAGTCCTCGTGGGATCGATACCCTCTATATAGAACCTTATCTACAAAGATTCGTGCTCTTGCGAGTGGTTAAATTATATTTTGATAAAATGGACAAAATTAAGCTTACAATATAATCACAGTTTAGCCGCATCAGTGCCAAACATTGGAATAACAAATCTAAGAAGTAAAAAAGCTTTTGGTGAAATTCCGACAAAATTTTCATCAACCAAGTCCAGAATTCGACAAAGATTTCGGTGGTCGACCCCGAATATTGGCAAAGCTTTGGTGAAGGTTCTAACAATACAAAGCTAAATTTCAAAGACGCTTCTGAGTGCCAAACATTGGAATAACAAATCTAAGAAGTAAAAATAAAAAAGTGAGAGCTTTCGATGAAATTCTGACGAAATTTCCATCAACCAAGTACAGAATCCGACAAAGATTTAGGCAATCGACCCCGAATATTGGCAAAACTCTGGTGAAGGTTCTAACAATGCAAACCTTAATTCCAATGACGCTTTCGATGATTGAATTGGAATTCTAGTGACGAGATTGCAGGAATACTAAATTGGAAATTATGTTTTGAATCTAAAATTTAATTTGTGTGGACATTTGATTCAAAAGCTAATTTTTGTTGTCAACAATTATAAGTTTGCTCTTATACATGTTCATTATTCTATTAATTCACCCTATTTTTTCCTGATAAGTCAATAAATTATTATTTTTTATTTTAGTTTACTAATAGAAATACACGTCTTCTTTTTTTATCAGTTTTCTACGTGAGTTTATACTTCTTTTATAAAACAAATTCAAATTGATAATATTTTTATAAATTAAAAATGAAATTATGTTCCAACAAGGTTGATGTCTTAAAATATTTAGTACCTGAATATTTTTATTTATTATATTTCGAAGAAAAGTCATCAAATCTGCTGTAGCACTTTGGAATTCCTTAGTCTCTTGAAAATCAGAATTTGGGTTCAACTCCCGGCAGCAGAATCAATTTGTTTTCTTTTTAAGAAACATTTTTGGAAACAATCAATTTGTTTTTGTTCCAAAAAATAGTTTAGGGTGTATTTTTACACATTGAGAAAATTTTTGGATTTTTTTTTTTTTTTTGCATTTTCGCCTAAATAGTTTTCAAATATTTGTGTTTCCTATTTGATAAAACAAACAAAAAGTTGTTGAGAGAAGATTTGAAGTTTTCATTTTCTCACAAGAGATTCTGAACTCGGGTCGCGCAAGAAAGCTAATATTTTTACAGTCAATCAAGCAATCTAGGCCGTCCAACATACCAATGGAATGATAGGTGTAACTCAAAACCCACTAATGATTATTACAATATTTAAATCACACGTAGTTTGGGCCAAATAAAAGGGCTCAAGATGGTGAGACATGAACCTAATCTAAGTAGGGGTGGAAAAATTGGACACGACACAACAACATGACTCAAACATGACACGAATTAAGCAGGTTTGGGTTAGGGGTAAACCAAGACGTTTAATAAATGGGTTTGAGGTAAACCAAGACGTTTAATAAATGGAACGACACAAACAGTAGATGCAAAAATTAGGTTGAGTTTAGGTTGAAACTGTCTAACGAGTGACACGATTACAACACGATTACGACATGAGTTATTCATATATTATGATTTTATACAAACTTATATATAAATAGTTATATTTATTGCAATTGTTTGTAATCTATTTATTTGTATATAGGACTGATGTAGCCATAAAACGCAAATATGAGATTGTTATGGTGTCTTTCCAGTTGTTGAATCACCTTGGTATGTTTTTGAGTTTATATATAGATACAAAATTTATAACATAATTTGATTTTATAAGTTATGTATTGATATGTAATTTATTTTTTATATGATCTTCTGAGAAATTTTTAGAAGTAGAAAACTCATATGATATAAGTTAAATGGATTAAAAAGGTTGTTAAACAAGTTGTGCCATTATAGGACATGTTAATTAAACGGTTTACACGGGTCGAAACGAATAACACGTTTAATAAATGGGTTGGGTTTGTGTCGAGGGTCTCTGACACGATTATTAAATGGGTTAAGTTGTGGTTGAGTTGTTTAGTAGAATATTTATAGGTCGAAACGACACGGAAACTCGAACTGCCACCCCTAATTCTAAGAGTGCCAAATATTGGAAGAATAAATTTAGATATCTGAAAAAAATGAAAGTTTTCAGTGAAATTCTAACGAAATTTCCATCAACAAAGTCTAGAATCCAACAAAGATTTCAACATCTGGATTGCATGATCTTAAGTATTGGGTATATGATCAAGCAAAGTGGCTTAGGGCTTTATGAAAGGGCTTAAGGTTGTGAGCCTATTCTATGAGTGCCAAACTTTGGAATAACAAATCTAAGAAGTAAAAAAAAAAGTGAGAGCTTTCGGTGAAATTCTGACGAAATTTCCATCAACAAAGTCCAGAATTCAACAAAGATTTTGGCGGTCGACCCCAAATATTGGCAAAACACTGGTGAAGATTGTAACAATGCAAACCTGAATTCCAATGACGCTTCCGATGATAGGAACAGGAATTCTAGTGACAAGATTGTAGGAATACTAAATTGGTAATATTTTTAACTTATACTTTCTATATTCATAACTTATATATATAGATAATTTTTTTTTTATTCAAAAACTACTTTTAAAGGAAAAGTACTTTGAAATTATTTCAAGTAGGAAATTATGTTTTGAATTTAAAATTTAATTTGTGTGGACATTTGATTGAAAAGGTAATTTTGGTTATCAACAATTATAAGTTTGCTCTAATACATGTTCATTATTCTATTAATTCACCCTCTTTTCCTCTGATATGTCAATAAATTATTATTATTATTTTTTGTTTACTACAAGAAATACAGTTTTTTTTTTTATCAGTTTTCTACATGAGTTTATACTTCTTTTATAAAACAAATTCAAATTGATAATATTTTTAAAAATGAAAAATGTAATTATGTTTCAACAAGGTTGATGGCTTGAAATATTTAGTACCTGAATAATTTTATCTATTATATTTCGAAGCATAGTCATCGAATCCGCTGTAGCACTTTGGAATTCCATAGTCTCTTAAAATTCGGAATCCGGGTTCAACTCCCGGCAGCGGAATCAATTTTTTTTTTTAAGAAACATTTCTAGAAACAATCAATTTGTTTATGTTCCAAAAATTAGTTTAGGGTGTATTTTTACACATTGAGAAAACTTTTGGGTTTTTTTTTTTTTTTTTTTGCATTTTTGCCTAAATAGTTTTCAAATCTTTGTGTTTCCTATTTGATAAAACAAACAAAAAGTTGTTGAGAGAAGATTTGAAGTTTTCATTTTCTCACAAGAGATTCTGAACTCGGGTCGCGCAAGAAAGCTAATATTTTTACAGTCAATCAAGCAATCTAGGCCGTCCAACATACCAATGGAATGATAGGTGTAACTCAAAACCCACTAATGATTATTACAATATTTAAATCACACGTAGTTTGGGTCAATTAAAAAGGCTCAAAGTGGTGAGTTGTGAGCCTATTCTAAGTAGGGGTGACAAAATTGGACACGAAACGACAACACTGTTCGAACACGACACAAATTAAGCAGGTTTGGGTTTGAGGTAAGCTGACACTTTTAATAAATGGGTCGACACAAACAGTAGATGCAAAAATTAGGTTGAGTTTAGGTTGAAACTGTCTAACGAGTGACACGATTACAACACGATTACGACATGAGTTATTCATATATTATGATTTTATACAAACTTATATATAAATAGTTATATTTATTGCAATTGTTTGTAATCTATTTATTTGTATATAGGACTGATGTAGCCATAAAACGCAAATATGAGATTGTTATGGTGTCTTTCCAGTTGTTGAATCACCTTGGTATGTTTTTGAGTTTATATATAGATATAAAATTTATAACATAATTTGATTTTATAAGTTATGTATTGATATGTAATTTATTTTTTATATGATCTTCTGAGAAATTTTTAGAAGTAGAAAACTCATATGATATAAGTTAATTGGATTAAAAAGGTTATTGAACAAATCGTGCCATTAAAGGACATGTTAATTGAAGGGGTTCAACAAATCGTGCCATTGCAGCACTTTGGAATTCCATAGTCTCTTGAAAATTTGAATTCGAGTTCAACTCCTAGCAGCAGAATTAATTTGTTTATTCTTTTTAAGAAACATTTTTGGAAACAATCAATTTGTTTATGTGCCAAAAAATATTTTAGGGAGTATTTTTACACATTGAGAAAATTTAGGTTTTTTTTTTATTTTTGCATTTTCGCCTACATAGTTTTGATCGGCGTTGAATGTTACGCATTGTAGTCTCTTAATTTGCATATTTTATTCTCTTAGTAATAGTTTATATATGATTTTACTCTATTTTTGTGTTTTCTGTCTTTTTCAAGGTCTTAATGATTATTTTAGATAAAACCATGATTTTGAGCTTTTAAAGATGATATCCAAGAAAGTTATATGAAGCCTACATCTAATGGGTCCATTCAACTCCACATTTTAACTCAAATCAATCCAAGGAAGAGGTTCAAGAGAATTATAACTACTTAAAGAGGTTACGGGCCTGGAGCCTAATTCTGCACTTAATCCAATTTTAATCCCGTTTTTGAAAGTGGACTGAATATTTTATTTTCGAGCATCAATTCAACTTAATTCCCATATTAGTTGAACGAAATTCAATTCTGGACACTTTTGTATTTCACGTAAATTTCATGAATCGGACTTCTATTAGGTCAAAACTTGGGCTGAATATCAGAAGAAAAATCCACCTGTTTAGGGCTGCGGGATAACCCTAATTATCTCCTAATTGGATTAGAACTTTATCTCCTAATTGGATTAGGACTTTATGTATTCTCTTGGGGTATAAAGAGGTGAATTGGAGGCTATTTTGGAGGAGAAAAAAAGTGGAGGTCACAGCAGAGAAGACAGAAATAATCCAGGTTTTATTTATTCATTATGTCTTTTATTATTTTGTTATCTTCTTCTTCTACCATGTGTAACTAAACTCCTCAACTAAGGTTGAGGAGGAAACATCCATTAATGAAGTGAAGTTCTTTTGTTCATTAATTGATTCCCATGTGTATGATTTAATTACTTATGATTTTTATTTCTTGTGATTAATTATTTTATAGTTCTTTCATCATCTATATCATGTATATGTGGTAGTTAGAAAGTATTATAATTAATCTAAGCTTGGGTTTGTATTTCTTAAAAGTGATAATATTTGATCTTATGTTTTTCATTAAATTGGATACATAAGATGCTTAGAATTTTACAGTAGTAAAGCGAAAGTAAATCTACCTTTTTAATATATTTTTCATAGTGCTTTATTATTAAATCTTGAGTAAGCAAGAGATTGATTTCTTGATTGCTACTCTAAATTTGGGGATTAATAAATGATTATTAGAAGCTTCATGAATTTAATAGTGGTGGAATCCGAAACCTTAGTTATTTTCTTTATTTGATTTTAATTGTGTTATTTTATTTGCATGTTAGTTTAATCTCTCTCAAATCAACCAACTTTTGTTTAAAATAGATTAGTTTTAAATTAATTTGAATTTGTATTAGTTTTTCTTCTCAAAGCATTCCCTTGGGTTCGACCTCGTTCTTGCCGATCTATACTTTAATAGATTCCTACACTTGCGAGTTGGCAATTTTGATGTTGTTTTAAAAGTGTAAAATAACTCACAAGTGTACGAATTTATTGAAGTATAGATCGGCAAGAACGAAGTCGAACCCAAGAGAATGCTTTGAGAAGAAAAACTAATCCAAATTCAAATTAATTTAAAACTAATCTAATTTAAACAAAGTTGGGTTGATTTGAGAGAAATTAAACTAACATGAAAATAAAATAACACTATTGAAATTAAACAGAGAAAATAACTAAGGTTTCGAATTCCACCACCATTAAATTCATGAAACTTCTAATATTTATTTATTAATTCCCAAATTTAGAGTAGCAATCAAGAAATCAATCTATTGCTCACTCAAGATTTCACAATAAAGTACTATGAAAAAATATATCAAAAAGGTAGATTTTCTTTCGCTTCACTAGTATAAAATTCTAAGCATCTTATGTATCCAATTTAATGAAAAATATAAGATCAAAGATTATCACTTTTAAGAAATACAAACTCAAGCTTAGATTAATTATAATATTTTCTAACTACCACATATATATGATATAGATGGTGAAAGAACTATAAAATAATTAATCATAAGAAGCGAAAATCATAAGCATTTAAATCATACACATGGGAATCAATTAATTAACAAAAGAACTTCACTTCATTAATGGAGGTTTCCTCCTCAACCCTAGTTGAGGAGTTTAGTTACACATGATAGAAGATGAAGATGACAAATAAATAAATAAAATTCAGATTGTCTCTGTCTTCTTTGCCTTGGCCTCTACTTCTTTTCTCTCGCTCAAAACAGCTTTTAATTTATCACTTTATACCCCAAGAGAATACATAAAGTCGTAATCCAATTAAGAGATAAAGTTCTAATCCAATTAGGAGATAATTAGGGTTTTTCCGCAGCACTAAACAGGTGAATTTTTTTGCTAATATTCGGCCTAAGTTTTGACCCAGTATAAGTCCGATTCATGAAATTTACGTGAAATACAAAAGTGTCTAGAATCGAATTTCGTTCAACATATATGAGAATTAAGTCAAATTGATGCTCAGAAATAAGATTTTCAGTCCACTTTCCAAAATGGGATTAAAACTGGATTAAGTGCAGAATTGGGCTTCTGGCCCATAACCTCCTTAAGCAGTTATAATTCTCTTGAACCTCTTCCTTGGATTGATTTGAGTTAAAATGTGGAGTTGAATGGACCCATTAGATGTAGGCTTCATATAACCTTCTTGGATATCATCTTTAAAAGTTCAAAATCATGGTTTTATCTGAAATAATCATTAAGGCCCTGAAAAAGACAGAAAATACAAAAATAGAGTAAAATCACATATAAACTATCACTAAGAGAATAAAATATGCAAATTAAGAGGCTAGAATGCATAACATTTAACGCCGATCACACCCCCAAAGTTACATATTGCTAGTCCCTTAACAATAGAACAAAATAAAACTAAAACAAAGAAAACTAACTAAACACAAACTAAACTACCCAACTCCTCTTTTGTGGGAGAAACAATTGCATTTAGCATATGCAACAAGCCTTTGAACCCCTAGGTTCCCCCTAGTGGACGAGTTATAGTCTCGTGAGGGTTTTCAGAAATGTTACCCACAAACATTCAAAATTTATGTTTAAACATTAATCAAGAAAAAGACTACAATATATAGTTACAAACGTGCATTCAAGAATAATTTCAAACTTTCAAATTTCATAATTCAAAGTAATGGTTCCCACACATAATTCACATCAACATATCTCAAAGTAACCAATTCCAACTCCCTCTTGAAAAGTGAACTAGCAATCCTCTCATATGGCATAACCCAGCTCCGAATATATTAAGGCACATACCCCTTCAACTCACTAGCTCCCCTTATTGAAATCATACTTCCAGACATGAATACATGACTTTTTTATTTATTTTTTCATTTTCTTTTCATTGCTTTATTGGTTGTGCAATGTCTTGATCTATTAAGCTTTCTGAAAGACCCATGTAACAAGCTTTCAGTCAGTGACTCCCAAACCAGATGACTTTAGGGCACTAGGTGTTAAGACACCCCGAAGAACCTAATTAATCGAATCAATCAAGCTACAAATCAAGACAACCAATGCTCATCTTTTCTACCCCTTCACTTTTGACACCAACACTCTGTGCTTACTGAGGCATAGAGGTCCGGTTACTCATAAAAAGGATCAAATTGATTTTTTATTCATCACATATTCTTTTTTTTTCCTTTTTTTTTCATTGAAGTAATGTAAATCACATCATTGGTACTCATTCTCAAGGGATACCAATTAATATCAAGTATATGTAACCCAACAACTCAAAGCCAAAGTTTATACTCCATAAGATTATACTAGTGTGTCTGTGCATATGAGGAAACTAAAACCAATCACCCCAAAGCATGTTGATGCAAACAATGATTAAAATCACTAATTCAAACCACAGTTTCTAAAAACTTAAAACATACCCAAGAATTGCAAGTTAAGCACCTACATAAAGTACTAATCCCTTGAATAATGTAAAAACATCATATATTAAAACAAAACAAAACAAAATAAAAACAAACTATGAAAATAATGTAACCAAAAAGTCCTAAAAATAAGAAAATTTTCATAAAAATCTCCCCCATTGCAATAAAGCACATAAAAAGACATCGCCTCACCCCCAAACTTAAACTGTACATTGTCCTCAATTTACACCCAATCGAAGCATAGAGAAGGGTTAGAACGATATTACCAGAAAACGGGAGTAGTTGCAAAAAACTAGAGCAAACTAGTAGCATGAAGGTAATGCAATTACTCCCCCAAACTTGGATGCGACAATCTATCAAAACAAACCACTATACTCCAACGACCAAGTGAAATAACATGGGTGAAAATAAATATGAAACAGAAAGTAAAAATAAAAATATTTTTTTTTTAAACCTAATCTTTAGGCGAAAACCACATGTACTACTCTTTTCCTCATTCTCTGAACTGGTGGGTCTCAATTTTCTAAGGTGTATATGTGATAAGATATTAATTATCCAGACACCCTAACGTATAGAGTATAAAGGGGTTGCCTTTCTTTATTAAAGTCATACTAGGTTGAAGTAATCTCGACAGTATTGGGTATCGAAACTAGACTTTAATAAACGAAAATCATCAACTTTATCAATCATATCACAAATTATAGAATTGGTACTACATACATAGTCAGAGAACGGGAGGCTATACCGGACCATTATGAATTTCTTTTCTTTTAAAAAAAAAAAATTTAAATACACAAAGTGAAAGAAAAAAAATAATTGACACAAACTAAAAAATAAAAAGACAAGTCCTAAAAATCCTAAAACGAATAATGTACAATGATGATAAAAATGGACTATAACTCAACCTATACCTAGGCTTTCCATCTTCGCTTTTCACTTTTTGGTGTTGATAAAATGGACTGAATTCAATGGAACATTCACATCCTTACAAGCACTATCAATATCAAACTCACAGCCAAAATTAATTAGGTGTGCCTCGAAAGGGTCCTTATAACTAGCATGAATAAAAGTATCCTGATCTAGAATCTCTATTAAATTTAACTCACAAATATCCTCAGAGTATTGTGGCTGTCGATTTACGTTAAAAACATTAAACTCAATCGATATATTTTCAAAAGAGAATTTTACAATACCTAGGAATAGACAACCTAAGATGACAGAAATCTGGCTAGTAGGATTAGTTACAGGTTGAGTGTCTAAGACAATAAAGTCTACAGGAAAGAAGAATTTATCAACCTGAATAAGCACATCATTAATAACACCACGAGGTACCTTAACTGAGCGATCTGCTAATTGGAGTACCACCTTCGTGGGTTTCAACTCACCAAGACCTAGTTGCTCGTAAACAAAGTAAGGCAACAAGTTGACACTCGCACCCAAGTCAAGCAAAGCTTGCTCAATTTTTTGATTACCTATGATACATGAAATCATAGGACATCCAGGATCCTTAAATTTAGGTGGAGTGCGATGTTGGATGATTGAACTAACTTGCTCAATAAGGAAGGCTTTCTTGTGCACATTCAAGCTACGTTTGACCGTACACAAATCTTTCAAGAATTTTGCATGAGAGGGGACCTGTTGAATTGCATCAAAAAATGGAATATTAATTTTGACTTGTTTAAACACTTCCATAATCTCATTATAATGATTCCCCTTATTAGGCTTTTGAAGTCTTTGAGGATATGGTGCAGTAGGAACAAAGTTCCTAACTGGTGGACTTATTGGAGATGATGGGTCAAGACTAGGGACTTGAATTTTTGATTCAACTTTAGATGTAGTTTTGTCCTCCCTTCTTAAATCACAAACATGATTCTTTTTAATTTACTCATTATGCATAGGCATTTGGACTCCATTATCAACTTGTCTGCCTGACCTTAGGGTTGTGATAGAGTGAACCTACTCATGTGAACCAGAAGTGGACTGGTCACTAATATGAAACTGGCCCTTTGGGTTAGGCACAGGTTGACTAGGAAACTTTCCCTTCTCCCTCTCTCCTACAACAGTGGCTAATTGACCTATTTAAATTTCTAACTTAGAAATTGACTGGCTAGTCTGTTGCATGAACTGTTGGAGAGTATCCTCTAAAGTTGGTCTTTGTTTAGGTGGGGGAACATACGGAGGGGCATTTTGGGATATGGAAGGATATGAAAATTGTGGTTGCCCTTGGGGTTGCATAAGTTGCACCCCTTGGTTGTTCTGAGGTTGGTCTTGCCTCCAAGAAAAATTAGGGTGATTCCTCTAATTAGGATTGTATGTATCAGAATAGGGGCTGCCAAATGGTTTCTTATAAGAATTGAGTGCATTGACTTGTTCGACTATACACTCATGAAAAGATGCAGTAGATGGACAAGTTTTAGCCGTATGAGAAAAACTCTCACATAATTGACACACTTCACTAACTGCACAAACAGACGAATTACTTCCTTTACTCATCTCTATAGCCTCCACTTTTCTAGTTAGACTAGCTATCCTTGCACTCAAATCATTCTCCTCTCGGACCTCGTAAATTTCTCCCTTTTTGGGTTCTGAGAGCACTGATATAGAACTCCTTTCAACCCTCCCTGAGTACTCCCACTGTTGAGAGTTCTCTGACAATGTATCAAGAAATTTTCATGCTTCATCCTCATTCTTAGACATGAATTCTACCCCACCTCGTGACTCAATTAGTTGACGATTATAGGGTGACAATCCCTCGTAAAAGAATTGAACTAATTACCACTTGGCAAAATCATGATGGGGACACTTAAGGATAAGATCATTAAAATTTTCCCAACACATGTAAAACTCCTCATCCTCTTTTTGAGTAAATTGCATGATATTTTGATGAAGGGCGTTAGTTTTGTGCATGGGAAAGAACTTGGTAAAGAATTTGGTGCATAACCCATTCCATGAATTGACAGACGCAGGTTCCAATGAGTATAACCAAGATTTTTCTTTCTCTTTCAAAGAGAATGAAAATAACCGCAATTTAATTGACTCCTCAAAAATATTTTGAAATTGTAGTGTGGAGAAAATCTCTAGAAATTCCTTGAAATGGAAGTATGGGTCATCAGAGCTAAGACCTCTAAAAGTGGGCAGTAAATTAATTACTGTCGCCCGTATCTCAAAATGTCCCTGTTGGGTAGCTAGTAACACAATGCAAGATGAGTTTGTAATCTGCACGGGAGTGTAGTAGTCCTTAAGGGATTTAGTTTCAATATGATTTGTCATCTTGGGCAAAAAAGGATATCTAACACTAGAATTTTTCACACCCTTTCGAAAGGTTCTCTCAATCTCAAGATCTAATGGAAACAACTTTGGATTCAGAGATCGACGATCTAACATATACTAGAAAGACTCAATGAAATGGATTGTTAAGAACAATGTAATCTAAGATGACTTAATGCAAAAGAAAAAAAAATGGAACCCTAAAATGACTCACAAAAACACCAACCAAATAAACAAGCTATTTTTTTTTTTTTTTGAAATTTAATTCCATGGTTAGTGATTTCTATTTTAGTTTTTTTTTATTTTTTTCCTAAAGAACTATTTGGACTAGTTCCAAAATAATTCTTACCTAGTTAGACAGCTTCTACTTCCTTTCAGAGGAACTAGAGGATTACCAGTTAAGCCCCACCAACAATAAAATCTATTAGTTTCCTATTTGATAAAACAAACAAAAAGTTGTTGAGTGAAGATTTGAAATGCTCATTTTCTCACAAGAGATTTTGAACTCGAGTCGCGCAAGAAAGCTAATATTTTTACACTCAGTCAAGTAATCTAGTTCGTCTAATTTAGGAAGGGATGATGGGTGTAACTCATGACCCACTAATGATTATTACAATATTTAAATCACACATAGTTTGGGCCAAATTAAACAGCTTAAGGTGGTGAGCTGTGAGCCTATTCTAAGTAGGGGTTGCAAAATTGGACACGAAATGACAACACTACTCGAATACGACACGAATTAAGCAGGTTTAGGTTTGAGGTAAGCTGACACTTTTAATAAATGGGTCGACACAAACACTAGATACAAAAATTAGGTTGAATTGGGTTTAAGCTGTCTAACCCGTGACACGATTACAACACGATTACGACATGAGTTATTCATATATTATGATTTTATACAAACTTATATATACATAGTTATATATATTGCAATTATTTGTAATCTATTTGTTTGTTTATAGGACAGATGTAGTCATAAATCGCAAGGATGAGATTGTTATGGTGTATTCCCAGTTGTTGAATCACCTTAGTATGTTTTTGAGTTTATATATAGATGTAAAATTTGTAATATAATTTGATTTTATAATTTATGTACTGATATGTACTTTATTTTTTATATGATCTTCTGAGAAATTTTTAGAGGTAGAAAACTCATATGATATAAGTTAAATGGATTAAAAAGGTTATTAAACAAATCGTGCCATTAAAGAACATGTTAATTAAACGGGTTCCACACAGGTCAACACGAGCAACACGTTTAAGAAAAGGGTTGGGTTTGTGTTGAGGGTGGGGTTTCTGACACGATTATTAAATGGGTCGGGTTATGGTTGAGCTGTTTAGTAGAATACTTATAGATCGACATGACACGGATACATGGATTGCCCCCCTTAATTTTAAGAGTGCCAAATATTGGAAGAATAAATTTAGAAATTTAGAAAAAATGAAAGTTTTCATTGAAATTCTAACAAAATTTCCGTCAACCAAGTCTTGAATCTAATGAAGATTTGAACATCTGAATTGCATGATCTTAACTGTTGGGTATATGATCAAGCAAGGTGGCTTAGGGATTTATGAAAAGGCTTAAGGTGGTAAGCCTATTCTAAGAGTGCCAAACATTGGAATAACAAATCTAAGAAGTAAAAAAAAAAAAAAAAAGGTGAGAGCTTTCGGTGAAATTCTGACAAAATTTCCATCAACCAAGTCCAGAATCTGACAAAGATTTCGGCGGTCGACCCCGAATACTGGCAAAGCTCTGGTGAAGGTTCTAACAATGCAAAGATAGGAATTGGAATTCTAGTGACAAGATTGTAGGAATACTAAATTGGTAATATTTTTAACTTATACTTTCTATTATATTCATAACTTATATATATATATATATTTGTATATAAAATTTATTTTTATTCAAAAACTATTTTTAGAGGAAAAGTTCTTTGAAATTACTTCAAGTAGGAAATTATGTTTTGAATCTAAAATTTAATTTGCGTGGACATTTGATTTAAAATCTAATTTTTGTTGTCAACAATTATAAGTTTGCTCTTGTACATATTCATTATTCCATTAATTCATCCTCTTTTTCCCCGATAAGTCAATAAATTATTATTTTTTATTTTAGTTTACTAACCGAAATACACTTTTTTTTATCAGTTTTCTACATGAGTTTATACTTCTTTTATAAAACAAATTCAAATTAATAATATTTTATAAATAAAAAAATTAATTATGTTCCAACAAGGTTGATGGCTTGAAATATTTTGTACCTAATATTTTTTTTTATTATAGTTCGAAGCACAATCATCAAAGCCGTTGTAGCATTTTGGAATTCCATAATCTCTTGAAAATCGGAATTCATGTACAACTCTCGGTAGCAGAATCAATTTGTTTTTTTTTTTAAGAAACATTTTTGGAAACAATCAATTTGTTTATGTTCCAAAAAAAATAGTTTAGGGAGTAATTTTACACATTGAGAAAACTTTAGGTTTTTCTTTTTTTTTTTTTTGCATTTTCGCCTAAATAGGTTTAAAATATTTTAGTTTCCTATTTGTTAAAACAAACAAAAAGTTGTTGAGAGAAGATTTGAAGTTTTCATTTTCTCACAAGAGATTCTGAATTCGAGTCGTGTAAGAAAGCTAATATTTTTACACTCAATCAAGTAATCTAGGCCATCGAACTTTGTAAGGGGATGATGGGTGTAACTCATGATCCGATAATGATTATTATAATATTTAAATCACACGTAGTTTGGGCCAAATAAAAGGGCTCAAGGTGGTGAGCCTATTCTAAGTAGGGGTGGCAAAGTTGGACACGATACGACAACATGACTCGAACATGACACGAATTAAGTTAGTTTGGGTTTAAGCTAAGCCGACACATTTAATAAATGGGTTGACACGAACACGACACGCAAAAATTGGGTTTAAGCTATCTAACCTGTGACACGATTACGACATGAGTTATTCATATATTATGATTTTATACAAACTTATATATACATAGTTATATATATTGCAATTATTTGTAATATATTTGTTTGTTTATAGGACAGATGTAGTCATAAATCGCAAGGATGAGATTGTTATAGTGTATTCCCAGTTGTTGAATCACCTTAGTATGTTTTTGAGTTTATATATAGATGTAAAATTTGTAATATAATTTGATTTTATAATTTATGTACTGATATGTACTTTATTTTTTATATGATTTTCTGAGAAATTTTTAGAGATAGAGAAACTTATATGATATAAGTTAAATAGATTAAAAAGGTTATTAAACAAATCTTGCCATTAAAGGACATGTTAATTAAATGGGTTACACAGGTCAACACGAGCAACCCGTTTAATAAACGGGTTGGGTTTGTGTTGAGGGTCTCTAACACAATTATTAAATAGGTCGGATTATGATTGAGTTGTTTAATAGAATACTTATAGATTGACATGACACAGATACACGAATTGCCCCCCTAAATTTTAAGAGTGCCAAATATTGGAAGAATAAATTTAGAAAAAATGAAAGTTTTCAGTGAAATTCTAACGAAATTTTCATCAACGAAGTTTAGAATCCAATGAAGATTTCAACATCTTGATTGCATGATCTTAACTGTTGGGTATATGATCAAGCAAGGTGGCTTAGGGCTTTATGAAAGGGCTTAAGGTGGTGAGCCTATTCTAAGAGTGCCAAACATTGGAATAACGAATTAAGAAACAAAAAAAGAAAAAAAAAAGTGAGAGCTTTCGGTGAAATTCTGACGAAATTTCCATCAACCAAGTCCGAAATCTGACAAAGATTTCGACAGTTGACCTCGAATACTGGCAAAGCTCTGGTGAAGGTTCTAACAATGCAAACCTGAATTCCAACGACGCTTTCGATGATTGGAATTGGAATTCTAGTGACAAAATTGCAAGAATACTAAATTGGTAATATTTTTAACTTGTACTTTCTATTATATTCATAACTTATATATATATATTCAAAAACTATTTTTAAAGGAAAAGTTCTTTGAAATTATTTCAAGTAGGAAATTATCTAAAATTTAATTTGTGTGGACATTTGATTCAGAAGCTAATTTTTGTTGTCAACAAATATAAGTTTGCTCCGGTACATGTTCATTATTCCATTAATTCACCATCTTTTTCCCCGATAAGTCAATAAATTATTATTATTTATTTTGAATTATGATCCCACTAAGGTGTTGGAAAACCCAAACCTAAGTATATGTTATAATTGTTTGTTTGTATTACCATTGAAATAGGAATAACTTAAGAATTATCAAAATATAAATTGAGCAAAACTTGACCAACCAAGCTTAACCAAAGCCCATAAAAATTAATTGAGCTCGTCATGTTGGTGGTTTGGTTCGATTTGGGCTTGGTTTAAGGATTCTATATATGGGTTTGGGTTCAACTTGATCCCTCAACTTAGCCCAATCCGCTTGAATTGCATCGGGAGAAGAGACATGAAAATTTTATTGTTTATTTTATCATAATTATTTTATTTTATTTTTATTGTTTTACCCACTTCATTTTCCCTTCTCTCCCATTCTTTTCCTTTCCGTCCGTCAAAAGGAGTGGGTTTTATCTTTCTGAATATCCTATACGTGTACCTTTCGAAAAAAAAAAATCCTATACTTGCCCGGAGAGCAACACTTCAGATTACAGTCTACAGACAGTTCTAGAGCATCTCTACACTTGGAAAATGCAAACCTGCAACATAGTTTCACCTTCTTCTCTGTAAGCACTTTGGGCTGTACATTCCAGATTTCAGATAAAATTGTATTAATTCATATTCCTTTGAATCTTTTTAAAATTTAAGGTACAATTCTTAACATGAGACCCCCCCATTTGTACTCGTCGCATTCTTTCACTTGAAAATACTTTTCTGGGTTTTTTAGTATGTTGCAAATTTAGGGTTTTTTCAAATTATTGTTTGATTGCCTATGGTGGTCAGTGTCTGTAACTTCAGGGTTTTTGGTGATTAGTCAACATGAACATGCTCAATTCAAGTGAAGTTTTTTTTTTTAGTTTTTAGAAAGATAACGACCTTGCACTCCATATTTTGCAGATATCCTATTGCATTTTGTGATTGCCATGGTCAAGTATCAAATCAGTTACAATTTCCTTGCAGTCTAAACTCTGGCTTTGCAAGAGGTCTGTACATGCTTATCGTTATTTTAATTGAAGTGCATTGCTACAAGTTTTGTATTTACTGAAAGAATTGGAAAATTTTGAAATTAAGCTATGTATGCTGCTTGGGGAATTTTAAAATTACTCATTTGTGGAGACTGCTCAGTCATCTTGTCATGCATTAGCATGGAAATTTTTAAAGTGACGTATTTTATTAATTCATATTTTCCATTTTCAGTTAGTTATGCATATTTCCAAAGCAGGGGTGGAGTTGCATATGAGTAATGGGGTCAGTTATTTGAAAAATGAATGGGGTTCCGCCTTGGGAGGGTTGGACTGGACGTAGACCTAGCATTTGATATTATTTTGCACAAAGTCACTGCTATCAAATTCAAATCTTTGTGATTGACAACTCGAACTTTTACCACTACACCAAGTAATGAAGTCCGACGCTAAAAATTGAACTTTGAGGAACTCAATCTTTGATAGTGAAAAGTTCCAGAAAGAATTTTCAAAAGGAACAACTAATTCCAGAAAAAGAAAGAATAAAGAAACAAATATGGTTTCTCTGTTTATGTTTGATTGTTGCTGTCTATTCCATCTGGAGAGAGAAACTTGCACATCTTTTTCCAGAAGCATAGAGATGCTCAGTGGTCTCTAGGGAGTTGTTGTGTTTAAT
The DNA here is from genome assembly GCA_026545225.1 of Cornus controversa. NCBI lineage: Eukaryota > Viridiplantae > Streptophyta > Magnoliopsida > Cornales > Cornaceae > Cornus > Cornus controversa. The sequence continues at coordinate 106,050,135 of CM048845.1, forward strand.
TAAAGACAGGCCTCTCAGTCGCAGATTCTGCTGTCAATGGAGATTCTGTAAGGCCTTGGAATGTTCCAGACTCAATTTTTGGGTAACTCTGGTGCTTCTTTCCAGCTTCTTTTGTCATGGTTTTGACGCTTCTTGCTTCCTTTAGTTCAGTTGGTTTTGCCTACAGGCTTATTGGTTTTGTTGGTTCAGTTTTGCCTCATTTGGTTCTCTTGGATTGTCGTAGTCTCCTCTTTCCCAGACTTAAGCTTAAGCCTGTCAATTGGGAGTCTTTGTGCTAATCATCTGTTTTCTTATTTTGATCCTTCTTGTGTCTCTTGGTGGATGCCCCTTGTAGCCTTGTACAGCTTTTTTTCCTCCCCCCACCCTTTCCAAAAAAAAAAAAAAACTCCCTTACATTTAGGCTTGATTAATATAATGCTTGTATATTTGCATATCTTCACTTACATATGTTTAGGCTTAATTATAAACTTAGCTTACATTTAGCCTTAGATTCAGGCTTGCTTTTGTACATGCTACAATTGTGGTGAATTTTCACAATGCTTTTAACTCTCACATGACCCTATAGTCTCTTCCGTTTTTTTTTCTTTCCTTTTTTGAATAGAGGCTCCGCCTCCTCTGCCGTGAGATCCCTCCAGTGTGTCCCTCTGTGTTGAGGTGCCCCTTGTTCGACCACTGTCTGACTTCACTATTTTCATGCCATGTTTTCAAGCGCTGAGAATTTAAGTGTTAAATTTGTAAATTTTGCTCATCAAACAGGGCATTATAATGTTACCATTACTTTTTATATGGCAAATTGACGACATGTGAGGCTTTTGGCTCTATATTCAATAGCTTAGATGTTTACTTGACAAAAAACTTCATACTGGGGGCCAATATGAAAAAATATAGGTCAGGGTTGTTTTTTTTTTCTTTTTATGTGTGTGAAATTACCCTTATTTATTTTGTTGATAATGTTTTGTATTAGAGAAATCAATGAGTTTTTACGCGGATTTGCCTTTTTGATGCATGATCCTAGTTTGTGAAGTAGTCCACCTTTGAGAGCGTGTGCTGCATGACAGCATCCCAAAACTTTGTACATTAGACTGTTTTTTAACTTCTAACATCATACAATTTCACATTATATATTATATTCTTTGTCATCACTTTGTAAAGTCATGCAAAATCTTTGAATTGCCTCATTTAAGATTACCACCTGCATCTCTCTCTCTCTCTCTCATATATATCTATTTATTTCTCTATCTTGCATCCAAGCATGTGCATCAATGGCTTCGCTTGCTCCTTCTATGGTGAGCTTGTTATTGCACTCCGTTTAGTTGGCAGCATCACCTTTATTTAAGTTTTGATAGGAAGGTGACAGGAAAAATGGGAAAAAAAGAAGCACTAGATGTATGGGAAATTTTTAATTTTATGATTCCAAATTTTTGATAATTGTTCTTATTGTTGTCATCATCTTTACAGGAAGCAGAACGTTTAAGGTTTCTCAATTGAAAGCTGGATTTTGGGAATCCATCAGATCTGGGTAATTGGAATTATCTCTTGTTATTGACAAATATAGTTATTACTTTTCATAAATAAATGAATTCTCTAAAGAAGCACCGACATGGACACATGTAAGTAATGCTGAATGTACAAGAGAGTCTCAAAAAGTGAAGCAGAACAAAGCTAAAACTACATTCCTATGTCACAGCTTAAATTACCGTGAATTCTATAAGGAATTCATATACTGATACACATGAGTGCAGGCACACATAACCTTTTCTTTTTTTAGGCTGCACTATCAATTATCTGACTGCTTGATCTGAAAAGTTCAAGTAGTGGCGTTTAGTGGTTATTTGTTACACCTGACAAAACATAAGTGGTGTTTAGTGGAATATAATCACTTTAAAAATAATTGTTACAATGATATAGTAACGATGCTTCTTTTGGTATTAGGCTGTTAGTCTAACGATATCAATATTTTGTGCCAATATTTATTTATTTGGTTTCTTTCTACTTTGCAGTAGAATATATTTCTAAATTTTTGTACTGAATGAGCTTTTAGCCGGTGCATTATAAAAACCATCACTTAAGCATTTTAAGATAAATATTGTTTGTTAAAAAGTTTTCTATAAAGAAATGATGATTATTAGTGGTCTGTCTGGCCACCTTAACATAAAAGTACCTTCAGAATCCATTAATTATTTTAAACGAGCTGATATTAATTCAATTTCATTTACGAAAATTGATTGCAATATTAAAGCAAAACACAATACCAAAAAGAATATAATAGATCGGTGGGCATGTTATTAGGTAATAATGCAAAATATGAGTCACCGACTTCTTGACGTAGTTATTATTATTTTTCCCCTTGCTTCATACGTAATAATGTAGAATAGCTGACTTCTCTACAAATTAAACAAACCTGTTCAAACATCGAATAGGTGATCAAGTAATCTATATTTGAGTTCACGTGTTAGCAAAATAATTTTAGCTAAGTTAAAGGAATGGAATTTACCTTGTATGTTGAATTTATGAACTTAAAATCTTTTTATAAAAAAAATCAGGAAAATTATACTGCCCAACTCAACAACACCTTTTCCCAACTATATGAGATTGAATGCATGAAACTTGTTTCCCTTTGTTCTCTAAGGCCATAGCCTTAATTAAATTACATGTTATCATATCTTTTTTAACAATCTCAACAAGGACCAAGCAAATATGGAATCACGAATGTATTAGTCTTTTTATCTTTTGTATTTAGTGATTAGGGAGACGTCATGTAAGCTAGATGGTATTATAAGAAAGCCGTGCAGGTGCTGTGGTGGCAGTAGTTTTGTTAAGCATTTTGATATCTATATTATTAGACATACACAGGTTGCACAAAGTGGTTGTTCCTAAGGTTCGAGCCTGTGTTCTCACGCTTGATAATCTAAGCATTCTACCGGTGCACTAAGCAATGGCCCGCCCCTAGTTGAACCCTCAACCCCAGTTAGGCTAGGCCCTTGGTGGTCAACCGTTTTATAAAGTGTTTTTGCAACATGTGGGTGTGGGTGGTGTTACCCAAGAATTGTCCCGGGGGGGGGGGGGGTTTGAATAAGGACTCTAACCAAACAATGGAACTTTTTTGGTTTAGGCTTGTTTTGACAAAAGTAATCTTGATTGGACTTTTGTCAAACACTTGGTGAGCTTATGAATTCAAAAGTGAGAATGCAAATGTAAATGCGCTATCAATAAGGCTCTTATGTACTTAAATGATCTAGTGGATACAACAAGTGAAAATGTTCATGTAAGTGTAACATATCATGCTTGTAGTGTGTGAAAATGTTGATTGCACATTTTATCAAACATATGGTATGCAACTTGATTGACATATGAATAATCAAATAAATACTCAATCAATTAACATACTTCAAGTATTTATCCCATCCTCCTCATATAAATTAAAGCATATAAACTCATAGGATTCATATATGAAGCATAATGAAATTAAACATATAAAATGCTATTAAGTAAAGGAGTTAAGGGTTAGAGAAATGCTAACTCAAGACATCACGGTTTACATGATTCGGCACCTCCATTGGTCGCCTACGTCTATGCCCACTATCGAGCTTCCCTTAAGGGTAGAAAGCAAACCTTACAATTGCCAAGTGCAACACTTGGGTTTCTTTACTTCGGTGAACACCTCACCAAAACTTCATTGCCAAGCGTATGACTTGGGCTTCCTTTCTCTTTTGACTGCTAAGAGATAACCATTCTTCACTCTAACGGGCGGAGAGCACTACCCAATCATTTTCCTTATAAGGTAGAAAATGAACCTTTACAAACATCCATGAAGCTATCCCTTTTGCCAAGAGCACCTCTTGGACTTCCTCTCAAATAGGATGAATAAGAGTTTAAGTACAATGGATAATATCCCTCAATGGATAGATACACAAATGATAGCTTAATATTCTAGAGTTATAAATGAAGTATTCAAGATAAAGCTCAACTCTAGATGAATATGGAAGATGAACGATAGATATGCAATGTAAGTTCACTCTTCCCATTTTTTTTATGAGAGAGTTTCTACCAATTGATATGAAATGAAGGCTTCATGGTAAAACTCACTCACAATATGTTTAAACTAAATGTACAAGGTAAGTGTCTCTCTTGCTCTCTTCTCTTTTTTTTTTTTTTTTTGTTGCTAAATACATCTCATACCCATCTATATATATATAGGTTTTTGAAGAATATAGCTGTTGGAGGGTTAGTTGGCTGGAACAAAGTTTCAGTCCCTGAAAACATGTTTTAGTTGACTAAAAACATCTCTTCAAGTGAGGCTGTCCCTTCTGTCACTTTTAGTTGGCTGAAAGTGGATTTTCAGTCAGCTGAAAAATACTTTCAGTTTGTTGAAAAATCCCTACTGCAGCTGCACAATCCTTACTTATTTGCATTGAAAACATTTAAGTAAATATTTCGATTTATCTTAAGTTAAGTTATTCAATGTAAATAAGCAAATTACCCCCCCCCCCCCCCCCCCACCAATTTGGATTCAATAAGAACAGTTTCAAAATTAAATTTCAAGTGAATCAAAATCTGATTTTTTAGTTTTAGTACAAAATGGAATTTCACAGCTTTGAGTCAAAAGTTCATCGTTGAATTTGAATGACCAAATCAAGTCATTTGAAGTTGAGAAAATTTATATGATCATGATAAATTACGGAGTACAATTACCGAGACTTTTTATATTAAGATTAATTGAAAAAGTTATATTTATGTTTTTGCTCCTAGAATCGAACACTTAGCTAAATTTCTACGCTAAGTCCCTGAAACAGCAACTGTGCATGATAAGGCTTTATGAAGTGAGTCAATGGAGTTCAAAGCATAAGTCAATGCATCTAAGAACCATAAATGATATTTCCTAATTCCAGTGAGGTCTAGAATTTGTTTACTCAAGAATTGAGTTCCTTCAATGCTAATCATAAGCTTGAATTAACTCAATCTCAACATAGGCCTTTAAGATGATTCAATGAAGTTCATGACCTAATTCTAAGTGTCCAAGGGACCATGATATGATATGAATGAGATGCATCAGTCCTATGATCCATTAGGTCAATAGATGAGCTTTCAAAAGAAGGTACTTTTAAAAGCACTCACCCAAGATTAGCCTACCCAAGTCTTTTGATCTTCAAATCTTTAAGCTCATGGGTTCTTTTATCATGCGGCTTGGATTCACTTCAACTTCGCCATTGATCTTGATTATTGATATTTGAGTTCTATGATTATGTGATTTCATATATCTTCTTCTAATTCCTTTGAAGTCCAACATCTTTAAGATACTTGAGAAAGTTTGATGCCTTGTAAACTGCACACTCAAGTAAACTTATTAACTCTATACTACAATAGGTTGTCATCATCAAAATCACCCAAATAACCTTGGGTTGAGGTCAACAGGTGGAGAAAAAGTTATGCATGTGCATTTGTGGTTGTCTTGTGTTGTGAGACATGACTCCTCTGACTTCTTTTATTGAGTTACTAATGGAAAATACTGCTTTTGTAGGTTCTTTTATTTCTTGTTCCATTTAGGGAATTATTATAGCGAGAATTGACATCATCTTCCCCGAAGTTGAGTGTAACTTGTGTAGTGGACCCTTTGCCTGTAATTTTGTGTCTAAAGATGTCATGTTTATGAGGGTCAAATTTCAATATTTTAGTATTTTACAAATACATTATTGATACTGATTGGAGTTTACACAGTGATAGAATAATTCTCGGCACCATTCTCTCGAATATCTATGGATACTATGGTGAAGTATGAGTGCGAGTAATGCACTCCTACAAGTTCTATTACCAAATTTCTTATATGGCAACGATAAAGAGGGTCCATTTGTCGCTTTTTATTATTGATGTTGGTGGCCAAAGGTTAAAGGAAAAAATTGGTTTGAGGGTTTTTAAAAAGTGCAAGGAAAAAGAAGGTTTTGAGGCTTTGATTACGCAAGGAAAAGGAAAGTTGGGGATGGTTTTGGGTGCTGTGAACAGCAACTGTTAAACAGTAACTTTGGCTGTTGGGTTCTGTTGGTGTGATATTGTTGAATGATTAAAAAGTGAAAGGTTAAGCTTGTGAAATATAAAACAAGATCTGATTTTTCATAGGCTAACAAAAGTACAAAAATTTAAATAAAAGAAGAGGAAGTAGATGAAGAAGAAGAAAAAGCTAGGAATTACACCTAGGTACCCTTAGAAATCACTTATAAGGCTGGAGTTACATTACACCACACAATTCCAGAAAAACTTCAAGATATTTGAGAAGTTTTCTTAACTGATCTCTATTGAACTAAAAGAATAGATATATGTTTGTAGATTTCTGGATTTTTCCTACTCCTACAAGGAATTTGACTTGAAAATTAAAAACTTAAGATTTTGACTCACTAAACCTATCTAAACCAAATAAAGACCATATAAAAAGACAGAATAATGTAACTTGACGCAGAAAATGATCTGTAACATGATGCGGAATATGCCATATGGACCCTACGACAATCCATGTCCAGAAATCTAAAATGCCCTGGGCTCTTAAAATTGAATAGATTATTAAAAGAGCTGCACATCCCATTTTACATGAAAAAGAAATAACACAAAATAAAGCTCAAAATGACTAAAAATTAAATATGCAAGGTCCCAAATGGCTCCCCATGAAATACAACCAATTTCCACAATTTCCTCTTCTCTAAGGTTGCTCTTTTAGTCTTTCCTGAGCTTGCTATTTTCTGCATCATGATATTTGCCTCTCAGTTGATTTTTAACACCAAGCAATTATCTGGCTCTTTTGTGCCTGCCTTATAAACGAATTTATTAGTTTTCTCCTCAACTATAAGTCATCTGCAATATTGCCATCTACCATTCTCCCAATTGCTCATCCATATGTGAATCAGCTATAAATCCAATGGCCTTAACTTGCTTATTGTTGTAGGTTTTTGAAGAACAATACAACACAGGTTATTGATCCACCCTCCACTCTTGAAGAAGAGGAAGAACCATTACCTGAGGAATTTGTTCTAATCGAAAAGACCCAACCAGATGGAGCAGTTGAACAAATTATATTTTCGTCAGGTGGAGATGTTGATGTGTATGATCTCCAAGCCTTATGCGATAAGGTGCTTGCTTCAGGACCTTCCAGCAAAAGCATGCATGGCTTGAATATACAATGCCTCTTAAGTGCATTATTATGTATATTTGTGTATCTGAACATATTAGTATGAGACTTGTGTGCATACAGTTAGTACATTTATACAGCTGATAAGTGTGTTGTTGGTTTTTTTGCCACACTTGGTTGTTTGGGAGGCACTTCTCTTTATTAGTTGTCCAGTTATCAAAGCCCTTTCACTGCCTTGCAAGATACCAGTTGAGACGTCCTTTTTTGCTTGAGTTCTCTTTATTAATCTGGTAAAGAATCATTTGGTTGGTCCTTGAAATCGTAGGTTATTGATAAATTTTTAAGGTTCAGCTAGTTATATTTACTCTTTCCTCTATTCTATTATCAATTTCAGTGACCATTTTTTTGTTGTACGAGTTTCATTTGCTTGTTCCTATCTTTTTGTGAAAGTTGAGTCAATAAAATGCATTATATTATGGGTTTAACAGGTGGGCTGGCCTAGGAGACCACTGTCAAAACTAGCTGCTGCTTTAAAAAACAGCTACATGGTGGCCACTTTGCATTCTGTAAGGCAATCACCAGGAGCAGGTACTTGACAAATATGACTTTGTCATGGATAATTGGTCTTCCAAAACTTTTTACTACTGAGTTATGTTTTTTTTAAAAATAAATGATGAACAACTTAGTGTACTTGAAGAAGTTGCTTGGCAGAGGGGAATTACCAAAAGAAACTTATAGGCATGGCTCGTGCTACGTCAGATCACGCCTTCAACGCTACTATCTGGGATGTCCTCGTTGATCCTCAATATCAGGTATTTTTTGTTTCGTGTGTGTAGACAAGTTGCTGGTGGTAGTCTCTGGAAAGATCATAATTTACAACAAAACTAAAAAGCCATTGAAGGACAATAAATAACGTTTGTACTGTCAATCCTCACTTTCCTGGGTACTTGAGAGATGGGTGCTCAAACAAATTTAAGCATATTATTGTTAGATTATATATGTTATACTACACTTGTACTATTGTACCATTTACCTACCACCTATATATGTTAGAAGTAATGAGAATTTTATATTGAATGAATAAATTGAACAGTACATAAGGGCCTATATAGAGGCATGACAATGATAGGTAAGAGGCATATTAGTACAAGTATAGTAGTATAGTACAAGAAACCTTAAGTGGTAGGTAAGAGGTATAATTGTACAAGTACATTACAACATATATAATCTAACAGCCCTCCTCAAACTTAAGGTAGGTTATATAAAGCTAGCTTGAGTTTGGAGACAAGATCACGAAAGCGGCCTGGTGTATGAGATTTGGTGAAGATGTCTGCCAACAATTCTGTGGAAGCAAGGGATTGTAACTCTAAGGTATCCTAAAGAAGATGATGGCGAACAAAGTGACATTCAATTTCACTGTGTTTGGTGTGTTAATGAAATACGTCATTGTATGCAATCTGAATTGCACTCTTATTATCACAATAGATAGGAGTGGCAATGGATGAGGAAACCCCATATCCTGAAGGAGCCAACGCAACCACATAAGCTTAGAGGTAGTATTAGCAAGTGCCATGCACTTAACTTCTGTGCTAGATCGAGCAACCTTAATCTGCTTTTTGCTACGCCAAGAGATGAGTGAATCACCAAAAGTAAGAAACAAAATTTTGTAGTGGAGCTACGATCTGTGGGGTCTGATGCCCAATCTGCATTAATGTAGGCACAAAGTACAGGTGGTGACTGTGAAAAGAAATAAAGTCCATGGAACATAGTGCCTTTGAGGTAGCGAAGGATGTGGAGTATTGTTGCAAAATGAGTGGATCGTGGTGCCGCCATGAACTGACTAACAATATGAAATGCATGGGAGATGTCTAGACGGGTGACAGTGAGGTATATCAGGCTACCAACCAATTGTCGATATAAGGTACCATCATGAAGAGGTTTGCTATTATGTGGAGCGAGCTTTGTGATGGACTCGAGTGGTGTATTGGCAATCTTGTTGTCAGTTATCCCAGCTCTCGAAAGAAGATCTAGGTTATACTTTACCTGAGTGAGATGTAATTGTCAACAGTTGTAGTGATCTCGAGACCAAGGAAATAGCTGAATGGTCTAAGATCTTTCATCCCAAATTGATGACTGAGAAACTGTTTAAGCTCCTGAATTCTCTGCAAATCATCTCTAGTGATAATCACATCATCAACGTAAAGTAAGAGAAGGATGATATAAGGTCAGTGCATTGGATGAATAGAATTGAGTTATAAGAGCTAGCAAAGTACCTAAGGCGGGAGATAATTGAGCTAAATTTAGCAAACCAAGCTTGAGGTGCCTGTTTAAGACCGTACAAGGCATGACGGAGCTGACACACCTTATTAAACATCTATGTAAACTTCTTCAAGTAAATCACCATTGAGAAAGACATTCTTTACATTCATTTGAAAGAGACCTAGTGACGAGAAGCAAACACAGCAATAAGAGTGCGAACAGAGGAGAGGAGAGCTAGAGGGGCAAATGTCTCTTCGACGTCGATGCCATACTCCTGTGTGAACCCCTTGGCTACAAGACGGGCCTTGTAATGCATAACAGAACCATCTGAGTGAGTCTTAATCTTGTATACCCATTTGCATCCTATAACAGATTTTTCAGGAGGTAGATCAACCGGATCCCATGTCTGAGTTTTGGCAAGTGCATCTAACTCTTCTTTCATTGTTTGCTGCCACAAAGGGTTAGAGGATGCCTCACGAAAAGTGTGAGGTCCATGTAAGGTTGCAATGGCATGATAACAATGTAAATCACTATGATGTGAAGGTGGAGCTCTTACCCAGGTGGAATAATGAAGATCCAAAGTAGTTGAATTGTCATAAACCTCAGATGGGCGATGGGGACTCAGTTGAAGAAGAATCGACTGCTTCTGATGATTTTGGAGGATGATGATTAGGAGCAGAGAATTTTGATGGAGGAACATGAAAGATATGATAAGGTGGACAATGTATGGAACATCTTGTGTTCTTTGAAGACAACATGACGAGAGACTCCGAGTCGTTTAGCGACAGGATCATAGCATCGATGCCCTTTTTGTTCAAGTCCATACCCAAGAAAACAACAACGTTGAGAGTGCGGTTGTAGTATAGTGCACTTATAAGGTTGGATAAGAACAAAACAAGCACATCCAAAGACTCTAAGATGACTGTAGTTAGGTTGCTTGCCATAGAGACGCTCATAGGGTATTTGATTGTGTAAAGGGGTGAAGGTACACAATTGATGGTTTATCCAGAAGGAGACAGGAACAGAAACAGAAAGGACAAGTGAACGAACTAAGTTTAGAATATCGAAGTTTGCACTCAACTCGACCATTCTGTTGTGATGTACCTAGACAAGAAGTGTGGAAGATAGTGCCATACTGTTTGAGCATTTGGAGAAATTTATGTTGTCGATATTGCAAATCATTGTCAGACTAAATATTTTGATGTTTTTGGAGAACTGAGTTGCAATCATTTTAGTAAAATCACGAAATATATTAAGCAATTCAGAGCGATTTTTCATTTAAAATATCTATGTGAACCGAGAGAAATCATAAAAAATTATGACAAAATATTGTGATCCCCCCATAGTAGACAGGGGAGAAGGCCCCCACACATCAGAATAAATAAGATCAAAAGAAACATAAGCAAAAGACTCACTTTTATTAAATGGTAATGCTGATTGTCTGCCTAGTTGACATGAAATACAATCGAAGGACCCAACGTTAACTTAACCTAACAAACCCCTAGATACTAAAGTTTGAATATGAGACAAGGAAACATAACCTAGACGAGAGTGCCACAACTCAAGAGAAGGTAAAGTGAGTTGTGTAGAAGAAAAAGAAATAGTAGGAGTAGGTAGATGTAGAGAGGAGAGTTCGAACAATCGTTCTGTCTTACCGATCAGTCCCAGTGATCCATCCCGTCCGAGGATCCTGTACAATATAACCATTGGAAGAAAATGTTATGTTCAAACCTAGCTCGGTTAGTTGGCCAATAGATAAAAGATTATAGAAAAGGTTCAGTACAAGATAAACATCAGGAATAGATAATTGTGAACAAGAAAGAGTCTTTGTATGACTAATGACTATGATAATTGTGATTATAGCAAGCATAATCGAAATACCAAGAGGATTGTTTACCTGGTGTGACAGAAATAGTCGAGGAAGATGCACCTTGGTATCGAGACAGAACCTGATTAAGAAGTGCCTCAAGGTTAGCTACAGAAAATGCAGATGAGGAAGATGAAGACTCGCCAGAAGTGCTAGAGACAGGTGTTGGAGCTAGTAATTGTAGTGTCATAGTGTCAGTGTTAGACTGAGTGAGTAGCACGGGTGCGACACTAATTAATAGAATGCCCCTAAATCAGACAAAAGGTACAGTAGAGAGAGCGATCATATTTGGAGTTAGATTGCCAAGTGTCTGATCGATTGTTGTGCCTGTTGTGATGAGAATGCACTGATGAGCGATTAGGTGCTAACTAGAAAGGTACTGACCGAGAAGCAGAGGATGGTGTAGCTAAAACATTGTGTCTGTGCTAGGATCAAAGAGTCTGCAAGTTTTTTTTTTTCTTTTTCGAACAAGTTCATTGAGAGAGGATGGTGTAGCTAAAACAATGTGTCTGTGTTGGGATCGGAGAGTCTGCAAGTTTTTTTTTTCTCGAACAAGTTCATTGAGAGCTTGATCAAGTGAGAGCAGAGTGCGATGAAGAAGCTGATTGGCGCACAGGCTCAACATCTCCATGAAGACCTATCAGAAACGGTTGAAGTTGATTGCGATACTCAAAAAATTTCTTGGCCTCAGAAGGATATTCCCATGAAGGTTCAGAAAGAGCTAGTTTATCTCAGAGAAATTTCATTCGAGCAAAGAACTTATTAATACACTCACTTGATTCTAGATTGAGATTGTAGAGTTGGACCATAAGTTGATGTTGTTGAGAACCATCGGAGCCGGAGTATCGAAAAACAAGCATGTCTCAGACTTCCTTGGCAGTGTCATAACTCCCAAATTCCATACCAATTGATGGGTCTGTTGTGTTGCGTAACCGAAAGATAATTTTGTGGTTGTTATCCTAATCCTCTACATGAGAAACATAGTCATCTGTTGTTTCATCCTTGTTCTGAAATGGTGTTTGGCGATCTCCGATAATATAAGACCATAGTTTGTGACCCTTGAGGAAGCTACGCATCGATTGACTCCAAAAAGAGTCGTTGCTCCATCTAGAACAACTTGAATAGGATGTGTGACCTCGTTTTGTGCCATGTGGAGATGTCAAATGCATAAACAGACTGAAAATTTGATTTCAGCGTGAAAAATTTAGCGGGAAACACCTGGTCAACGTGCTGACGTGTTGGGGCGCTGAAGCGACAATGATGTGATAGGAAAGAAACAAGAAGTCTTGCTAACGTTACGTGATGATGTGGCAGTATGTTGGCACGGGTTGGCGGTACTATGTTGTGTCTGTTGACTGGTGCCAAGTCAGACTTTCTGTTGACGTGGCAGGTTTGTGTGTACAATGACACGAACTAGGGCGTTTGGTGAGCAATCTGGCCCGTGAAAGTACGTGACAAAGTCTGGCAGCATGTGAAAACGGTTGACAAAAACTTTGGGTAGCATGGGAGGGCATGTGTGAGGGTTTTTCGGGTGGAAATTTTGGCGTTTTGCTGATTGGCTTCAGACCTTTCAGTTGATGTGATCAAAAACTTGAAAGGCTGTGTCAAAGACCTAAATCTGAGGACGAACAGTGCATGAACAGAAATGAGAACGGCGTTAGTGAGAGGCACTGCTAGTGGAGGATGATAAGTGGCTGGAAAAACAATGTTTGGAGAAGAACCCGAAAATTTAAAACTCTGGCTCTGATATCATGTTAGAACTTAAAAGTAATGAGAATTGTATCTTAAATGAATAAATTGAACAGTACATAAGGGCCTATATATAGGCACGACAGTGGTAGTTAAGGGGTATAATAGTAAAGAAACCCTAGGTGGTAGGTTAGGGGTATAATTGTACAAGTACAATACAACATGTATAATCTAACAATTATTATTATTATTATTAAAATAATAGTTGGTATAAAAGGTATGATTGATTGTACAAGTATAAGAGCTATTAGACTACAATAGAATTCTAGGCAGCCCGTGTAAGGAGTATTGGGAAGAGTTAGCCACAGTATGAGTTGCATGCGGGATGATGATGGTATTATTTTCACTTACCTCTCCCTTTAAGAATTTATTAACATAAACTTTTATTAAACTTCCTGCAAGTATCCAAACATGATGGTTGTGATAGTTGATGAATTAAATATGGGTTTATCCTAATTCGATCTGAATACATAAACAGATGTTTGAATGCATACTCATATTTTATTTGAGTTCACAGGTTAATTATGTAGATAATATTCATTCTTTATTATCTTAAATGTAAATCAAATATTGATTCTATCCAATTCAAAACTGATGTATTCTTATATATAATTTTGGTTTGGATTGGTCTTTAGGCAAACCTGCTTGTGGGTAAAAACTTATGGTTCAACAATTTCTAAGACCAGACCAGCTTAGGTGTTAACATCCATACAATTAATAATTAGTGTTCAATACAACTTAACCCCTAGCTTAGAGGTTCTCTTACATTCTTTTCCTGTACATTTCTACAATTTGGAACAGACGATTGGTTTTTGTTAGATTGTGAAATTCCCAGAGGATGATTAAAACGTTGGGTGCATTTTGAAGCAACTTTAATGAAGGCTGGCTTCTGATGGCCCACTAGGTAAAGTATTGCTAGCTTGATTTAGGGTTCTTTAATTTAAGTTTAGCATGCAAATTCTTAAGCAATGTTTTTGTCGTTGAAATTGCACCTTTTTGTTGGTCACAGATGGCCTTTCAAAATTCCAATTTCTGTGGTTAGAAATTATTTCTACAGTTACTCAGATTAGTGCATTCTAGTGTTAGTTTTTAACTAGCCAAGATAGAGATCTATGAATCTGCTTGTTTCCAAGATGATTCTATACATAATTATATGAATAGAAGTAACTGTTCTTTGTATTTTCTTTGATATCCACCCTCTGTATTAATATCACACTTGTTTTGACTAGCCTTTGCTTATGACACAATCAGAACCCTTGTAGGATACCCATCTAGTATATATTATGTGTTTTTGGATGTAAAAAATGGCCTGGGTTGGAGCCTATAGGACTCATACCAAATAGGCGACTGACTCAAGTCTCAGTAAGTATAGATTGCCAGCTATTGGGTTCCCAGACAGCTTTGTTTAAGTTGTGTTAATTGAGGAATGCTTTCAAAATTTATTCATATTTGTTGGGTGGAATGGAAAGGAGTAAAGGGAAGTAAAGTAGCAGTTTTTAGAAATTGACTCCACATGCTGGTGCACCTGTGCATGTGCATCGCAGCTATGTCACTGTTACTTCATGCAAGCTACTACATTGTTTTCTAACAGTTCTATTGATTTCCAGGGCCAAGGTCTTGGAAAGGCCCTTGTTGAGAAGCTTATAAGGGCTCTTCTGCAGAGGGACATTGGCAATATTACACTCTTTGCGGATAGTCAAGGTACAGTCTCTATAAATCTGATCCTGAATTCATCACAATGGACCTATCTGTATAGTCAAGAACGGTCAGCTTTTAAGTCAGAAAGGATATATTGGATCTGTCTACTGATTCCAACAATGTCATCTTTTTCCTGAATAAAAGCACAAGAAAAGCCTTGAGTCCACTTAGACGTCCAGAATGGCACAGTTACTGATAATAAACTAAAGCTTTAAAATTCACTTAGTTTTGGTACATTGCCATTGCAGTTGTGGAGTTCTATCAGAATCTAGGTTTCAAGCCTGACCCAGAAGGCATTAAAGGTATGTTTTGGTACCCAAGGTATTAGTGGTAACTCCATTGTGAATTTGTAAATGCTAATGGCTACATTGGTTCATGCTCCAAGATCAATTGATTGTGGGGCATTGATGTATTAATGATAATTATGTATAAACTTTCTAACATATCATATTGAAGCTTTGAAATGAGTGCTGGAGCCTTTTTGTATTTTAACAGGGATAATATTTTTCTAACATCTGAAACATTTGGATTTTTGTTGATAAATTTCATTTACATGGCAACTGGTGGTAATTTATGACTCTTAGATCAGTACTCCTGTATTTAGTTGCCTTGTTTTGGACCATGTAATAATTATATTGTTTTTAATGTAATTTTTCATTTGCAAATTGTATGATTTTAGTACTGATGTAGATAGAATAATTTATATACTCTTGTAATAATAAAATTATAGTTTCCATCAAACAAGACAAGATTATGCCCTAAATAACTGCATATTGTATTTCCAGTTTTTGTCATGAAGCATCAAATCACTCTCTCATTTAGGCTTTTTTACACGCAATTGCTATGGTTGGATAGTATCAAGTAACCACTTATTAGAGATTATCACGTATGAGCTTTTCCTTTTTTAATTGAATCATCTTCGCTCAATAATTCAACATCAAAGATGATTCTGTGACACTTCGTTTACTTTTTCAAATGTGATTAGTGGCAATCTTGCGATCTCAGGCCTGTAGTTAGCATACTACTTCAAATGCAGTTTTTTCTGCACAGTTACTGAGTTACCTTGATATAATTACACAATTATTCTTTGTATACATTTTTCCCATGCATTCCAGAATATGTATTTTCGCCATATGTGTGTGTATATATATATTTACTAGTTATATAGCTGCCCTAATTGATATGTTTCTATTCATTGAATTTGAGTTTGTAAAAGCTTGGAAAGAGAAAATATTGGCGAGGATTCGTGTCTGTTGAAACAATTTGCAGATTAAAGAAACGGAAATATTTTGTATGGCATTTGATATATATTGAATATACTATAGAATTGATGAGATATAAATATGAAAATGCTGTGATGAGGGTACCCTTAGTGAGCTAGCACTCTCATCACAATATTTTTTCTTTTTTTCATCCAACCCTCGTCACAACATTACTCTTGTATTAAATATAAAATAACAAATACTAATAAATAAGAAATATTACACTTTAATCATGATATTATAATCATTCATTTTTTCTTGGTGGACTTGGTACTACACTATTGCAGAGATCTCAAATCAAGAGGAAGTATTGAATACTCCAAGTGATGCTGAGTTAATATTTTCTATTATTAAAAAAAATAGAGAGTTATCATACCTTCTTGCATATCCAACCGATGTTGAGTTAATATTTTCTATTATTAAGAAAAATTGAGAGTTTTTATCTGTTGGATGTGTGAGGGGATAATTTTTATCAAGAGGCAAACACAATGGGAGTATAAATTTTATGTGCCAAGTGTTAAAAAAAAATTTGGTTTCTTTTCATTTTACACCCCATAAATTTGATTTTTCAATTTTTTGATTAAAAAGTTTGATAAAGAAAAGGGCAAAATAAACCTCCCCCCCTCCACTTTCAATTTTTGGCACAAAAATTCCATGCAAATTTTTTTTTTTTTGACGTAAAACTCTCCAGAATTATCCAATTGTTGGAAAGTGACGTTATAACGATGAAAATGTCCCTTATATAAATTTAAGAACATGGTGCAATTTAATATAAGATTAAAATTAATACAAATAACTCATTTGGCATAGTGTTGTTAAAAATTATTTTCAAAAAATATTTTAATGGTGCGTCTGTAAGAAAATGAAAATACCTTAGAATAATTTTAAAATTTTTTATTTTTAAAAAGTTAAAAAGAAAAAGAAAAACTAAAATGAAAATTATTTAAAAGAAAACTTAAATTTTGTTAAAATTATATTAAGGGGCACTTTTATCATTATAACATCACTTTAATGGTGTGCAATTTTTAAAATTTTCTTAAAGCCTTAAAAAAAAAAATTAAAAAGGTTGAAAAAAAACCTAAAATGAAAATCGTTTTAAAGAAAACAAAATTTTTTTTAAAAAAATTTTATATCCAGGGATATTTTGTTATTATAATATCACTTTTCAATAATTGAATACTTCGAGGAAGTTTTATGTTAACATATTTTTTGCGTACCAAAAATTTAAATCGAAGGAATTTTGTATGCAATTTGCTGTAAAGAAAACACAAAAGTGGTTTCACACGGCACATCGATAAATAGTCTTTGTTTAACTAGTAGTATAGTCTGCTGCTTTGTTGAAACTAAAAATGATAATATAATATTCAAATAAGTCTACTATGTTGAGCAATTGATGTTAGGTTATATTTTTGGTAATAAAATAGCATGAGAAGCTTTTAGAGGCAAATTAATAGCGAAGAGGGTAATAATTACATGAACGAGAACATCATAATAGTACAGTAGTTATTCTTTTTTATGTGGATTTGATTAATTAATTAAACCCTTTTACAAATATAAGCAGCGACAAAAAAGTTTTTAAAAGGGTAGCTAACTAGCAAGACTCCCACCTTTTTTGGCGCGAGCTTCAACGGCGCGTGGGGCTTATTATCCAAGCAGGTACATCAAGTCAACGTCCTTACATCCTCAAAGTCAACTACTTTGACACGGCATCGGGAAATCGACAAGAGCATTTGAATCCCCAGACGTAGACAACCATCCTTATATTAGAAGTGAAATCAGAAAATTTTCTCTCTCTCTCTCTCTCTCTCTATATATATATATTTATTTATATATTTATGGATCAACCAACAGTGACGACAATGCCATCTCAGGAAACGTTTTCTTGGGAAAAAGTCCAAACTCACCCCCTTTACTGTAATGTATCAGACAACTCTCTAGCTTACACAATACATTGTCTTGGATATTTGACACGACTCGGATCTCAGGTAAGATTGGTAGGATTTCAAGTACAACTTTTAGTTTGGATTATGTTTAATCTCCTTTTTTCTTTTGAATTTTCTTTTTAATGTCTAAGAGGGTTATAGAAATGGGGTTTAATGCAATCCTCTGTTTGATTGCTGAGAAAACAAAGGAAAAACAAAGAAATTTTGATACTTTCTCACACTGCTGATTACAAAGGGTACTCAGCTCAACATAGCCTATTAATTTTAATTGATCATATACAGCCTTGGAAAATATACAACTTTTTGTGTTCTTGCATTCCATTTTCTCAGTTATCAAAAGAAGCATAGACGGACTTTTAGGTGATAAATTTCTGTTGGCTGTATGTGTGTGTGTGTATATATATATATATACCATTCAGGAAAAAAAATATATGCGTACTAGTTTAAAGGATATTAATCTATTTGCAGTGATTTTTTTCCCCAGGCCATCAGCCCCTTACGAATTAATTTTTTTTTTCTTTCAGTTTTTGAGTATTTCAACTTTCAATTTACTTTACTGAGGATAAAAAAAAAAGAATAATAATAAAGAAAATATATATATAAAAAAAAAACTTTGAAGGTGGTCGAATATGAAGTGCTTATCAATTGAGAACAATAATTTACAAGTTGATATTATTTCTTTTGCTCATGATTTTTAAGGCACAGGGATGATGGAATGGAGAGTTTGTGGATTTGTTTTCGCCATCTCATTTTCTTGCTTTCTGCACCTTACAATTGCGGAAATTACTGTTCCCTCTGAAGGTGAACGTTATTAATTTGTTATTTTGATATTTTCTAGAAAATTGGCATCATTTTTGTTGGAGCAAGTTTCAATTCTATGCACCCATGATAACATAATTGTGCACAAATGTTTCTTCTACTAATCTTATTTCACTAGACAAAACTTTGCTTTAATATGCTCAACGTTCACAGTTCTATAATGCTAAATTTGATTTCCATTTTCCTATAATATTTATATTTCATTGGAATTTGGGATTGTCACATCTGATTGTGTTGAAGATACAACAGTGAATTTTTTAGAAGACATTGGTGTTATCTTCTGTGATTTGTGCTTAAACTTCATCAATTAGTGAGCCATTTTTGTCAATAACTTGTATCTTTTATGAAAAAACATGGGAAGAATGTTTTACATGGCATGTATTCATAGAATTAGTGTAAGGGCCAAAGCAGTCCTACTATGGTGGTTAAGGCATCTGGAGTGGTGGGCAGTTCAGATGTTCAATTCTTATCATTGACCAAAATAAAATTTTCTTTGAGAAAGGAAACATTTGGTGTATCATAACTAAAATGGAAGAGGAAACTACTTCATTGTATTCGGCACCTTAGCTTACATTCCCAAGCTTGCCATGACGTCGGTTTCTATATCAACTTGATTCATTAGTTTCTTGATGCCTAAATTTCTAATTAGAGCCTTTGGGTTCTTTTGGATTTCATTATTGAAAAATGACCATTCAAGTTTGAACAATGGCAAACTGTTGAATGTATTAAGAGAAGTGTCAAGTTATTTATTATGCTGAATAATTCATGTTATCCCAAACTTTCAAGACCTCTCATGCATACTGTTGACTGCTATTACTATTTCGATAATTTATGTCCTTGATTCTAAGTGATGTGATAATAGTCTAGACTTATGCCACATGCACAAGATTGTAATCTGGATTTTCTTTTGGGCATTAAATTAAGCGTTTTAGGTAGTATTTTAACTTTAATGTAAGATTTTTATATTCCCTTCTTAAAATATTTGTAATGAAATTCAAAGGAAAATCTTCATAGGAAGTGGAATCTTATTTTGGAGGCTATTTGTGGTGTTCATTACCTATTTTAGCTTTTCTTTACATTTGTACTAAATTAGGTGTTTTTCCGTATGTTTAGGTTTAGAAAGTAGGCCTATATAAAGGCTCAATATGAAAACTAGTCAGCTGCCTATAATCTCCCTAGGCCTGCCTATGCTTGATAAAGGGCTGAAGAACAAAGACTGGAAGACTTCGATAGATAATATCCATGCTAAGATCAACAACTGGAATTCCTTAAGCTTTTCTTTTGCTGGAAGGATATAATTGATTAGAACTGTGGCTTCTTCCTTTTTGTATCATTGGTGTGATGCCTTCAAGCTACCTCTGAATACTATGGCTGATATTGAGAAGAATCAAGAGTTTTGTTTCCTAAAGAACAGTTTGGATTGATTCGGTTTTACGACCTGAACTTTCCTAGAAAGACAATCCCATAGTAACTATGCCTAATCAAGATCCAGCCTTCTTCAATTTCAAATAACTTTGGTTTGGTTTTTGCAAGTGTGTAGTAACTGATGTTGCCAATGAATTAAATAAGAACATATATACATATATATGTCACAGTTGGGGGAGAGAAGTTGTTGAAACTTATAAGGGGGATGCTTCTTACTTGTGTAGATGCATTTTAAAGTCATGAATGTGTGAGGCAGGTCCTAACAGATGGTATCAAAGCCAATCCCCAGCTGGAATATGGGGGGAGTGTGTACAAGCACATGAGAGCCAGGCCAGTGAGGACGCTGAGTCCTAAGAGGGGGTGACTGTGACTGTGACGTCCCATATAAAGGCTTGATAGTTGCTTTTGCTCCCCTCCATTTGGAAATTCTCTTCATCTTTGTCTTTCTCGCGATCTTTTTCTTCATCTTTCTCTCTTCAGTATAGGTCACATCACTAAACCTCTAGGATCCAAAAAAAAAGAAGAAAAGAAAGATACACTAAGACAAAATATAGAGTGAATCATCATCATCATCATCCTTGCCTTTATCCCATACAAACGGGGTCGGCCACATGGATCCTCTTTTTCCACTCTTTTCTATCATAAGTCATATTTTCTACTAGATTTAATTTTTTGCAATAATTTCTTATCACTTCATTCCATGTTAGTTTTGGTCGACCTCTTTTTCTCTTACCCTCTAGCAAATCAATCTTCCTCTTCTCATAGGAGCATCTATAGGGCAGCATTGAATGTGCCCATACCACCTAAGTCGACACTCTCTTATTTTCTCGCTAATAGGCGCCACACCTAGTCTCTCCCTAATTCTTTGATTATTAATCTTATCTTTCCTAGTTACTCCTAACATCCATCTTAACATCTGCATTTCCACCACATGCACGCGTAGTTCATGTTTCTTTTTCAGAGCCCAACATTCCGCCCCATATAGTATAGCCTGTCTAATCATTGTCCTATATAGAGTGAATCTAGTGGGCCAAATGAAGGAATAATCAAATTGATGTACAAAAGATTATGATTCTAAAATAATGAGAGATCTAAGAGGACCTTGCTCACATAATGAGATTGTTATGGCAGTAGTGGATTCCTGCCTCTAAAGTTTTGTTTGACTTAGGCATATGCATTTAATCAAAAGGATAATTTTTGTGTTGAATATAGGCCTATCTTGATTAATGGCATAAAGGAAGTCGAGAAATAAATTGGACCAAGAATGAGCAAAGCTAAGACAAATTTGTTTAAATGGAAAGGACAGAATAAACATAAATATCCGTCGCCAGTTGGAGGTAGCACCTATATGGTTAAGTTGAGAGGAAGTTTGCAATGATAAATGGTCCACCTGTGAGGAGAGATGTTTTGGTGAGGCTGCTACAACTCAAGGAAGCCAATTGTGCAAGGGTTTACACAGTTATTAATTTATTCTGTGAGAACGGATAAACAATTGTTGGCCAATGACTAAACCAGAATAGTTGGTTACAGATGGAGAGAGTTGGCAAAATAGAATGCATGCAACCAACTGAAATTGTTGAAAATTGGCTTTATCTAGCTGAGCTGAGTCAAATTGATCCTAATCTGATTTATGAGTTAATATTAAACGATAAGTGATTGTAGATTTTACCTATCATTTTTTAAATTCCTTTTCCCATGATTTGGACTAGCTAATTATGCAAGTGCACACTAATCTGGACTCCAGCCTTTGACTTTTGCATTCCAACTCCATTGATTTCCATATGATCAATACTTTAATTAAATCTAATCTAGCATATTATTAATTATTGTGCTAACATAATTAGGAACTATATTCTATTTTTTTTTTTAATTATACTGATTACTGAAAGAAGTAATGATGCATTAATTGTTTGTCTTTGTCTGCATTTTTGTGTGTTTTTAATATATAATAAGCTATAGAATGGTGAACTATCTTTGGTGGTGGATGTTTGTTTGTACTCATAATTCTTTTATTTATAACATGGATTGGCATGAAACATCCACTTGTTCATTTTCATGCTTGTTATATAGCTAGTTGGGCCTTGCCACATGGCTCAATCTGATGCAACTTGAGGAAGAAAGCATACTATTGTGCCAGTTTGTAATTTTGATTGTTAGCAATGTCTTGCATATATAACCAATAATTTGTGTTCATTTGCAGTCCATGCATTGCTAGCTGTGAAGAGAAGTTTACTTGATCCTATGAAGCATCTTGAGAATTGGAAAAAAGGGGATCCATGTACGTCAAACTGGAGAGGAGTTTTATGCTTTGATAAAATCGGGACTGATGGGTACTTGCACATCAGGGAACTGTATGTTATTTTTATCCAACTTCTTTTCTCCCACTGATCTCTTGTCTTGAATAAAATTGATTCCTTGTATTTGGCTAATGTGGGACTAAGATATAAGATATGGAGAGATTCAATTACTTCACTCTTTGTTGCTGATATGGTGTCCCTTCTTTTTGTTACCTGTTAACACAACAGATGATCATTGCGTTGCTAAATCTAAGTTATAGTGCCTTGAATTTTCGGCTATTTTATATATTTTGTTTGGTCAATGGATAATGCCATGCTTATCTCTCCTATTTTTCGGTGCAGGCAGTTACTGAATATGAATCTATCAGGAAGTTTGGCACCTGAACTTGGCCAACTATCTCATCTTCTAATATTGTTAGTCATAAAAAAACATTAAATTTATAAAACTCGAAACATTAACATTTTCTATATTATTCTTTCGTGGTGCTAATGCTTTTTTGTTTTTTCTTTGGGAAGAGATTTCATGTGGAATGAGCTGACTGGAAGCATACCAAAGGAGATAGGAAATATTTCATCTTTGAAACTCCTGTAAGTTCACTCCACAAAATCATAATTCTTGGAAACTGTTTCGTATTGTCTTCTGCTTCTACTTCAGTACTTTAAGTGGAGTAATATTAACTACTACCTTTCATTTTGTTTTTTTTTCTCATAAAAGAATGACATATATGCAGCAGTATCTTGTAGAAGTTTTTTGTTTTTATTTTTTAAAGAAATAGAACAATATAACTTCATACAACTCCTGTAGAAACCTGAACTTCAATTGACCTAGCTTTATAAAGATGACATGTTAATGACTAATGTTGTAACCAATCTACTGAATGGGAATGTGGTGAATGATAAAGGGTGTACAGTTGAGGTCTAAAACCCCACTTGATTGCTGCATCTTTGAGGAACTTCTGAGACTTGACAAATAGGCTTGCATGGTTTTAGGTTTCTTTCTGGCAGAAGTTAATTAATCAACCTGAAATTCATGATGCAAAATTAACTCGAATATTGGTTATTACATAAACAAGGAATACTTCATTTTTATAATAACTACACAATTGTTTCTTGTTAATTTAACCCCTTCTTATGCTATTTACGCAGGCTCTTGAATGGGAACAAATTATCGGGTTCTTTACCTGATGAGCTCGGGTACCTTTCAAATTTAAATAGATTCCAAGTAGACCAGAACGAGTTATTTGGGTCCATACCAAAATCATTTTCAAATTTGAACAGTGTGAGACATCTGTAAGTGGACCTTCAAGCTATGAGTCACTCTATGTTGACAGGGAGTTCAGATTTCTTCTTTGTAATTCATCTGCATTTATGTACCTTCTGCAGCCACTTGAACAATAACTCGATTAGTGGACAAATTCCTTCTGAGCTTTCGAATTTATCCAATCTTCTTCACTTGTGAGTTAATATAGCAGATTCTTCTCTCTCTGCCGCCAAATTGTATAATTATACTGGTAATTGTTTCATAGTGAAATTTGTGGATGTGTTATAGTGGGTCTGATTTTAGTGGCACAAAATTTACAGGCTTTTGGATAACAATAACTTATTTGGGTATCTTCCACCAGAGTTATCAAATTTTACCAACCTGCGTATACTGTAAGTTTCTCCACCATGGTTCGTGATTAACTTGTTTCCCTTCTCATATGGTTTTACTTTTTGAAATATAGTTGTTCTATTTATTTTGCTTCTCAAGCATGGTGGATTTTTTATTTCTTATGATTATTTGCGACAAATAGTTTTAAGTAGATGATATCAAGCATTATGCTTTAAAAGGACAAGTTACACAGGTTTTATGCTTTTATAAGATCTAGTTTTTTTATTTTTTATATTATTTTCAATGCCAGTTTTTGACAATGGATCCTGCAATGAAGAATGGAGGGTTGTTATGGAACCTTATTTTGATGGTAATAAACACTGGTATATTGAAAATAAGAGGTTACTTGGAAGAAAGAAAATAAGTAGGCATGTTGTTTTATGAAGGTCTAGATTCCCCCAAGGGCCAAAATGGCTACTCATGATGCATAACTGAATTGGACATGCAACTCAGTTGTGATGATTTGAATTTCTGCACAATTCAAGATTTTTAATGCTGTGCAGAAGTTGTGATTGCCTCATCAATAAAATTGATTGCATGCTACATCTAAGCTCAACATCGCAACTCAACAAAGCCTTTCCCCCAACTATTTAGAGTCAACTACTGAAATCAAAGTTTTAAATATTGGTCTTTACGGCGCCTACTGGCCTTTACTTAATTGACTCAACCGTGATCATTTCATAGTTACAACAGCACCTAATGGTGCAGTAACAGTCAGTATGGTGCTTTAATGGCCCTTAACAGTTCTGAAACAGCCGTTACAGAGCCATAAAGCCTTGTCTGTGTGTGATATGAAAATTCCATTTCGTTTTCATTCTTTTCACTTTTCTTGCCCTAAAAACTCAAAAACCCTCACTCAACCAGTTCACACTCACAAGATCTAGCCTCCAATACTTAAAATTGAAACTGAAATTTGAGTTCCTAGTTTGAATTGAAATCTTTCCTATCATCTTTATCCCTTTTCCTCTTGAAATACAAAGATCCGTGATTCAACATTATAGCTGATTGATTGGTATTGCTTATAAGTAATATGATATTTATAGTTCATTGATGTGATGGATCCCATTTGGTAGCTATTGAACTTGGTTGATTACTTTATGAAAGGGTTGGTGGATCAACTTCTTCCTCTTTTCATGGTCATACCTCTCGCAGTAAATCTAATGTCTTTGGATAATTTATTTATTTTTTACTTAAATCTAACACAAAATTAATGTTGAAGTTAAATCTAAAGGCCATTATGAGTCTTGCTTGGAGCTTCCAATATATGGTTTTACCAATTAGTTTGAATAATGTTTTTTTATTTTCCATTATATAATTATCTGTATATTGATGTATTAAATTTAGATACACCATAGAATGTTAGTAATTTAGGCTCCTCTTGGATCAAAGGATTTGAAATGAGAGGATTTATGTTCATTCATTTGAACAATATAGCATTTAACTTTAAGTTTAACAATATATGTATATTGATTTGAGAGTTTTATATGTATGGATTCCACATAACGAGGTGGAAGGAGTTATTTCAAAATTCTTGTCTTCAAGATTTCTAAATACAAAAGTATTGCAATAAAATGTCTCTCCTACCTCTAGTATAATATTATCTTGAGTTTTGGGATTCAACTTCAATAAAAAATATTTAATTTAAATCCATTAATTTATCCAAATGGGGTGTTAGTCTTATAGACTATTAGTAATAAATTGTTTACGTAGTTATTAATTACTAATTGGTAATTTTAATTAGTATATGACATTGAGATATTTAAAATGTCGTTCCAATATATATTATTTAACTCATTGTCCGGTAGGGCTCGAAATGGATTAGATTCATGTAAATCCATATCCAGATCCATATTTTAATATCAGGGTCCATATCCGAATCAGATCCATTGGGCAAGATCCATATCTGATCCATATATTTAAACAAGGACAAATAGAGTAAAATATACTTGATTTAGGTAAGATCTCAGGGAAACCTGATCCAATTAATAATTAACCAGATCCATACCCTACCTGAATCCATGATGGATCTTTCAACAAACCAAATCTAATCATTTTTTAATTTGGATTCAAAATTAAAATCAAAACTCGTTAAAATGCACTTCAGATTGAATCGGATCTCGGGTCAAATCCGTTCCATTTCAAACCTTATTGCCCAAGATAGTTCTCACCTACGAGGATGCTGGTAGGGGAAGATTAGAGACAAACCTAACCTTTGTTATTATTTTTTTGGACGTATTTATTTAATTGAATTTTTTTATTATCTTGTTCATGTGAATTTTGTGGCCATAAAATTAGCAAAAGGTAAAAACTAGTAAGCTTTTATTGTTGACAACAACTTAAAATATAACTTACAATTGTTACCAATATTAAGTCTTCTTTAATTATTTAACAAAGTTCATTAAAGCCCAATTGTGATTTTGGCGTTAAAACATGCGTGTCGGTGCACTTTGGGCCGAGTTGTGCATTCTTGAAAAAAATTATGACTCTGCCCATCTCCTTCATTGCTGGTAAATTACACTAATATCTATCTTTTATGTCTACACAACAAATGGAGCACTGCCGACAAAGTATTATAGCTAGAAGCCAAGAAAACCCAACTGAAAGCAAAAACAGTGTTCTCAAAACAGTTGAGCTCAAAAAAATCGCTGCAACTGAATAAGATGACAGATTTGAAGAATGTCATAAAGACTTGGGTGCTGTTTGATAAACAGAAAAAAGTTCTGAAAAATTTAAGATCTGAATTTCAAGTGCTGAGAATTTAAGTATTAAATTTGTAAATTTGAAAACCTGTTTTGTAATGTCTTAATTTTGAGTACTGAATTTATTAAAACTGTTTGGTAAATACAAGAAATTAAAGTCTGAAAACTGTTTAGTTTACAATTTTACCCTCAAGATCCTTTAATAGCATTAATATACTGAATTTAAAAAATAATTATGAAAGTGCTATTTGGAATAATCTGTCAATTTAACAAGGAACCTTATGTCATTATTAATGATCTCAAGATAAATTACAACTTTAATAATGAGCACATCAAATTTGATTCTAAAAGTTTTAAACTGTTCAACGGTGATATAGAAGGATTATACAATGTTTGTAATTAGTCTTTGTTTCAGCTGAGGACGATTCTTTTTGTATATATAAGGATTATACAATGTTTGTAAATAGTCTTTGTAGCACCTGAGGATGATTCTATTTGTATATTTCTATTGGGTTTTTTAGTAATAGACAAATTAATCAATTACAAATAGTTGAAAAAGTTATGATAACTTGTTGAGTTTATTGAAAAAGGGGTTGCCTCTGCAAGTCTAAATTTGCTCAACCCAAGAAACTTTTGAACCAGTTCTTCGGCAGTAGCTAGATAGTAGATCCTGTGACCTATTTGAGATTCAGTAACCTTTAGCATCTTGTGATTTGTGAATAACTCTTGCTTTAACAATGGTTAATTTGTTTCTGCATATATGCTTGACATTGAACTGATTAAGTAATATGCGAGTATTTATATACTATATGTATAGATAGACAGTTTTCCTGAGTCAACATAAAATCCAACTCACTCCCCTTAGTATCCCCACCAGACGATCCACATCCAGCATCTCCAATCTCCCATTGACCATGGAATACATTGAACAGCACCTCCATTAATCCGTGTGATAGAATTACTTGCCTTTGTAGTGCCAAACTTCCAATAGCTCTAACTCACCACCTTTAGATGCAGCTTTGGGGTTAAGATGTCGGTTTTTGTGTTTGTATCGTTTGTTGATATTTGAACTGAGAGACTTCAGTATCGTCCTTGACCGTGTAGAGTGAATAACTCACAGGAGAAAGATGACAGTTTTGTTTTGAGGGTATATTTGTCTCTTTCAAAAAAAAAAAAAAAATTTTAAACTCTTCTCACTAAGTGTGTTTAGCATTCGGTGATAAGTAAAAGTCCTTTCAACTTAAAAATTTTCCTTTTTAAAGTGAAACTTACTTTTTTAAAGTGAAAACTAGATTTTGTTATCAAATCCAACTAATTGAAGATTCACTGAATCTGTATAGTTTTAAGTACTTAATTGGGTTATCAAACACCACCTTAATAAAAAAAAACGCACTATAGGATCGCCCAAAAAGCCTTCGGAATGCAAGACATGCAACAATATGCAATGACGGGACTTAAATGTCCTAAGCACACCCAGATTGATCTTAAATAATAATAATAATAATAATAGCCCTAACAGTCACAGAAAACTGATTTGAGAAAACGTCCCAGCTTTTTGAAAAATATTTTAAAATTGAATAACCTGATAGATGGCTTAAAAAAATCCAAAAAGTTACCACAAATACTAGCACGAGGAGATGAATTGATCTATGATGTTTGGCTCAATCTGATGAGGATGCTGATATCAGCATACTTCTGACACTTTGTAGTTTCAAAACTTTGATCAGATACTCTGATATTGTGTTGGATTATGATATTGGTTAAGATTACGGTTGGAAGAGAGAGAGAGAGCATAGAAAAGGGACAGAATGAGATTCACTCATTGTCAGCCCCAAAATCCAAGTCACTGGAATTTCCATTCCGAGCCCGAATTCCGAGAGTGAACCCGTTTATTTGGCTACATGAATTATCTCAACAATGGTCATACCTCGATATCATACGTTAATACCAAGTTGTCACGACCCGATTTCCAACACCCGATTAAGAGCGTGGGAATGGGGTGAGTGATTACTATAAGTGAACCGTCCTCTAAATCATTTACTCATTTGAAATCTCATAACCGCGGAAGCATAATCATAATCGTACATTTAAGAGTATGCGCATACGTGTACGAGTCAACACCTGCATGTGGATCCCTCACTAGGTAATATGTGTACAAGAGTTCAACTATCCAATTCCATACCCAGCTGCCTATTACGATACATCATAATTTTCATTACGATGCATCGTCACTTTACGATACATTGTAATTGAAGTTACGATGCATTGCTAGTTACAATCCATCGTTGAAATATCGTGACATGTTGCGAGATCTACTGTTTTGGAGCTCAATTTCCCTCACTTATTTCGATACATTATAGCATTTCGATGCATCGTAACAGGGGTTACGATCCATCGTAATGCTTCGACTGGAATGACATGTTTTGTCAAAGTTGCTCCTATGGCATCACATCTCCATTTGTATCCAAACATATATTTAAAATACATTAATGTAATCTAAACATGCGTATAAAACATGAAAAATCCATAACCGGAGCTCAATTACATCATTGAAAACAGATCAAGTCCGGAATAAACATAAGGTCTCCAATTTTCCGAATTGATAGTCATAATAAAGTGTTTAAAACTTATGTCTCAATCTCATATTTAGGTTACAAAACCAATAATTGCCTAAGACGTGGCATACAAAACATAAGCTAAATAATCTCAAATAAGAGATCGAGCTCTCCAATCCCAAGCGTCTCAAGCTCCATCAACAATTGATGTCTTATCTATAAAATGTTTGGGGAAGGGGGGTGAGTATTAACATGCTCAGTAGAGATACCCAAACCAGCTTATCCATTGACTGGACGCGACTTACATGAAATGCAATCATGGCCCTCCTATGTACTACATGTCATACTTACAATGCTCGTGAAATGCTATTATGACAATGCTATACGCTACATAGCATACAACAATGCATATACTCAAAGAATCTTAATTCAATGCTTAATTAGATCACATATTCAACAATGCTCAATTGAAGTAGAAGGTCACGCAAGCATCAACATAAATATCACAAGTCAACAACAAGACTTAAACACCAAGTCACATAAGTTTCGAAATCACATAAAGGTGAGAGTCGTCATAGGTCACGGGTCAAAAGCTTTTCAAGCTAATTTCCTAAATATTCTACTTTATGGGTAAAACCTGAGGGTCTAGACAAAACCAATATTCTACTTTACGGGCTACTAACCCGAAGGTCTAGACAAAACCACTATGGCCAAGTTCCGGGCTCGAGGCCCTTTTTACATTTTTGACCTACTCCCAAAATCAACAACCAATCACATAGGCTTCAAGTATAGCAATACATACAATTTCAAGCACATCATAAGCCACTTAATTTTCATGCTAAAACATGTTCTTTCCATGAATATAACAATGCAACAATTCCACATTCCAAGCGCATCATAAGCCACTTGATTCCATGCTAAAACATGTAATTCTCATGCATATAACAATGCAACATTTGTAGAGAAGATCATTTTCATGGATTCTATCGAACATGTAAAATGCATCATGTATAACATAGTCTCCACATCTATAAATCATGCTATTAAGCAATATTTATTCACAATAGCTAGCACATAGGACATGTATACATAATTCACATCATAATTCACTTTAATACACATTCAACCACATTTGAATTCAACTATATCATCAACACATATGCATATAACATCAATGTATATAACTATCATCAAATTTAGCATATGGAGACCCAATTAACATAATTAAGCATATTTAAAGTCGCAAGACTCACTCTCTAGCATTCCTAAACATGCTAAACAATTCAAACCCACATCAATCCCTATGAAATCGATGATAAGGTGGAGAGAACACCCCTACCTCAACTCTAAGCCAATTCTCACCAAACTCAACTTTGTCCGAATTCGGTTTTGTTCAGACCAATCTCGAGCCCTCAATGCATGGACCGATTCTCTCTTCTTCGGTGTCTTCTAATTCCCGTCCCAAGCCCCTCTAATTCAACGGAGAAGGAAGAAGATGATATATATATATATATATTTGCTCTCTCACGACTGATGAGAATGAAAGGAAATGAATTCAACATTCTCCTCTTTGCTATTTATAAACCTATTGCATCTATTTACAAAAATGCCACTAGTCCCTCACTAAACCTTCCTGGGCTCCGTTTTCACTTTCAGTAACTCCTACGGACCCGAAATCGATTCTGTAGCGCATCAAATATTTTATTTAAGCTACTCTCCAAATTTGGTGTCATTCCGACACTTTCGGATTTTCCTAGCCCACGGGACCCACACCTGGCCCACTCGACCCAAAAATCTCAATTTTTTCCAAATGTTCCAAAAACTTCCCCGCACTTATATAAGGGTCTTTAAACATGTATTTCACATTTCAAACATGTATATAATCATTTAAAGCAATTATATGACAATAAATGAAAATAAAAAGAAAATCGGCCAAAAGTGGTCACGGTCCTTACACTCATCTCTATACCCAAGTATACACACACACACACTTTATTGAACTATCAAATATTCTAAAAGTAGTCCAAAATCCTTCGCACTTTGAAACTTTCTTAATTTTCTTTTCCAAGAAGTCTTGTAATTTTCTTTTTCAAGTATGCAAATTTCTTTTAACATTTTATAGATTTTTACTTATCACTGCACTTTTCTCAAAAGTGGTGCAAGATAAGTAATTTCTTTGTAAGAAGTTGGAACTCCCCTAAAATGGTTGTAATCACAAATCCTAGGCTCTAGTCACCAATTGTTGCGATATGGATATGCTTCACTTTACCTAGAGAAACTTCTACAAGCCAAAGTATGTGTCATGGGGTCATGACATGTGCTGCGAAGGAAGGCTGGAATGCTAACATGCATCAATTATCGAATTCACCTGACCCAATAGTACCCATTTTGGGAACGTCCAATGCCAAGTCACTGAATGGGTAAGTCCCCAAAAACCTAAGGGTACCTCTGCAAGATTTGTCCCTGGAGGGTGAGTCAGGGCCTAAGATCAGGCCAAAAGGCATAGTCGATGGTCACAAATGCCATAACTGATGCATTCATGTTGTGATGGTAGTTGTGAGGTGCCATAGTCCCAAGAAAAATATATGGGTTTGTCGAGGCATTGGGCCTTGCCAGGGTGAGATTGGCATGAGTACCCACAACAATGGGTGAAACGTGATCCTAGTGGTGGGGATATCCACAAGGATGATAAGGACATGTGGCACGTGCATGCGTGGTCACATAAAAGTTCCTTGCAATTGCACATGTCAGTGTCAAATTCTGTCCCATGGTGACATGAGAGGCCGGTTCTTCTTTGGCCTTCAGATTCTGCCCCAGTCCTTTCTTTGAGTTATCCTGCCCAAATTTTCTCCGAACCTCGTCTCTTTCAATCATCCTTTGTTCTTGTCACCCTTAAAAGAAAAAGAGGAGAAACAAACTCCAACTACTGCGTATCTTTGAATCAAAAAGGAGTAGTGGTTTACTTACTAATGCAAATTTCAAGTTAGTGTTTCAATTTTGAAAACTTGGTTTTCACAAGAAATAAAATCAATAAGTATGTGTTGCAATGAGTGAAGTTGTGCGTAAAATTAATAATTGTGTTCTAATGAATGAGCGCATAGCAACATAATCCAATGCATTCTTTTTTCACCCAACCTGGGGGGTGAGGAGGGAGGGAATAGGTTCTATAGTCAGTTCCTCTTTAGGTTGTCATTGCACATTATGCATGGTAATTTTTCATATAGTTGTCAGCTTATATACTTCAAATGGAGATCTTTTGGCTTAGTTAAATTTTCAGCTGAAATGTTCCCGTACCTGTGTTGTCTGCCTCAATGTGTCACCTGTTTCAACTATTGTGTTATATGAACATTAATACCTATGTTTGACTTAATTAATTCTCCGAGTTATTTCCTCATGGCCGGCCTTTTGCGATCGAGGCCTTTTTCATGTCCATAGGCTGCCCGTATCCTCTAGCCAGCATTAATGCCAGAGTTATAACTTTACAATTAGTTTGTTTCTAACATTTTTCTCTTTTCTTCTTGCAGTCAACTAGATAACAACGATTTCGGTGAGGCCGAGATTCCAGCTTCTTATGGAAACCTGTCCAGATTAGTAAAATTGTAAGTGCTATTTAAAGGGTGTTTGCCTTTTTAATTTTTTTCTACATTATAATCAATGAAGAAATATGCATTGATACTAGGCCCAGGTATCTTACGTCCATTTTGAAAATTAGCCCAGTCAAAAGCGTAATTGTACTTTTGATAATTGATAAATTAGTTTGGCTAATGAAAATTTGTATTATTAATTTGTATATTGTGACTTGCATCTTGCCTTGTGGTAACTTGGGTCCATCATGGAGCAGACTCAGTTCAGATCCCATCATCCACCAACTTGAAACATTATTATTTTTTATATTGAAGGAGCATAATATTTGGATTTATACAATTGATACTAGAGCTTATAAGCTCTTTGAGGATCAATATCCATTAATGATTAAAAAATTTCCTAGTGCCCAATCCATCTTTTGCCATGCATACATGCTCTCAAGTCTCAGATTTGTGATCTGAGAGCAAATTTGCAGTCAGCCTGCTGATGGACATCATAAGACCGCAGTATAAATTCTCCAAAGGTTGGGACAGATCATATTCCAAGGCTTACTGCTACCAAGTAATCGAACAGGTTTAATTGGGTGGCATGGTGGAGTAGTGTTATACTCGAAATAAAATTTGTTCATAGTGGTGATCGTAGAATTAATCCTAGCTAGTTGTATAGGGTGGATGTCTGCAGGCCAGACAGTGAGATATGCTTCTTAGCAGTAGTGGTAACAGCACACTTCAATTATATGTAAAAGAACTTTGAAGTTCTAACCTTGCAAATACAATGAATTGGTTCTCTTTTTCTGTGCTACTTGCATGTTAATGTGTATAGACCATCTTTGGAGGAGCTCTTAACCATATGATACTTTTGAAATCAGTGTTCCCACACTCTCGTTTTTTTTTTTTCTCCCTTATTCCTTTGGGCTCTAAGGCACTACAGAATTACTGAGAATGAAAGAAAAATACTGTTATCACTCCAAAGAAATAATATTTGCAGGCCCTTGATAAGGAGAACAAGGCTGAAATACATCAATCATAATATTGGGTACCAAAAAAAGGGGTGGTTCACTGGTTGGTAAAATATTATATTTGGTTTAAGAAAGCTCAGGTTATGAAAATTTTTGTTTCTCATCATTACAGCACTGCCATCAATCTAGATGACTGCTGGCTACAAGTTTTAAGTAAAAGAAAAAAAATGTGTACCTTATCTGCATGCATCCCCCCACCTCCCTCTGCCAACCCCAAAGATGCATTAACATCTTAATGCATATAAAGAACAGAACTGCAAATAACAATGCTTTCCTATTGTTGCTATATGGTAAACAACCCTTCTTCAATGGCAATCTTTACTTTTCTAATGAAACTAGAACAATCTGCAAGTGAACTTGCAGTGATTTTTTTATGAGTTACTGCACATTCTAGAAATTTAAATTTTGTTCTTGTATTTTCACATTGAATTATGTTATTGTTGATTGCTTTGGTCCTGTTTAGTTTGCTTTCATTATGTGTTCAATTACGTGTCTAGTTATTATAATTATGTGTTATGCTTAGAACTTGGAAAAGTGCTTCAAGGAAGCAATTTTCACTTGGTAGTAGTGCATGAAATGGAGCAGGTTTAACCCAAAATTTGATCCATCCGATATCCATTTTATAGGATTTGGATTCTAGTTTTAAATCCGAAAATAAAAATGGATCAAAATATGGTTCTTCAAAAAATCCATCTCAAATCTGGGAGTTTGGTGAAAGGATTATGATCCTGTAAGTTAAATTTCTCTCTAAATTATCACAAGCTGGGTTTATTTAACATCTCAACATGACATTTTTCTTAAATTGATGGCTTAAGCATGCCTTATCACTCATTCAAAAAAAATTCTTAAAATGACTTGGTTTTTCTGAGTCAATTATATGAAGAAAGCCATTAGCAACAACCGAACCCCTTTTATTCTTGTTCAGACCAGTTTATCTCTCTATGTCTCTCTTTTTTTCTCTCTCTAATCTTCCTTAGCTAATTACAACAATCAATCCTTGGTACTTGCAGGCACCCTTACCACTCCCCACTGTCAAACCGCCACCACCTTTCCTTTTTTTTTTCTCTTTCTCTACTTTCTCTCTACCTGGTTCTCTTTTACCTGATTTCTTTCATCCATACTTCCTCACCCAATTATAAAAACCAAATTTAAAGCATCACAAACTGAGTTCGATCATCATACCAATTAAAGATTAGATTCATAAGGACAAGTTAAGAAAACCAATCTTATCCACGTTCTTGCTTCAACCACGATGAGTTGTAAAATTGATGAACCAGAGCAACAACCCTAATTGTAGGTTTAGTCGTTCTTTGGGTTGAAGATGGATTTGAAGAAAACAATTTAGGGATTTATAGAATTTATCTACTTGTTGTATATCAATTGAAGTTGATAAGACCAGTATGATCTTCTTGATGGTTTATTACGGAAAGTACACATGCACACAAACATATGTGTGTGTGTGTGTGTATTATTGATATGGTTTGGGGTTTTACCTTCAATCAAGGGGTGACTCTAGTGACAAAGGAGTACAAACCCTAAGATGAGATTCTACTCTTTTTATTTTCTACATTTAGAAAATCCATGTAAAATTGTTTCTTTCTTTTTCTTATTTGGTACAATTATTTCTGTAGCTATTGACATGAACCCTTGTGGAAATTTTCTCTACTTCTCTGGGGAGAGAGGTCATTTCTTTTTCATCAAATGATAGAAAGAGAAAGTAAAGAATAGGGTAAGGGAGCCATAGAGAGAGAAAGAAGGGGGGACACATAAAGAGGAAGGACCTTGGTCTGAGAGATGAGTTTGAAATCGTGGAAGTTGTTTGCTAATGGTGACTATACTTGGCCTCCAAAAAGTGTTTTGAACATTTTTCTTAAGTGAGTGATGTGGCACTCTGCAACCGTCAATTTGAGAAAATGGCATGTGTCGATGCTGGAGAAATTCAATATGCGGTAACTTAGAGGATTCTGACCCGTTCTGATTTTAATGGTTGTTTGACTATCAAGTGAAACTCCAAAAACTACCCATGTCAAAAAACCTTTACTGAAGTGCAAGCCTAAACTTATTTGTAAATCTAGGCCTTTCTTCTCTTAAGACGCATAATCTAACCAAATGCATACTCTCTCCGTCTCTCTCTAAAACACAACTCTAGGAAATCCAATAATAGAGCCACCATTTGCATATTCTCTCTTTTTTTTTTCTCTCTCTAGAAGACAACACAAGGAAGCCCAAGAAGGGAGCCATGGTTGGGAAAGATCAAGTGCAGCACCACCTCTAGTTTTGAGACTACGTATGCGGCAAACTCTTCTCCGTTTCACCTTGGCTCAGCTCTTACCACCAAGATGCCCCATGTTCGCTTTGGTGAATCATGGTGGGATGCCATCCAGAGATTCTCAGTCCCTCTGATCGACTCCCTCTTCTACCTCTGCCTCTTCCACTGCCCTTTTTTTGACGACAATGACTCAACAAACTTAGCCGAGCTAATGTCCTCTGTCTCTACCAATGGCAGCTCTCTAACCCTTCCATGAATATGCCTTCAGGTACACATGTTAGCATACATTAACTATATATATAGACTCACATACGTGGAAATGATTGATCGGTGTTGGCTCAGTCTTTTAGGTCTCGAGATACAACAAAAGCAATTCAGTTATTTATATTTTTATATACATATATGGGAAAGAAATCCGGTTTTTTAGAGTTCTGACCCGATTTGAGGTAAATTGTACACCTTCCAAATATATCCAGATTGTCCATGCATGACATAGGTCAGACGTGGACTGTTTATGAGATCCAAGTCATACTCAGATTTGAATATGGATTCTGATTTTAAAATATGGATTTGGAGTTAGATTAACATGGACCTGCCTCTTCCCATTGGTAGAGTGAGGCTTGTAAGTTACTCTAGGTCAAGGAATCAAAGCTTGGCCTCGACCACAGTGTGTCTTGAAATTTTTTTAACATCATTATGTGATGGTATTGGCCATCATGATCATTGTTTCGTGGCTTGGGATTTTCCAAAATGATAATGGCTTTGACAAAATGTAACCATTATTACCCAGCTGGCGTAAGTTTGTTCTTGGCTATATCTATGTTTCTCCTTATCTCTGCTATGTTGACAGTTACATGGAAGGGGTATGCTTTGGTTTGCTAAAGTTTTAAATCATTTGGAAAACACTACATAAACATGAAACAAAGTTGCAGCATTTTTAGGTTTTAAAATTGAAAACTACAAAAGCATAAAATAAAATTTTGCCCTTCTCAAATGTTTTAAATATACTTTACGTTGATGTCTATTCAAAATGTAATTATGCAAAACAGAGAAGATTTAAGTGTAAACTCGATGTTTTACTATAATCTACCCAAAAAAGGAGTGCTTATGCTATTTCTTTCTCTCTGATTTGGCAGAAGTCTTAGAAATTGCAGCTTGCATGGAGCTGTACCAGATCTCAGCACTTTACCAAATCTTAGCTATTTGTAAGTTTGATCATTTTTCAGCATCCATTTGAGTTTTCTAATATTATTTTCCAAAAGCATCATATACTCTTGTCAGTTCAGTGCATTTAGTTCCATTATCTTCTTTGGATGATACTGTATCTAACTAGTTACTGGATTATTGCTACAGAGATCTCAGCTGGAATCAACTCACTGGATCAATACCATCAAATAAGCTTTCCAATAATATGACAACTATGTATGTTGATGGGTTCATAGAGTTTCCAGTTGTTGATTGTATAAATAGATACCCATATGTACCCATTTCTAGGCATTATTATTTTTCTTCTTGTTGCTTCAATTTTTAGACAATAGAGCATCAAATGCTATATGCTGACATTTTACTTATCAATAATAATGTGGACAATGTCTTATGCAGAGACCTGTCAAATAACCATCTTAATGGATCTATTCCCGAAAGTTTCTCAAAACTTCCTTCTCTCCAAAAACTGTGAGGATTTTCATACTTCATTGCAGTATTCTTTTTCTATTATGCAGTTAAAATTACATGGTAATGTGTATGGAATAGTTTAAATTTAATGCTCTTGATCATTGAGGTAATATGTGCTTTTTGAACTCCATAGATATTGATAGCAGTTCTTGTAATTTGGAATGCTATTCCAATTCATACTTGGTAAGATGTTGTAAATGATTGTTTATTACAGGTCGCTTCAGAATAATATTTTGACTGGTTCTGTCCCTGCAAACATCTGGCAGAACATGTCCTTCAGTGGAAACGCTAGACTTTTACTGTAAGACCTCAAAGAAGAAAACAATTTTTACTCTCTGAAAACAATGTTGTTACTTTCAATGAACGAACTAATTTCATACATTTATTTGGCTTTGTGAAAGGGCTGTCTCTTGCTGATTTTACCTTTCATGCACTTCATGAATGCAGTGATCTTCGGAATAATTCATTTTCAAACATTTTAGGAGACCTTAATCCTCCAGCAAATGTCACCTTAAGGTGTGCTTCCTCCATTTTATTTTATTTTTAGACAATAATACTGCATATCTGATGCACCTTATGATTTAGGTTTTACTAAACATCACATGTTATGCCATCTAAAATTTAAGTGAAGTGCATTATATGTTCTAGAATATTAGAAATTTATGTGCACTTTGTTCTACTGCAAGTATATTCTAGAAATTTATGTGCACCTTGGTCTACTGCAAGTATACAACCTTGCCTCAATGAGCTCAGGTTTCATGAATCCCAGATTTGATAAATTTTGGCAAATGTGCCCTTGAATAGCCAGTTTCCAAGTGAAAGAATTTTCCCCGAGTTATTTAAGGTTTCATCAGTCACTTTTTTGCTGTCTACGTTTTTACCACTTAATACTTTTATCTGGAGAGAAAATCTTGTCATATATACCACAATCTAATGATATCTCAATAAGAGTGCTTCATAGTAAACATGGCTTCAATGTATTCTAAATTTTGTAGTCAAAAAGATTTTTTTCACAATTCAAGATGATAATTACTGGGGGATGCTATATGTTGAAAATTTGAATGCTAAAGCAAGTTAGCTGCTCTATCACACACACACACAAAAGGTGCAATTAAGATTGACTGATTTCCAGAACAGGGGATTAACAAAAATATAAAACCAAAAAAAGTTTTAAATCAACACTCACGGTAGTGCTTTTGTTTGTGTTTTTTTGGTTTTATATTTTTGTTAATCCCCTGTTCTGGAAATCAGTCAATCTTAATTGCACCTTTTGTGTGTGTGTGTGTGATAGAGCAGCTAACTTGCTTTAGCATTCAAATTACATGTGGAGATTGAACTCTTCTTTATTACTCATTCAGGTGTACTCAACTAGGAATCTGTGTCTTATTGTAGTTGTAATTGTCTGCTGCAGATTTTATTGTACAAATGTATCACTAAGCTTAAGAATCTTTAGGTCTTCTGATCAGATATTCATATTGAGAAACAAGCCCCCAATCACGAACCACCAAATATTACAATGTGATGATAAGTAAACAAGCACGAAGAAATTTGCAAGAACACACCAAGAATTATACGTGGTTCGGCTAAACAAGCCTACGTCCACGGAGAGCCCGATTTCACTATATAGATTGTAACAATACAAGTTGAAAGATTGTATCAAGAGTATGTTCAACTCTCAACCCTTATACACTCAAACTCACTCAAAAGGGAATCACAAATTCTAAACAAGAATTCTCTCTCTAAGTGTCCTCTCAATAATAATGAGAGTATTACCTCTACGCAAGAGTTGCCTTCTCAAAATAATGAGAGTGACCTCTCAAATACAATGAGAGTA
This sequence comes from Cornus controversa, assembly GCA_026545225.1. Classification (NCBI taxonomy): domain Eukaryota; kingdom Viridiplantae; phylum Streptophyta; class Magnoliopsida; order Cornales; family Cornaceae; genus Cornus; species Cornus controversa. The sequence continues at coordinate 106,089,850 of CM048845.1, forward strand.
TTACCTCTTTTCTTCTCACTAACTGTCAACCTATAACATAGGTAACTATTTATAGAACCCAAAATTCAATTCCTTGGTGGACAAGGATTACAATTCCTTAGAGTTCAAGACTTGTCTAACAAGAACTTTCCTTCCTTGAGACCAAGACTTGTCTACTAAGAAATTACCTAATAAGATACAACTCTATAATGGAAACCTAATCACAATTGGAATTTGAGCCAACCCAACAAATCTCTCCCTTGGCAAAATTTTTGACAAGTCTTCAATACACGAGACTCCCGTCTACAAATCCACAAATAATCCATCGGCCTTTTAAACTCTAGCTACATAACCCGAATCAAGTATGAAACAATACTCCCCCTTGATCTGCAAGGCCAATGTATTCATGCAGTTGTAACAAGTCAACACTATCAAGTGACTTTGGAAGGGGGCTTCGATGCAACCCTTCTCCAAGTAGAAACTTTCATCTCACCCTCATCTATCTGGAAACATGTAACCCGTATCTTCGATAAATCAAATTTTTTTTTTGATAAATAAAATTCCATAAAAAAGACGCTCAAAGGGGAGCGAACCCGAGGATTTACAAAAAGCCGAGAACCGGCCGATTAAACTCTAAAGCTATCAAGAAGGTCTACAACTTGACCATCCGATGTACAATTTTTTCCGTATACCCAAAAAAATAAAAGAGTTAGAATTTTATATTTGAGAGACCAAATAGAAGACTCCACATCCTCAAAGCGCCTCCTATTCCTCTCTTGCCACAAACCCCACCATAAACAAAGGGGAGTGACCCTCCAAGCATCTTTGACTTGGCTGCCCACTGTACATCCTCTCCAAGCCTCGATTGTATCCTTCATGGATCTGGGAAACACCCAATCCATACCAAACGCTACCAGGAACATAGACCAAACGTCCCTCGCTACTGTGCAATGTAAAAGAAGATGGTTCACTGATTCCTCTGACCTCTTGCACATGCAACACCAATTTATCATAATGTGACCTCTTCTCCTAAGGTTATCGATGGTAAGAATCTTTCCTAGAGTAGCTGTCCAGGTAAAAAAGGCCACCTTCACGGGGGCTTTTGTTCTCCAGATAGCCTTCCATCTCGTCTATCCCCTCTCCCTCGATCACCTGAATATACAAAATGGAGAGAAATTCCGCTACCTCTGAAAGCTCCCAATCATGAAAAGCCCTTTGAAAGCTCACATCCCAAGACAGTCTTCCGCTATCAAGCTGATAACATTCAACCACTAAGGCTTGTTTGTTCGAGGCAATCCTGAAAAGTCGAGGGAACCTACATGCCAAAGATAGATCCCCGCACCACACGTCTTCCCAAAAACTGATATATCTCCCATTTCGAACCTTGAATCGAATGTTTTTGGAAAATTCATTCCATCCTTTCCGAATACTTTTCCAACCCCCCACCCCCGCGGGGAGGTTGGTCTCCGTGGACAGCCAACCACCAACTTCTTCTCCACACCGACTAGCAACAACCCTCCTCCACAATCTTGTTCGTTCAACTCCAAAGCGCCAAAGCCATTTGCCCAACAACGCCTTATTAAACAGATCTAATCTTCTTATTCCCAAACCACCTTTTTTAATCGGAGTGCATACTTTCGCCCATCTCACTAGATGGTATTTGAACTCGTCCCCTAACCGCCCCACAAGAACTTGCTTTGAATCCTCTCGAGTCTCCTTACAATTGACATCGGCATCGAAAATAAGGACATGAAGTAAGTTGGAAGATTAGAAAGAGTGCTCTTCATTAGAGTAAGGCGCCCTCCTTTTGATAAGTACTGCTTTTTCCAACCTGCAAGCCTCTTCTCAAACCGCTCTACTACAGGGTCCCACAAGGAGACCATTCTCGAAGACGCTCCCAACGGTAACCCTATGTAAGAAATCGAAAATGAGCCAACTCCGCACCCCAGAATGTCACTAATTCGTGAATTCTGCCCACTTCCCCGACTGGCACCATCTCACTTTTTCCAATATTGATTTTCAGGCCAGAGACCGCCTGAAAGCAAATCAAGATGTACTTCAAGTGCCTCAGCTGATCCTCCCTTGTCTCGCAGAAAACAATGGTGTCATCTGCATAAAGTAGGTGAGAGACCACTAAATGATTAGGTTCTCTCCCTACTCGAATCCCTCTGATCACCCCAAGCTCTTCTGCCCTTTTCATCATCCTACTGAAAGCTTCCATTACGATAATAAACAAAAAAGATGATAACGGATTCTCCTGTCTCAAGCCCCGAGAGCTAGGAAAAAAACCCGCTGGGGACTCATTCACCAAGACAGAAAAACGAACTGTCGAAATACATTAGTGGATCCATCTCCTCCATCTAATCCCGAAGCCTATCCTTTCTAATAAATACAGCAAGAAGTCCCAGCTTACATGGTCATAGGCCTTTTCAATGTCCAGCTTGTATACGATTCCGGGTTGACCGCTTCTTATCCTTGCCTCCACACATTCGCTCGCAATCAGCACAGAATCCAGAATCTGTCTACCTCCCACGAAAGAGTTCTGTGAAACTGAAATCACCATCTAAGACCCTCTTCAACCGATTAGTTAGAACTTTAGCAAAAACTTTGTATATCACTCCCACCAAACTGAATGGCCTAAAATCCTTAGCATCAGCAGCTCCGCCCTTTTTTGGGATGAGGGTGATAAAGGTTGCATTGAGGCTCTTCTCAAAGTTCCCTGTTGAGTGGAACTCGCTAAGAGCCCCCATCACTTCCGATTTAACCACTTCCCAGTTTTGATGCAAAAAAGCCATTGTGAAACCGTCGGGCCCTGGAGCTTTATCTCCGGCACAACTCCTTAAAGCCTCCCTCGCCTCCTCTTCCTCAAAGGGTCTCTCCACCCAAACCTTATCTTCCTCTAAAATGCTTGCAAACTCAAGGCCTCCCAGCAACGGCCTGTGCCTAGAGTTCTCTGTATAAAGCTGCTGATAGAAAGTCACAATTCCTCTCTGAATATCTTCTGCTCTAGATAACATATTCTCGTCTATTCGGATCTTGCCTATGTGATTTCCCCTTCTCTGAGCATTCGCAAGTCTATGGAAGAATTTGGTATTTCGGTCTCCTTCTTTCAGCCACAGTGCTCTGGACTTCTATCTCCAGGAGATTTCCTCCATCATTACAATCTCCCCGAACTCGGCCTTACATTCCTCTCTTCTGCCAACCTCCATTTCGCTGAGACCCCCTTCCCCCTCTTTCCGGTCAAGCTCTGCAATTTCAGATAGCGCTCTGTTCTTGCGCCAGTTAAGATTTCCAAAATATTCCTTATTCCACTTTCTAATATCTTCCTTCAGTCGCTTTAGTTTGTGAGCCAATCTGTAGCTTGCGTTACCCCTGCACTCATAACTTGCCCACCAATTTTGAACTCTATCCTTGAAGCCCTCCACTTTTAACCACATGTTTTCGAACCGGAAAGGAGATCTTCCTCTCCTCAAACCCCCGCAGTCCAGAATGATGGGAATGTGATCCGACACCGCTCTAGCCAAAGCTACTTGAGCTACATCCGGAAACTTCTCCTCCAGGTCATTCGAAATTAGAAATCTATCTAGTCTAGAGAGTGTAGGGTGCTCTCTGCCGCTTGACCAAGTATATCGAGCGCCTTCCATAGGGAGGTCGATGAGCTGAAGAGCATTAATGAATTCAAAAAACTCCCGCATCGCAGTCGTTCTTCTCCCTCCTGAAGATCTCTCACTAGGATCCCTTATTTCGTTAAAGTCTCCTCCCACACACCACGGCCCCGGCCACCTCAAGCTCATTGACTCTAGCTCCTCCCACAACCCTCTCCTCTCCACGCCCCCTACCGGACCATACACCCCGGAGAAGGTTAAGTGGGATCCGTCCTCCACCAAAGAAAACAACAACGATAGGGAAGATCTCCCTTTCCACAAATCAACTTTTGAGACCCACCTCTTGTCCCAAAGAATCACAATGCCCCCCGAAGACCCTATTGCTTCGAGGACCTCCCATTCAATGAATCTACCTCCCCCAAACTCCTCATCAAACCGTCCGTCACCTCAGCTAACTTGGATTCTTGAATGCAAACAATGTTCGCCTCCCACTTACGAATAAGGGACTTCACCACTTTCCTTTTGTCCGGATCATTTAACCCCCGGACGTTCCACGACGCTATTTTAAGCTTCATAACACACCAATTCTTTTCCCCTTCCCTCTCCCCTTCTACCCCCGCTGCTCCTTTCACCTTTCCCTTCATTTCTCCCGTCATAATTCACATAGGATATCAAATTTCTGAGTTCTCTTTCCCCCTTCCTAGACGAACTCTTTTTGTGATTAATTGGATCCCATCCTTGCACTAGAGTATGAAATGTTTCAAGGTCTAGCCCATCATCCCCGTCAAACGTGAGACCCATCAACTCTCCCATTTCTTCATCACTGTTCACAGTCCTATTACCATGAACCTCTATCGCTGATGAAAAGTTGTTTTTCTCCTCCTTTCTTGCTACTGCCAACGGGATGTCAACCCCTGGCTCTTCATTGCATTCCCACACTAGTAGGGGAAGAAGCAAAGATTCAAGAGCGTGTCCCATTCCAAGCTCTTCTTTGCTGTTGTTGGACCATAAGTCCCTTCTTGTCTCTGTTGGATTTCTGCCGTGTCCACTGCACTTGCACCCAGCCCTGTCCCCTGCCTGCTTTTCCCTATCTGTGCATGTGTCTTGAACACTACCCACCTCTGCAGCTACAAGTAATTCCTTGTCCGTGTTCTTGCTTGGATGTTCTCTACCACTATACAGTTTTAGTTCTTCCAGCAGAGCATTTGCTGTCTCTGCTCTCAGTTGCATCTTGACCTCATGTCTCAAGATCTTATTACCATGTGCACCCTGTTTTCTATCCACAATCGAAGTATGAATGCCATTGGCACTCCCCACCAGACGATATGCAGCTGTTGGTAATCTTCATGACTCCCTTTGCAATGGAGCACTTGCAGTCCGTGGAGTCCAACCGGCTCAAGGAAATTAGATTACACCGCAACCTGGGTGAATCTAAAAACCATTCATGTTGAGTAAAAGTGTCACCTTTGTAAATTGTGAGAACATTTCCAATACAGAGTCGAATAATGCTGACACACCTTGACTCTATATCCTGTCAATCATCAACAGATATTTTTTTCTGCTTTCCATCCTTTCCTTTCAACGCCCGAGCTAAGCCTTGTTGAACTAGGATGTCATTCACCCTCCTTTGCCATAGGATGAAGCTACCCTTACCATCAAATCTCTTCACCTTGTATTGTGTAGCAATATTACCGGCCATGATTGTCACAAGTGCCCAAGACGAACAACACCCGTATTATGAAGAAAAAATCTAGACAAGATTTTTATCAAACACCTTGTGTGCACCTTGAAGCTCTGATACCAATTTGTTGAGAAACAAGCCCCCAATCACGAACCACCAAATATTACAATGTGATGATAAGTAAACAAGCACGAAGATATTTGCAATAACATAGCAAGAATTATACGTGGTTCGGCTAAACAAACCTACGTCCACGGAGAGCCCGATTTCACTATATAGATTGTAATAGTACAAGTTGAAAGATTGTATCAAGGGTACACTCAACTCTCAACCATCACCCCTTATAAACCTAATCTCACTCAAAAGGAAATCACAAATTCTAAACAAGAATTCTTTCTCTAAGTGTTCTCTCAATAACAATGAGAGTATTACCTCTACGCAAGAGTTGCCTTCTCAAAACAATGAGAGTGACCTCTCAAATACAATGAGAGTATTACCTCTTTTCTTCACTAACTCTCAACCTATAACATAGGTAACTATTTATAGAGCCTAAAACCCAATTCCTTGGTGGACAAGGATTACAATTCCTTAGAGTTCAAGACTTGTTTAACAAGAACTTTCCTTCCTTGAGACCAAGACTTGTCTACTAAGAAATTACCTAATAAGATACAACTCTATAATGGAAACCTAATCACAATAGGAATTTGAGCCAACCCAACACATATGATTTTTAATCACTTGTCACTTGCCTTTTTTTTTATGATTCTAATGAAATTAATTAGTAGATAGTAATATTACAGTATCTTTACCATGTTTTGTTGTGCTTTCAATATTCTCATCATTTTAGCAGCTGTCCTTCAGGCTACAAGGCAATCCCATCTGCAGCAATGCAAACACGAAATACATACAACAATTCTGTGGATCTGATGCTGGAGGGGCTGACATTCTTCAAAACTCAACTGATTCAAACCTTATTTGTCCTATTCAAGCATGTCCTATTGATAATTATTTTGAATATGTTCCATCATCCCCTATACCATGCTTTTGTGCATCACCCCTTAGAATTGGATATAGGCTAAAGAGTCCTAGTTTCTCTTATTTTCCTCCATATGCTTACTTATTTGAGATGTATCTGACAAGTTCGCTTAACTTGGACCATTATCAACTATCTATTGAATCATATGCCTGGGAGAAAGGACCTCGTCTGAGGATGTATTTGAAGCTTTTTCCTATGGCCAATGATGATCACTCAAGTACATTCAACATAAGTGAGATTCTGCGTATTAGAGGCATATTCACATCTTGGAGATTTCCTACTACTGACTTGTTTGGACCTTATGAGCTTCTCAACTTCACTCTCCTGGGACCTTATTCATATGGTAAGTATTCAATTCTTCATCTATTTCTAATTTAAATTAAAGCTCCAACTGTTAAGAGCTTGATATACATTGTTGGGCCCATTCCTCTTCATATGCTAGATGGGGTTGCAGTGAGTGAGGGTGTTAAGAGTTTAATAACAAGAATATTGATTCTGAAAATTACTCTTTTTCATATTACTTCAATTGTCAGAATGATTTAGTAGAAAGTACAGCCCTAAATAGAGCTGAATGTTTGAAAAGGACTTGCCCTGCTAACTAACAGGGTTGGATGACTTTGTTGATTTGCTTGACATATACATGCTAGTGAATATACCGGTTACCACTAGATAGCGGTAAACTGGATTTTTGGCAAACATTTTATGTACTGTTCAATTGGCATTTTGGAAGTCCTGCAGCTCTTGAGAACAAGACCAAAACAATTGTTGATTCCAGTAAAAGTACTCAAGTCAATGATGTTTAGATAGCGCAGGATTTTCAGGTACATCTAGAGCAGGAATGATGTATCTAACTATTAGAAGCAGCTTGGTATTATAAATGGTTGCAATATTAATCTAAAAAGCAAAAAAAGAAGAAGAGAATTTAGGAAACTTAATGGTGAAGGTTATATGCAGTAAGTACCACAAGCACACATGCAAATATGACAAATGAGAGTTAAATTCCCCAAAATGCTCCTACATAGTAAACTAAGCTTCCTTCGGAGGATGATTCATGTATATCACACGCACACCCAACTTGATGACACACTATGAAAGAAATCGTTGCATGTTCCCTTGGTGAGAACATCTGCAAGCTGATTTCCTTCCCTGGTGAAATTGGTATAAATCTTTTTATTTTGAGCTCTCTCTTTACTGAAGTGATGATCCACCTTAATATGTTCAGTTATTTCATGCCGAATTAGTTTATGTGCAATACTTATGCTACCTTATATCATGGTAGATTAATATAGGCAATTGATAAAGTGAATCATTATGAAGTAAGAAGAATATTTATCCTAAACTATGGAGTGCTTCAATTGTTAATCACTAGTTTCCAAAAGCATTAAAAATAAAAATTAAACTAAGTTCATCACCAAAAATAAACAGAAAAATGAAATAAGAAAACTTTCATGCAAAAATTAATTTTAAAATCTATAAGCCTATGTGAAAGAATAGAAATTTATGTATTGTATATTATTCATCTCTCTTGGAGGTCAATATATAATACAATGATTGTAATCAATTAACCTAAAATTAGGGATGCAATGAATCAACCTAAATCAGTGATATAATCAATCAAAGGCTAAACTAAAGGGATACAATCATAAATCAACCTAAAATTAGGGATACAATGAATAAACCTAAATTAGTGATATAATCAATGAAAGGCTAAACTAAAGGGTGTATAATCATAAATCACGGGAGAGATTTTAGGTTGGTCTAACACTATGAAATGATTGTCAGTAAATCAGAAGTTAAAAGTTTGGCAGACTCTACAAACCAGTGGTCCAAAATCACTTACTGAATTGACATGGTATTTCTTTGCTTTCACAATATCAGTCTGCAAAATGTAGCAAGCCCCAATGCAAATAAAATGAGATGTGGCTGGGTTGGCGATGTGATGCCCTGACTTGTTAAATGACATGTGGTTTCTAATAATATGTTCATAAGTGAAGATTCTTTTGCAGGCATGGGAATTTGTTCTTTTATGGAATATTCTCTTCCATTAATCCCACAATCTATATCTAGAATATTAAAGTGATAGTAATTAAATTTACTTTCACGTGATTTTTTATTGCTATAGTGAGTTTTGGGACACAAGGAAAAAGTGTAAGCAAGGGCATTTTGATTGCTGTTGTATTAGCAGCCATCATCTGTGTTGTTACTATCTCTGCAGTAGCCACACTTTTGATTGTAAGAAGACGTGCTAAATACCAGAATACACTGTCAAGGAAACATTTATGTAAGTAAAAACAATTAATGAAATTAGTTATTTCTGTCAAATATGTCTGACTTTCTGAGGAGAGTAGTATGAAGTCCGTGTTATTCTTTGCAGCCTCAAAGCTTTCTATAAAAATTGATGGAGTTAAAAGCTTCACTTTTAAAGAAATGGCATTGGCAACTGAAGATTTTAGCAGCTCGACTTTAGTTGGTCAAGGAGGTTATGGGAAGGTTCATAAAGGAATTTTATCCGACAGCAGTGTTGTGGCCATAAAGCGTGTAAAAGAAGGATCCTTACAGGGTAAAAAGGAATTCTTGACAGAGATAGAAATGTTGTCAAGGGTACATCACAGAAATCTAGTTTCATTGGTTGGATACTGTGATGAAGAAGGAGAGCAGGTATGTCAGGTTGGGCTGTGCTTCATATGAAGTTCTTTTGTTTAAATCGTTTGGTTGTGATGATCACTGTTTGATCTGCTCAACATGGTATGCTTGAAGTTTGGCAAAGCTTACTGTTTTCTTATGCATGCTTTGAAGAATGAAGTTGACATAAATGTTCACTGCCCTAGAAACTAAGTGGGTGTGATGTAGTTGGTGTTCAGATATAAGAGGATCAATTCCATTGTAAAAATTATTAATCTAAGCATGTCCTTGGCACGTATGCAGATGCTGGTTTACGAGTTCATGGCTAGTGGGACCTTGCGAGACTGGCTTTCTGGTAGGGAATTATCAAGGTTTATCATTCTTAATACTGTTCCATGTTTCAGTTCTGCTTCCTTGCTATATACTTTTTTTCTTTTTATTTTATCTTGTTTGGTTATTATTTTTATTTTATTTGGTTTGGGGTGGTTGGGGGAGGGGGCTGAAGCTTCACCTTACTGTTTCCAGAAGGTTTGTTGATTTTATTATTAGATTAAAATGATTGGATATGGATTTTTAGGTCGGGTATGAATGCTTTATGAGGTATAGAACTATGGATGAAATGAAAAATATTGATGTATTTTGTCATTATGATTTCTGATCTTAGGTACGGCCTTGCAGCTTGGTGTACTTTTATCTGATTTAAAAGTTCAATTAAAATAAAAGAATTTTTCTTTTACTTCTTCTGACCAAAAACTAATTTTCAACATCTTTTTACTGAAGAAATACCCAGCTATGCTTTGTATTGCCATCCATCAATTTCTAAAATACATTATCTACTACTTACAATTTTCATATAAACTGCATAAACATATTGGTGTGCATGAATTCATGGTGTTAGTTCTCTATTCAACATTCTTTCCTAAGTTCTAAATATATGGATTCTGGGATTTGACAGCTAAATCTAAGGAAAGTCTAAACTTTGGTCTGAGGTCACATATTGCATTGGGTTCAGCCAAAGGTATTCTTTACCTCCACACTGAGGCTCACCCTCCTATATTCCACCGTGATATCAAAGCCAGCAACATACTTCTTGACTCCAAACTTACAGCCAAAGTTGCTGATTTTGGACTCTCACGGCTTGCACCAGTGCTGGATGATGAAGGGACTCTGCCTAATCATATATCCACAATTGTGAAGGGAACACCTGTAAGTCTAACTCTCTTAAACATACACTATGGAAACTCTGAAAAAGGAAATTGTAAGGAAGTACCTATATGTTTATATTTGTATTTTGATTTTTTTATAATTCCCTTTCCATGTTTATTCCCTGCTCAAAAACTTGATGAAAGTTCTCGGGTTTTTTGCAATTAATATGAAAATTCAGGAAAATTTGCTATTATTTCTAAGACATGTCTAAGAAACTCAAAAATTCTTTCTTTCTTTCTTTTTTTTTTTTTGGGATGGTGATTTAGACTTTTTGAGAAATTGGCACTAATATATGAGTTCCGTGTGATTAATGAGAAGCTTGGTTGTTTGATTGTGTCTATTTTGGTCCGTTCATTATATGGCTACTTAGAGTTTCTAAACACACACAGTGATGACTACATACTTTCTCAGTTAATGTTCTCAATTGATCTTGTTGAGAGAATACAGGTGAATTTCGTTGTGAGAAAATGTTGTCTAATCTTGATTGCTAACTTAATGAATTTCAATTATTTCTTTTTCCTACTATCATAGATCCATCATCCTCGTTCCACTTCTATTTTCTCATTCAATTTTCTTCTTACCCCTCTATGCCCGAAATATCAGTTTCAAGCAAGGTGAAGGTTTTATTAAAAAGAATACCTCAATTGATGGCTGAAAGTGTAATAGGAAGTGAAACTATTTGCTGAATAGTACCCAACAGTGTATCATGTACAAGCCAAGATTGTATGGTAAATGGAGGAAGTCAGTAATAGACTGGTTGAATTCAACAGCCAAACTTAATTAGAGTAGCCTGAAACTTGATTGTGGAAATGGTAGGGATTAACTTCTGAATTAGAGTACCCTGTTTATTTTAAATCTATCCTTCCATTAGTTTCAAACGTCTTGTGAAATGAACTGCTTAGTTCTTGGGAAACTTAATTTCCGATTGTACATGCAGGGATACCTTGATCCTGAATACTTCTTGACCCGTAAGTTGACAGATAAAAGTGATGTTTATAGCCTTGGGGTTGTATTTTTGGAGATCTTGACGGGTTTGCAACCAATATCACATGGAAAAAATATTGTCCGCGAGGTACTTTCTATCAGTAACTTCTTTACTCGTTGGTTCTTTCTTGTGTAAATGATATCTAGCATTAAAGCTGTGTTTAGTTCTTCTCAAGAACTAATCAATTTCTTTGGAACTTGGATGATTCGTTTAACCAGAACTTATGTCTAACACACACATATAGGCTTAATAAATTAAAATATTTCACGTCGCAAGACAGTAATGTTATTTCTTTACCTGCATTTAGAACCTTGACATCATATAGCATCCACAAGTATTTTGTTGTTGAATACTGTATAAACCAAAATGATTAGTAAGGATCTGACTATCTTTGATTTTAGGTGAATTTTGCTCATCAGTCGGGCACAATGTTCTCAATTATAGATAGCAGAATGGGTTCTTACCCCTCTGAGTGTGTCGAGAGGTTTATATCCTTAGCCATCAGGTGTTGCCGGGACAAGCCTGAAGAACGGCCATCAATGTTGGATGTGGTCAGGGAGCTAGAAAACATACTCAAATTGATGCCGGAAATCGAATCTGAATCGTCAGAATCTACATCCAAATATTTTGATGAATCAGCATCATCATCTTCATTGGCCTACTCAAGCAAGGACCCATACATTTCATCAAATGTTTCAGGAAGCAATCTTATCAGTGGCGTCATTCCCACCATCAGACCTCGCTGATACCCCCAGAAATCTTATAATCTTGAAAGAAAGAAAAATGTAAGAAAGAAAAATTTTATGTGCATTTTTCGGAATGTAAAATGAATTTTGTTCTTGATTTTTTTTTGTAAATTGTGAATGCAAGAGAAATTTGATGTTTGTCAGTTACCGCTTGCAATAATACCCAATTACACCTGCATAATCAATGAGAGAATACAGTATGCATGCTTGAAAATGATTCATATAGAAGACACGTAAATGAAACTGAGTAAATTTTTTTTTTTAAATCATCAAAAAAAATTTATAAATGAATCGAAAATCTATAAATGGAAACGGTCCCTATCATCAAACTGTTTGTCTATATATATATATATCGATTACCAACATAACTACTCAAAAAAAAAAATTAAGAGCTAAATTTTAAGCTGTAATTGTAAATTTAGAAGTTTTTTTAATATTCCAAGTGTTTAGCATTCAATAATATTTCAGATTTTTCAATTACTCTCCCTTGAAGTTTTAAGTCATTTTAAGTGACACTTATTTTTTAAGATACGTTGTGTTGAAGTTTGATAATCAGGATACTGTGTTTAGAATTTCATAATTTCGCAGAATTTGGATTTGAAAACGGATTTGATGTGTTTGGAACACGTGCAATTTTAAAATGGATGAAATTTGTAAGAATTTAGAAGAAACATGGTAGTGTTGAGAAATTCGGAGAAAATTGTGAGGATTTTAGGAGATTTGAATACTAACCGCAACTCTTATCAAATAATTTTTGAAGTTACCAAAGTTACCCTTTTCCCTCTCCAGTCTGTTATGCAAACCATAACTGACACGTCTTTTATTCTCTTTCTTTCTATCTGGTCTCTTACACAGACCATTGAATGTCCAGTGAGAAATAAGGTATTTTAGATCATAAAATATTGTAAAGAAATATCAAGAAATTTAAAATATTCTTGTTTATATGTTTTTGTGTATACACGTGGATGAAAAAAATTAAAATTCATCCAGCCCATTCCGTCAATTGATGCAAATATACGGGTTGTATAGGATTAAATTCATAAAACTCTCTTAATTTTCAAAAACTATTGTTTATAATCAATTTCTCTCGTATAAAGATAAATTTAAATGGCTTCGTCAGTTTAAATATGAAAGTACCAAAATGTCCTTCTTTTATTTTATAAAATAAATTCATAAAAAAAAATTATTTGTGAATTACGAATGTGCCCTTTATAGGGGTGAAGGGGCAATTTAAGAAAATTAAAAAGTAGAGGGGAGTTTTAGATTTTTGCCCAAAGTGGGTCGTCTTCTCCTTCAACTCACGTCATGCTTCTGTAAATTTCAAATTCCACCATTTTATATTTTTGAAGCTTTCTCTCTCTTCAAATTGAACCTATATAAAGTCACAAAACTCAAATTAATTTTAGGGTTATTATTAATCTGCAAATTTTGAATCCTAATATTCAATATTTATTCAACTATTCACTGTTTAATAAAACAAAGTCATTCTTAGTTAGGGTTCTTGTATATATATACACACACGTCATACAAACCTTACATGTTTTTCTATTCAGTTTTTAACATTATCAATTTATATAGTAACCCAATTTCACCCAAACATACATATAGGTATATATATAATAGCAACAAGTATGTATATAGAGTTAAAATCATAAAACTCCTCTCTACTATTAAAATTTTTTCATAAAACTCCTTTACTATGAGGGTATTTTAGTCCTTTTAATTTCAACAGATGCATCAAGGGTAATTTAGTCATTTACACACCACTTAACAGCTCACGTGGTATGCACATGCGGTTTCTTCATTTAATTCAACCGAAAACTAACAAGATGGAGCAATTTGGTTGATTTTTTTTAGTATAAAGGAGTTTCATGAGAATTTTTTTATAGTAGAAGTGGGTTTTATAAATTTAGCCAATTTAGCCCATTCTGTCAGTTGATACAAATATAAGCTATTGGATACACATATCCACAGGGGCAAAATGTTAAAAAAATGTTTAATTTTTTTTTAAGTAATGAGACATATTGAAAATTATTACTAAATTAGAAAAGTGAATCACTCTCATTCTTAAACAGTGCAAGTGAGACTCACACTTTCGATAATAACTTTTCTCTATATAAAAATTAAATTTCATTAATTTCAAACACACAAATCAAATTCCATTTTAATTCCAATCCAATTCCTTTTCCAATTCTAAACCCAAATGTCAAAGAATTTGGTCTCCAGCCCATCTGTGTGATCATCTTCTCCGACAACAAGTATCCTCTCTCTGTCATATATAATCTACGGTTTATATTAAATTCTCTATCTCTCCTCTCTAATCTCTCTATTTACAATCTCATCTTTCTCAACGACTGTTTCCCATCTTCTCCGGCAACTCAACTCTTGACACAACCATATTTTTCTCTATTTTATCTTTGTCTGTATATATGTTATATATGATATATATTATACATCTGAAGCTCTATCTTCTATCTCACTTGTTCCATGTTTTTATGCTTATTTTGCTTTTAAAAAAAAAACTAAATTAAACTATACAACACAAACGTGTTAATATTAAAATAATAATTTTTTTAGACTTATAATTCAATTAGTTAAATCAACATACATAAATATTTTCTATTTGTAAATATATTCAATAAAATCAATGTACAATTGGAACAATTTAAGACACGAGACACAAATAATAATAGTTTTTTGTATGTCAATTCAAAGGATCAGGTAAATTAATGCTCATAAATTCTTTCTTATGCATATACATTAACCAAATTAAATGTGATTATAAATCTGAAATAATTAAAAACTTTAATCATGCAGACCTTAAACATATTTATCATAAAAATTCAAAATCCAAACACTAAATGAATTAATGTAGGTAGTGAATCGTAAAGTTATGAATTTTGTCAAAGATTTTATAAAGTGAACAATATGATCCATTAAATATGGTCATGATATGATATTGAACATTTTAATTTAATTGTCATTAAATAAAAATGGAAACAATATTAAATAAATGATTAAAAAATAGATGGTGCACTCTTTTTGAGCCTGGAGCTTATTAAAAAGCTCAAGCTCAAAGGCTTTATTGGAGCTGGAATGAAGGGGTTTGTTCTATACTAAGTGGATGCATTCTAGCTAAGCCAGAATCTCAGACTTTTTTGGAGCCTAGGCGTGCTTTTAACAACTATGGGGACGAGTATAGAATAAAATCAAAACTTGCCATCTCTAACCAGGTATAATATACTGTTGAGTTTTTTTCCCACCCACTGTTTCCCCAGAGATAACGGGAAGGAGCGCCGAAAAAGAGAGGATAGCGCATAGGGTATATAGATATACCCTATAGTGGAAAAATTAGTTCTATATGACTTGGTGGCTAATGCCAATTTATAGGGCCAATTATTATGTGTATGGAGTCGCCATCTAACATTGGATTTAAGGTGTGCTAGGTTACCTAATGATGTTTAATGACTTAGAAGGAATTAACCTATTTTAACATGTATTTGGTCTATGGAGGTCCTAGATATGCTTTATTTGGCAACCATCTAGTCCACATAACTGGATTCGGGGGTTTGCTTGAGGAAAATGGTAGGCACACCACAACATCCATGACTCGCATGGTTATCTTTATGTCTCACTGTTGCAATCTTATGTCTATGAGTCTAAAATGTAGTATCTAAAAGTTGTTTGATTAAATATAATCCTGAAAGTTAGACCAAATTAATGGGTGATAAGATTTATGCCTTCATTAGGTAAGTATGATTCCTAAAGGAAAATGATTTTCAAGGTATATTTGAACCTATTTGGAGAAAGGGATTTAAAATTTGATGTGACCGTGCGAATCTTGAGATGCTCAAGAATCAAGTCTCTTGTTATTCCAACTAGGCTTTTTAATGGCAAACCTAATTGGGAAGAAGTAGGATAAATTTATGGTTATTGAATGGTTTGGTGACCTAATGTTCAAATTAGACTGATGTGAATGAACTTGGCTATTATGACCAAATTAGAAAATACTAAGATTTTCTAATTGGGATTACCTAACTTAGGTAGGATGGGAACGCATTGAATTGGGAAGTTTTAGTTAACAAGGAAACTAGAACTTTGGAAAATATGTGCCTAACTTATTAGAGGCTAGAGTTGAATGAGACTTATTAGATGATTTGATTAAAGAAATTATACAAGTTTTAGTTAACAAGGAAACTAGAACTTCAGAAAATATGTGCCTAACTTATTGGAGGCTAGAGTTGAATGAGACTTAGATGGTTTGATTAAAGAAATTAATGTCCAACTTAGATGGAAATTTAACGTTTTGCTGTAAATTTACTTAATTTGGATGATCTAGCTTTTATTAAAACTACAGATGAGAGGAATCTTTTCTAATGGCCTAGCTTGGATGAAAACTAGGACCTATATAGATGGTTACCTAAAACTAGGGTTTGGATGAAAACATGACTAGATTTGGAAAACCTAGCTTTTATTAAGCTAAAATTGGAACCTTGACTAATTTAGATGACTTAATTGTCTATTGAAGCTAAGGCTCAGATAGAAATTTGTCTAATTTGAAAATACTAATTCATATGGAAAATAGTGTCTTAGTAACTCACTTTAGAAAAAGTATTGCCCAGAATGTTTTAGTATTAACTTTAAGATGGATTTAATGATAATTTAGATTTTAAGAAATCTTGGGCTAAACTTAATTGGAAACTCTATAATGACTATTCTAAAAGTAAATCCCAGGGGGAACTAAAGAGTGTAGATACTCTAAAAATTTATCTTAAAAAGAATATGATGATAATCTAGACTTTAATTAAACATAGAGATTGAATATTGATATGATAACCTTATCCAATTAGGGTGTAATATTTTGTTTAAAAAATTAATGTCAAAAGATCATCAAATAATAATGATTAGAAAAAAAAAAAAAAAAAAAAGAGTAAGAAAGGGAGGGGAGAAGAAGAACTAATAATGCTAAAACATTTTAATACCATGTGAACAATAAATATTATTGAATTAGATAATACATATTTATAGTATATTGTTTATTATAGGGTAAATTACAATCACCTCCTCTCTAGTTAGAAAAAACTCACACGACTCCCATCAATTTTGAGAAATATCATTTATCACTCTTGTCGTTAGAGTCAATGTTGGTCATCAACATTTTTAAATATTAGAAAGTCCATTGTTGTAAATGTATTTATACCCTTAGTCCATTGTGATATTTGGGCCTCTTTCCCATCATCAACAAGTTGAGAGAGCACATATATTTGAGGTTTATATATATATATATATATATATATTCAAAGATGATGCAAAATGGATTAACATAAGAGAGAGGGAGGGGGGGATAAATCATATTAAACAATTCATAAGGACAATATTGTAAGGGAGACGATATTCGCACTCCCATTTTATACAATTGCACTCCACTTGCCTTTTTCTTCTATAGCAAATGACAAGAAGATCCTTAAACTAATTAATACATCATCCTCTATTTTATACTATCACAACTACCTTTTATACTATAAACTTAAACTTTTTTTTAGTTTTTTTACTTTCTATATTACTTTTTTTTTTTTTTTTTGGTTTTGATAAAAAAATAATAATTCTTTTATCTTCTTTAGTATTTTTTTTGCTCCTGTCAAAAGAGATAACTTTTTCTTAGGTATTTTTTTATCAATTCAAAAGAGATAATTTATTTTTAATCCTTTTTTTTAATTTTGTTTTTTGGTTCTTCCAAAAGAGATAATTTTTTTTAATCCTATCAAAAGAGACAATAATAATTTATTTTTGGGTCCTCTCAATAGATATAATTTATTTAACAAAAATAAATTTTTTTTAGGTAACTTTGTTTGACAGATATAATTTATTCAACTAGATAACTTTTTTTTTGGGTATTTTTTAATTGTTTGTTCATGCCAAAAGAGATAGTTTATTTAATAGAGATAATTTTTTTTTGGTCTTGTCAAAAGATAATTTATTCAACATATATAACTTTTTTTGGGTCATGTAAAAAGAAAACTTTTTTTTTTGGATTATTTTTTTCGGGTATTTTTTATTTTGGTATTTTTTATTTATTCAGTCAAAAGAATCCGAAAACGATAAAGATTAAAGATTGGAGACTGAAAGTGTATCTAAAAGGGTAATTTAGTATTTTGAAAAAAAAAAGTAATTATTCACATGTGAAGTTAATGTTAGAAGTGACATTTCTTTTAAAATGAGAGTGCAACTGAAGAAAAGGGGTGTGCGAATATCACCTCCCTATTGTAAAATCACATTCTCGGTTAATTAATTTAGGTAGATGATATTTTTCAAAATCCAGAAAAATCTGTTAGCTCTTTTTGATAACCAGAGGGAGGGGAGATGAGGTGAGGACCGTGAGGTGAGTGTAATTTACTATTTATTATATTATATCAAAATCAAATTATTATGACCTATTTTACATTCAGATTGTTAATGTGTGCACACACACATTTTGAGTCCTAAAATAAAGAAGCTTGAGGGGTGAACGAATTCTCAATTTTATTACTACTTTTGTAAAATAAATGAGTACAATTCTTTAAACAACAAAAATATATCATTAGTTCTGCTGTCAAGGACTCGAGCTTGATCTTGATTGGAGTTGGTCCTGTCTTCTTCACATCTTGCTTTTGAGAAAGACTGGAAAACATTTCTGATCTAGGGCGGAAGAAATATTTGGTCCTCATTCACAATGCATGAACCATTCAATTCCATCAATTTGACCGTTGAATTCGTTGCTACATCATAGCCCCACTCATACTTGTCCACCTCGGTTCATTTGATATTTCCTCGCATGAGTATGAGTGGTTCATTAGTTCTTATCACTGCCAAGTGGTGCTCTCCATTTGCATTATCACAATAAATACAGATTCTAAAGAGACAATATTTCAGTATTATGTGGTCACAATTCTTCTCCAACGTTTTCACCTTCTCGAACTTGCAATTTATACTCAATTCCATGATTGTGATTTAACTCTTTTTTTTCCCCGGAATGTTTAAAAATTTCCGAGTAGGTACGACAAGTCCACGCCCTTGCTGTAATGTAGTAAACTTCCTGGGTTATTTTAATTCCCAGAAGTAGACAACCATTAAATTAATTCAAAGAAAGAAAGTGAAATCACTCTCATTCTCTCTCTCTCTCTCTCTCTCTCTCTCTCTCTATATATATATATATATATATATCAACCAACAGTGACGATAATGCCAACTCTGGAATCGTTTTCTCGGGAAAAAATCCAAAATCACCGCCCTTACTCTAATGTATCAGATAACACTCTGGATTACACAACACATTTTATTGGATATCTGAGTCGACTCAGATCTCAGGTAAGATTTTTGAGGATTTAAACTACGACTTTTAGTTTGGATTATCTTTAATTTCCTTTTCTATGAATTTTTCTTGTTTTCGTGTCAAGAAGTTTATAGTGATTTTCCCTAGCCATAGAAATGGGTTTAATTCAACCCTCTGTTTGATTGCTGAGAAAAAAAAGAAAAGTTTATACGTTCTCACACTCTGCTGATTATAAAGGGTACTCAACTCCACATAGCCGACTAATTTTGCTTGAGCGTACACAGCCTTGGAAAATATACCTAGCAAAACGTTTTGTGATCTTTTCCATTCCGTTTTCTCAGTTAACAAAAGAAGCATAGACGCACTTTAAGGCGACAAATTTCTGTTGTCTATGTGTGTGTGTATGTGTACATATATGTGCGCGCGCACACACATATATATACCTATATATACATATATACCTATATATACATATATATATATAAATACATATATACATATATGTGTATATATGTATTTATATGTATGTATGTCTGTCTGTCTGTTTGTTTGTATACTATTCAGGAAAATAATCTATTTGCAGTGATTTTTCCCCCAGGCCATAGGGCCTTATGAATTTTATTTTATTTTAATTTTTTTCAGTTTTTGAGTATTTCAACTTTAAAGATACTTTACCGGGTAAAGAACAAAAATCTTTCAAGGCGGTTGAGTGTTGAAGTGCTTGTCAATTGATAATTTACATCTTGATATTATTTCTTTTGCTCATGTGATTTCTAAGGCACGGGGATGATGGAATGGAGAGTTTGTGGATGTGTCTTCGCCATCTCATTTTCTTGCTTTCTGCTCCTTGCAATGGCGCAAATTACTGCTCCCTCTGAAGGTGAACATTATTAATTTTTAATTTGGTATTTTCTAGATAATTGGCATCATTTTTTGTTGGAGCAAGTTTCAATTCTATGCACCCGCAATAACATAATTGCGCACAAGTGTTTCTTCTACTAATCTTATTTCACTAGACAAAACTTTGCTTTCACTTTCTCAGTGTTTACAATTCATTAATGCTAAATTTTCTTGACGATTTTTCTTTAATATTATTATTATTATTATTATTATTATTATTATATATAGTTGGAATTTGGGGATGCCACATCTGATCTTGTTGAAGATAAAGCAGTGAATTTCTTTAGAACATCTTCATGTTATCTTCTGTGACATGTGCTTTAAACTTCATCAATTAGTGCGCTATTTATGTAATCACTTGTATCTTTAATGACAAAACATGGGAAGAATGGTTTACATGGCATGTATTCATAGAATTAGTGTAAGGGCCAAAGCAGTCCTACTGTGGTGGTTAAGGCACCTGGAGTGGTGGGCTGTTCAGATGTTTAATTCTTATCTTTGACCAAAATAAAGTTTTTGCGGAGAAAGGAAACAATATGGGTGTCGTAAAATGCTAGAGGAAGCTACTTCATTATGTTCAACACCATAGCTTACATTCCCAAGCTTTCCATGACACCGGTTACTATATCAACTTGATTCATTAGTTTCTTGATGCCTAAATTTCTAAATTAGAGCCTTTGGTTTTGTTTGAATTTCATTATTGAAAAATGATCATTCGGGTTTGAGCAATGTCCAACTGTTGAATGTATTAGGAGAAGTGTCAAGTTATTTATTATGCTGAATATTTCATGTTGTCCCAAACTTTCAAGACCTCTTATGCATACTGTTTTCTCCTACTACTATTTCCATTATTTATGTCCTTGATACTAAGTGATGTGATAACAGTCTAGACTCATGCCACATGTACTAAATTGTAATCTGAATATTCTTTTGAGAATTAAATTAAGCGTTTTAGGTGGTATTTTAACTTTAATGTAGAATATATTTTTTTAGATTTTTTGTTCCCTAATTAAATATTTTGTAATCAAATTCAAAGTAAAATCTTCATAGGAGGTGGAATCTTATTTCGGAGGCTATTTGTGGTGTTCATTACCTATTTTAGCTTTTCTGTACATTTGTACTAAATAAGGTCGGTATGTTTAGGGTTAGAAAATAGGCCTATATATAGGCTCAAACTAGGAATGTAATGGGATGATGAACTTTGAGTTAATAAAAATTTCTAAAGATCCATGGTCTCTCTTTTGCTTATTCCACCTTTCCCCCATCCCCCACACCCCCACAACATCTCTAATATTATGGCTATTTGACTTCTGATGTGACTATGATACCTGAAAAATTACTCCATACTAACATATAATCGAGTGAGTTGTCTAATATTGTCGAGAAAACTTGCAAGATATAGCTTCACACATGTGAAACCATGTAGAACTCATGATTTCCATTAATTATAAAATCACACACAATGTTGTAGTAATGATGTTGATCACAATTATAATCGTTGTATTTTTAATTTGTATTGAATATATACTATGTGAGTTGCGTAGTGCGGAAGTGGCTGCGAAAGTTAGATTTAAAATCTAGAGGGGGAGTAATTAGGTTTACTCGCTTCTTGCTTAATTTTTCAGAATATTCCAATTTTAAGTCCAATTAAAAATTAAAGCAATCCCACAAAGCAAGTAAATAAAATAAAGTGCAATAAAGTAAACGAATGCACTAGATATACGTGAAAAACCCAAATCGAAAAAAAATCACGGGTGAGGCTTTGTAGCCCCGGAGAACCAAATCCACTATCGTCGAAACAAAGTACAACAAACTTTGTCCTAGACTCACACCCACTCCACTTTTACAAGAACTTGATGCGGAACACCCCAGGCCTACTATTGCGACTTCCTTGTCCAATTGTTGCTGACTTCCGGCTAATGTCACAATCCTTGCAGAAGGGTAACCGGAAGAACACGAACACTCAACAAGTATTCTGTTCCCTTTGTAGTGCGATCTTCTTCTCCTTCCTCACCAACGAACAGTTGTAGAAGAAACCAATCCAGTAACTTGATCAATAAGCAATCTTTGAAGCAGTCTTCGAACGATTGATCAAGAAAAGAGAGCCATCCTAAATCACTCGATGAATATGTGTGCGCTTTCAAAAATACAAACAGAAAAATAAAGTTATTTACCAAAAAAAATATCTCTATGCTTTTTATCTCTAAAAATATCTTTTTGATGCGTATTGAAAGCTTCGTTTTTTAACCCCACCGAGAGAGAAATCATATGAGGTTTTTATAGATGTTAAAAACTCTAATTTTCCTTCAAAAACAAGTTAAAAATCAATAGGAAACAAGTCCCAAAGTTTAAGGAAATTTTAGAGTCAAATTCGGGTAAAAAAGGACACTGTAGATCAAAATCCGCCACCAGAAGCCTTGGACTGGTCCAGCCTTCACTCGGACCTGTCCAGGGCTCTGCCTTGCAGAAAGTAAGTGCCGAGACTTCATGGACCGGTCCAGCTAAACCCTAGACCAGTCCAACCTTGAATATTTCGAAAAACAGCTCAAAAACCCTAGTTTTCACGGTCGGAATCTCCCGATTGAAATATATGTGTTCTCACCACTTTACCTGGATTACGTGACTCTCATACTTGATCAACGATGTCCTCATGCAATCGGAACCATTCGGAAACTTCAATCGATCAAATCTTTGTTTAGATCATTGATGTCTTCTTTCGAAGATTCAAGTTTCATACCTTTGAAGAACATTTGCATGGCTGGTGTAGAATTTCATGCTCACTTTGAGACTTCAATTACATGATCAATTACAAGAATACAAATAAAAGATTACAACTCGATCATGTCTAGTTTTGACACCGAAGGTTACCAATTACAAAAATATACGTTACATACTACATAATGTTATGTAATATTGTAGCAAAGTAATCCGACAATGTCTATATTAATGTTTTATATTATATTATATGATTTATATTTTGTATTAATTTATTATTCATTCATTTTGTAATTCATATTGAGGGTTACCCAAGGTTAGAGTACGCACGGATTAATTAGACCTAAAGGGGGTTTATAGGTTTTATAGATATTAATTTGTCAATACCTAACTTTTCAAATTTCCAGTAATGTTCTGATCAATTATCCGTTTAATTAGTTATTCACGTGTCTCAACATTAATCACAAACACATAAAGAAGTAAAGTAAAACAGTGAGACGAGATTTTTTACATGGAAAACTCTAGAAAGGGAAAATCAGGAGACCTAGTTTAGGCAGAACAAATCCACTACGAAGAAGGGTTAACAACTAGGTTAACCAGACTCTAAACTGAGAATCCTCTAGTTACCTTTGACCTAGACTCACGCCGGACAATCCACCATGATAAAGAAGTAAAGTAAACAGTGAGACGAGATTTTTTACATGGAAAACTCTAGAAAGGGAAAATCAGGAGACCTAGACTCACGCCGGACAATCCACTATGATATTTGTTGTTGCTCTGCTCTTCTGTAGTACATTGATCTCCCATGACTAGTCACATCCATGCAACTTGTCATTTATGAACCAGCTGGTTGTGCTTTATTTGATGTTTGAATTCTGCTCCTTGCGTTGATTCTCTCAATCACAAAGTATGGTAGTAATGAAAAACCCTAGATTGATTCTCAAAGATCTCTCTCTAAGAAGATATAAATTCTTCCAATAATATGTTAAGAGTGAAAAGTCATGTGAGTGATACCCTAGACTGACTATAACCCCGTATTTATATCCAATATAAGAGTACTATATGGAATAGGAAAAGCAAAATCCTTTTAAAATTCTGTTTTGAGAGAATTTCCAAAAATATTTCGTGCCGATCGATCAAGTGCCCATGACTTGGCTTGGATTTCTTGAGCATTCGATTGAGAGCTACTGTCCAATTCTCGATCGGTTGAGTATTTGATTGAGGATTTGAGATATCCAGGACTACAATTCAAATCTTTTTTGAAATTGTCTATCAATGGAGACTTCGATTGACCCCTTATATTTTTTGAAAAATTTCCTTTTAAAAACTCATTCAAATTCTTTTGAGAAAATTTACGACCCTAAATTTGAAAACATGTTTAAAACAATATTTGGAAGCCTTTTTGGTGATCATACTTGAACGTCTTAACTTACCTTACCTTAGATATATGATTGAGCTCGACAAATTTCAATGTCTTCTTCACTGTTTTTTCTCTTTATCTTCTTCTTTTGGTTATAGACAAATGATTCATGACATTTGGCACACATCATGTCCCAAGTTTTGAGTAGAAATTTGCCAACACATGTGTCACACCCTGATTTCCAATACCCGGAAACCGAAGGGTGATTGTGTAATAAATCACACACCCAATTATACTTCCTCTTTGATATCATGCTTGATATCGTCACATGTCACTTATTCATCTCACATTATCATCGCAGAACATACATCTTACCCATAATCTCATAAAATACAACTCAAGGTGTTCAATAGTGCATATAAGGCTCTCATTCAGGTTTCGGTCGACTGATGGATACCCCATCGGTCGACTGAAACCTGGGCAATTCTTCGGCTGAGTGGTCCTCAGCTTCGGTCGACTGAAAGAGGTCTTTCGGTCGACTGAAGGGTAGTTTCGGTCGATTAAAAGGTAGTTTCGGTCGACCGAAATAGGTACCTGTAGGGTCTGCATTTGCAAGTTCTCGGTATCTCACATTTTCGGTCGACTGATAGGGTATCAGTCGACTGAAACTCCCCAAATCCTGTTTCTCCCTGTTTCAAGTTCTCAATTTAACCTCCTCAAGGTTCATGCTTCAAAGGGGCATTCTATATACAAGTTTTTCCATTATTCTATACTCATCATGCATAATTGAAAATCATATTTACCATATATACAACACTTAACTAGTGTCATGCACCTTTATCCCCTTTGTTCTCCATTAACATTCATACATACATAGAATTTAAAGAAAAACAATTCATCATGCTCATTGTCTAGCATTCAACACATTCATACAAATTCTCAAGTAAGAAGAGACAACGTAATAGGTCAAAGTTTTCATACATATGTCAAATGCACTAACTCCACATCTCGGATGTGCCAAATAGCAAAAATAACAAAAGAAGGAGTTCTAAGACTCCGAATCCATATCATGGATGCTCACCATCCATCACTTCCTTGCCATGTCCTGAAAATGTTAATGTAGGGGGATGAGCAAGTTCAACGGCTCAAAGTAATATGTTGTGCAATACATTCAAGTCTACATTTCATATCATTGCATAGAGGCAATACCAATACACATTCTAGCTACGTGTCATGCTTCCTAGCTTTCTAGTCAAAAACTATTACATTCATTTCCACGGCATACTCATCAAATACATTTGTCAACCAAAATTCACAACATGCCTCATTTCACAACCCATCATATTTATAACATATGATACATTTGAATTTATCCACAATTTCACTTATTTCACATAAGTCACGTTACTCCACATAGTTCAACACAAAATCATATTGTACTCGGAATTGAACTCACACTCACACCACACACCCAAGACATGTACCGAAGTCCCACATCTTAAATTCCTTTGGCTATTTCGGGCTACTAACCCGCCTAGTCGCCACCCACTTGCGCAAGGTAGAGGACTTTCAACCCCAAAGAGGATGTTTTCCTCTTCTATTTTCTATGAGTCATTCCTGAGTATTCATTACAAACACAAAATATTTCACGTTTTGCACGTACATTCACACATTTGGATGCATTGCACTCAATACATGCCCTATGTCCATTCTAGCATGTCATTCAACAATTCATAATGACACAAATATACATTAAATTTTCAAAATCAAGCCTTTCAATAAATTCACTAAAATTCACATATGCTATATATATCAATTTGCACAATTAAGCAATTCATGCATTCAATAACATCTATCAACCATTTCCAATTCAATAAGACATATATCATCAATTCAATTCCACAATTAATTTACAAAATCCAATATAATCATATATAACATGAATACATCAATTTTATGCTAAAAATATGAAATTAAGCTTGAAATGTAAGACACAACACACACCCCCTAACTCAATAGCTATAGTTTCAAGCTATTCCTTACTTCACTTGAAAATTTTATTTTCTTGGAAATTAATTCCGGACCGATCAAATTCAAGCCTTCGTCGCGTAGATAGTTTCTTCCTTCTTCGGCGAACTCATATTCCCACCCGAAGTCCCTCTAAATTGATGAAGAAGAGAAGGAGAAGAAGTTGCTATATATGTATATATATATATGATGCTCACGGCTGAGGGAAGAAGAGAATAGGGTTGGGTGCTCTCCTTTTCTATTTATAGAAAAATGACCTACCCATATTTACAACAACGCCATTACTTTTTCCTAAACCCTCCCGGACTCGTTTTCGAAGTTCCGTAACTCCGATTGACACGAAATCGATTCCGTATCGCGTCAAATATTTTATTTAAGCTACCCTCTGAATTTGAAGTCATTCTGAGACTTTTAGATTTTCTAGGCCCACAGGGCCCGCACCCCTGAGTTGACCGGACTCGAAAAAGTCAACTTTTTCCAAACGCTCCGAAAACTTTCCCAAACCTTAGATAAGTTATCTAAACATGTGTTTCACATTTAAAATACATAAACAATCATTTAAAACACTGAAATGATAATTAAATAAAAATGACGAAAAATCGGGCAAAAATGGTCACGGTTCTTACAACATGACTCACTAACCTCAGTGTGAATTCTATTTTTTTTATATTTTCTTGTAAACACTGTTTATTGTATATCTTTGCGTTTCGCCTGATACTAACTTGACATGCCATGATCAAGTCGCAATTTTATGCTTTGAGACAACAACAGATACCACAACAATGAACTTTTCTTGGAAGTCATGTTACATCTTCGCCCTTGGAGTTGTTCTTCATTTTTCTCTTTTCCTTTTCATTCTATTTTCTATCCCTTCTTCCTCTCATTCTACTTCTTATTTCAAGAACTCTTGTGTGATACCAAGCTGTCACGCCCCAAAATCCAAGCCATTGGAACCGCCCCGGTCCATGCCCGAACTCCGGTTCGTGAGGTGCCACACTAGACCGGTCGACGCCCCATGACCCTTGACCAATGCGACAATCTTAAATTATATCCAACACCCTTGGCTCCGATCCAGACCACTGAGATCACCACTCGTTGCGGAAGCCTTTTTATTCTCATTCTATCAATTTCCCAAATCAGAATGTTACATAAGACTAATTAATCTAAGTCTTAGTCTCACAATCTCGCTGAAGTATAATCTCACAAGTCCGTGTCGTTATATCCTAAGCTACCTTCACTACTGGACTTATAATAATCACTAAGTACAACCATTCACTCACCTCAACTTAACTCAATTCTACGATATATCGTAATGTAACCTACGATCCATTGTAATATTATGATGCATCGTAATGTGTATTACGATCCATCGTAGCTACTCGGTCAGCTGTCTCTCCACACACAACACTTAGTCCAATTGATACCTAATTCATCCATTGTCCTTTATAATTCTCTTTCTATGATCATACACATATCCACAAGCCTATAAGTGACATATATTAATAAAGAGAATTCAAATCACCATTCCCATCGTCCTAGCATTCATCAATTCTTCTCACAAGTTCACTAATGATTCACTCATCATACCACCAACACGTGCATAAATATAAGGAAAAAGGTTCCTCATATACCATATTCTTACATACACGTACATAATTGAAAGATTTCCCATCCATGCTTCAAAAGAGAATTTCCACATTCATCCATTATCCAAAACCATACATATATAATCATAAAGCGTATTCATTCATATGTTCCCGAAACATTAAAATGTTATATACATGACCCAAAAGAAGCACTATGCTCATGTCCACATCCTTTCATATTAGGTGGCATAGTGCTATATAGCCAAGAGATAGGTTAATAACAATCAATTATTTTGTGCTAAGCACTCAACAAAACCAAACTACCACACAACATAGAAATATGTTCTCACTTTAACACATAACACATAGACATACTTTTCCAACGAACATATA
Organism: Cornus controversa; assembly: GCA_026545225.1. NCBI lineage: Eukaryota > Viridiplantae > Streptophyta > Magnoliopsida > Cornales > Cornaceae > Cornus > Cornus controversa. The sequence continues at coordinate 106,118,001 of CM048845.1, forward strand.
GCATATTAACATGTTTTCAATTAAACACAACATATAACATATGTTATCATACAAGTACATAACATGTCATCATATAAACATGGTTCATGTGCATGTGCATGTGCACGTAAGTTCTCAAATCAACTATGTCATGTCTACTCACATTCCTTGGTTTTTAAATCTAAAGCTTCTAACTATTCTGAATTCACACGTGATTCGACCCTTATCCTTCGTCCTTAGGTATTCAGACCTAGTCATGCTCTGATAGCAAGCTGTCATGCCCCAAAATCCAAGCCATCGGAACCGATCCGGTCCGTGCCCGAACTCTGAGTCGTGAGGTGCCACACTAGACCGGTCAACGCCTCATGACCCCGGACCAATGCGACAATCTCAAATCATATCCAACGCCCTTGGCTCCGATCCAGACCATCGAGATCACCACTCGTCGCGGAAGCCTTTTTATTCTCATTCTATCAATTTTTCAAACTGGAATGTTACATAAGACTAATTAATCCAAGTCTTAGTCTCACAATCTCACGGAAGCGTCATCTCACAAGTCTGTGTCGTTATATCCTAAGCCACCTTCACTACTGGACCCTATAATAATCACCGAGTATAAACATTCACTCACCTCAACTCAACTCAACAACTGGGAATTTCGATGCATTGTAACCCAGGTTACGATCCATCGTAACCCTATGATGCAGCGCACATGTATCGTAATGTTTTGGATTTGACAACAAAATTTCCTCAATTCTACGATATATTGTAATATAACCTACGATCCATCGTAATATTACGATGCATCGTAATGTGTATTACGATCCATCGTAGCTACTCGGTCAGTTGTCTCTCCACACACAACATTTAGTCTAATTGGTACCTAATTCATCCATTGTCCTTTATAATTCTCTTTCCATGATCATACACATATCCACAAGCCTATAAGTGAAATATATTCATAAAGAGAATTCAAATCACCATTCCCATAGTCTTAACATTCATCAATTCTTCTCACAAGCTCACTAATGATTCACTCGTCATACCACCAACACATGCATAAATATAAGGAAAAAGGTTCCTCATATACCATATTCTCACATACACGTACATAATTAAAAGATTTCCCATCCATGCTTCAAAAGAGAATTTCCACATTCATCCATAACCATACATATATAATCATAAAGCGTATTCATTCACATGTTCCCGAAACATTAAAATGTCATATTCATAACCCAAAAGATGCATTTAGTTACTAAAGTATTCCCAAAAAGATTATCTATGCTCCACACCAACTCATTGTTGGGGAGACTCCACTGTCTCCTTGCCATGCCCTGCAAAGAGTTTATATACGTGGGATGATCCTACATGCTTAGTAGAAATGTCTAAAACACAATTCCTAAAGTTTTGTGAATACCACATAACATGTAATCGCATTACACATATATCATATGATCATATGAGGCACAAGTTCACACCCCAATATTAATATCATGCATCATATGCCTTGTATGCGTAATGCTATGTCCCTCCCATGTGTCTCACATACAACTTAGAATTCAGACTCCAATAAAGGTCCATTTGATATCCTATTCCTCTTCCTTTGAACACCCGAACTCCATAGTCGGTCCATTCGATTTTATATTCGAACTCCTTAGTCGGTCCATTCGGTGTTCCTTTTTCTCCCTCACATACACCCTCATAGTCATGTATGTGCAATGCATGGGCAATTCATATTTTCATGCTCATGTCCACATCTTTTCATGTTAAAGCATTTCTTTCAACAATAAAAACATGCTTTACATCTAATCATGCTCTTTAAGGCAATTAATCAAACACTTAGATGCCATACTCACATGTACACACAAAAAATGTATAATTTTTTCACATAACATGCTATATAGCCACATATAACATTTCTAATACATAATCTGTCATGCCCCAAATTCCAACACTCGGAAGGGCATGGAAAATGGAGGTGATTAAATAAAACCTCAACACCTTACAACTACAAACAAGCTTTGATATCAAGCTGTTACGCCCCGATTTTTGACACCAAAACAGATGTAGGAAACTAGGTGTGAATATCGGATGGAATTACCAAAATACCTCTCTTGAGACCACTCTCATCCAAACAGAGTCTCAATACCGCGGAAACGACTTTTAACACATTTACATCAATTAAACTAAAATATAACCGAGTTACATACAAACATCTAAATGTAACTTGTCCAACCATATCCAAATATACACAATTGTCCAACTTAAAGAAGACTAATGGAACCACTGCTTAACAATATAAAAGTACCAGAATGTTAATACATTTGTTCCACATACAAAATATATAGTTCTTCTCAAAATGCCCACACATGGCATATATATATACCATAAAAACATCCAAAGGCCAAAAGAAGGCCTGAGGCCTTTACCACGGTAATCAAGCGTTATCTACAACCGGCGCTTTATCTGTAAAAAGGTTTGTAGGGAAAAGGTGAGCAACCGACTAGCTCAGTAGAGATATCCAAACCCCCTATGCAACGACTCGATGCAACCTACATGAAATGCAGTCATAGTATTCCTATACACTACACGACATATTTTCAATGCTCATAACATCGACAATATAGTGTACAAATCATGCTCCAATATATATATATATATATATATATATATCATATCTAACATGCTTAATTTACCATAAGTAAACACAAAGCATTTCACAACTATATAAGCAAACAATAACCATGACTATCACAATTCATAACAAAGCTAAAAAATAAAGTCAAATAAGTTCAAAATCAATCCATGAGTAGGGAGTTTTCGTAGTAACCAGATAAGTACCCTTGGGTTAAATATTTATCTTCCTGTCTTTACGGGTTGCTAACCCGAGGGTCTAGAAGAAACCACTTGGCCAAGGTTGCGGTCTTGCACCCATGAGCATTGAGCTCATCTTACTTTATTCCGACTTTTTCCCAAAATCATTAGACAACACATAGTTTCAAATAAGTGCATCATAAGCCACTTAAATCACGTTCAATATAAATACATCATAAGCTACTTATATTAAAGCATGCATATACAATGCAACAACCTTTCTTTCACAAGAAATCATATAAATACAAAAATGACGATATTGCCTTTTATATGCTTTTAATCAATACATAGCGTGCAACACGTACACCTGCTATCCTAATAACTCGTACATGATTCTAAATGGATATCATGCATTTCCAAACTAACATATAAGACATACATACTCAAAATATAATTCTAGTACGAGAATCACATACTTTTAACACACTTTAATTACCGAGATCAACCATATACACATACATTGCATATATAATTCAAAGACTTCATTTAGAATATATGAAAACCACTTTTAACACATGCTTATTCCAAAAAAAGAAAGAAAGAAATCAAAACAGAATTCTCTAAGTCTTTTCTAGCATGTTAACCTACTAAAATCCACCCAAAACTCTAAGGAATCGATGATAAGAAAGAAAGAACACCCCTACCTCGAATTCAAGCTCAAAAACCAAGAGAGCTCCAAGCCTTAGAATCTGCCCTAGCCCGAAAACACTTGAAAATCTGCTGAAAAGAATTTCTAATCGGTGTAGAACGTAGGCAATCCCGAAGGGAACAACTATCGTGTAAAGTCTCGAGGCTCGAATTACACTTCTAAGCCTCCAAAACTAAGATCAACCAAAAAGATGAAATAGGAGAGAGGAAAGAGCTGTAGAATTGATCTAGAGAGAGAGAAATCTGATTTAGGTTATGACTAAGTCAACCATTTTGGGATGTTTATAGAAAAAGTTTTCAAAATTGCACATTAGCCCCTTATCTCTTTAGTTTTGCTCCTCTACCCTTTTCTACTTCCATTTAATCGCAAAATGGCACTCCCTCATTTCAACAAACTTCACCAAAGCCCCTCTAAGTTCATTCATATCCCTACATCACTTAAGTGATCCGTAGTTATTTTTCCGAAAAACTCGAACCATGAATGGTAACTTTTCGTAAAAATTCTGAAAAATTACCCAAACCTTGGTTCCATCCCACTATGGTCCTAAGGAACTTTAAAACCCTTTTTATAACTTTTAAAGTAGTACGAAACCCACACACATAAGCATGCAATTATTATATAATCATGCTTAATAATTAATTAACCACGTATTTAAATAAAAAAAATCCGAGGTTTTACATAATCACATCTATTCATGGTAAGAATTTATTCTATTGCACAATGTAGCATGCCTTAACTTTGAAAATACACAAATATACATGTATAACCAATTGGATGCCATAGGCACCCAATATACTCACACAAACCCCAGATTTCATGGTTTATGCATCCCTACCTTAGTTTAGAAGAGATTCTAAACAAAACCCCCAAATCTCACCGTACTCAAGATCGTCCAAAATCAACTTTGCTTCGATCAAATGGAAGCTCTCCTCGGGTAGATCAACCTTTTTTTCTTCGGTATCTTTCAAATCACCCTCTAAGTCCCTCAAATCTAAGAGAGAAGGAAGGAGTGTAGAGAGATGGAGAACACCATTGGCCGGCTACTAGAGAGAGAGAATGAGTGGCTGAAATGTTATTTCAGCTATTTACAGTCCTAGCCTCGCCAAATGACCAAAGTGCCTCTAATCACTTAACGTACCTTCCCGGCCTCCGTTTTCAATTCCGAAAACTCCCACGGTCCCGAAATTGGTTCCTTACCTCTTTTAATTTTCCAAATAGTCCAAGCTCAAAAATAATTATTTTTCGAAAAATATTTGGTCTCCCGAGCCCACCTGACTTGCGTCCCGGGCCCCACTGACCCGAAAATCTCAAATTGAACCAAATGTTCCCAAAACTTTCCCGGGCCCTTATACAAGTCCCCAAACATGTATTTCACATTTAAAACGTGTATATAATCATTCATATCACTTATATGTGAATAAATGAAATAAAAAGAAAATCGGCCAAAAATGGTCATGGTCTTTACAAGATCCATGGAAAATATATTCAAGCTTGTAATCTACATTATGTTTATTTTAATTTTAGTAGGAGTATGTTTTATGTAGTTTTTCCTTTTCTGAAATTTTCATAATGGAAGTTCCGATAAAATTTTTGTGAGATTTAGAATCTTGTTCTTTTGGATGCTATTTTAGGTGTTCATTACATAAGTTAGGGTTTAGGGGTGCATATGTATCCTTTTGATTTGGTTTAGAGAGTATATAAACACAACAGTTGCTTGAAAATCATAACAAACTTGAACCCATTGGATCCCCCAAATTGAATCAATTTGAATAACATCAGAACGATTTGGGTTGATTCGGTTTTACAACCTGAACTTTCCTAAAAAGGCAACCCAATAGTAACTATACCTAGTTCAAGATCCAGCCTTCTTCAACCCAAATAACTTTGGTTTGGTTTGGTTTTTGCAAGTTAGTGGTAAGTAATGTTGCCAATGAATTAAATGAGTTGAGAACATATGTACATATCTATCACTGTTGATTCAGTTTTTTTGCCCCCTAGGCTAGGAACCCAACCTATATAATGGTTCCGATTTTTTTTTTTGAATCAGACCAAACTGTTAACCCCGTTGAACCTGATATGGTTTGAAATGGATCGGGCACATTCCTATCAGGTCATACCATATATGAGTACTAGGTCAGTGCCTTTGGTACGTTTAGAGTTAGAAATAATCCTATATTAAAGCTCTTCAAGGTGTGATGGTTTTGAGTTTTAACAGATTTGGTCTCTCTCTCTCATTTCCTATTTCTCTACTTTGTCACCTTGTTCTTAGTTCTCGCGGTTTAAGAGGCTTGATGGCACCTTTGCTCCCCTCCACTTGGAAATTCTCTTCTCCTTTGTCTTTCTCATTATCTTTCTCTTTCTCTATTTCTTCATCTTTCTCTCTTTAGTGTAGGTCACATCACTAAATTTATATAATCCAAAAAAAACAAGAAAACATAAAAAAATAAATAAATTTGTAACATTCAAATAAAATAAAGAGAACTTTTTTGTGAATCTAGTGGGCCAAATGGGGGAATACTCAAATTGACTTACAAAAGATTATGATTCTAAAACAATGAGAGATTTAAGAGGATCTTTCTCACAGAATGAGATTGTTATGGCAGTAGTGGATTTGTGCCTCTAAAATTTTGTCTGACTTAGGCTTATGCATTTAATCAAAAGTATAATTCTTTGTGATGAATATGGCTTATCTTGTTTAATGGTAAATTGGACCAGGAATGAGCATAGGTAAGATGAATTTGTTTAAATGGACAAAGAAGAATAAACACAAATATCTGTGGCCAGTTGGAGGTAGCACCAATATGGTTAAGTTGAGAGGAAGTTTGCAATGATAAATGGTCCACCTGCGAGGAGAGATGTTTTGGTGAGGCTGCTACAACTCAAGGAATCCAATTGTGCAAGGGGGGTTTACACAGCTATTAATTTAGTTTGTGAGAATGGAAAAACAAATGTTGGCCAATGATCAAACCAGAATAGCTGGTTACAGATGGAGAGAGTTGGCAAAATAGAATGCATGCAGCCAACTGAAATAGTTGAAAATAGGCTTTATCTAGCTGACCTGAGACAAATTGAATCTAATCTGATTTATGAGTTAATATTCGTGATTGTAGATTTTACCTATCATTTTTTCTAAATTCATTTTCCCATGATTTGGACCAGTTAATTATGCAAGTGCACGCTAATCTTTCCAGCCCTTGACTTCTGCATTCCATCTTCATTGTTTTCCATATGATCAATAATTTAATTGCATCTAATCTAGCATTTTATGACTTATTGTGCTAACATAGGAACTATATTCTACTCTTTTTTTTTTTTTAATTATACTGATTACTGAAAGAACTAATGATGCATTAATTATTTGTCTTTGTCTGCATTTTTGTGTGTGTGTGTGTTTTTTTTTTTTTTAATATGTAAGGGTTATAGAATGGTGAACTATCTTTGGTGGTGGATGCTTGTTTGTACTCAAATTTTTTTATTTAAAACAAGGATTGGCATGAAACATCCACTTGTTCATTTTCATGCTTGTTATAGAGCTATGGACCTTGCCACATGGCTGAATCTGATGCATAACTTGAGTAAGAAAGTATGTACTATTGTGCCAGTTCGTAAACTTCATTATTAGCAATGTCTCACATGAGAATAACCAATAATTTGTGTTCATTTGCAGTCCATGAATTGCTAGCTGTGAAGAGGAGTTTACTTGATCCTATGAACCATCTTTATAATTGGAAAAAAGGGGATCCATGTACAGCAAACTGGACAGGAGTTTTATGCTTTGATAAAATAGGGACTGATGGGTACCTGCACATCCGGGAGCTGTATGTTATTTTTATGCACCTTCTTTTTGTTATTAACACAACAGATGATCATTGTGTTGCTAACTTTAAGTTACATTGCCTGGAATTTTAGCGATGTATTATATATATATATTTGGTACAGGCAGCTACTGAATATGAATCTATCAGGAAGTTTGGTACCTGAACTTGGTCAACTATCTCATCTTCAAATATTGTGAGTCATAACAAAACATTAAATTTATAAAACTCGAAACTTACATTATCACTGTAAACTTTTTCTATAGTATTCTTTCAGTGATGCTAATGCTTTTTTCTTTTTTTCTTTGGGAAGAGATTTCATGTGGAATGATTTGACTGGAAGCATACCGAAGGAGATAGGAAATATTTCATCTTTGAAACTCCTGTAAGTTCACTCCACAAAATTATAGTTCTTGGAAACTGTGTCATATTAACTACCACCTTTTGTATTGTTTTTTCCAAAAAAAAGAGTGACATATATGCTGCAGTATTTTGTAGAGTTTTTTTTTTTTTCAGAAATAGATCTATAGAACTTCATATGAGTCTTGTAGAAACCTAACTTCAGTTAACCTTGCTTTATAAAGATGACATGTGACTGACTAATGTTATAACCAGTTTACTGAAACTGAATGATAAAGGGTGTACATTTAAGGTCTAAAACCTAGCTTGATTGCTGCATCTTTGAGGAACTTCTGAGAGTTGACAAATAGGCTTGCATAGTTTTAGGTTTATTTCTGGCAGAAGTTAATTCATCAACCTGAAATTCATGAATATTCTTAATGTAAAATTAACTCGAATAATGGTTAATTACATAAAATGGAATACTTCATTTTTTGAAATATCTACATAAGTTGTTTGTTTTTAATTTAACCCTGTCTTATGCTATTTATGCAGGCTCTTGAATGGGAACAAATTATCAGGTTCTTTACCTGATGAGCTTGGGTACCTTTCAAATTTAACAAGATTCCAAGTAGATGAGAACAAGTTAACGGGGCCAATACCAAAATCATTTTCTAATTTGAGGAGTTTGAAACATCTGTAAGTGGATCTTCATGCTATGAGTCACTCTACGTTGACAGGGAGTTCAGATTTCTTTTGTAATTTATCTGCATGTATGTAACTTCTGCAGCCACCTGAACAATAACTCATTTAGTGGACAAATTCCTTCTGGGCTTTCGAATTTATCCAATCTTCTTCACCTGTGAGTTAATATAGCAGATTCTTCTCTCTCTGCCACCAAATTTTATAATTATATTGGTAATTGTTCCATATTGAAATTTGTGGACATGTTATAGTGGGTCTGATATTAATGGCACAAAATTTACAGGCTTTTGGATAATAATGACTTATCTGGGTATCTTCCGCCAGAGTTTTCAAATTTGCCTGGCTTGCATATACTGTGAGTTGCTCCACCATGCATCTTTAGATGGTTCGTGATTAACTTGTTTCTCCCTTCTCATATGGTTTTAATTGTTGAAATATAGTTGTTCTATCCATTTTGCTTCTCAAGCATGTTGATTTTTTTATTTCTTATGAATTATTAACGACACATATATTTAAGTAGATGATATCAAGCATTATGCTTTAAAAGGATAAGTTACACAGGTTTTATGTTTTCATAAGATCTAGGTTTTTTTTTTCTACATTATTTTCAATGCCACTTTTTGACAATGGATCTTGCAATGACGAATGGAGGTTGTTATAGAACCTTATTTTGATGGTAATGCATGCTGGTATATTAAAAATAAGAGGCTACTAGGACGAAAGAAAATAAGTAGGCATGTCATTTTATGAAGGTCTAGAATCCCCCTAGGGCCGAAGAGGCAACTCATGATGCATAACTGAGTTAGACATCTAACTCAGTTGTGATGATTTGAAATTTCTGCACGATTCAAGATTTTCTATGCTGTGCAAAAGTTGTGATTGTCTCATCGATAAAATTGAATTGCCTGCGACATCTTAACTCAACATTGCAAGTCAATAAAGCCTTTCCCAACTATTTAGAGTCAACTTGAGAAATCAAAGTTTTAAATATTGGTATTTATCGCACTTACCGACCTTTACTAATCGACACAACCGTGATCATTTCACAGTTCTAACAGCCCCTAATGGTGCGTTGACAGTCGTTATGGTGCCTTAACAGACCCTAAAAGTTCCGTAACAGCCATTTACAGAGCGGTAACAGCCATTACAGGGTGTGATATGAAAATTCCAATTTGTTTTCATTCTTTTCACTTTTCTTACTGTAACGGCCCACTCCACATGGTATGATATTGTTCGCTTTGGGCTTAAGCCCGCATGGTTTTGTTCTTAGGTTTTACCCCAAAAGGCCTTATACCATTTAGAGAGAACACACTAGCGATGTGGGATGCCACAATCACCCCCCCCCCTCGTCGCGGGAGTTAGCGTCCTCGCTGTCGTCTCCCTCATGTCCGGTTGGGCTTCAGCTTTGATATCACTTGTAATGGCCTACTCCACATGGTATGATATTGTTCGCTTTGGGCCTGAGCTGCACAGTTTTGTTCTTGCTTTTTACCCCAAAAGGCCTCGTACCATTTCGAGAGAACACACCGGCTATGTGGGATGCCACACTTACCCTAACAACTCGGAAACCCTCACTTAACTAGTTCATACTCACAAGATGCACCCTACAAAGCTTAAAAATGAAATTGAAATTTGAGTTTCCAGTTTGAATTGAAAGCTTTCCTATCATCTTTATCCCTTTTCCTCTCGAAATAATCCATGATTCAACATCATAGCTGTTTGATTGGTAATGCTTATAAGTAATATGATATATTATAATTCATTGATTGTAATACCCCGCTCCAACACATGGTATGATATTGTCCGCTTTGGGCCTGAGCCCGCACGGTTTTGCTCTTGGGTTTTACCCCAAAAGGCCTCATACCATTTGAAGAGAACATACTACATATAAGCACATCCCCTTTTCCACACCCAGGCAATGTGGGATTGAGCACCCTGTACCCTGTCAGTGTGATAGCTCAGCCCAGTGTCTGTCTTCGCACCCGCCCACTCACACCCGTCCACAAGGGTTACTACAATCCACCCCCCTACGAGGCCCGACGTCCTCGTCGGCACACTTCCGGCTGGGTTCAGGCTCTGATACCAATTGTAATACCCCGCTCCAACACATGGTATGATATTGTCCGCTTTGGGCCTGAGCCCGCACAGTTTTGCTCTTGGGTTTTACCCCAAAAGGTCTCATACCATTTGAAGACAACATATTACATATAAGCACATCCCCTTCTCCACACCCAGGCGATGTGGGATTGAGCACCCTGTACCCTGTCAGTGTGGTAGCTCAGCCCAGTGTCTGTCTTCGCACCCACCCACTCACACCCGTCCACAAGGGTTACTACAGACACTAGGCTGAGCTACCACACTGACAGAGTACAGGATGCTCAATCCCACATTACCTGGGTGTGGAGAAGGGGATGTGCTTATATGTAGTATGTTCTCTTCAAATGGTATGAAGCCTTTTGGGGTAAAATCCAAGAGCAAAACCGTGCGGGCTCAGGCCCAAAGCGGACAATATCATACCATGTGTTGGAGCGGGGTATTACATTGATGGTCCCATTTGGTAGCTATTGAACGCGGTTGAATACTTTTTACGAAAGGTAGGTCAGCTTCCTCTTTTTATAGTCATACCTCTCACTAGATCTAATGTCTTTAATAGAATAATTTTTTTTTGTATTAGTTTCAAAAGTTTCAATTTTTTTTACTTAAATATAATGCAAAATTAGTGTCGAAGTTAAAACTAAAGGCCATTGTGAGTCTTGCTTGGAGCTTCCAATATATGGTTTTACCAATTAGTTTGAATAATGTTTTTTTCCCATTATATAATTACCTGTATATATTGATGTATTAAATTTAGATACACTATAGAATGTTAGTAATTTAGGCTCCTCTTGGATCAAAGGATTTGAAATGAATGGATTAATGTTCATTCATTTGAACGATTTAGCATAAATCTAGAGTGAATAATTTAACTTTAACAATATATTTATATTGATTTGAGAGCTTTATATGTATAGATTCCAAATAACAATATGGAAGGAATTATTTCAAAAAATATGTCTTCAAGGATTCTAACTACAAATGGATTGCAATAAAATGTCTCTCCTACATCTAATCTAATACTCTTTTGAGTTTTGGGGTTCAAGTTGAATAAACAATATTTTATTTGAATCCATTCATTTATCCAAAGGGAGTGAATCTATAGACTATAAGTAATAAACTGTTTATTTAGTTATTAATTTTGAATTAGTAATTTTTAATTATTATATGACATTGAGATATTAAAAATGTTGCTTGAATGTATTTTATATCTCATTGCCCAGTAGGGCTCGAAATGTAGCGGATTCATGTGAATCCAGATCTGGATCCATATTTTAATATCAGGGTCCATATCTGAATCTGAATCGGATCCTATGGCCAAGATCCATATCTGACCTATATATTTAAACAGGGTAAAAATAGAGTAAAATATACTTGATTCAGGTCAAATCTTAGGTAAACCCGGTCCGATTAATAATTACCCAAATCCATACCTAACCTAAATCCATGACGGATCTTTCAACAAAGATCCAACGCCGACCATATCTGAATTTGGATTTAAAATTAAAATCCAAGCCCGTTAAAATGGACTTCAGATCAGATCGGATTGGATCTTAGTTCAAACCTGCTCCATTTCAAACCCTATTGCCCTTTATAGGTTCCACCTACAGGAATGCTGGTAGGGGAAGATTAGAAACAAACCTAACCTTTGTTATTAATATTTTTAACATATTTTAATTAATTGAATTTATTTACTTTCATGTTTATGTGAATTTGGTGCCTACAAAATTAGTAAAAGGTAAAAACTGATAAGCTTTTATTGTTGACAACGATTTAAAATCTAATTTACAAATTGTCACCAATATTAAGTCATCTTTAATTATTTTAACAAAGTTCATTAAAAATCATTGAAAACCCATATTTGTGATTTTTGTGTTAAAACATGCGTGTTGGTGAGTTGTGCAATCTTAAAAAACTCACAACTCTGACCATCTCATTCACTGCTGGTAAATTACAGCAATGTCTTTTATGTCTACACAACAAATGGAGCACTACCCACAATGTATTATAGCTAGAAGCCAAGAAAACCCAACTGAGCAAAAACAGTGGTCTCAAAGCAGTTGAGCTCAAAAATCGCCGCAACCGAATAAGATGATAGATTTAAGAATTCCATAAAGACTTGGGTGCTGTTTGATAAAACTGAAAATTAAGTTAAATGCTGAGAATTTAAGTATTAAATTTGTAATTTTAAAAAACCTGTTTTTAATGTCTTAATTTTGAGTACTGAATTTATTAAAACTGTTTGGTAAATACGAGAAACTAACGTCTGAAAACTGTTTAGTTTACAATTTTACCCTCAACATCCTATAATAGCACCTTCATGCCAAAAGAAAAAAAAATCCTCATGCAAATGTGTGTGTGTGTGTATTACACTATTGAATAGCTGACAATGACAAGAATGTCCCAATCTACAATATTCCATCCCGAGAATCCCATCATTTTCTCTCAAATATTCTATAAGTAGCCCAAAATCCTTCACACTTCAAAACTTTCTCAATTTTATTTTCCCAAAAAGTCTCGTAATATCCTTTTTCAAGTATGCAAATTTATTTTCATATTTTATAGATTTTTATTTATCACTGCACTTTTCTCAAAAGTGGTGCAATATGAGTAATTTCTTTGTAAGAGGTTTGAACTCCCCTAAAAGTGGTTGTGTTAATCATGGATCCTAGGCTCCAGTCACCAATTGTTGCAACATGGGTATGCTTCACTTCACTAAGAGAAGACAAGCCAAAGTATGTGTCATGGGGGGGACATGTGGCCATAATCCATGTGTTCATGTTGTGATGCTAGTTGTGCGGTGCCATAGTCCTAAGCAGAAATTTGGGTTTGTCAAGGCATGGGGGCTTGCCAGGGCGAGATGGGCATGAGTTCCCACAACATTGGGTGATCCCTCCTCCTGATCCTAGAGGAGGGGATACCCAGAAGGATGATGAGGACACGTGGCACATGCATGCATGGTCACATAAATATTCCTTGCAATTGCACGTGTCAGAGTGTATAAATTCTGTCCCATGGTGGCGTGAGAGGCCGGTTCTTCTTTGGCCTTGAGATTCTGCCCCAGTCCTCTCATGAGCTTATCGTGCCTAAGTTCTCTCCCAACCTCATCTCTCTCAATCATCCTTTGTTCTCGTCACCCTTAAAAGAAAAAGAGGAGAAACGACCGCATCTTTGAATCAAATCTGAGTAGTTGTTTACTTAGTAATGCAAATTTTGAGTTAGTGTTTCAATTTTGGAAACTTAGTTTTCACAAGAAATAAAATTAATAAGTGTTGCAATTAGTGAAGCTGTGACTAAAATTAGCAAGTGTTATAATGAGTGACCTCAAAGCAACAAAATCCAATGCATTCTTTTTTCATGACCACCCTGGGGGAGTGGAGGGTGGGGGTGGCAGGGGAATACTTCCTCTAGTCAGTTCGTCTTTAGGTTGTCATTTCACATTCTTGATGATAATTTTTCATATAGTTGTCAGGCTTCAAGGAAGCACAGACACGGATATGGGATACGGATATGGATACGACACGATACGGATACGGCGATACGGGAAATCTTAAAAAAATAGGATACAGACACGGCAAGGATACGTCAAATAAATAAATAAATAAAAATATAATATTATATATAAAATATTAAGTTTTATTCTTCAACCATACAATAAATATACTTAAAGTAATTATACAAAATATAAGAAGTTAAAATCTAGAAATCAATTATCTTTTCTCATATTCTTTACAGAACTCACTTACTTGAGTGTTTTAAAAATATTTTTATTTTATTATAAAATGATCCTTATTTTCTAACCTATAAAGTTTTTAATATTACAATCTCAACCTCATTTTATAGAACAAAAAATTACAAATTTGCCCCGAAAAGTATCCTAAACGTATCCCAGACGTATCCTAAACGTATCATGACGTAATGTATCCCTGCGTATCCCAGCCGTATCCCCCGCGTATCCTAGCCGTATCTGATATTCAAAAAATAATTTTAAAAAATTGGATACTTCTTAGCCGTATCGGACACCTATCCTGCCGTATCCATATCAGATACGTGCCCGATACGGCCACAGGGCCTTTTTCGGAGTATCCGTGCTTCATAGTCAGGCTTATATGCTTCAAATGGAGTTTTTTTGGCTTAGTTAAATTTTCACTTGAAATGTTCCTGTCCCTGTGTTGTCTGCCACAATGTGTCACCTTTCTCAATTATTGTGTTATATGAACATTAATACCTATGCTTGAGTTAATCAATTCTCAGGGTTATTTCTTTGTGGCCTTTTTCATCTTCCAATTTGGGAGCAAGTGGTCTCATCGAGGTCTTTTTCATGTCCATAGGCTGCTCCTATCCTCTGGCCAGCATTAAAGTTTGTGTTTAACATTTTTCTCTTTTCTTGCAGTCAATTAGATAACAACAATTTCAATGAGGCCGGGATTCCAGCTTCTTATGGAAACCTGTCCAGATTAGCAAAATTGTAAGTGCTATTTAAAGGTTGTCTGCCATTTTAATTATTTTTACACTTTAATCAATGAAGAAGTATGCATTAATATCAGGCACAGGTATCTTAAGTCCATTTTGAAAATTAGCCGAGTTAAGCTTGCTTGTACTTTTGATAATTGATAAATTAGTTTGGCTAATAAAAAATTGTATTATCAATTTGTACATTGTGACTTGCATCTTGGCTTGTGGTAACTTGTGTCCATCATGGAACAGACATCAGTTCAGGTCCCATCCACCAACTTGAAACATTAGAAAATGTTCACATTGCAGGAGCATCATATTTGGATTTGTACAATTGATACTAGAGCTTATAAGGTCTTTGAGGATCAATTTGCATTAGTGATTAAAAATTTTCCTAGTGTCCAATTGTTAGACGGGTTTTCTATCTAGGCCCGTGACACCAATCCATCTTTTTCCATGCATACCTGCTTTCTCAAGACTTAGATTTGTGATCTGAGAAGAAATTTGCAGTCAGCCTGCTGATGGACATCATAAGACCGCAGTATAAATTCTTCAAAGGTTAGCACAGATCATATTCCAACGCTTATTGATCAAGCAGTTTTAATTGGGTGGCATGGTGGAGCAGTGTTTAAGCGAAGTAAATTTTGTTCATAATGTTGATCGTAGAATCAAATCCTACTTGTATATGGTTGATGTCTGCTGGCCAACCAGTGAGATATGCTTCTTAGTAGCGGTAACATCACACTTCAATTAGATGTACTAGAACTTTTAAGTTCTAACTCTATGAATACTATGAATTGCTTCTCTTTTGCTGTGCTGCTTGCTTGTTAGTGTGTACAGACCATCTTTGGAGGAGCTCTTCACCATATGATACTTTTGAAGTCAGTGTTCCCACACTTGTTTTTTCTTTTGCTTTTTTATTGCTTTGGGCTCCGGGCTCCAGGCTCCTTGATAAGGGGAACAGGTCATTCTTTATCCATTTCTAAACCAAAAACTCTTTATCTGTCTGGGAAAAGAGGAAAGGTTAAAGTGACAAAACAGTCCTTAAGTAGTCATGTGACTCGCTTAAAAACTTTTGACTTGTAAAATAATGTGCTTGGACAAAAACACCCAGTTAGAACTTAAACAACTTACCTATAAACTAAATTTTAAAGCAGCAAACAAAATCCAGATTTAAGACATTCAACAAGGCAAAATGCACCCACAAGCTGACTATGGGGGGATCCCACTGAAGCTGCTTCTCGACTTGGATTTCTTAGGATGTTCAGGTGACTGTAGAGAAAGAAAAAAAACATCTTCTGCATGCTCTACATCAATTTTTGTTTCTTATCAAATTGGAAAGGGAAAAGGAAACAAGAACGGTAAGGTTCATGAAACATTATTTCAGTCTTAAATAATTGTATGGAACTAAGATTGATCGTTGTTTCGTGGCTTGGGATTTTCCAAAATGAAATGGCTTTAGCAAAATGTAACCTCTCTTATTTACCGAAAAAAAACGTAACAATTCTTACCCAGCTGTCCTAAGTTTGTTCTTCGCTATATTTATGTTTCTCCTTATCTCTGCTATAGTTGACAGTTACATGGAAGGGGTATGATTTGGTTTGCTAAAATTTTAAATCATTTGGAAAACACTACAGAAACACGAAACAAAGTTGCAGCATTTTTAGGGTTTAAAATAGAAAACTACAAAAGCAAAAAATAGAAGTTTGCCCTTCTGGAATGTGTTAAGTATACTTTGATGTCTATTCAAAGAGTAATTATGCAAAATAGAGAAGATGTAAAGTGTAAACTCAATGTTTTACTATAATCTATCCAAAAAAGGAGTTCTTATGCTATTTCTTTCTCTCTGATTTGGCAGGAGTCTTAGAAATTGTAGCTTGCACGGAGCTGTACCTGATCTCAGCAGTATAGCAAATCTTAGCTATATGTAGGTTGGAGCATTGTTCAGCATCCATTTGAGTGTTCTAATAATATCTTCCAAAGGCATCATATATTCTTGTCAGTTCAGTGCATTTAGTTCCATTATCTTCTTTGGATGATACTGAATCTAACTGGTTACTGAATTATTGTTACAGAGATCTCAGCTGGAATCAACTCACTGGATCCATACCATCAAATAAGCTTTCCAATAATATGACAACTATGTATGTTGATGAGCTCATAGAGTTTCCAGTTGTTGACTGTATAAATAGATACTCATTTGTAGCCATTTCTAGGCATTACTATTTCTCTTCTTGTTGCTTCAATTTTTAGAAAATAAAATATCAAGTGCTATATGTGACATTTTACTTTCTTACTAATAATATTGTTGACAATATCTTATGCAGAGACCTGTCAAATAACCATCTTAAGGGATCTATTCCCAAAGGGTTCTCAGATCTTCCTTCTCTGCAGAAACTGTGAGGATCTTCATACTTCTTTGCAGTATTCTTTCCCTATTGTGCAATTAAAATTACATGGTAATGGGTTATGGAATAGTTTAAATTTAACGCTCTTGAGCATTGAGGTAATATGTGCTTTTTGAACTCTGATAGCAGTTTCTGTAATTTGGAATGCTATTCTGGTTCATACTTGATAAAAGATGTTGTAAATGGTTGTTTATTACAGGTCGCTTCAGAATAATATTTTGATTGGTCCTGTCCCTACAAATATCTGGCAAGACATGTCCTTCAGTGGAACTGCTAGACTTTTACTGTAAGACCTGAAAGAAGAAAACAATTGTTATTCTCTGAAATAAAATAGTGTTTTTTTTCATGAAGAACTTATTTCATACATTTATCTGGCTTTATGTGAAATGGCTACAACTTGCTGATTTTACCTTTCATGCACTTCATGAATGCAGTGATCTTCGGAATAATTCATTTTCAAACGTTTTAGGAGATCTTAATCCTCCAGCAAATGTCACCTTGAGGTGTGTTTCCTCCTTTTTTATTTTTATTTTTTATTATTACAATAATACTGCATATTTGATGCGATGTTATGATTTAGGTTTTACTAAGCATGACATGTTATGGAATCTAAAGTTTGAGTGAACTGCATTATATGTTCTAGAATATTAGGAATTTATGTGCGCTTTGTTCTACTGCAACTCCTACTTGCAGACTGCAAGTATATTCTAAAATTTATGTGCAACCGGTCTACTGCAAGTATACAACCTTTCCACAAGTAGGTCAAGTTGCATGAATCCCAGATTTGATAAAGATGGCAAATGCACCCTTGAATAGCCAGTTTCCAAGTGAAAGAATTTTTCCTAAGTTATGTAAGGTTTCATCAGTCACTTTTTTTGCTGTCTACTACTTATAATTTTATCTGGAGAGAAGATCTTGTCATATATATCACAATCTAATGATATCTCAATATGATTCTTCCTAGTAAACATTGGCTTCAATCTATTCTAGACTTCTTAGTTAAAAAGATTTTTTTTTTCACAATTCAAGACGATATTTACTGGGGCATCCTCTGTGTTGAATATATACATATATATGTGTGTGTGTGTGTGTGTGTATGTGTGTTGGAGAATATATTGTTGGAGTGATTTAAGCCTTGATAGAAGATTTATAAGAGTGATTTATGGGATTGATTTTAGAAATCCTCCATCTATGTATTTTTCATATTTATCACTTGTATTTTCACCCCTATAAATAAATGTGGTCATTGTAAAAAAAAATGAAGAGAGAACACAATAAAAGTGATGTAGCCCTTTGGGCTTTGTGTGTTGTGGATGTAGGTCATAGTGGCCAAACCACGTTACATTATTGTGTTCTTCTTGTTTAAGTTCTCTCTTCAATTTTATTTTATTTTATCAACAATATGCATTATCAGTTTTACATCAACTCTCACGGTAGAGCTTTTTTTAGGTTTTATATTTTTGTTATCCTGTGTTTTGGAAAACAGTCAATATTAAGTGCATGTTTTTCTTTTCTTTTTTTTCTTTTTTCTTTTTGTGTGATAGAGCAGCTAACTTGTTGTAGCATTCAAATTACAAGAGGAGATTGAACTCTTCTTTATTAACCATTCAGGTGTACTCAACTAGGAATTTTTTGTCTTATTGTAGTTGTAATTGTCTGTTGTAGATTTCATTGTTTAAATGTATCACCGTGCTTATGAATCTTTAGTTCTTGAGATCAGATATTCATATGATTTTTTATCACTTATTTCACTTTCTTGTCATTTTTATGGTTCTAATGAAATTAATTAGCAGATAGTAATATTACAGTACCTTTACCATGTTTTGTTTTGCTTTCATCATTCTCATCATTTTAGCAGCTGTCCTTCAGGCTACAAGGCAATCCTATCTGCAGGAATGCAAACACAAAAAACATACAACAATTCTGTGAATCTGATGCTGCATGGGATGACATTCCTCAAAACTCAACTGATTCAAACCGAAATTGTCCTATTCAATCATGTCCTATTGATGATTATTTTGAATATGTTCCATCATCCCCTGTGTCATGCTTTTGTGCATTACCCCTTAGAATTGGATATAGGCTGAAGAGTCCTAGTTTCTCTTATTTTCCTCCATATGCTTACTCATTTGAGATGTATCTGACAAGTTCGCTTAAGTTGGACCATTATCAACTATCTATTGAATCATATGCCTGGGAGAAAGGACCTCGTCTGAGGATGTATTTGAAGCTTTTCCCTATGGTCAGTGATGATCACTCAAGTAGAAGATTCAACACAAGTGAGATTCTGCGGATTAGAGACACATTTGCATCTTGGGAATTTCCTCGTTCCGACTTTTTTGGACCTTATGAGCTTCTCAACTTCACTCTCCTGGGACCTGATTCATATGGTAAGTAGTCAATTCTTCATCTATTTCTATCTCAAATTAAAGTTTCAAGTGTTAGAGATTGATATACATTGTTGGGCCCATTCCTTTCCGAATGCTAGATGGGGTCGCAGTGAGGGGCGGTGTTAAAGTGTTAATAACAAGAATATTCATTCTGAATTACAAATTTTTCGAATTACTTCAATTGTCAGAATGATTTAGTAGAAAGTATGGCCCTAGATAGAGCTGCCAACTAACAGGGTTGGATGGCTTTGTTGATTTGCTTGACATATACATGCTAATGAATATACCGGTTACCATTAGATAACGGCAAACTGGTATTTTGGCCAACATTTTACGTACTGTTCAGTTGACGTTTTGGAAGTCCTGCAACTCTTGAGAACTAACCAAAACAATTGTTGATTCTAGGAAAAGTACTAACCTAATGATGTTTAGATAGCGCAGGATTTTCAGGTACATTTAGAGCAGGAATGATGTATTTAACTATTAGAATTAGCTTGGTATAACTGGTTGCAATATTAATCTAAAAAATAAAAAAAGAAGAAGAGAAGTTAGGGTAAGAATATGTAATAAATACCGAAGCACACACACAAATATGACAAATGAGAGTCAAATTCCCAAAGTGCTCCTACATAGTAAACTAAGCTTTCTTGGGAGGATGATTCATGTATATCACACACATTGAACTTAACGATACACTATGAAAGAAACCGTTGCATGTTCCCTTGGTGTGAACATCTGCAAACTGATCTCCTGGTGAAATGTGTATTAATCTTTTATCTTGAGCTTTCTCTTTACTGAACTGAAGTGATGATCCGCCTTAGTATGTTCAATTATTTCATGCCCAACTAGTTTATATGCAATACTTCTGCTACCTTATATCATGTTAAATTATTATAGGCAATTGATAAAGTGAATCATTATGAAGTAAGAAGAATATTTATCCTAAAGGGTGGAGTGCTTCAATTGTTAATCCCTAGTTTTCAAAAGCATTAAAAAGAAAAATGAAACTAAGTTCATTGCCAAAAATAAACAGGCAAATGAAATTAGAGAACTTACATGCAAAAATTAATTGTAAATTCTATAAGCCTATGAAATGATTGTCAGTAAGTCAGAAGTTAAATGCTTGGCAGACTCTACAAACCAGTGGTCGGTGTAACTTTTAATATTTAAATCCTTCAACACGCCCCCTCACGTGTGGCATTCTTTTGGTCCAACATGTTTTTCAATTTTAATTATCAGGATGACGGTGAGGTTTGAACACAGGACCTTACCTGCTCTGATAGCATGTTAACCACCATCTACTCTAAAGCCTTAAGCTTGGAGAGTGTGTAACTTTTAATATTTTAATCCTTCAACACCTAATTATAGACTTAAAAGAGTGCTTGGGGACCCAAATATAACAACTTAGCAACTGGCATGTCCCAACGCAAATGAAATGAGATGTGGCTGGGTTGGCGAGGTGATGCCCTGACTTGTTAAATGATATGTGATTTCTAATAATGAGTTCATAAGTGATCATTCTTTTGTAGGCATGGGAATTTGTGTCCTTTATGGAATATTCTCTTCCATTAATCCCACAATCTATATCTAGAATATTAAAGTGATTGTAAATAAATTTACTTTCACATTCGGTTTAGTCTTGGAAATATAACATCACATGATTTTTATTGCTATAGTGAATTTTGGGATACAAGGAAAAAGTACAAGCAAGGGCATTTTGATTGCTGTTGTATTAGTGGCCATCGTCTGTGCTGTTTCTATCTCTGCAGTAGTCACACTTTTGATTGTAAGAAGACTTGCTAGATACCAGCATACACTGTCAAGAAAACATTCATGTAAGTAATTTAGAACAGTTTCATGGAATTTAGTTTTTTCTGTCAAATATATCATGTCTGAGTTTCCGTGGAGAATAGTATGAAGTCCATGTTACTCTTTGCAGCCTCAAAGCTTTCTATAAAAATTGATGGAGTTAAAAGCTTCACTTTCAAAGAAATGGCATTGGCAACAAAAGATTTTAACAACTCTAGTTTAGTTGGCCAAGGAGGTTATGGGAAGGTTTATAAAGGAATTTTATCCGACAGCAGTATTGTGGCCATAAAGCGTGCAAGAGAAGGATCCTTACAGGGTAAAAAGGAATTCTTGACAGAGATAGAAATGTTGTCAAGGTTACATCACAGAAATCTAGTTTCATTGGTTGGATACTGCGATGAAGAAGGAGAGCAGGTATGTCAGGTTGGGCGGTGCCCTCAAATGAAGTTCTTCTATTTAAATTGTTTGGGTCTGATGATCACTGTTTGATCTGCTCAACATGGTATGCTTAAAGTTTTGCAAAGCTTACTAGTTTCTTATGCATGCTTTGAAGAATGAAGTTGAAATAAATGTTCACTTCCCTAGAAACTAAATGGGTGTGATGAAATTAGTGTTTAGATGTAAGACGATCAATTCCATTGTAAAAATTATTAATCTGAGTATGTCCTTGGCATATATGCAGATGCTGGTTTATGAGTTCATGCCTAATGGCACCTTGCAAGACTGGCTTTCTGGTAGGGAATTTTCAAGATTATCATTCTTAATGCGGTTCCATGTTGCAGTTCTGCTTCTTTTTTTATTTTAATTATTTATTAATTTATTTTTTTGGGGTGGCGGGGGGAGAGGGCTGAAGCTGCACCTCACTGCTTCTAGAAGGTTTCTTATTTTTCTTATTAGATTAAAATGATTGGATATGGATTTTTAAATCGGGTATGAATGCTTTATGAGGTTAGAACCATGGATGAAAAGTAAAATATTGATGTATTTTGTCATTCTGATTTATGATCGTTGGTGCTTGCTGCCCTGCAGCTTGGTGTATTTTATCTGATTTAAAAGTTCAATTCGAGTAAAAGAATTTTTCTTTTTCTTCTTCTGACCATAAACTAATTTTCAATATCTTTATACCGAAGAAATACCCAACTATGCTTTTTGGTGCCCTCCAACAATTTCCAAAATACAGTCTACTTCTTACAATTTTCATCTAAATTGCATAAACATCTTGGTGCTTGGTGTGCATGAATTTCATGGTGTTAATTCCATATTCAACATTATTTCCTAAGTTCTAAATGGATGGATTCTGGGATTTGACAGCTAAATCTAAGGAAAGTCTACACTTTGGTTGGAGGTTACGTATTGCATTGGGTTCAGCCAAAGGTATTCTTTATCTCCACACTGAGGCTCACCCTCCTATATTCCACCGGGATATCAAAGCCAGCAACATACTTCTGGACTCCAAACTTACTGCCAAAGTTGCTGATTTTGGACTCTCACGGCTTGCACCAGTGCTGGATGATGAAGGGACTCTGCCTAATCATATATCCACAATTGTGAAGGGAACACCTGTAAGTCTAACTCTCTTAAACATACAATATGGAAACTATGCAAAAAGAAATTGTAAGCAAGCACCGATATGCTTATGTTTGTATTTTGAATTTGTTAATAATTTCTTCTTTGTTTTTTGGTTAAAAAAATTGTTTATAATTTCCTTTAGGTGTTTATTGGATTATCCCTGCTCAAAACCTTAATGGAAGTTTTTCATTTTATGTCTTGCCATTAACATGAGAATTTAGGAAAGATTGCGATTTATTTTCTTTACAAGACATCTCCAAGAAACTCAAAAATTATTTCTTTTCTTTCTTATTATTATTATTTTTATTATTTTTTTTGTGTGGGTGTGGGTGGGGGGTTGGGGCTATACCTTTTGAGAAATTGGCGCTAATATGAGTTCCATGTTATTAATGATACAAGAGATGCTTGTCATCAAAAGCTTGGTGTGTTTGATTCTGTCTATTCTTGTCAGTTCATTATAGGGTTTAGACTTGTTCTTATTATGCTTGCGGTAACTTCATTCATCGCAAGCTGACTTCTTCATACTTCCTCAGTTAACGTTTCTAACCGGATCTTGTTGAGAGAATACAAGTGAATTTTGTTGTGCGAAAATGTTGTCTAATCTTGATTGCTAACTTAATCAATTTCAATTATTTCTTTTTCCAATTATCAATGATCCATCATACTCCATTTCTTTTTTCTTATTCAGATTTTCTTCTTACCCCTCTATGCCTAAAAGATCAGTTTAAAGGAGGGTGAAGGTTTTATTAAAAGAATACCCCAACAGATGTCTGAAAGTGTAGTAGGAAGTGAAATATTTGCTGAATAGACCCAACAGTCGTCTCATATATGAGCGAAGCTTGTATGGCAAATGGAGGAAGTCAGTAATACTGGTTGAATTCAACCGCCAAACATTGGCAAGATATAATCATCTGGATGGCTTTGTAATTGTAACAGCAGGCTGTAGCTCATGCTTTAGCATTGTTTCTTCAACTAGATAATTGGTTTCTTTTGTGATTGTGACACCAGTTAATTTGCTAAGTCCTCACTTCTTCTGGAGTGTGCCCAGGCATTATCAAGTTACTCTCCGCTGTAGCTCATGCTGTCAGCATCATGTCTTCAACTATATAATTGGCTTCTTTTGTGATTGAGGCACCTGTTAATTTGTTAATTCTTAACTTTATCCAACCCGTGCATTATCAAGTTACTCTCCACTGCGCAGAGGAAGATGACTGATATGTTCCTTGAAAGGAAACCAAGGCTGTAGTTGTCCTTGTACTGAATCTATCATAGATGTTGCATTTTTTTTTCCCGTCTTCCCCCCCCCAACAGCATCTATAAGGCGAAATGAAGGTCATATGATCGGTATATTGAATTCTGAAACTTGCTTGTGGAAATGTTAGGGATTAACTTGTGAATTAGAAGAGTACCCTGTTTATTTTAGATCTATCCTTCTAGTAGTTTCAAATGTCTTGTGAAATGAACTGATTAATTCTTGGGAAACTTAATGCCCGATCGTACATGCAGGGTTACCTTGATCCTGAATACTTCTTGACCCAAAAGTTGACAGATAAAAGTGATGTTTATAGCCTTGGGGTTGTATTTTTGGAGATCTTGACGGGTATGCAACCAATATCACGTGGAAAAAATATTGTCCGTGAGGTACTTTCTATCAGTAGCTTCTATCTTTATTTATTGGTTCTTTCTTATGTGTGAGTGATATGTAGCATATGTAGGGTGTAAAATTACAGCTGTGTAGTTCTTTTCTTATAAATACAGTAGAACTAATCAATTTATTTGGAACTTTAATGATTCGTGTAACCAAAACTTTTGCCTAAATAACAAATATAGGCTTAAAAAATAAAAAAACATTTCAAATCTGTAAATGTGCCAAGACAGTAATGTGATTATATCTTTACCTGCTTTTAGAACCTTGACATCACATATAGCATCCAAAAGTATTTTGTTGTTGAGTAGTGGAAAAACTAAAATGAGTATTAAGGATCTGAATATGTTTGATTTTAGGTGAATATTGCTCGTCAGTTGGGCACAATGGTCTCAATTATGGATAGCAGAATGGGTTGCTACCCCTCTGAATGCGTCGAGAGGTTTATAGTCTTAGCCCTCGGGTGTTGCCAGGACAAGCCAGAAGAACGGCCATCAATGTTGGATGTGGTCAGGGAGCTAGAAAACATACTCAAATTGATGCCGGAAATCGAATCTGGATCGTCGGAATCTACATCCAAATATTTTGATGAATCAGCATCATCATCTTCATTGGCCTACTCAAGCAAGGACTCATATATTTCATCTAGTGTTTCAGGAAGCAATCTTATCAGTGGCGTCATTCCCACCATCAGACCTCGCTGATGCCCTCTAGAAATCTTTTATACTCCTGAAAGAAAAAAAAATGTAAGAGAATATTTCTGTGCACTTTTGGGAACGTAAAATGTATTTTGTTCTTGATTTTTGTTTGTAAATTATGAATGCTTATAGAGCTCACTTTATATTACAAGGTCACAATATGTTGCCATTAAAATATATTTGCTAGATGAATAAGCTTTATCCTTGCATGGATCTTCATACACCTAGAACTTGTGAGGAAACAAAACAAAACAAAACAAAACAAAACAAGAAACAAGACTTTTACACCACCAATTTTTATTTCTCACACCTCCTATCATGCCCTCATGCCTATGTATCTCTAGTCTTGGAAACAAGACGTCGGACTTGGGCCTAGCACTCTATACTTTTTTTTTTTAACTTTTAGAAAATTTCTTTTCCAGTATAAATTTCATTATAGGGGTGAATATTTTATATGCAATTTATTTATTTATTTATTTATCTACATGTCTACTAAAAAAATGTGAAAAAATTGCATGAGAACCTTGTTTGCGATAATAATGAATGCACATATTTGCAACATCAAATATCTGATCAGTAGACACGTGTTGCATCAAGCCGTCCTGCCACGTGTATAATATGCCAGCTGACACGTGTTGCATGAACTGTCCCGTCACGCTTCTAATATGCCACCTCATCAACACACGTTGCATCAAACTATTCCGCCACGCCGAGGTTCTATATTGCTCCCACTATAGTATAAAAGGATGACTTCAATTAGGATATAAAATTGTTGTCTACATCTCTCTAATTCTTTCTTTCTATGGCTAAAATTGAGAGGGAGTCGCTTGAAATTCAGAGGGGGTTATCAAATGAATCAAGGGTTGAAATTGAGAGAGCCTCATCAATTGACAAAGAGCCACTAACTCTTAATTTTGATCAAATCAAATTTGCAAGGGTAACTAATGCTATTATTATCATCTCTATATCTATATATATATATATATATATATATTATCAAATGATGTTATGTTTTTAATTTTATTGGCTACTGATTTTATTACAGGATGCAGCATTATACGTGATGAAAACAAGAAGCACAGAAGAAGCCACGGGAGTTTTCACAGAGGTAATAAATAATTTATTAAAAACACTTTAAACTGAAATTCTCAAATACTTGGAAAAAAAAAAAGTAATATATAATCACCTATATATGCATGCTCTTTTTTTTTTTTTTTTTGGTCACTGTTTGATTGGTTCAGATAATTATTATATTTGGATTAAATACAATAAAATCTCCTGGATTACGGAGGTCAACTTTTTGGGAATTTTACCCTTATAATCTGAATAAATTAACAATAGAAGTGATGAATATCTGAACTTGTGAAATGACGACTTTGCCAAACACTTCTTCTACCTTGTTCCCTATCTTCTTCTCTCTTCAATCTTCTCACCTCCAGTGGTGGCACACCACCACAACCACGTCACCATGGTGGTGATAAAATTGGATTGCACATGTATATTTCTTAACTCTTTTTTCTTGCCATACAGCTTCACATATATATATATATAAGTTGAAGATGAAGTAGATGACAATAAATTAATAGTGATTCTCCTTATATGTTAACTAGCTAGCTACTTCATACACATGAGTATTACAGCACAACTATTTCATGTGTTCTCCCAAACTCTCTCTCGACATTTATGGTGTTTTTTAGTCGTGAAATGATTGATTGTTTCATTTCTTTCACGTAAAGAAATGTACGGTTTTCTCATGTTTAATTATAAGGCAAAATTTGTAAAATGTATTGATTTTATAATATTCTTGAGACAATTAATTAACATTTTATGTGCAGTCCTTTTCTTGTATATCTTTCAAAATATATATATATATATATATATATATATATATATATATGATGATGTTCTTATTGCAGGGGTTAGAGCCTGTTGTGAGTACTGGTGCAATGGACAATATTGAAGATGCACTAATGGATTTTGGAGAGGAATGGGTCGATAAACAACGAATTTCAGGACCAAGGAACGTAGTCTCTGCACCGTTCTAAGCCCATTTCTATTTTGTACTACTTTTTGGATGTTCTTCAGTGGATTTTGGAACATCGTAACCCTTCATGTTATCCTTATTTCTTCGAATTAATAAAATATCTATCTTCTTTGCTATAATCTATACATATATATATATGAGATGGCTAATCCAGCGATGTAGGAGAATTTTAAATTAAGCAATAAACAATCAATAAATTGCGTATAAACACAATTTTGTCTTTTAATTTGAAAGCATTGTTTGGATAATATAGCTAGAATCATTTATATATACAGCGTCTTTCAAGCCCAAAAAAAAAAAAATTTCACAATCGCAACCATTTTTTTTAATTTTTTATATCATGTAAGTACTCTATCATCAAAAGCAAAATAATAATAACAAAAAAAAACATATAACTCATTTCTTTCTCTTTCTCCTTCTCCTTGTTTTCCTATTTTGTAACTTAAATTTTTTTTGTCCATTTGTATATTTATATTATATATGCCCAAAGGCTGGTAGGTTTTTATTTATTTAATTTCTTTTTTTTTTGAATTTTTAAATTATGAATATGTAGTTTAAGTTTATTGGATGTCTATATTTTAAAATTGTAGTCAACGAATGTCACATTTTCCTTTACCGTAACGAGTCATGCACTTGTAAATAACTTAAAAGTCTACACTAACAGGTATTGTTATCTACCGACCTATTTATATATATATATATATTTTTCTATTCCACGTTGCTAGTACCGATTTGGTACGAAGAAAAATAACATATCTACCGAATTGGTACACACCCGACCAACACAATTCTTTTGGGTCCACAAACCATGGTGAATCACATAAAGAAAGTGTGGTTATGAACAGTGACTTGATGGGATGAACAATGCTAACATGATTGACAAGTTAGACTTAAAACTAAAGCAGGATAAATTTAAAGAGATAAACATAATTCCCGTGAAACATCTCTTTCTCTCTCCATTCTTTTCGTTCTCTCTCTAGTTTTCAGTTTCTTCAACCTTCCATGTCTAACATGATGATGAGCAAATGGGTCTTCCTGGCACTTGTTGTCTCCGTTGCAGAAACGCCAAAGGTGAAACAGAGGATGTCAATTTCTCTCCCTCTGCTTCACCACCTTCATCAATAGATTCTTGGGTTTTCATAGATTTTTTTGTTTTCTTGTTCCACAATTGCTTCATTGAGCTATCACGTTAGTTTCATGTTTATATTCTTGATTACAAGTTTTATTTCAAATGGGTTTTACCATATTTGATCTGGGATTTGAAATTTTGTCCTCGATTTGGTAATATATATGATCTGTTCTTGGTTCTGATTTTAGTTGCTTCAAATGAGTTTTCATTCTGCTTCTCTTTTTGAATCTGATCATACTGAGTTTTTCTGTACTCCGTATTTGAATTGTGTATTATCACAGGGTATTGTGTGCTTTTTGCCATTTTTTTTTTGTTGTATATAAATATGTGCCGACTGGTAACTGTTATTTTTATTTACATCTTAGGGCATCGGCAACAACAGATTGGCCAGACGCATGTACGGCTAACCAAATTTTACTATTCTCTTGGTTAGTTTAAGTAGGTGGGCTCATGTTTGGTTAGTTATTTGTTTCGCTTAATCTCAGCCAAGCAATTAATTTATTTATTTATTTTTTTTTTCGTGTTCATTCTACTTATAGAAATTTGTGATATATATATATATATATATATATATATATATCATTTACTTTAATCTCAATAACTTTCACTGCAAATTAAATTTTTTGATAAAATTAATTCTGTTAGAAAATAATTTCGAGAGCTTTAATTTGAGTACTACTTAGGTTATTTTTTTGACTTAAAACGAAAAAAATATGAATTTTTCAAGTTAAAAAAGTATAAAAAAATTTAACATATATATGTATATACATAAAATTTTAGATTAATTTAATTGTGTAAGATTATTTAATTGTGTGGATAGTGAAAATCTAAAGAATGGTTGTAAATTCAAAATTTAGAGATCCTGACATGATGATGTGGTTGGCTAAAATGCTGAGGTGGCTAGTTAAAATTTAAATTTGGAGAACCATTTTTGGCCAACCCATAGTAGATGCTCTTAGTATTGATATATATATATATATATATATATATGGAGACAAAAAGAGAGAAAAGTGCATTAAACTCCCTAAACTATTAGTCAATTGCATGAAACCCCTTTGCACTAAAAAAACAACTGAATTATAACTTTGTTGCATAGAAGAACGGATCGTAAACATGCCATTAATGGAAAAATCATTTTACCATTTCGTCCTTACTGAAATGACATCGTTTAAGTTGTTTGGTTCTTTGGGTTGTTGACTTAGCTATGAAAATGACATTTCTATAACACTAAGATAGAAGACTATCTCAATTCATATAAAGACTATCTTTCTATTTTAGTTTATGAAATTTGATAAAATAGTTAACTTAGTAAATTGAAAAAGTCGACTCTTTCTAGCAGCATGAATCTAACTCTTTAAGGACCAAAATAAAGTTGACTGCTTTAGGCAGAAAGTTAACTGCTTTAGGTAGAAAATCGATTGAATATGATTAATGCTTTCAGCTTTCAAATGTTAAATTTCTAAACATTTGGTGATGATAACATAACTCAATATTGTCTTTCAGGTCAATATTTGATAATGAGTATGCTTGTTGGTGAACAAGGAACGGAGTTTCTTTTGTTGAAAGTGTGCAAAAGGGGCAACTGGATGCAGTTATAGTTGAAGACCTGAACATATGCACTTTACAATGATTTTTTTGCTCCATTGGTTTGTAAATAAGTCCTTTTATGGTTTGTGACACAACTTTATTAACATGGTTATGAACAACCTTTTCAATGCATTTTCAATGTTTGTGTGTCTGCTATTAACAACCTTTTCAATATTTGTCTTTTTAATGGTAACACTGAGATTTGTTATTAACTTATTCCTATTTTATTTGGTATCAAGATATGTTTATTTATGCTTCATTGATGTACTATATCTCTCTCAATCATTATATGCAAACGATTAAGTTAGAAATTCAAACAACCTTTTTCATTAGCATACAATATATAACAGAGAACCCAAATTCACACAAAAACAGAGACAACCTCATCTACACAACTGAACTTACAAGAGAAATATCATACCCCCATATATTCCCATCACTTATACAATAAGACACAAATAAATATCAGAAAAGAGACCCCAAACAACAGACTTCCAATGAACAGAGCCTTTACCATTGCAAGACAATTCCACCATGGTAGCAAATGCAGGTGTTGGTAGTAGCTCTCGTGGTGGTGTTGGTGGCAATTCTGGTAGTGGTGTTGGTGGTCGTTGATGTGCAACACTTTGGCTATCATTATCCCCCCATTTCCAATATGTGCATTTTTCAGATCGACATTTGAAAAACATCCTACCAGAATTTTTCTCATACTCAGATATGTATATCGCAGCCTTTCACCCACAAAAACATTTCCTATTGCTATTTATTGATGAAGCCTTAGATGATGACGCCATTTTCTTGCTAAGGGTATACTGGAAATTATAATTTTTTTGCAATGATACATGTCTCACGTGCCTTACACTAACAGAATTATCCAAATGGCTAGCTAACGATTTGGGATTTTCTACAACAATCACGATGAATTAAGGAGTTAAGTGTCAACTTTGTAGTTCAGGAGGGTTACTGGGAAAGAGAATAAAGTTTAAGGGGGGTTTAATGCGCTTTTCTCATATATATATATATATATATATATATATATATATATATATATATATATATGTAGCTGTTTAACATAGATAGAGGCTTAGAGGGACGCTTTGATTTTCAGTTGACAATTAATCTTGAGAATTTGAGGTTTGTTTGTAACTTTGTACATGGGTGGAACCACCGGCTCTGGAGATGGACGGACACAAGCTTTAGGAAAGGACTTATATTCTCATCTTTAAAGATTTCACTTCATTTGTAAAAGATTTGTAAACATTTTGGTTATATATATATATATATATTTGTAAGCATTCAAAGAAAAATTTATAAATCTGAATAACATATTCACCATCATTAATGGCTCAATCATTTACAGTTGAACGAATTCACTCATTTCTTCTTCTTTTGAGAAAAATTTTGCCATCACTATAATACTTGATAAAATAATCATTCTGGAAAGCAATTAGGCTCTGTTTGGATAGACACGAGAGAAAAGAAATGAGAGGATAACATTAGTTATGAGAGAAAAGAAAAGAGAGGAGAGGATAACAACAAGCTCTATTCATGTTTGGATAAATAAGAAAGAAAAGAAAAGAGAAGATAGTATTGTTGTTTGGATAAGATATGAAAAAGAAAGGATAACGATCAAATTACTATTATATCCTTTTATATTTATGGGACATGGGTGGAATAACAATTTTTTCTTTCTAATTGTTGAAGGTAGTCTTGGAAATATGAAAGTACTACTTAAACACTATCATTTCCCTCATAATCTTCTCATTTTTGGGAGGATAGAATATAAGGGATAAAGAGGGATAACTATCACTTCTTATCCTTCCTTATCCTTTCTTTTCTTTTAATGATGTCTATCCAAACACAACATGACCTATCCTCTCATTTCTTTTCTCTCCATATCCTTCCAAATCCCTCAATCCAAATGGAGCCTTAAGGAATACTGTAATACATATAAAAATCTAAGTGCCACTTAGAATAGAAAATAGAACAAATTATACCCACATTTCCTAAGGTTTTATGACATCCTCTCTTGTTTGTTGATTCTTGTGTAATTACGTTTATATCCTTATAACATTACACAAATTATTGATTCTTGTGTACATGTTAACTACGCTAACAATTAACGGCAGTTAACAAGTGTAATTTGACAAACAAGACGAAACGTAGTGTTTATTGACAAAATCGTAAAAAAAATATCAGTGTAATTTATCTTAAAAAATATTATAAACAAAAATTTCTCAATAAAATACAATTCATTTTAGGGTAAATTATATTTTGACCCCCTGAGATTTGTCTATACGCAGGGGCGGAGCCAGGATTCTGGTGTTGGGGGGCCAATTTTTTTTTTTACATCAGTTTAATATTAGTTTTTTATATATGTACAAAAATATATATAATATATATGTATTATATAAATGTATAAGAGTAAATGTATGTATACAATATATAAAGCGTCAATAGTTTTTAATGGCCTGACTAAACTTAGGCATATGCTTCCAAAGTAATCAATTAACCTAAAATTTTATCAATTAGTTATTTAAATAAATTTTCTTATCAAACTTTTCTAATAGAATAGACAAAGATTAAGTTAAAATTAAAAAAGCTTTCAATTAAACAATTAGACTTTTAACTTATAAACAAATACAAAATTCATGTAACAATATCACAAATTAATAATTAAGCAAAATTTGAAACACGTCATACATATTAACATATCAACTATCAATCTATCATTATTTTTAATTATCAATTAATAGTATAATCGTACTAATAGAATAATTCAAAAATAATACTTCTAATTCAATAGTCCTTTATACCAATTTTTGCTAACATACAAGTATGTCTCTAATCACTACACTAAAAAAAATAAGCTTAGTTTGATAAGTATTTATCTATTAAATAAAGTACAACTTCTTCTTTTTCTTTTTTTCGAAACCCATATAAAAAATTATTTCCCAATCCAAGGAACAAGATTGAAATTAAATTAGGAACTGAATTAATATAAAAGGGATTAGTGTGAGGGTGTGTTTATATTCATGTTATGTATGTGCTATTGAGATTTCGGATACAACATTGACATAATATACTAATATATAAGTCTTGAGTTTCTAAAGGGCCAATGAAGAATTAGGTTTGGGGGGGTTTATTAGTATTAAGTTTCTAAAGGTTCAATGGCCAATGAGGAATTGGGTTTGGGAGGTTTATTAGTATTAAGTTTCTAAAGGCCTAATGGCCAATGAAGAATTGGGTTTGGTTGGGTTTAGTAAAATTTATTAGTATTGAGTTTCTGAAGGCCCAATATCTAATGAAGAATTGAATTTGGAGGGGCCAAGTAGTGCATATACATGTATTAATTTTGAAAGACAGGCATACTAGTAAAAGGAATTTCAATTTTTTTTGGGGGGGGGGGGGGGGGCATGGCCCCTGCTGCCCCCTGGCTCCGCCCTTGTCCATACGTCAACCTGACCTCCCCAAGTTTGCGAATCTTCATTTTTACCACTGTCAGTAGTTTTTGGTTGACTTTGGTCAACAAAATACTAAAATGACTAAACTACCATATTGGAGAAAAAATTGACACAAATAAGCGCAAAAATATAAAAGGGCATTATGAGTATTTTTTTACTATTGTTTGCATTTGACCGTTGACAATAATATGAGGGATTAAAGTGATGTATAATTTCAATCATTAGGAGTGAAAATAAAGATACACAAACGTAAGAAGGTCAGATTGACGTATGGACAAATTTTAAATAGTCAAAATGTAATTTGCCTAGCATTTTATTTTATGTTAAGAAAGAGCACATGTGCAGCTATCAGATAATGAGAAGGGTAAAAGTGTAA